>JAWZSL010000016.1:142500-742500 GCA_034769285.1 Lutjanus argentimaculatus
GGTCAAAAATGGTCAAAAGTGGTTATGCATTTTTTTTATTCATTCATAAACCATCATGAAAAATAGAAATTGTTTTCACGTCCCAGCCGGGTCGGGAACTTCAGCTCAAACAACTCATCATGGGTTTTCTACTTTTACGAGTTTGAGAAAAAAAAAAAAAAAAAAAAAAGAATTGCATGTAGGTTGCAGCTCGGAGGTCATTCTTGTTTCCTAAGGACTTAAACCCACAATGTGTATATCTGGTGAATCAGACTACTTCCAATTGAATGTCTCATGTGCCTGTCCTGCTTCACTCGAAAATACATCACAGACCAGTTACTCTCAAAATGCTGTTTCATCAGGACTTTAAGCTACCTGCCTGAAAATATTTAATTATTAGTATTATTATTATATTAATTATAGTGCCTTTTGGTTGAAGCTGTCCCTCTGACATATGGACAGTGTAAAGGTGGAGACCACAGAGACCAAAAGGAAGGTGTAATACATGGGTTAAGGATGACTTTGTTGATGCCTTTCTACACTCAAGCCCTTAAAAGTGATGTAAATATTTGTTTCTCTTAAACTTTTATATATGAAACTGAACCCAACCAACAGGTCAGTTCAAAGGAATAACTCATTCCCTGATTTGTACCAAAGCAAAATGACTCTAACTCTTCTTACAGGCCTCTGTGGTCAAGAAGCATTAAATAAAAGGACAAAAACAAACTTCTTGACAAGTAAGGAAGAAAAAGTGAATAAACAAAGTGTAGAAAGACAGTAAACAAAAGAATAAACAACCAAATAGCTCCTACCACCAGTCTCTGAATGTGATTTTTAGCCTTCCCTCTAATAACTTTAAATGTCCTCAAGCCGTAAAGAGAACCATGATTCAGCTCTGGTAGGGAACATTATCCATCATGTTAAAGAAGATGTTGGTGGTGCAGCAGAGGAGAGAAGAGGAAGCTGTCTCAAGCTGTGAAAAAGGAGTCCACACAATAAGAAGAGATGCCAGGAAAGACTGCTGAGGATTGCTCCTCCTCGGCTCAGGCAAGAAATCTTTTGTTTGCCGTTCGATCTCTTTCTGTTTCTCACTGCTTTGTGCCTCCCAGACCGTCCATCTCTTGTCCTCCTGCGCTCCCTTTCGTAGTTTCATCCTGCCTGCCTGCGTGTCCACTTCATGTGTCTGCTTCTGTCTGTCAGAAAAGGTGTTTCAAGAATGTCCTGTTTGATTTGAGCCAGGTTTCAATGACTGGTTGTTCAATGTACTCAACTGTAGATCAAAAATGTGTCAGATGATCTTGGAAAACAAGACAAACAGAAAGGCAATCCAGGCACTCCAAAATATCTAACAGAAATTAGTTACAATGACGAAAATTTCCTTTTTATTTTGGATAGCCTTGATGTCCTTGGATAACTGAACCGTAACTGTCCGTTAGGGACAGTGAGGGGACGGGAGGGCAGTATTTATTGTGAGTCAGTTCATGGGGCTTCTTTAATGTTGGGGTACTGTGACTCACCAAGTCAAGCTTCAGGCCAACAGTTTAGTGGTCTAACTCCACAATTCAGAACTATAGTTTAATAGTTTAACAGACAAGTATTTTTGGTGCCAACTAGTGATGGTGGCAATATTTTATTGACCGGCTGACTAATCACGCACATCCTATCGTTGCTGTGGCCGTTTGTGACTTTTGTCGGCTGTATATCATTAAAGTTTTTGAGGGTTCTTACATTTCTTACATTTTTTCACCTTCATTAACTTTCAGAGAAAACAAGTTAAAGCACAGCAATATTCATATTTGTCTTTATCAAGGATATTGAACAATTTATAACCACTTTTACATAATTTACTGTTTTTTTATGTGATGTAGTTCATGTGGGAAACTAACTGCTGAATAATATATCTTTCTGCATATTATTGAGGGTTTAAGTTCTTCTTCTTCATGTAATCACTTGGCATACATTTCCACGTAATCATCACCCTCAGCAACAGGATATATTACAGCATTTTGCTCATTTGCCACAGATCTCCCCAAAGGTAATAAAACTCACTTTTAATACTGAAAATAAATCGTGCTCGCTTTTGTGTTAGACGTTCATTTATTAAAGTTTCTTGTTTCAATTTTTAATTTGCTTTGATGAAGGAAAGAAGATGAAATGAAGTTATTCACGGGAAAGAATCATCTTTCCTCGTATCTATAGAGCCCCGTTGAACAGGAAGAAAAATTGATTATGGTAATTGCACAGACGTACTCCCTTCTGTCTTATAACAGTTTAACATAGTGTCGTGTCTGTAGAGTTCAGTTAATTTCTTCATGCATGCCGCAGCATTAAATAAGGAAAAAGAGGAGCAGCACTGTCTGCTGCTGTTAGAGCACAACACAAAATGTGTTGTTACAGGCCTGATGAAGCAGTCACACTTTATTGTTCAGCACAATAAGAAGATGTAGCGATCAAACAAACACAACTATACAATAATTAGATACCATACACCTAACGGTGCACTAATTTGATACAAAGTACAGCTTGTTACATCTCATTAGACAAAAACTAGAAATAATAAATGCTGTATTGGACAGTATTAGACCCTTTATTAAACTGTTATTAGGAGATAACTGGGGACACATTACAACAGAACTGTACTGTAAACTAAGATGGACTGTTTTTGACTGTTAGACTTTTGTTAGATAAGCATCTGCTACCTCCCAATTTAGGCAGGGTTGCCAGATTTGCATTTTTGCAGCAGCATTTTTTCTTTTTTTGTCAGCTGGTTGGGTGGACCTATTTTGCATATGAATTACAGTAATGTTATCTATAAACACACACCCATGTTTTAAATGATTTTTTTTATATCTAAATCCTACTAAACTGACTCCAGATAAGCACATACACACACAGACCTGGCACACACCCACAAATACATACATACACAGAGCTGGCCTGGCTTGACTTGGCTTGACTCAGCCTGTCAGACCAGCAGAGTGAGCGTTTGCATTTCCATTACAACAGGGCTCCCAACTTTAAGGTGTGTCTTTTACTGAGCTGAACATAAAAAGACTTTAAGAAACGTTTTCTCTCTTGCTCTCCTGCACACACATGAGCTGCGTATCACAACACTTGCTTGTTCAAGGGGGTGAAAAGGAGACTCGTCACAGGTTAGCCGTGGCGGGCGAGACGTCACCGCAGCCCGCTTGGAGGCGGGTCAGGCTCGCTTCGGCCCTGCTCCAGAGTAGGTCCATCTTGGCACGACGGAGCTCGGCACACTGAAGGTGATAATGGAAATACAGTTCGGTGCAGCATGGTTTGGCTTGGCGTGGCCAAAAGTGCCGGTGGAAAAGGCCCAAAAGATGCATGCAGATTTGACGTGCCTGCCAGTGCCAGTTGTACTGGCTGTTGGGCTGGTTTTGGACTGGTTTTGTCATACAGACCTGGCAACCCTGGAACCAGATCTACCAAGTAAAGTGGTAGAGGTAGAGGAATATTTTTCTACGGCTGACTGCACAGACTTATTGTAACACTGCAGGCAGATAATGTGTTTTGATCAGTCTTGGCTACTTTGCCAGTTGAATGGGACCAACCAAAGAAGATGTGTCGAAAAATAACAGATAAAAGGTGTGTTAAAGGTGTGAATTACACTTAATTATTGAGATCATTTATCTCAATAATTAAGTGTTTTTTTTTAAACAGAATTTATTTCTGCATCACAACCAGCTAACAAAAATGTTCTGTTCGAAGTCCAGAGTGTCTGTCGCTGAGGAAAAGGACAAAATTTCCAAACGAGGGGCTGAAAGAGTTTAATGTTTTGAAGTCCAGTCAAGCTCGGAGCCTCAGGTAAGAGTCAGGTCTGAATCGTCAGCGGCAGACATCAGTCGATGAGGAGCAGACAGCAGGTCAATATAATTCATTATCAAGTTTACTGAACCAAACATGTGCAACATGGGTGAAGAATATAGCAGAGTGGACAAGGTCTGTCTGCCAACACAGGTCTTACATAATGAATACATGTCAGTGGGATGAACAAAAAGTCAGAGTTTGTACTTTAAGATACTGAGAGCACTGAAATGAAACAAATGCACCAGTCAACTCATCAGTATTAGGAAATAATCAATTATATTATCGGTTTCAGGACCAACAACGTTTGCACAGGGAACTGCTATGATTGGTAGAACTCACAGGAAGCAATGATGATTGGTGAAATATGTGGAAAGGTTGCAGAGTTTCTACAAAAGTGCGAAGTTGCACAGAATTCACGGGAGAATAGTTGAATTTGCATAAACTGTTGCGATCAGTTCCTGGAGGAACTGCTGCAGAACAATGATGGAAACTACACAACCTACAAGACAACATCAATATATAAACCCTCTTGGGAAGATATGCCATAGTACCTGGCTGCCTAAAGGATTTCATGTACCTGATTATCATAAATATTCCATAATTTAGCACTTTGCACAATAAGATCAATAATTCAACCCACAGCGGACTATTTATATGAGACGACTGTCACAGGATAGTCTCTGGTTGTCACCATGAGCAGAGAGTGTGGCTCTGTACTTTTCACCGATAAAACAGAGAATTAGACTAAATAACATCTAATATATGTAAGTTTCAGTTTCACATCTCCTCTATCTGTCCATATGCACCCTCCTTCTTAAGCCCAGCCCTCGATAACAGGAGGTCTCTGAGCAAGATTTTCTTCCTTTGCCCTCCTACTCTGCCTGGAGCCAAGGACTATAAATTACATATACATAACTATTTTTTGTTTAATGAGGACAACATGAAGAGCATACCTGCTATCTATAAAATGAGAATAATCCTTGCATGGATACATGAATACACAAAACAGACATGATGAACAGAAACAAACAAATTGGAAGGATAACTTCCTTAGCGGAGGTAAAATTCAAATCCTTACGGCCATTATTTGCCTGCATAAAAATGTCCACTGCAGAACAGGTCCATTAGCATCCCTAATTTTTATTGCCATACAAACCCCTGGCACTGTGGCTATGTGTCACTTCAAATCCTCGTCAAGTTTTTAATGTTTGACAAAAGACCCAGAGGGTTTAATCAAGTGAGGAATAACAACTGCATATTGTCAAGCATACAAACCACAGCGAGCCCGAGTGTAATGATCGCTTCCTTTGTCCTTTTATGCAACATAACTGGTGATGTTAGGGGGGTGCAGAGTGAAACATTTCTGGAAAGTACAGATGAATTGTTCTGCAAACAAACACTGGCTGCAGTGCCTCAGAGATTAACACACACTCTCAAACTCACCCACACACACGTACACTGAGTCTCCCTCTGAGTCTCTTCACACACAAACCTGAAAACAGTCTAAGAAATTACAGCAGCTCAGTGCACCGGGCAGTGAGGCAGGCCGGTATTGATAACACTGCGGCTCCTTATCGCCTCGCTCTTCTTCTCCTGCTACAACACTTCTCCACCTGTTCGACTCCTCTTCCACCTCTTTGTTTCTCTGTTTCCTCAGATTCGTCTCATGTAATTTCACAACATGAGCACTGTCTGAGGAAAAACCCTCAGTGTAAGACTTTGAAAACCACTGCTCACAATAATTTGTGCCACTCTGGCAGACAAATAATAATACACAGTCAGAAACACAACAGGGTTCCACAACCTTTAGGCTTTGAACTCTACTTAATTAAAAATGAAGTAAATAAATGCATTTGTTTAATTCCTCTCCATTTTTAAATAGATTTTCTAACTACTTCAATAAGAACAGCTCCTCTTGATATTCAAATACTTGTGTCTTTTCAACACCATTTCTGCTGGCATTCTCCCCAGAAGAGCAAAATGAGGGTTAATACAGAAAAAAATGATTTAACGATCTATTTCCTAATAAATATGTTCCCGTAATGATTTTAACCCTGGGTTTAGGCAAAGGACACAGCTAGGAGTGGCATTAGTTCCTTTCTGTTTCTAACTCTCTAACTCCCTCTAGCTCCTGTCTCCTCTTTCTACTTCTCACTGATTTTCTCCCTCCCTCCGTCCCTCCTCTCTCTGTCTCTGTTCTCATTCCCATTTGTCTCACATGGCTCTGTTTAGTCGCCTCCTCTCTTTCTATATTCTACCCATTTTCTGCCTCAGTGGCTCCTCACAAACACAGATGGTACTGGCGTGTACAGAGGACTGCATTGTAGCAGCAGTCCTCCACCGTGGACACACAGCATTAGTCAGACGCCCGAGTACATACTGAGATGTTAAGACATTGCTCTGTAAAGGGCGTGTGTCTGTGCAATAGGAAGACGAAGTTCCAAATAAACTCTCTGCGAGTTCTGCTGCATTCATGCTGTCCTACCAACACAACATGTGTTCAGTTAATTTAATGCCATTTTTAACATTTAAACAGTTAATTTTTCAATATTGTAAAATTCTCCAAATAACTCATCCTCACCAGGAAAAAGGGCATATCAGTTTCTGTACAAGCAGCTTATTACGATCAATTTTTACATTTATTCTCTCATTTATTATTCCTCTGTTTTGCCCTGTGGTTGGTCCAGTAGCACAAAATAGACAATAGATAGTTTCCCGGTCTTTCTTTTAGCTGCATTTCCTTTTTATTGTGGTATTCCTCCTAAATCTGCATAGGTTGTGACTTTGTGGTGGCTTCTAATTTTCCCTGTTGGGTGTAGGTTAAGCAGTAAAGATGGTAACCTGCACCTGACCCACATGTGTGCGCAGTTTGATTGACATCAGACAAAGGCCTGTGATGACAGCCTGCCATGCTGTCTTCACAGCCACAGGATGAATGGCAGATTTTTGAAAAGTTTCTGTCCTGCAGTGGTTTGACTTATGAAAACTAGAAAATGTGGGACTTGGTCTCAATGTATGGAACGTGGGAAAAGGGGAAAAAATGCTGTGCAGCCGCACAAAAAGCGGGACACTTGGTCACCCTGGTTGAAGTTATCATTGGGAGCACTGAGAGATTTGCAGGCTGGTGTTAACCACACTGGCTTGACACTGGGAGATTTCCAGGTACCCTGGTCAGCTGACTGGTCTGGAGTCAGGCCTGTGTTAACAACAAAGGATAAAATGGGTAAATCAGAACAACATGGGGCAGCTACAGCCTGCTTTTAACCTGATGATATGATCTCTGTCTGTCATCAGTGAGATGAATCATACACACAAACACATCAACACAATGGTCAGTCAGTGGGTGGAGTGAACACAGATGAGCAGTGTGAAAAAAAAAAGGACATAGGACAGTGCATAAAAAAGATGGAGGTGAGACAAAACACAGTAAAGGGAAAAAAAGCCCTGGAGGAAAATGTAGCTAAATGCTGCACGTAGCTGTGATGACAGTGACCTGTGATGGGTGAGCAGCTCATTCTCTGTGTGTGCTGGGATTTCCCAGAACTGTGAAACACCACCTTTAAATCACACCATAATGTTGGCAGGAATACTACAACATGGTCAACTGTCTGCAGTCAGACGAGCTTCATGAATATAAACTCTTTTATTTAAGTTATAAATCTAAGACTTTATGTGCACACAAAAGGTTTATTTCTCTCAAATTGTGAGCACACTGACCTTTGGATCATACGTCACTGCCCTTTTCGTTAGCTCAAGACTGAGCTCAAGACTGAAAAAGTTTGGAAATCACTGATCTAAATGAACATCTCATGTAAATGCTTATGCAGGGTGTCCACGCAAAGACTCACTCAAGTTGTCCAGGCTTAGTAACTAAGTACAAATACTTCCTTATTGTACATAAGCAGAGTTTTCAGGTATCTGTACTTACTGTATCTGTATCTGTCTTTACTTTACTCCCGACATGTTAAAACAAGTATCTGTACTTTCTGCTCATTACATTTTCAAAAAATGGCCTGTTAATTTAGTTTTAATGCAAAACAAAAGCAATGTAAAAAGGTTTAATGACAAAAACGACATAAAAGACACAACAAGACAAAACAATACAAGAAGACAAGATAAAAATGACTAAAAGACATTATTAGACAAAAAGCAACAAGACAAACGTGACATAACAAAATGTAACAAGACGAGAATTATGCAAATGATCTAGGAAGGAAATGACATAACACAAGAACATCATGATACATAACAAGATGAAAATGACGTAAAAAATGCAACAAGATAAAAACAATGTAAAAGATGAAAAAGGCCATAAAAGACATAATTACATGAAAATGACGTAAAATATATAACAAGAAGAAAATGTGATAAGATGAAAATGATGTAACAGGACATAACAATAGAAAAAACGATGTAAAAGACATTCAAAGATGAAACTGATAAAAGAGGGAGACTCGACCGTGGAGGAAAGGTGAGGTTCAGTTAGAAACAGCTGGTAGAAATTCACAGGGCTTCTTTTTACTTTTAAACTTTGAGTACATTTCAGTGCCTGTACTTTTTCACTTTTACTTGAGTAAAGAAGTTGAATCAGTGCTTCTACTTTTACCAGAGCCTTTTTACATAAGCATCTGTACTTCTTCTGCAGTAAAGAATGTGTGTACTTTTGCCACCTCTGATCACAGTGCACACACCCCCACCACCACTTGATAAGTCACGTTGTTGTTGTTTTCTGTATCTGTTCTGCAGGATGCAGGACATTGTGTTTGTTCAAATGCTACAGCACAGCACTGAACATCCAGACGAAAAAGAAACAGTAAAGGATCCTGAAAATCATGAGGAAGAGGAAGGAGGGTGATGCAGAACAGAAGAAGACAGAGGGGGAGCTATGGGGAGACATGTACCCATTTTCAAGTTTTAAAAGGTATTATGAGTAAAAACTGTTCAGGTTTTCCATCAATACAATTTATTTTGACAGCGCGCGGACTGATCGAACCAGAGGGCTGCATCAGCTTGATGAAAAGAGATGTTTCCTTTCATTTGCTGAATTGCTCATTTGCAGGATGAATGGTGAGGACGCAGGCTTGTTTGTGTAGGTGTGTTGATCATCGTTTTAAAAAGTACAATTCCACTAGATGAAATGTTGAGGATCTGTGGGGGAAAACTGGAGGTGAATAATAGCAGTGATTACAGCAACTCAATCACGCCGGCAATCAAATAAAGACGAAGCGTCTTCACTGATAGTTTTAAAGGCCGTGAAAATGTGGATCGCTCCCGGCGCACACATCGCCTGTGCAGACACATTCAGAACTGTGCTCAGACTAAATGGATGGTAAATGGACTGCATTTATATGGCACCTTTCTAGTCTTCCAGCCACTCAAAGTGCTTTACACTAAATGTCAGCATGCACCCATTCACACACACATTCATACACTAATAGCATAGTGCCAACCATAAGCGTAAATCACATGAGAAATGACAGGCAGCGTGCCCAGTGTGTATGTAAAACGTGTGAGATGAATACCAGGTATTCTAATGTGCTGGTATTTTCCAGCACAAGTACTGAGAATAACTTTTTCCATTCCATTTCCATTCTCCGTTTTTCATTCATTCACTACAGATGTAATATATTTTTGGCCACAAGCAGGATTTTGGTGGCGCTGTTTTCCCCTTTTGGTTCAAAATAAGGAGACTTTATCTCAATTCAATTCACATTTATTGTCATTAATACAATGTAGGCCTGCACCGAATGATTATTCTTCAAATGATTAATCTATGGATTAATTATCAATTGATCTAACTATCATTTTATTATTCAGTTATCTAAACCAGGATCCAAACCAGGATCTTTTCTTCAACCTTACCAAGTAGCTCTGTTGCCTAAGTCTCAACAAACTGCGACCATTTCACAACGTTAACCTTGTGTTAAAAAGGTTTTCTGGCAGCGTCTCATATAGACGCTAAAGGTTATCTGATGCATCAGTATGAGACAATGAGGCGCGTGACAAATACGTCAGTGTTTGACCACCTGGGACAAAAACAGGTCATCACCTCAGGGTGAACTAATAACTTTCAAAAAGTACAGATTAGCAAATGTTCGCATGCTACCATGTGGAAAACTAAGATGGTTAATATTATACTTGCTACATATCATTATTAGCATTGTCACTTTGAGCACTGTGTTAGCATGCTGATGTTAGCATTTAATTACCATCTCTACCAGAAACGACAACAGCCTCCATGCTGGCAACCTACAGACGAATCCGGTGACGTACTGGAAATGAACAAGCCGCCACTGCTGCAGCAGCATCTCTCTACAGTATGAGCGTGAATGAATGCAAGCCTTCATAAGCAGTTTACAATTTTCTGCTTTTACACTTATTTTTTTGGAAAGTTACTTTTGACAGCAATGTCTAAGAGGCGGGAAGAAGCTGTGCTGCTCCAACAGTCGTGTCAAATTTTAAAAAAAACGGGACACAAAATACACAAACCTTCACTTGATGAAGAGAGCTGCTGTCTGAGAGCAGAGACTCCTCACTGAGTGTACAGAGGACCACAGGTGTCATAGTGCATTTAAAATATTAACAGAAAGGAACTTTGATACTGAAATCTTGAATACCTGATGAAAATGTGAATTCATATATATTTTTTAGTACATATTACACAGTACTTCATCACTTAAATGTGGTGATCTGTTTTTTTCTTTTTCTCCATAACCCTTTTCTGGCTATGTACAATCAATGTATAACTACTGTGTAAAATTTGAAGAACATTAATATCACCATCGTAAAAAGTACCTTTATCAGTTACTGAGGGCCGCTGTTTAACATCGTCAATCTGATTATCCATCTGTCACTGTCAGCAGGCAACAGCAGACATGGTGTCTAGAAGGAAACTCCAGGCCCACAAGATCTCCCGAGAGTGAACACTTTGACCGAAACTATGAAAAAAATTTTGTTAGAATCTCGCAAATCTGGGGTTCCCTTCTAGACACAACCAGCAGACACTGAAGGTAACAGTCACAATGTACCACGGCAGGCTCGCAAGATAGTGGAACTCACAAAGTGGTGGCTGGATTTGTCTATATGTTGAAAATGGCCCTTTACACCTTGTCACTCACAGCTTTTATCTTTAGTTCTGCAGAGATTTAAAGTCCAGCCTCGCCTCCCAACATTGAAATATTCCACCAAAAAGTTTCTGCAGCAGTGAGTGCTGTGCAGATAGGTCTGACTGTGCAAGACTACTAACTAATTTTCAGAACGAAGACCAGCCCTTTGTAGTCTTTCCATTCTGTCTTCATTAAATTAATGAAAAAAAAAAATAAAAAAAAATACAACTATAATTTCTTTAAATTGTTGTGTTAATATCAGTTCTTATCATTTCAGAAGTGGGTAATGTAGAGGCAAAGCCCATCATTCACTGCTCAACGTTCTCTGCAGCCACGATGTGCATGTCTGTAGCACAACAAAGAAAACAAACAAAGAAAAGAACGAGTGGTTGGTGGACCGAACCCAACAAACAGAATAAAGGATGGGATCAAGACATGTTCTGCCACAATATTTAAGTAGAAACAAAGAAATTTCAATGATAGCTTGATGTTCTCGCGAATTGAAACACAGTGGAATACAGGGCAAACAGTCAAAAGGCTTGAAGAGGCAGATCACAGGATGGATCTCCTAATCCCAAATTCCCCCGTATGAAATGAAGTAGAGGGAGGGCTGAGAGGAGAACGGGGGAAGTGGAGAGAAAGCAGCAGCTTTGTAGTTTTCAAACCATGGTTCAGAAAAACTATCATTCCCACATGAATCCCACACACACACACACACACACACACAACACACCCCTACTTTTAGTGGTGCTTCAGTGTCCAAGAAATCTGGCAGGCAGAGAAGAGAAACTGAGCTGGTGCAATGTGAGCCAACTCAGTGCAACATCAACACACCAGTGAAAAGCAAAGCAACAGTAAACACATCGTTCTCTGTAAGCCGCGCTGTAGCTGTCGGCCTGACATTTACTGGACTGCCATGAAATTTTGCACAGACGTTCATGGTTCCCAGAGGATGAATCCACACTGTGTTGGTGGTGATCACCTGACTTTTCCTCCACATTTGCGGTTTTTCAGTCACGTCTCGAGAACTATTTGATTGATTGGCATGAAATCTGATTCATGTTCACTTCAGGTTGAACTGTAATCACTTTAGTCATCCCATAAACTTTCATCCAGCACCAACATCAGGTCAAACTTCAACTTGTCCCATACTTTTTATGATTTATGAGCAAATACCTGCAAAATTAATGGCATTTTTCTACACTGGGATGATTTAAAGTGCTTTACAGAGCAACAAAAATACAGTAAAGGTTCAAATTAAAAGAACAAATCCTCCCAGTGTTACTTTTCACAAAGTTTTTTCTTGAATTTTCTCATCCCCGTCCTTCCTGATTCTACACTTGATCTGATATTTATGTCAGATCTCACTGCCTAAGGCAAACCAGAATAATAGATTCTCCTCTTGGTCAAAAACCTCACCATCCACAGACGGATGAGACTCATACAGGGTGAAAGTTTAATTGGAGTATTTAATTTTTATTTAAAAATGCTACAAGGAGTTTTTAACTGGTTAAGAAGCAGTTTCAATATAATACTGAGAAGACTGGCTATTTCTACATGGTTGTTCTTCATGCTCAGCCTTGTTAGATAATTAATCTTAGACCAAAATTTACAAAAATAGCAAGAGGGGATTTGTTTTTAGCATGCACTAAACTAAGATGGTAAACATACCTTCTTAGCATCAACATGACACTGGGAGCATGTTGGCATGCTGTAGTTAGCATATAGCTCAAAACATCACCTGCTGTCCATTCTAGAACCGCTAGCATGCTTGATTCCACCAGGCACGTCCACCGGAACTGATCGCAGCCATGCTACACAATGCTTGTGATTCCACCTGCAGCGCTGCAGCTTGTCCCAGAACCGGCCTCTCCGCTCCGCTCTGCTTCAAATATGTGTTGAATCTATTTTTTACAGATGGTGTGTCAAGCTGCACAGAGCAGATCGAGCAGGCAGGAAGTCAGACACAGAAAAGGCACGAAGAATTATTAAAACTGACTTGATCGTAGACTTGCAATCACAAAGAGGACGTCACACTCTCTTTTAAACTCTACTTTCATTTTGATCTCTACTACACACGTCTAAATTTTCATGACTGCGTCTTGCAGCCTTATGGTGTTGACAGGTGATGGATGGACAACTATCAGAACAATGTTGTGTGTAAACTGCTGGAATATGTTATACCAAGACTGGAAATACAACTTATTTTATCACCATGGCCACTTCCACCCTTTGGATTACATGACATGTCATCAGTCACAAGCTACATGCTCAATAGTCATTGATACGATGATGATGTAAAACCTCAGCTGTATCACCCAGGCCTGATCCACAGGCACACTGAATACAGTTTCTGTGGTAGTTCCTGCTATGCTGGTGTGTCAAGGACCACATTTTGCCACGATGACACACACATACACACATAGAGACTCACAAGGTGGAAACAATACCAGCAACATGCTGTTGTCGCTGGTAAACATTAAACACCAAGAGTTTTGAAGAGAAGAAAAGGGTTGTAATGAGAAAGAGGTGTGATTTGTTTTCCCGAGAGAGGGAGGAAGGGAGAGAGAAAGAAAAAGAGAGCACGCTGGCAAAGCACGGCCTTTCACCTGATTTTTTTTCAAGTCTGACATTTTCTACAGATCTAGACAATAAAACTGTAGTGACAGGTGTCATGTTGTCGGTGTGATGTTGATAAGGCTGTCAGCAGATCATTGTCGATGTATTTTTGCTGAGAACCATGTATGTCACACACAAAAAAAAATAGGCAAGACCCTGAATCTCTCGATGAAGTGGCTGCAGCCACACATGTGACTACTCTAACCTGTTAATATGGGTGTCGAAATAAAAACCAACAGGTTGCCCAAGCAGCCAGTGTGGCCCGGCTGGACATGGACACTCTGACCGCCTGACATAACCCCTCTCCCACTTGATTATTAACAATTACAAAACAAAGTCAGCACTGTATTCAAAGGGCTTGTCTCTCCACTGGTGTGACATTTATTTACTTCCACTGAGGGGACTATGAGTTTCAGAGTTGATTTGGGTTTAAAGCTGAGCTGCTTTGCTGTCCTCACATGCCTCTATATGTCTGGATTTCAGAGTCAAAGACGTACATTTATGAAAAGTTAAGAAATTACCAGATTTCCCCACTGCGACACTTACATCTTATATCACAATATTCCTGTTTTCTTTAATATCTGTCTTTTTCTCAAAGCCTCCTCCCTCATCCTCCTCACCCTCTTCAGGACCTCTCTCATCTGTCCTCCTCGTCTCTCACCCACATTCCTCCAATCAAATACAAACCCAATCTTAAAAAAAAAAAAAGAAAGTTGCTTGAACTCTGCTTGAAAGTGAATTCCCCCTCGGCTGTGAACTTCTGTCTTTTTAAGCTTCGGCTGTTTTCTAAAGCGAGGGTGACTGAGCCGTCCCCGAAGTGGACAGCAGCAACAAAACACAAACAGGCTGAGAAGAGGGGGAAGAAGAGGAGGAAAAAATACTTTGAAAGAGGGAGGAAGGGTACAGTTGAGGTCCCTCTCCGGCACCCCTTGAAGCAAGGCCATCTCCTATTGGTCGGGTTTGTTTTTGTGCCCGGCCAGTTATTTGGCTCTGTGCTGTCTGGTTGCCCTGGTGATGAAGGATTAGACCCAGTGTGTGTCTCTGTGCTTCTTCGTGCTTCTGATTTAATGCACATGCCCGTGAGTATGTGTGTATATGTTTTTGTGTTTATATGTATGGATGTGTGTGTATAGCGCATAAGGGTGTGTGTTTAGTGTGTATTCAGTGTCCCACAGCATAAGTGTCCAAACTGAGTGTGTACATGTGCAATGGTGCATGTGTAGCTCGCTGGCATACAAGTGAACAACAATATTTAGAGCAATCACCACACCCTGAAGTCCAAAAGAAAAATAACTATACTTTTGAGAGCTGTGTTTGCTGATATTGATTAGTCTGTAGATGGGAACGTATCTGACATTGTTATCAGTTTAAATTCTTCTGTCTTTCATTCAGTTGCAAAATAATTTAAAAGTTTCTTTTTGTCAGTTTTTTCCAACCAAGGGAGAAATCTCAAAGGATTTGGTATTTTTGAGCCTGGATCTTATTTGACTAATGGGGACGCTGGCAGATGTAAAACTAAGCTACAGTGTGACGTTCATTCATGGACAGTTACTGACTATAACATGGAGCTTGTGGGTGACTGAGTGTTTCGTGCAGCCTGAGACCTTCACAAGCACCAGGACTAATACAATAATTAACTTGATACATTTCAAAACAAATAGAACAAATACGAGTTAACAAGTTGCACAGTGGTGTAAGTAACATTTGGTCTCACCATGTCTTTGCAGTTTGCACTCGCTAGTAGGAGGCAGGAGGGGCGAGTCAGTGAACGAGTTAATGGAGATGAGGACTTGTCACTCCTGGTTCACTAAAAAGAGTCTCGTCTTTCAAATGTTTGATTTATGACTCGTACATCACGACTGGAAGCTCCAGTGTTTAACAGAAACAGGTTGTTTTGTTGCTTTGTTTTCCATTTTATTCAGGTTCTGATGATAGTCTGCCAGGACTTCCTGTGACTGATTTGGAAGTCCGAACCAGAGCGTTTTCACGCCTACCTCATTTGGTCTGGTGGTCATTTACAGGTGTGAACCCTCCACTGGACCACAGTCCAGATCAAAAAGCCAGACTCAGACGCACGCCCGTCTACAAACCAGTCAGTGTCAAATACAGGGAGACGACAGGATGTGGGTCTGACATGTGAAGTTCTTTGGTCTGCTTTGATAACTGCAATATGAAACCCAAACAAACCGGACCAAATGTAAACAGCGTCTCAAAAAATGAACCATAGTTAAGACTTTTAGGTGTGAAAGCATCCTAAAAAAGGTTTTCATAGTAGAAGTGAACTAAACAATCGTCTAATTTGATCCGGACCAAGATCTCTTTCAGTTGGACCAAGGTTTTGCTGCTTGGTCCGGACTGTGGTCCGTGGGAGGTTACATCTTTAATTTTTGTTCAGATCAAACTAGAAATTCTGGACCAAACAAGGACCCATTAAGATGCATTCAGGTAACTAAACAAAAACACTTTTCTGCTGTGATGTCAGATAACTTGTTTGCAGCCCAGCAGCCAACGCTGCAGTGTTTGGTATCAGGTCGTAGCAACAATTACTGTTCTAGTTCTTGTGAGTGTTCACCTAATTGTGTCAGCCTGTGTTCGTCTTTCTAGAGTTGAAGAAGTGGATCGATGAGAACCAAAGTACTTTTTCACCGCCCTGACCATCCGATCCAAACTCCCCCGCTCCTCACCCGTCTCACTGCTGCTCTGCCTGATCAGGCCTGACAACAGCATTCACTTTTCGTTAGGAGAAGTTAACGAAACCTGGACCACTGTAAGCCTCAGGCACAGGTGGGGATGGAAAGGACATCCAGGACTTCCGCAACAGCCATGAGACGCGCTCACGCACACAAACACACACAATGACTGGACGAAATTAGACTTAAAAAGTTCAGGGGAGGTGAGTTGTAGTTAAGCAGAGAGAGAAAAAACTAAGAACTGGTAAGATCTAAATTATGAAGAGGTAACATTGTAACATACAGTAAGCCCTAAACATCTCAAAAATGTTCTTTTACTCTGATTCTACGATTAGCTTGTGCTCAGTGAATGAAACTAATGTTGCCTCTTTGTATGTCTGTTTACGTTCCCACTGGGAGCTCAGAGCATCGTCTCGAGCTGTTATATCCACGAAGAAAGATTAAACACACACACACGCACGTTGCTGTCACAGTCAAACAGCATACAGACAGCTTTACAGAGCAGAACAAATCCCGAAAATGAATTATTGATTATTACACCCCTATAGTCTCCACTGTGCGAGTGTGTGTCTGTGTGTTTTACTTCCTCTGTGGCTTCACTAATCCTCCGCCAAACACGACACTTTGACGTCTTGTATTTTAGGTTTTTGTGCCTTGTAGCTTTCAGTGACCTACATCTTTACTTTCATTAATAAAAAAAGTGAAACAGGAGCAGTGAGGCAGGCCTCTCTCGAGGAAAACCACGGTTCAGAAGGTGCCTGTCAAAAGTTTGAAACTTTTGACATTCTTCTTGACATTCAGGATGTTTGTGGAACTGTAACGTTGTGTTTGCAGAGTCTCGGAGAGCGTGCTCCCCAACATGGAATATTTTGTGGCTACAGTAAGTTTTTGTGGCCACGGACCACTGGGCCATGGCTAATGTCAAACCTGTCTAATTGTGCCACAGGAATTTGTTTCTTCACAAAGATCAGAAAAGTAGAGCTGCTGGGAACAAGTGCAGCTTTAAGTTGGCCTAGCGCCTCTTACTTTAGGGGGGCAACAATAAACTTTTAACAGAGATCAAACAATACATAACACTGTGATAATAAGAGTTTACATAAACAAAATGTGCATTGATGTGTGCACATTTGAAATGAAAAATTGAAAAAAATGAAATTATATGAGTCGACTGACTCGTCTGCAGCATCGAGGAGGATCAGAGCGAGCAACAAGAGCCCCTGAAGCTTCGCTGTTCTGACTGACAGGTGAGTATAGCTGCAGGGCTAAAACACACACACATAATAAAGCACAAAGCGAGATACAAGCAAAAGTCCTGATGCACACACAGCTGAACTAAACAGGAAAACAGTCATACACATACTGAAGGACGCCCCCCCCCCACACACACACACAAACTTGCGTGCATCACATTGAGATAATAAGGACATGACTGAACAGAAAATCCTGACCTCACCTCTGCACCACCGCTGCACTCAGACAGCAAATCATCTCTCAGCCAAAACATTTCAAAGCAAAGACAGCAGACACACACACACACACACACACACACGCACACACACACACACACACACACAGAGGGAGAGCAGCCACTCTGCTGTGGTTCCTAAAGGATAATTCTGCTTTATTACAGCTTAGGTTTTATCTTTGTAGTTTCTCCTTCATTCCTTGTGAACATGGTGACTTCACTAAATATGAAGAAGCAGCCACAGTAGTCATTCTGTAGACTGTGATAAATTAAAACTAACCAATAACATTTAAAGGTGAAATCTGTAATATATTTTCTGTAATAAATCATAAAATGACCACGATGTGTCATCAGAGGTCAAGGAAGCACGTTAAGTTGAAATACTCGCTTCACTTGACATGAACACTGGAGCCATGGTGTCTCCTGTGAAATTTCCAATCCGGACCGGAATAGTCGTACTTCATACTACATGACCTGACATGCCACACAACTCCCGCTTGTGTGCACTGTTACTAAACCAACAGGCAGGCAGGAACATGGGCTGATACACGGGCGGATGGCTGGGTAATACTCCATGCCAACTAGATTTAAAAAGGCACTGTTGTTGGTCAGAAAAGAGCAGCGACAGTATCTCATTTTTTATTTCCCGGGTGTTCTTCAGAGCTGCACCTTTGCTATAGCTAAGTTAGCATCCTTTCCCCCTTCCTCCAGTCTTTGAGCAAAGCTAAGCTAAAGCCTTACTGATGGTGCAGAGATAAACAAATGTTCTCATCTGTCTCCCCATTAGAAAGCAAACAGATGGGATTATTCCAACCTGTTTTCAGACAGATTTTTGACTTTTTTTAAAACTGTTTTTCTTGACTGTGCAGTAATAGTGTGTTTTGTTTTATTACCAAGTATTTTAATAAGATTTTTGTTAAAAAAAAAAAAAAAGACTGCAGGACTAGTATGGAGTCTTTGCAATGTGTGCATTTATGTGTTATTGGCTTGTATATACTTCTTCTTACTTCCAGTGATAAGTGAGCAAACCAAGGCTTATAAAATGTTTCATAAATTACAGATATTGTGAAAATGTAATGAGCTACCAACACTGTTTAACACAAAATATGTTAATGTGTATCAGTAATAGCTGCTGTATTTGCAGGTTAAGCTAAAAGGAACAAAACATCTTTAACAATTTGTTTTAACAAAGAAAAATCTGTCAGCGTTAATACCCAGAGCTCGTTAAAAAACGCTCAGCAAAACACAGAAACCACACCAGACTCTCAGCACACAAATTAATAAAACTCTCACATAGTAATGAAAACCAACACAAGCTCTCAGCTTAATGCAAACAGAGTGCGATGGTTGATATCGTAATAATATTCAGGCTCACAGCTGCTGTTGGTGTTGCAGCCTGACTGACACTCGGCTCACCTCTCATGTTTGTTTCATTTGAAGGAGCAGTCAGTCAGGGTTGACAGGACTGTTAAAGATGTTGTTGTGGTATATTTTCTTCGTTTGATTGACAACAACAAATCTCACAGTATCATTTTTTAAACCTCTCATGCTACGCTCCTCCTCATAGGTTGGGATATTTCCAGTTGGTCTGTAATCAAAGCACAGAGGAGTCTCGGATTGTTCACCCCAAAATCAAAAACGCACAGTTTCCTCTGGCCTCCACCTTGATAGTTTTGGTGGGAGTTGCCAAGTTTTGGAGATATTAGCTGTAGAGATGTCTGCCTTCTCACCAATGTAACAGAACTAAATGACACTCAAGGTGTCACGCCAGGTGCTCAAAGTACGGTGGCCGACAAGTACAAACGCGTTGCATATACAGACAGGCGCTGCAAATACAGAAACGCGCTCCATACAAGAAAACAGATGCAAAAGGAAAACGCTGCATAAACAGAAACGTGCTGCAAATACAGAAACGCGCTGCATATAGGAAAACAGATGCAAAAGGAAAACGTTCCAAATACAGAAACGCGTTGCAAATAAGAAAACAACTGCAAAAAGAAAAAGCTGCATATCCAGTCATACAACGGAAGTGCTCCAGGCCTCTAGGGGCAGTGCTGAGCGTCCACCCGAGAGACAGACAACGGACGTATCAACGTGTGGAGCAGATTATCCCTGTAATGAATTCATTAACAGATTTAGACCTGAAGTGTCCATCCATAAAGCTAGATTTCTCCAGGCTATGCCAAATGACACTTTGTTTTATGTGGAACTTAAATCTTTTCATGAATCTGTCTGTAAAATATGTAAAAACAAGAAAGCTTTCAAGACATCCGGTCTTATGGAAAATATTATGGTTCATATTACTAGATAAAATCTCTCCATTTTTGCATATATATTTATTTATTTTCTGTTTCTTTATTGATTAAATTTATTTTTATGCATCCTGATACATTGTAATTTTATTTTATTTTATTTATTATTTATGTCAAGCTCTGGTTTTTGTGTGATATCTATTATGCACTCCCTGTACTTCACTGTTGTTTCATGTCTGTATGATGTCATAATGTTTAATGTCATGTTTATTTGTATAATGTCTCTAATGTGATAATAAAGTTTGTTTAAAAAAACATGTGGAGCAGACGTGTGAATGAGAAGAAGAAAGTTATTGGTGGGAGGAAAATTGGAGTCGGCTGCACTTTCATAATACAGTAAAAGATGAGGGCCACACGTGGAAAAAAGAAAGAAAGAAAGAAAGAAAAAGAAAAAAGAATATGTACTTTTTCATGTAGCCTCTCCCGACTCCAATTTTCTCTCGGGTGGGGCGCTCAGGCACTGCCCCTAGAGGCCTGGAGCACTTCCGTTGTATGACTGGATATGCAGCTTTTTCTTTTTGCAGTTGTTTTCTTATTTGCAGCGCGTTTCTGTATTTGCAGCGTTTTCCTTTTGCATCTGTTTTCTTATATGGAGCGCGTTTCTGTATTTGCAGCGCCTGTCTGTATATGCAACGCGTTTGTACTTGTCGGCCACCGTATCAAAGTGCCAAAAAAAAAATCATTTGAAAAGCTCAACAGCAGTGTCTCTTTCTGAAAATCATGACCTGGTTACTCAAGCTAATCCACAGACCCTGTTGTGAGCAGTTTAATGTAGGAACTACTTTCTTTCTAGTGGAAAGAAAGTAGTTCCAGTACATTCTACTGAAGCAAGGAAGTGATTGGTTTAAAGAAATGCAAACAAGGCAGGGCATCCCCCCCCATTAGCAGAATGTGCATGTGCATGGAGAGAGGTCTGGTTATGCGAGACTGTGGCCAGAAAATATCAAGAGAACAGATAAGGGATAAAATTAAACAAGAGACTGCAAAATAACTTGCATGAACAGCTATTTGCTGAAAAATGTTCCACAATCATGCTTCATATACATGCAGTTTTTTAGTGACACTGAAGGATAAAGGACCAGTTCAATTCAACATCTCAGTATTTAATTCCTTCATGCTCTTTACACCTACACACAAACATATACACACACACAGGCTCTAACTACAGGGTGGTCCAATGATGTGTCACGCAAGTATCTACCGTATGCACTGATGTTGTACAAAACTTTGCATGAAAGCTATTGTTGCAGCAGCCTTTTCTAGATGGGTCCGACGAGACGGACAAATAATTTGTTTTGACTATTTCAATTACCACAATCAAGTCTATTCAAAGAGGACTCCTGCTGTGGGAGAGCGGCGTGTGTGTGTGAGAGAGAAAGAAATCTGAAAATGAATCAGAGTTTAGATGAGTTTAGAGAGACAACTGCAGACAAAGGAACAAATGTAGATGTATTAAATGGGAAATGTATTAGTTTTCTTTTAGGAACTGTGGGCTGTTGAATTATAAAAGCTGCATGAAAATTACAAAATTATCCTCAGAAATAAAAGACTAAAGCTATCTGCAGTTATCATTATGCGTCACACAGTGTGACAGTGCAGGAACAGAACAAACATCAGAGTGATAATTTAGCTTTTTAGAGCCTTTCCAGTAATGAAATCTTTAAAACAGAAGTTTGTGCGAATAGTGGCACTGGAGGAAAAGTCTCAGGGTCATAAGAATCAAAAATTTTATCCTCAGGAGAGCAGAGATGTGATTACCAAATTTCACAGCAGTCAGACTATCAGACTTTGAAATCTCCTGTGTACAAGTTTCCACCGCTAATTTTGTAGAAATGTAGGAAGCAGTTGTCATTTTACTGGTTCTTACTAAGGAGCAATTTAGTCAACCTGCAATAAAAGGCAGCACAAAAGCTGTAAACACAACACTCCCATACCATCACCTTATAAAGCTACGATAGACATGTTCATGAACGGTAGTTTTTTTACACATCCAGAGCACCATTACTATTCATATTGAGTTGTGTTTCTGACTATTTAAGTCCAACATTCACTCTTCTTTTAGCTCTGGTTTGGTCTCCACCAACTCTTGAGAAAAATATCTGGCTCTTGAGCAACTAGATGTTCCACTTTCTCTACCAGTTGGTCTCTAACTGTGTCTGTCTGCCGTTTGGTGCAGGTGAGGTAGTGTGCAGAGCTTTTTTGCTGAAAACAGCTGGTTCTAAAAATGATGCTCGCAGTAAGGTTGTGGGTCAGTTCCCTGTGGGCCACTGTCTATTGTCAATATAAAAATATTGATTAGAGCACTTTTAAAGAGAGGGTTTTCAAGGATCATAATGCAGGAGAGTGTGTACTGGATGTGATGTTGGTTTTACCTCATGTTTAAGTCTGATGAGAGACCAGAAACATGGATGGATTATTGAGCATCCCTGCCGGGCTCAGGGACCCAGGAGTTCGGGACAAGTGCCTCTGTTTGAAGCCACTGTTTATATTTGTTGTTGTTTAAACAACCTCAAAGATACTCAAACCAACTACAAAGAGAATCAAAAAGACTACAAACAGATGCAAAATGACTTCAAAGAAATCCAAAATTACCTAGAGGCAAAACAACTGCAAAGAGAGACAAACCATCAATAAAAAGACTTGAAAAGATTCAAATGGCTACAAAGAGCTCTAAAACTACCAAAAGGGGATGCAAAATGACAAAGAAAATGCCTACAAAAAGATGTAAAGAGATGTAAAACCACAACAAAGAAATCAAAAATTACCAAAGAGATGCAAAGCAACTATAAAAACACACAAACCAAATGCACAAAAAGACTTAAAAGGGCCACAAAGAGATACAAACGGCTAAAAAGAGATTTAAAACCAGCAAAAAGAGATGCAAAATGACAAAGAAATCCAAAATGCCTACACAAAGATACTAAACAACAACAAAGAAATGCAAAACTACTACAAAGAAATCCAACATCACTATGAAGAAATGGGAAACAACCACAAAGAGACACAAAAAGATTACAAAGAGATACAAAGTGACCATAAAGAGATGCAAAAAGACTACAAAGAAATGCAAAACAACTACAAAGAAATGCAAAACAATACAAAGAGATCCAAAACAACCACAAAGAGAAGAAAAATGACCACAAAGAGATGAAAAATGACCACAAAGAGATGAAAAATGGTCACAAAGAGACAATCACCTCAGAGAGATGTGAAAAGACCACAAGGAGACACAGAAGACTACATCCAGATGAAAACAACTACCAATAAATGTGAAACAGTCACAAAGAGACACACAATGACTGCAAATGAAGTGGCTGCCTTCCGATTGGGTGTCTTGCTTCTATATAG
The DNA here is from genome assembly GCA_034769285.1 of Lutjanus argentimaculatus. Taxonomy (NCBI): domain Eukaryota; kingdom Metazoa; phylum Chordata; class Actinopteri; order Lutjaniformes; family Lutjanidae; genus Lutjanus; species Lutjanus argentimaculatus. Next base: position 165,851 of record JAWZSL010000016.1, read on the forward strand.
GAGGGGTGGGGGCCTTTCACAAGTCTGTGCCCAGGGGCCCATCGTCCGATAATCCGTCCTTGAGATGTATACAGTATACTGGACTTCAGGCCGGCTTGTGTTGTTCAGCAGTCAGTGAACGTCTCTGATTGGCCGAGGAGAACACTGGTGGCTTGTCAGTAGTATAGAATGGATGAGACAGAAACAGAATATTAAAGACATCATCAGAGCAGGATCTGCTCCTTTCTTCTCCATTACACACTAATTTACATAAAACATTCCCTAAACCTAAACTTTACCCCTGAACCTGATTGTGCAACCGCCAGCTACATCCACAACTGAGAGGAGTCAGTGTGTTTGTGCTGCTGAGACTGGAGGAGAATCAGGTGGTATCACAGCGACACCACATGCTGAGAAAGATGCTTCTGCTCATCTCCTTCATGCAGTAAGTGTGTATGTGTGTGTGTGTGTGTGTGTGTGTGTGTGTGTGTGTGAAGCATACAAAGAAAGAGCACAGCCAATTTTACAACATGCAGTTGGCAAATGACAGAGTGAGAGATTGTTTGTGTGTGTGTGTTGTGTGTGTGTGTTTGGGGCTGTTTTGAACCTGTAGTATGTGAATACCTGAGCGAAGGCGAGGCAGAGGAGCAAAAAAATAAATGTATTTATTGAAATTGAAAAAGTAGGACTGTGGCAGAAAGAAAGAGATGAAGACAGATATCTGCTCGCTTGTAAAAAATTCATTTCAAGGTGGCAGGCCATGCCTAAAGCAAGTTTGGCTTTCAATGATTAATTTATCTTTACATCAATCCCACAGGACGACCATGTTTTGTGTGTGTGTGTGTGTGTGTGTGTGTGTGTGTGTGTGTGTGTGTGTGTGTGTTGTGTGTGTCTGTGTGTCTGTGTGTGTCTGTGTGTTGCCTCAATCACGTCTCCCCTTCAGGATTATTACTGCCGATGGCAGCCTGGATACAGCGGAACAACACAAAGTGCTTACGGGTATGAGCGTGTGGTTATATAGTATATATACTGTGCGTGTTTGAAAATGTTGCAGCAGTGGAGATTGCATATCTGCATGTATGATATATAGTGGATACATTGTGCTGATTTAAACGATATGTCTGGCAGCTTGCTATATTTTTGTTATTGTCAACAAATCCCAAGAAAAGATCAAAACCAACATGCTATTCTGTCTGTAGCTCTCAGCCTCAAGCCCTTCGGTTCTTACTGAGGACAAAAATCTTTTAAAACAGCCCGATTCATTCTGTAAAAAAGCTCAGTAATTCTCTAAAACAGCTGTATTTTTTTAATCAGACAAACAGGCGGAAATAGTGCATCTGTTTGGGGACTATTTTCAGTGGTGGATTAATTCACATTTGGTGCTCTAGTGAGGGTTTGGAGCAGCAGGACTGTGTGTCTGGGACTGCGTCAAGAGAAAGAAAGCTAGCAAGAGAGAAAAAATTTTAAACAACCTTAAAATAAATCTACATTCAAAATAAATTGCAACAAATAATCACAAAACACCATAAAGAAAAACTAAGCCCTCATAATGTCACACCTTTTGAAAGGACTCAGTCACACCCGTGTCCATTTTTCTTTTCTACTTAAATAAATTGCCAAAATTGCTTTGCCAAAAAGGAAATTCAACCGTTGACCTTTCTTTTTATTAACCATAAGGAAAACCAAGGACTATTTTCAGCAGTGGATTAATCCACATTTGAGGCTCCAGTGAGTATTTGGGGCAGCAGGATGGTGTGTGTCAGGGGTTGGATTGAGGAAGAAAAGAAAAGAGAAAAGAGAAAGAAAGAAAGTTTTGTTGTTTAACGTGTTAATACACATACACATAGGTTGTGGAGATGTGAAGAAAAACAATTGTTTCTCTTAACTATTGTAATTTTTTTTTCTTTTTATTATTCTGAATGCTGAATCAATTTTTTTAATATATGTAAATAACTAACGCTTAGTTTGTTAGCTCAGTGCTAACTCATAATGGGACTTATTATTAATGCAGTAACATAAATTAGCATTGTGACGTGTTAGCATTGTGTGTAATATATCTTTACAAACTGTTAAAAAGTTTTCCACCGGTGCACAGTCTCACACTGAGACTGTTTTAGTTTTACACAGACTGTCAAACAATTTGACGGACAGTTGCAAAAGAGAGACGCACACTGAGGCTTTCTTTGCTCCTGCAGTTTAAAGTTGGACAGAAGTTTACAGCATGTTGCTGGACGAGTCTCTCGCTGATAATGTTGGTGCAACCAAGAAAAGAGGGTAAGCATCAGCAAACTCCTTGAGCTCTGCATCGTGTTGGCTCTTTAGATATTTTAGTAAATTGCTTGTGTATGCTTGTGTGTATTGTTCACATAAAAAGGGGCGTTTGGTGCATCACTTGACTCTTCTTCTGCACAGAATGGAGCAATTGCAAGCCGCCCACTGCAGACTGACAGCTGCACAGCTGCACATGAGACAATTAAAGTTGAGACAGCATATTTAAACATGATACCATTGGTCTGACACTGTCTCATAATGGAGGAGATGTAGAAATCACTTTAGTTTTTGGCCAAATCAAAGTAAAATGCTACTTTGCTAAAGAGTGACAGCAGATTGAATCTGAAACTACATAACCTGCTCCTGACCAGGATATGAGAGCCACCTTTGTGACACTGAAAACTCTGACTTTAGACTTAACATACCTCACTGACGCTTTCATCTCGCTTTGTAGTACAGCCTGGATGAAGTAACTACACCACACCAGTCTAACAACAAATCTCCTCACTCAGGGAGCCTGACACTTACACTGATTCATACAAGAAAAGAAGAACAAGAAGTCACAGAAGTACAAATCATCTCGTCTGCTGTTTCTGGGAGTCGTCTCACCTGAAGAGCTGTAAAAACAAGCCGCTCTGCTAAAACTTTATCCCAAACAAACACCATCAGTGGGCGACCTCTCTGCTTGACCTCCTTCTTCCAGCCCACTTTCAGAACTTCCCTCTCTGTTCGCAGCACCGCGGCCATCCTGAGTTTGAAGAAAATTCTCACGACACTCATGTTCCTCTTCTGTCTCTCCAACTCTCAGTAGCCTTCCTTCTTTACAATAAGCACAAACACACTGTTTGATTCTCCACAGGGACTCACTTCAGTGTTGGACGTCACACGAATATATCTCATGGTGGAACAATCATGGTTAGTATAGATTATTTATGATTAATGACCCTATAATGCCAAAACATTCATATCATATTTGCTAAAAGTAGCTTTTGAGACCCATAAGTCATCAACATGATCAATACTTTCCTGAAAAACCAGCTGCAATCTTTGAATTTGAATGCCAAAATATACAAAATGGCTGCCTAATACAACACCAAATACAGGGTTTTGATTATTTAATTAAACTAATCAAGGTGTCTTTGGTGGACACAGACATTTTTGTAGGGTTTTTTTGTATGTAATCTGCTCTCATGACAATAATTTGCATGTTGCAATGACAGACCTGCTAATAATTTTTCTCATTGACTTTTGCTCAAACAATTCCATCATTTGTCATCATCTGCATGTTATATTGATCAATTCGGACTGCATTAGGCTCAGTTAGTCAAGCAGGAACAAGAGAACAGACCTAAATACAGACTTACAAGAGGAGTTGAATACATTCAAACGTTTAATGAAAACTGAAAAACACAAAAAAGTATGGTGCTGGCAAAAAGGCAACCACCAAATCCAAAAGGAAAGACATAAAAAGCAAAGTTCAGAATCCAAAATCCACAGTCCAAACCAGAAAAAACGCTAGGATATAGACAAACCAACGAGGAAACACTGGCAGAAAGCAGCAAATAGACAAAGACGACGTGGCAACTAAAGAGGAAAAGACAGGATTAAAGACATTAGGGAGGGGGAGGATAACAAGACACAGGTGAGGGCAGTCAAGAGCAGGTGAAAACAATCAGTGTTCAAAAAGAGTGGGAAGAACAGACAAAGACAGGAAGTAAACACAACAAATACACACAAGTGAATACATACCAAAATAAAACAGGAAGTGACAATATTAACCAAAGTGGGTTTGTCACTTTTAACATGAACAATCAAGTCCAGTACCACGAATGTCTTCCAGGAGAAAGTGTCTGAAAATGTACAGCATCTTCCCCATATTTGAACGAGAGGACCTCAGTAATGATCAGATGTTGCTGAATGGGTCAGGACAGGGTTATAGTGGTGCAATAATGCCTGTGGTTCTGGAATAACACCTTCAACAGCTGTTCAGGTGGCCACGTACTTTTGGTCATATAGTGTGGTTGCAGTGTTATTCCCTGACTTTCCATTTCAGCCTCACAGAGCTTCTGTATTTTTATGATTTTTTTCAGCCTGACCTCTTTGTGTTTTCAGACCATATTTCTTCTCTGACTCTCTCAAAGTTTCCTCTCACTGTCTGCAGCTCTGCAACCATCCAGTGTTGTGCAGAAAGTTGAAGAATTCCCTTGCCTCCTCTCGTCCTCCCCTTCTATCATCTATATCTGTCTGTTTTTCTGTCAGTCCGTCGTTCTGTCAGGCCCGGTTTCCCCCTCTTCTAAACCTTGGACAGGCAGGAACCTACTTTTCCCCCATACACAAAAAAAAACTCCATGGGGGACAGATTTCAGCATTGCACGTTAAATTATTGATGAAGCGTCCCCTTCCTCTTCTCTTCTCTCCCCCGAGGCTTCGTGCTGAGGGACGCTGAGAGAAAACAGAAATCTCTGAGGACTCCCTCTGCATCTCAACACACCACAGTGTGACTGCAGCTGGCTGCAGGTACACACAGCCTTATCTGGCCCTTACATGACAACATACACCCACAAACACGCAGATACACAGTATACATACAGTGTAGTGTGGAAAATAAACTTAACACACTCGTATGATCTCCAAAGAATCAATTCAATCTTAGAAGTGACACAAAAATACAAAAAACACAAAGAGACACACGTGTACATGACTTGGTGATTGAACAGTATGAGCTGCAGTCTGATGTCCCATCAGTGGCCCCTAGAGGCCGGAAAGTTCATTACACCTCCTAATAAAAAGTGTTGTGGAACAAACACACTGATGTTTGACACATCAAGCTCCACTTACTGGATTTTTTTGGAGCTTTCAGTTTCTGCTGATTCAGTGATTGGCTTTATGTCCCAGCAACTATCTTTATTTAAAAGAGAAAAAAAAAAGAATTTTTGAAGCCCTACACAATTCAGCAAGACAGCCCTGATTGCAACACTTAAGGGACGTCACGTCCATCTTCACTTAAAAATCAAGCATCAAAGTTCAATTTTGATGTTTTGATAAATCAACCTCAAGTCAAGGACCATTTTGTAGCTTTTTCTGACACTTCAACCACATCACATGGTCTTTAACAGTCCTAGTCACATGAAGTTAGGCTGCAGAAACTTAAATTTGTCATAAAAATATAGCAGTGTTATTATTGAACATGCACCACCTGCTGTCTCCTAACCTGCATCTATTTATTAATTGCTAAGTGGCTGACCCACAGTTCCTCCTGCTCCTGTCCTCCCCCTGTTATGTACCACTGTCTGTCTTTATGTTTCTTGGACGGGATGTAACTGAAATGCAATTTCCCCTCGGGGATCAATAAAGTATTCTGATTCTGATTCTGATTCTGATTCTGAAGTCACTTTATTTATTGGAAATATGAAGCTCTCCAGCGTCCTGTCGGGGCTGCTGTCCGTGGTGCTGATTCAACTCACAGCAGCTTCTCTGTGTGAGAGAACGAAGACACTGTCCAAGGTGCTGAAGAGTTTCAGAGCACATGTGCTTCACTTTTTGTCCGTTTGAATTTAATACCTTCATAAATACAGACCTGTTATTACTTCAGTGTGACAGGAGACTCCTAATTGGTTCATCCTCACCGAGAGAGGGGGACGCACAGGACATCACCTGGAGGAACCTTTAATTGGAAGGAAACCTGCATGTTCTCGGCACCCCGTGCTGAATATGTTTTCCTCCTCTGTGCTGCCTGTTTTTAAGAATAGGAATAATTTTGGTTGATTTGAGTCAAGTACATTTGTATAGTCCAGTATCACATTAAATGTGTGAATATCTTTACAGAGCCACAACAACAGTTTCCAACAAATTGAATTTTTCCAAGAAAAAACTATAAAACACATCATTTTAAATGTCTAAGCATTCTTAATTTACATGCTTCTTTTCTTTAAATGTAGTTTGGAATCAAGCCTAATGGAAGCTTATTTAAAATGTCGTAAAAGTCACATTAACAGCCAACTGTTCATGTGACGTGATAGGTTTTTTGTGATAGATTGTTTTTGTAACTGATCTGGCAGTACAGCACATTCTTTTATGTGTTACTTGTGTCAGATTTAAATTGTGATTATTCATGTGTCAGACTGTTTGTTGTCTTAGTAAAATCTATATTTTGTATACCGCTGTTTGTTTATTGAGCTCACAGGTGGAAAATATTTTTGCTCAAGTCGTTCTTTTATGTTACTGTATATTTATACTCTACTACTTTTAGGAAGAAAATACTTCCTTGTAAACTCTTCATATGCAAAATGCTACTCACATGTTAATTCATCAATAATTATAAAAAAACAAAAAATATGATGATATGATAATATAACACTCTTTAAGTACAGATGTATCACCAGCAAAATGTACTTAAAGGACTAGTGTGTGGGCTTTAGTAGCATCTAGTGGTGAGATTTCAGATTCCAACCATCTCATTTCACCCTCCACTTCCAAGCGTGTAGGAGGAAAACCTAGAGTGGCCACCAAACTCACAAAAGCCCTCTCTAGAGCCAGTGTTTGGTTTGTCTGTTCTGGGCTACCATAGAAACATGGCAGTGCAACATGGCAGCCTCCATGGAAGAGGAGCCGCTCCCTCTGGAGATATAAACACCTCATTTAAGGTAACAAAAACACAACAATTCTTATTTTCAGGTGATTATACTCTAATGAAACATACTTGTGAATATTATGTTCCATTCAGACATATTCTGCTAATAAAATCCTGCAAATCTTGCAATCTTGGACCTTTAGATAGATAGATAGATAGATAGATAGTACTTTATTGATCCCAAACTGGGAAATTCTTGTGTTACAGCAGCTGTCATCAGACACACAGAAAAACAGGTCAAAAGTAAAAAATAAAATATATAAGAAATAGCCATGTATACATAAAGATTATAAATTTAAAAAATATACAAAGTACTATACTGATATGTACAGAAATACGCTACGCCAGTCGCAGTAGTGTAACACTGTGCAAAATATCAATATAAGTGGACATAAATTATATACACGAAGTGGTGAGAATGAGGTAGAGTGGTATTGAGACAGATGTGCAAAATAGCTAACAAATGTGCAATTAGCCATGACCAACAGGTATTGATACAGATGTGCAAATAGCTAACAGATGTGCATTAGCCATGACCAGCAGTGCAATAGGAAATCTGGTTGGACCAGAACTATAAGAACTATAGAGAACCCACTGTGGAGAGTTCGGAGTGCTGTCTGTCAGACAGAGGTGAGGTATTGTACAGTGTTATTGCTTGGGGGAGGAAAGATTTCCTGTATCGGTCCTTATGACAGCGAAGCTGTCTCAGTCTGTTGGAGAAAGAACTCCGCTGTTTGTCCAGTGTGTGATGGAGAGGGTGGTCAGGGTTATCCATGATGGATAACAGTTTGTTCAGTGTCCTCCTTTCCACCACTGCTTCAACTGAGTCCGGTTTGCAGCCAATCACAGAGCCGGCCTTCTTAATGAGTTTGTTTAGTCTGTTTCTCTCACCGGCTCCGATGCTGCTTCCCCAACAGACTACAGCAAAGTAAAGTGCGCTGGCCACAACAGACTGGTAGAAGATTTCCAACATCTTGCTGCACACGTTGAAAGATCTCAGCTTCCTCAGGAAATAGAGTCTGCTCATCCCCTTCTTGTACACAGCCTCGGTGTTGGCCTTCCAGTTCAGTCTGTTGTCGATGTGGATGCCGAGGAACTTGTAGTCCTCAACCATATCAATGTCCTCGCCCTGTATCCGCAGGGGTTGAGGAGCTGTCACTGTTCTCCTGAAGTCAATCACCATCTCCCTGGTCTTGGCCACATTCAGCAACAGGTGATTTCTACCAGCCCACTCCACAAAGTCATCCACCAGTGCTCTGTACTCCTCCTCCCGTCCATCACTTATACACCCAACCACCGCAGAGTCGTCAGAGAACTTCTGCAGGTGGCATGTCCCGGAGTTATACTGAAAGTCTGTGGTGTACAAGGTGAACAGGAAAGGAGACAGAACAGTCCCCTGTGGAGCTCCTGTACTACTCACCACCGTGTCAGACAGGACACTGCCCAATCTGACAAATTGTGGTCTGTCTATCAGGTAGTCAGTAATCCAGGAGATTGTGGACGTGTCGACCCTCATCGCCCGCAGCTTCTCCCTCAGTAGCAGTGGCTGGATGGTGTTGAAAGCACTGGAGAAATCAAAGAATGTGATTCTCACAGTGCTGCCAGGGCCATCCAGGTGCGAGTGAGCTCGCTGCAGCAGGTAGATGACAGCGTCGTCCACTCCCAGGTGAGGCTGGTAGGCGAACTGCAGGGGGTCCAGCGATGATTTCACCTGTGGTCTCAGGTGGGCCAAGACCAGCCTCTCCAGCACCTTCATCATATGAGATGTGAGGGCGACTGGTCGGTAGTCGTTGAGGCCAGATGATGTTGACTTCTTGGGGACTGGAATGAGGCAGGATGTCTTCCACAGCACCGGTATTCTCTCCTGACCCAGGCTCAGGTTGAAGAGATGTTGCAGAATAGAAGACAGCTGGCTAGCACAAGTTCTCAGAACCCTTGGGCTGATACCGTCAGGGCCTGCAGCCTTGCGTACTTGGAGCCTCTCCAGCTGTCTCCTAACCTGGCCTGTAGTCACAGTCAGACGGGGGAGGGTGCATGTTGACTCCGTGGAGGGGGGAAGGTGCTGCAGAGGTGTTGTGTTTGTGTCCTGTGAGCTCACCAGAGGGGGTTGAGGGGTTGAGGAGGGGAGGGGGGGGAGCATCGGGGGTAGGGAGGGTGTGTGGAGGTCTGGATGTGTGTGGGTGGAGGAGGAGACAGCAGGGGTCTGTGAGCTAAACCTATTGAAGAAACAGTTCAGCTCATTTGCCCTCTCATTGTTGCCTGTTGTTTGTCTCTCTTTCCCCCTGAACCCAGTGATCTCTTTCATTCCAGTCCACACATCCCTCACGTTGTTCTGCTGGAGTTTGGCCTCCAGCTTCCTCCTGTAGGAGTCCTTGCTCTCCCTCAGCTTGTCCCTCAGATCTCGCTGCACCCTCCTCAGTTCATCTCTGTCCCCAGATCTGAAAGCCTTCTTCTTATTGTTAAGAAGTACTTTCAGGTCACTGGTGATCCACGGCTTGTTGTTGGGGAAGCAGCGCACAGTCCGGGTTGGCAGGGTGGAGTTTTCACAGAATTTGATGTATTCTGTGATACAGTCCGTCATGCTGTTGATGTCCTCCCCGTGAGGCTCACAGAGCACATCCCAGTCTGTGGACTCAAAGCAGTCCTGCAGTGACTCACTGGCCTCCTGAGTCCATCTCCTCACTGTCCTTTCGGACGCAGGCTGCCGCTGAACAAGGGGGACATACTTTGGTTTCAGCAGGACTAGGTTGTGGTCAGATCTGCCCAGGGGGGGAAGGGCTGTGACACTATATGCGTCCTTGGCATTTGCATACAGGAGGTCGAGTGTTCTATTGTCTCTGGTGGGGCAGTCAACATACTGATAAAATGTTGGCAGTGTTTTGTCCAGTGTGGCATGGTTGAAGTCTCCTGTAATAACCACAAAAGCGTTTGGGTGCTGGGTTTGGAGTCTTGCGACTGTGGAGTGGATGACGTCACATGCTACCGCTGCATCAGCTGATGGAGGAATGTAAACAGCGGTAACAATGACGGACGTAAACTCCCTCGGCAGATAATAAGGACGCATTCCCACAGCAAGCAGTTCAATGTCCGGGCTACAGAAACGTTCCTTCACATGAACATGTCCCTGATTACACCACCTCTCGTTCACGTACAGTGCAATCCCTCCTCCCTTCTTCTTACCGCTCCTTGTAGCGTCTCTGTCCGCCCGTACAGTCCTGAAGCCGGGTACCGCCACGCTGTGGTCCGGGATATGCGAGTGCAGCCATGTCTCCGAGAAACACAAAATGCTGCACTCACGGTATTCCCTCTGGGTCTTAGTCAGCGCGGCGAGCTCGTCGGTCTTATTTCCCAAGGACCTCACGTTCCCCATGATGATAGATGGGACGGCAGGTTTGAATTTCCTCCTCTTCTCCCTCTGCTTGGCTCCAGCTCTGCAACCCCGGCGTCTCCTCCGCAGCCCCTCCGGGATTTCAGGCCTCGCTCCCGGCAGCAGCACAGGCTTACACAGCGCGATCAGCTGTTCCCGTGTGTAAACAATGCTCTCGCCTCTCTCAGCATGGCTCTCCGTTACAAAGAGTAACGAAAGTAACAGTAGAACCGGGAGAAAAGTTGTAAAACAAAAACCTGCCATCGCCCTTCAGTCACTGTCTTAGTATTGATTAAAAAGCACGCACGTACGAGACATTTAATTAACGAAAAACACAAAAAGTCAGAACACACGACGGGAGCTGCTGCAACAGGCTGCCTCCTGGCACGGCGCCATCTTTTCACGTAAAACTTAAAGACTTTTACCTGTAATGGAGTATTTTTACATTGTGGTGTTGCTATAGTACAGTGTGTGTGTAGGTGTGTGTCAGGGTGTGTATATCCCTCCCTGCTGAGTATTAAAAGTGGAACAGCAGCTGGTTTGAGCTGCTGTCTCAGTCTGTCAGTACGGTTATTAGACAACACTGCCTGACTAACACACTCCTGTGCTGTTTACTGCCACAGGGGAATACACACACACACACACACACACACACACACACCTGCACATCACAGGAACAAGTAAAAACATATCACATTGACATACTGTTACACTTGCTCCTGATATGAAATAGAAAACAAAGTAGGAAAGGTGAGACACTCCACTGACTGTCCTGATCATTTTGAACTGTAAAATTGTACGTTCCTTTCTGGAAATCTCCCACCACACCGGTGGTCATCTGGAGTGTTATCAGTTGTAACCTTAAATAAAGGGGAATAGAAAGAGAGAAGGATGGAGGAAGACAACCACATGCAGCTCTCACCTTCACTTCTGTCTGTTTTGAATTCAAACAAAATATAAAGTACCATAATTTATCTAAACCCATGTTTTTTAACTAAATTCTTTAATTATCATTTTAGACAAATTATCACATCATTAAAATATGAAATACATAAATATTGTAACTGTTTATATTTTTCATCTTCTTAAATTGTTCTTATGGTTGAATGAACTACCAGGTTGTACGTATAACCTCTATACGTATAACCAGTATTAACAACACCTACAGCACCCTATCATGATGTATAATATATCAAAGAGAGACTATTAATGCAGCTGCAGAAAAAAAATAATATTCTTGAAATTAAGATTAGAGGAATTCTTCATATAAACAAACTGACAGGAAGAGCAGGGGGACACGACAGTCTGCTCAGCTGTCAGAGTCCGATAAACTCAGAACAGTCTGATACAAGGTGGGAGGAAGAGACGAGCCAATTAACAACTGCTGCACCTTCTGCACACACAAATGCACGTGTTAATTCACACGCTGTGTTTTAAAAAGGCCACATGTTAACAGCCAAATGTGGAGGACGGTGAGCTGCAGCTGCATCCTCTCTGTGTAACAGAGAAACTGTTCAATCTTTAAATTCTAAGATGTAAATGACAGAGCAGCAAGAGAGACTGGAGGAATTCTTTGGTCTATGAATAATGTAGACTTTGGAGAACGCTTTGACAGGATGTCAAAACATGTCATTTTGAATTCACTGGAAGTTTGGCTTCCACTGCTGAGGAAACACCGGCTCTGTTTCCTTCATCGCCACCCTGACAGACATGTAACCAGTCCAGGCAGAGGAACAGCTGTCAGTCAAAAACTCCTGCACAGTATGAAGTAAGTGAACACAACTGAGGCCGAGACGAAGCAGACGCTGCAGTCTGAAACTACTTAATCATCAGCAAATGTGACCTCAAGGAATTCGGTGTAGAACGCTCAGTTATCTGCAACAAGAAACGAAGATTTTCTCTCAACAGGTTAATTTTTTCAAAACATCTCAGGTAGGATCCTTTAGTCAGCTTATCACCAGGAAGACAGTCAAGATGTTTCTGTTCACAATCAAATCAATCGTCTCCATTAATCAATTAGGTTATGCACCTTAAAACTTTAAATAATGTTTTGGTTTAACACGGGATCTCCTAGGTAGACTTTCATGCTCTTTATACTACATCAACAGTCCAGGGCGTCTTATACAGCTGCGGATGGGCTTACATTTCAGTTACTTTAAAAGTCTGGTGCATCTTGAAGTACAGTTTAAAAAAGAGGAACATAAAACATAAAAAGTACTTGTTCCTGTAAAAACTACTATTTTGCTCAAGTGTATTACTGGTAACATACCCACCTCTGTAGGCTCGTGGTAAATCAAAGTGAAAATAATCCCTCAGAGCTGTAGATTGTCAGCACCCCTGCCTGCTTTTAATCTAATAGTATGATCTGTCTGTCATCACACACGGTCAGTCACTGAGTAGACTGCATGTGGCCGACATGTGGAGAAAAAAATGGACAGAGCAGGTGAAAGAGAGAATGAAAGTTAGAGCTGAGAGGAAGCACATTAAACAGTGAAAAACTCAGCAGGAAAGTGTCACTAAATGCTGTAAGATTACAGATATCTTCATCAGTGAGGGACATGGAGAGCCGCCCCCAGCACGTCATATCACAACTAGCTTTCCTGAGTTGATTCTATGTTTTAAAAAACATAATTATGCTCTGCAGGAAAGCAGGTGTGTGCATGGAAATAATCTGGAAAATAAAGACCTGTGTGCTCTTTTCTGTCAGGGGGGGAAGTACCTCCAGTTACTCAGAGCATCATCATCATCATCATCATGAAGTGCACAGAATAATATGAATATTTATTCCTGTTGGCTGTCTCAGTGTCAAACACCACTATGACCTGAAAACAACTGGACATGTCCAGACATGTTTGAGCCACCAGAGCCAGAGGACGGTGACAGGATGGTCATTTTTTTCCCTCTGTGTCAGGTTGTTGGAACTGAAGTGAGCTGAAGTGAACTGCTGGGCTGATTTGGACTGAGAGAGTCACTGAAGGTATGATTGGAACTGACAGTTATGTGGTGTTGGGGGACCGTGGCTCCGGCACGACTCCGAGCTATGTTTCAGGTCCGCCCAAAAAATCATGAACTCAGAAATTCTGAGCAACAGGTTTACATTTAACCCCACAAATCAGTACTACATAGTTCTCAATCTTTTCACGTGTTTTCATCAGCTATTTTCTAACATGTATGAAGTGTTATGAAGAAACCCTGTCAGGGTGCAGCCGCCAAAAGCAAAATCCTGATCAGTCACTAAGCAGCAACTGGCCCTCTGTTGCTGGGTGGGAGCCAATCATTAAGCCTCTCTGGATTGTCCACCTGCTGGCCAAGACACAACACACACACACACACACACACACACAACACACACACACACACACACACACACACACACACACACACAAGTCAACAGAAAGCCTATTACACATAAATCACAAGTGTAGAGATGCAAACACCCACAGGTGCTCATACACAGAGACGGACAGAATGACCGCCAACACACACATGATTACTCGCCACCAGTCCAGCACCACAGCATACTTTAATGAGTCAGCGTTGTATAATTTACCAGACATCACTGTCTGTGTGTGTGTGTGTGTGTCAGTCTCTGCATTGCAGATTCACACACACACACAAACAATTCACACAGTTATGCTGACTGTAGTGCTTCTGTTACCTCCTCTAACCTCGACAGAAATGGGAATGACTGGATGTCAAGCAGCTGTTTAAACAATCATGCGGTTTGCCCCGTGGATTTACCTCATAAACAAACTAAAGTTATGTTTACATTCAGTGATTCTCACCAAAACTCTTTGTGTGGATCCCCGAGCTCCAACAAACATGTTGGATGCATCATTTCTTTATTCTCAAGAAACATTTGCAAAGCTGATTTTTCAGGTATTTTAAAATCAGCTGTTCATCCACGTGTACTCTTCTTCACTACAGTGGTGGAAAGTAATTACTGCACTTTACTTGAGTATTTCCATTTTATGTTACTTTATTTAATAGTTTCAGTTACTCTTTACTTTACAGATAAGTAAAATTAGCCTAAAATACCTATCGAGCATACCCAAAATAAAATGAAAGTTGTTCTTGAACTATTTAGAGTACATACTGTCGCGCCACAGAGAACGGTTGCCTCCACGTGATCCATTGATTCCTGATTATGGACATCTTGGAGGGCATTATCCCGCTTACATTACTTATTTTCATGCATTTGGAAATCAAAATCCAAAGTTTTTCACAGGCCATAATTCTGTTTCCCTGGCAACACTCAACACAACAGGGTTGGACTAATACCTGAACAATCATCACCATACCCAGGATCTGGTGTGCACCACTACTACATGTCACATGCACGTATACACATGGAAGTGCACAGTAGTGCAGTCAATTGTGCTGTCAACTGGGGCTGGGTATCATCTCTCAATACCTTTAAGGTAATAAGTCGTATCAAAACCTCTCCAGTCAAGCAAGACCTTCAACCAACCCTTTTTGTACCCGGATCTAGAAAAAAAAGTTTTTTCTCGCAGCCAATCACTGCAAACATTCTTTATAAAGAAGAACTTTCAGAAAAAGATATCGAACAATGTACTCCATCGGTGTCAGTATCTCTTTAAGGGTACTGGTGTAATTTTTTAAACGGTGTCCAGCCCTTTTTGCAACCCATCACTGACATTAAATAGTCACCGATCAAAACGGCACTCTGCAAGCACCCTGCGTTCAAAGAAGTCCTCCACAGTCTGTCATATGGGTTCAGCTTCATTGTGGGTTCATTTCTATTGGATAATAATAAAAATCTGTCCTGCTGTGCTCCAATTTTGAGCTGAGGATGATGGATTGTCAGAAACAGCAGAAGTTAAAATATCCACCATGCACCTGTTGACCATGGAATTACATCCTGGGTGTGTTTGGTTTGTCTCACTGAGATTAATCCTTAGTTTTATTGCACCGGTGTACACTTGTTACTGTTGGAAAACTGCCCAGGCTCAAAGCTGCATCACTCAAAACAAATAAGCCTTTTTTTGTGGATAGTAGTGTGTAGTCGCCCTGTCATGGCCTCCTGAGACACATTTCACATTATTAGTAACCCCCGTCCCTTTGCTGTGAAAAAGACCCATCGACCCCTCGTCTGTTCCAATCAGGTGGCCAAACTGAGCACACCTGTGTGAGTGGATCATACACGTGCAGGGTCTTTAAAGCCTCCTCTCAAGTCTAAAGGAGAGTGTTTCTACTTGTAGTGATCTGTGAAACACTCCACTGAATCTTCTGTTTTCATCTCACAAAATTACACTGCTGCCATCAATAAAAAATTGGATTTGTTAGATTTTCTTCACAAAAAAAAACAAAAAACAAATTGTCGCCTCAGTACTCCAGCTCAATATTTTGCCTGCCACCATTTTCCTGAGAATACACACACACACACACACACACACGCACACGCACACACACGCAAACTCACACCCACACACACACACACACAACACACGCACACACACACTTTTGCAAGGCAATCAGCATCTCATTCACAGCTGGAGTCTGTTAGCAGGTAACACACACTCACACACTCACACACACACACAGCTCCAGGCTCATCAGCTACCCTGCTGCCTCTAACTAACCTTCAGCTGGAATGCAGAATATTGGGAATCATGTGCACACAAACCCACAAATCCTGTGCTGTTAGTGCCTTTCTCGACCATTTGAGCCAAACAGAACAAGACATAGAGGGAGAAAGAAGAAGTGTAATTGGAGGACCTGCAGGTTATATCCAGAAATCCCTCTACAGGCACAACGTTTGCTGTGTCATTTGTTTATTACACACACATCACAGACTGAGGCGTGAACCACACAGGCCCCCGGGTGCCTATTTCAAGCTAAACACACACACACACGCACTCGCAGGTCAATTGAAAGTCTTAGCGGTTGAATTGCCAGTGATTAATTAGCGGAGTGACTAACCAGGCTTTGAGAAACTATTTGAGAAAGAGCAGCATAAAAAATAATTAGATTTTCAAAAACCAACAAACATATTTTTCACATTGAGGCGGAGGTCGAGCTGGGTAATTTTCTAATTTGAAAACCTCAGAGCTGCCAAACCTCGAGTCCAAGTGGTCGCCGATCCAATTCACAAACATGGAATATAAATCATGAGGGCCGTGTGCAAGTATGAGTTACTAAGATTATACCCAGGTTCATGATATGGAACGAGAATTTGTGACTATTGTGAGTTAAATGAGGTGGAGGATGAAATTCATTTTATTTTGTTCTGTCGGTTAAATCATGATTTCAGACAAATATTGTTTTAAAAAGTTCATGCTCCTGATTTGGATTTGATAGGTTTGGAGAACAGGGCTTTAATTGAAAATCTTTTTGATAATGTTTTTGCATTTTCTGAGTTTCTTTTTAAAGTGTGGGAACAAAGAAGAAAAGTAATGTGATAAAAACCTCAGAATTTGGTTCATTTTAACATGGCCTATGGATTATTGGTCTATGAACTGGACTGAATATAGATTGTTTGGTTGTTTTGTGTTCATGAGGCTGTGTGTTTTTGCTATCGTGATGAAATTGATCTGGTAGATTTTGTCTTTTCAAAGAATTTCCAGATGGAATTTCCATCTTTCTGGTTCAGATACAACAAGATCAGGATTACAGAATCTAGATGTGTTGTCTTTGGATAGGCCTCCATCTTTGGTCAATTCAATTTTCAATTGGTGTTCCAATTGAAAATATTGGTTTATTGGTAAATTTAGAATGGATATTGTTTTGGCATCATCTTCGTCATTTTAATATGCAAAAAATGAATAAAAGAATGATTAAATACAGACCATGAGCCCTGCACGTCTTTACATCCACCTCGAATCCATGCGGAATCCTCCTCCCAGTGGGATCAGGATAATCCTGATTTTTAGCATCAAAGCTATCCTGATTTCTACATTAGAGTTTTTAAATACCCCGAATAACATTTAATCCAGATTCTGGGTAGGACTGGATTACCAAAACTAAACTTCCCAAGTAAAATGTCCTTGTAACTGTTGAACTCCTCCAAAAGACTTAAAGAGATAAACAGAGCTCAGGATGATGCAGTCACTGCCTCTTTTATTTTGAAAAGGTCTAACTTTACCCAGAATTCATTGTGTTATAGTCCTATTAAGTTGAGCACAAGACTTAATCAAGAGCTAAACTGCTTTGTGCAGCAGGTGAGTTCAGATGTCTGTCTGAAGTCTGACTATCTGTTATATCTGAGCCACAGTCAAAGTCTATCGATGACCGGAGGACTAGAAGATAACAAGATAAAACCACTGCAGCTCTGACACTGACAACACAAGAGTCAGCAAAGACCTCTCAGAGGTTTTCATCATTTTATATGACCATAAAATTACCTGGATTTCATTTGAGTCATCAAAATAATATCGTTTGCTCTTCACTGAGACCACATCCAGCTCTCCAAGCGGAATTACAGAAATATACACATCAGCAGACAATGATCATGGACACAAACAGAACATATTTTTCTTAACGATGGACTTGATTTTTATGAATGATAACTGCAACCTCATAAATATTGTATTGAATCCATCAGTCATAACTCACTGACAGTCACCAGAGGAAAGGTGACCAAATATCAGGATCACTAATCTCTTTACACTCAGCAGTTAAAAAGTGTCTCATGTATTAACTCTGAGGAAACAGCGCCCTCTACTGACCAATAACTGCAGCTCATCTCCTCATGCAGTAAGTGTGTGTGTGTGTGTGTGTGTGTGTGTGTGCGTGCGTGTGCGTGCATGCGTGCGTGTGTGTGTGTGCGAACGCATATATGTATTACTTCCTACATGTTTAGTTTCTGTTCTGCTGAGTTGATTTGTGATGAGTTGACAGCTTGTCCCTTTCACACTGGCAGTTCAGCCCAAATCTGGAATTTGTTTGGCTAAAACTTTAAGAATTAATAAAGCCCTTTTTCCAAACGACAGTGTGGATCAAACTGCACCATCTGAAGAGTCAGTCTGTGTTCAGTGCAGGGGGTTTATTAACAATGAGAAAATATAGGCAGAGAACATTTTTGTCTCAAACCTACAAGATTTTCAGAAATCAGTTTGTTGAAGAAAAGTCTGTTTTTAATTTCTTTGTTTTTCTGAGCAGCAGATTCCAGCACTTTTATTAGACTTAGAATTCTTAAGCATAAAGTCTATATTTTTAATTTTTTTATTTCAGTGTTGAGCTGTTGATACTCTGCAGGACCTCTCTGCAATCCGATTCAGCTACTGTTGCTTGGCAACCGACAGAAACAAGCCATGATGAGAAACATGATGGGAAGTCGTTACCAAGAAGTCCAGCCTTCAACCAAACAACTGACATTAAGGAAAAACAATAAATGTCTTCTAAAGTGATTAAAACAGATTTTTTTTAAATGTACGTTAAAGAAACAGAAACTGGAAAACTTTTTCTCCAGCTTGCTGTGTGTGAATGTGCCTGAACCCAAACTAATTGTGAGAACACAACTCCGTACGCACCCTGAATGCAGCATCCTGTCTTCATATCGACCCGCCGGGACACAGACTCACACTCTGTTAGATTAAAGAGGATGGATGCTCCTGTACCACACTCAGGGATCCATAGACAGTAACTTTGTGCAACACAGATCATCATTTTTAACACCAACTGTGAGGTGAAGGAGAAGTTTTTTAATGTTTTATTCCATTTCCATCGCTGCCAAATTTGCCAAATCCTCTCATTAGTTCTTTTACTGATTTCCTTCATTTCAATAAAACATCAGCTTGAAAGAGAAGTCATCATCACAAAGTCATAAATCACAGACGGTTGCTGATGGTGCATTCAAGCACCCTTCAACACTTGTAATTTCAGATTTGTCTTTGAAAGAGCAACTTTTTTACTGCAAGAAATGTTCAAATATTGATTTGTTATTTGTTGTCTTACTGTTTTCTAGACATCTTAGTTAGTGAATATGACAAAGTTGAAAAATGGTCCTGGCTCACAAACAATTTAAATGATTTGACAGAAATAGGAAATAAGAATTAGGTTTAAGTCTCAAGTTAACTTTTATCAAAGTACTTGTTGACTTGAAATAAACTAAAACGACAGGAAATCTAAACACAGTACAATTTGGAAAATGGTCTGCAGCAATGTGCAGTTTTAGGGTAAAATATGACAAAAAAAAGAAAACAAAAAAGTCCTTTAAAGGTATTATGCAAATACTGAAAAATGTACAAACACAGAAGTGAAAGATGTTGATTAAAGCATTATGCAACAACAAAAATAGCATCCTCTGCTTCTCTTCTACTCCTTCCTTCTTCTCTAAATCCTCTCAACCCGGTTTATGTGTCTCTCACACAAACCCTGAGGACCCCCCACCTTCCCACCTTCCCTTTGTCTCTTTCTCCAGTCTTCAGCCTTCAGTTTCTCAGAGCCACAGCTCCCTCCATCGGAGGATTATGAGGACCTGAGCTAAAATAATGCATCCCTGAAGCCCAACTCACTTTACTTCACTTTGATGCTTAAATCTGTCATAATTTCTTCCAACTCAAACAGCCACAGCGAGGCCTGGACAAAATCCCTTCAATTTCCAAAAACATTCCCATTTTCTAAAAGTTCTTGATTTATCAAAGATGTCCACAATTTCCAAAATTTCCTCACCTTCCAAAACTTATTCTCACTTTCCAAAAATCATCCTCACTTGTTTCAATTGTTGGATGCAAATGAAATTAATTTAGAGTGTGGGACCTACTCTATATGTAAAGTGTCTTGAGACAACTTTGTTGTGAATTGGCGCTATATAAATAAAATTGACTGACTGACTGACTGACTTTCCGGAAAATTTCTGGAACCTGCCCTTACTTTCCAAAGGTTCCACACTTTCACAAAAAATATCCACACTTTCCTGAAATTGTTCTTACAATCCAAAAGTTCCCCATTTTTCAAAATCATATCCACTTATGAAAAATGTCCACACTTTTCAAAAATATCCCGCTCTCCAAAAACTGCCCTGACTTTGCAAAAATGTCCCCACTTTTCAGAAACGCCCCCCAATAATTGTTCTCACTTTTCACAAACACCTGCACTCTCCAAAAATGTGTCAAAAAATCCCTTGTTTCCAAAACTGTTATCAAAAAATCCTATTCCCACTTTCCAAAAAAGTATAAACCAAAAAAAAAAAAAAAAAAAATTCCTTAGTTTCCAAAAATTCCCAAAGTGTCAACATTTTATCTGTTTAAAATGTATAAATGTCTGAAATGTCTAATACATTACCATCTCTTAATTAAAGACATCATTACGTAAGCATTTCTAACTTTTTTCCTGTTGATCGACACAGTTTTGCAGTTGCAGTATGAGATACTTGGCTCCATTTACTTGAATACAGGATATCTGTTTCCCATAATTCCATCATTTGAAGCCGATCTGGATCTCGATGTAGATTTTGAGTTTTCCATTATCTTTTATTCTAAGGCAGTGAAGTCTGAAATGTAACACAGTTTGGACAGACTGATGTCACACCCCGACCCTCACTGTTCAGAAACACAGTCAACACTTAACAACACAAAGTTTCAACTCATGAGTAGAAACATAAACACATAAATATAAAAGTGAGTGTGGTGAGTTATAATTCAGCTCCTCTGCCTCCCTCTCCTCGCAGGCAGTATTCATAATCCGAGCTGACGTCTCTGACATCTCCTCTCCCTCCTGCCTGGCGCATCTATAATTAATCATCAGTTGTTGGGGGTTACAGGAGCAGCGTCAGGCGGGCAGAAACAGGTAGAGGTCGGAGGGTCAAGTTATCACGGTGAGAAAAACATGCCCGAACGGATCGTCTCGTCAAAGCCGCAGACAGCTGAGAAAACCAGGAGAGACGCGGGGGTTGAGAGCAGCAGGGAGGAGGTCTGAAACCAAAGAAAACTGGATCAAACTAAATCAGATACGGCAGTCAGGACGTGGAGCAGAGTGCGACATGATGCAACGTGATGATATGATACATGAAAGGCTGCGATGTGAGCTCAAACATGTTCGGACACTAAATACTCGTCTCTGATTGGCTGGCAGGTGTCTGGATCAATAGTTTGCCAACTAGCTTCTTCCAGATCCTTCAACCGCACAGCTCCACAGCGTTTGCCCGGTTGTCATGGAAACACACAAACGCACACACAGCCCGCAGTTTCTTCACCTGCGGGCAGACATTGTTTAATAATGTTATTGATCGATGTGTGCTTGTGCATTGACACGTGATCAGCCTGCTGAAGTGAAACACAGACACACACTGACAGATACATAGATGTCAGTTTGTGTTCTTGTGTTTCTTTGTTCTTTGTAGAATCCTCAGAACAGATGAAGGTTATAGATAAAAACAGTTATTTTAAAAGGGTATTTTAGATCCCCCTGGTGAGTTCTAGAAGAAACCTTAGAAACATAAAAGGGTTCTCATTAGAGCCCCTCGGGTTCTAGATGAAACCCTCGGAATACAAAAGTGTTCTTGGTAGAAAACCCCCCGGTGGGTTCTAAAAGAAACCCTCGAATATGAACATGTTCTCTGTAGAACCCCCTTCGTGGGTTCCAGATGAAACCCTTGGAATATAAAACAGTTCTTGGCAGAGCCCCTTGTTGGCACTGTTACAGGGTGGAAAGGTTCTGGATAGAACGCCAAGATAAAGTTCTGGGTGGTACCATTACACCAAGAAGAGTTCCCTGCAGAATCAGCCATAGGGGGTCCTGGGTGGAACTTTTCAAAGATGGTTCAAGGTACCTTTATAAAGGGTTCACAGACCTAATGCTTCCCTATGGGACAGGCCAGAGAACTTTAAGATAGATAGATAGATAGATAGATAGATAGATAGATAGATAGATAGAAAAGAAACAATTGTATAATAAACAGCATTGATTCTGAGTCAGTCAGCACTGTTTCCTTCTACTCCACCATCAATAATAAATACACTGATATCCACTGTAAAACAACACCACACACACCACACACACACACACACATCAGAGGGAAGATTAATTTCTTGACAGTCGTGATGGAAGAGTCTCGGGGGGCTGTTGTGATGTGGTCGGGCAGCTCAGTGGACAGAAGAGTTCAAAGTAATAAATTACATCTTCGAGAAGCAAACACATTTCACACTGATCCTAAAACATCTCAAAGTAAAAGTATAACAACCTGAAGTGAATGTTATTTATTATTTGAGCTCTTGTGGACTGAATCTGCCCACTGAGTTGTCATCATGGTGACAGCTCTGCACCGACTCTTCTCATCACCACCGGGGAGATTAATCTTCAACCTCCAGCAGGAACCACGACTGGAGGACATTTCTGGAAACTTTCTGGAAAGTTTAAACGTGCTGGAAAGTAAGGATAATTTTTTTGGAAGTGAAGACATTTTTGGAAGGCAAAGTTGTTTTAGAGAAGCAGGACACTTTTGAAAAGTAATGATGTTTTTGGAAATTGAGGATATTTTTGGATTGTGAATACATGTTGGAAAAGTGAAGACATTTTGGGGAAGTAGGGACATTTTAGAAAAGTGAAGACATTGTTGGAAAGTGAGGTAATTTTGTGAGAATATTTTTGGAAATTGGAGACATTTTTAAATAAATGAGGACACATTTGAAAAGTGAGAACATTTTTGGAAAATGAGAATTTTTGGAAGTTGTTTTTAAAGAAGGAAGACACTTGAAAACTGAGAATATTTTTGGACAGTGTGGACATTTTGGAAAGTGAGGATGCGTGTGCTTTAGAGAAGGAGGACACCTGAAAAGTGACAATGATTTTCAACAGTGGAGTCATTTTTGAAAAGTAAGGACATTTTGGAAAAGTGAAGACATGTTTATACAGAGAGGACAGTGAGAAGATTTTTGCAAAGTAGGTATGGTCGTTTTTAGAGAGGGAGGACACATTTGAAAAGTGAGAACCTTTTGTAACATGAGGACATTTTTGGAGAGAGAGGACATTTTGTAAAGTGAGGACAGTTTTGGAAAGAGAGGACATTTAGTAAGGCGAAGATATTTTTGGACAGTGAGGTTGTTTTTAGAGAAAGAGGACGCTTGGAAAGTGAGAATATTTTTGAAAGAGTGGGCGTATGTCCAAAATGAAAAGGACAAGGATAGATTTTAAAAGTGGGTGCATTTTAGACACATTATTGGACAGTTAGAACATTTTCAGAAGGTGAGGATATTTTGAAAGAATGAGAACACCTTTTTAAAAGTTGGGGACATTTTTGGAAAGTGAGGGTGTTTTGGGACAGTGAGGACACAGGTTAGTCACAGTGAGAACAGGGACACTCCCAGAACAAATGAGTGTGCGAACAGAGGAGACAGTGAACGCCTCACAGCACACCGGAGAAACATACCATCAATAATAAACACTCAAACACACATTTACTCACCATAAACACACACAGTGACGCTCCTGAGGGGCCGATAGAGGAGGCAGATCTTTCATTAGAGGGGCTACACGCCTGATTAAACCCCTCATGGCCACACACACACATGCACACACACACAGCTGGCCTAATCAATGATTAGTAATTGGACCTGCAGGGAGAGTGAGCAGGAGGGTCCTGTGATGTATAGTGAAACAAATGAGTGTGTGTGTGTGTGTGTTGTGTGTCTAAAGGGAGACACAATGAGGGAGGAAGGAAGGATCACTGGTGTGAAATGAGACAAATGAGTGTGTCGGAGGGCTTTGTGTGTGTGTGTTTTTGTGTTCATTCTTGTATGTGGCCGTTTGAGTGTATGGTCATTGATCTGTGTGTTTTCTGTGTGTTTTCTGTGTGTGTGTGTGTGTGTTGGTTCTTTTGCGTCACAACATCAAAGAGTTTTCATCACTTTGGAGTCCTGACACACCGAGCCGACAGTCAGCCATCGCTGGGCCGTGTGTGGACGACTGTCACCTGTAGTTTTTTTCCGTTGTCTCCGAGTGGCTGATTCAGCATGTTGAATCAGTGAGATGGAGCGCTCTGATTGGCTGTTCAGACTGGTGAATACATGGTTTTATTCATTTAGTGTAATTCTTCCTCATTTCTCACCTTTTCCTTTTTTCTTTTTCCACATACCACATGCAGAAAAACACAAAGCAAAGCAGACTATCACAGTGACATTTGCAGCTTTTAAATGCATTAGTTTGTATTCCGAGCACATGATGAGTCCGTGGCACCTTATCAATCATGTCTGCACATAATGCAAGTTGTAAAAGATGACAAACTGTGATTGATCTGCCATGTCTCTCATCCAAGTCTCAACACAAATTTATAACTCTTTGGTCTCCTAATCTCACAATTCTCACCTCAGGGGACAAAAATATTGTGCAGCCTGATTCCAGAGGTGGGACGTAATGAAGTACAAATACTTATTTCACTAACTTTATTTGAGTATTTATTTTTCAAACAACTTTTAAGTTTTACTCCTCACATTTGAGCAAATATCTGAACTTTCTACTCCTTACTTTTTCAAAATAGCATACTGCAAAGTAATTTTCTTTATTTCGTATCATTGTGCGCCGCCTTCCCAACATCAAGACTGATTTCAGCATGAGACGAAGCTAAGATGAACGGAACAATAAAACAGAGAAGACAATTCCTTGGTGTATCCATCAGTGCATATCACACACAACAATCATAACAAGACAAAAATGACGTAACAAGATGAAAATTATGTAAAAAAAAAAAAAAAAACAATGGTAAGGATGTAATAAAATGCAAGACAAAGACAACATAACAAGATAAACGATTAACAAGAAAATAACAACATTAAGGACGTAACAAGATGCAAGAAGACGAAAACAACATAAGGCAAACAATCTAACAAGAAAAAAACAATGTTAAGGAAGTAACAAAAACAACACAACAGGACGAAAATTATGTAAAAAATAGAAGCAAAATAAAGACGATGTGACAAGACGTAACAAGACACAATAAGATGAAAATTACAAAACAAGACAAAAACTATGTAATGAGACAAAAATACCACAACAAAATAAAAACAACATTAAAGACATAACAAGACATGACAAGACAAAAAAGACAAAAAAAATGAAACAAGACAGTCAGGTGAGGTTCAGTTAGTAAAAACCTGCCAAGCTGACTTGAAAGACGTCATCACCACAAATCCTCACTATAGATCCTCAGCTTGGTGCCACGTGCACATGCACGTCGGTGCTTTAGGAGACTTTAAGAGATTCTGCAACACTGTTTTCCTGTGAAACTCCTGCATTATCCCTTTAAAGTAACTCAACGTTGACTTTTCGATTTTTGGTTTTATGCAGGACACAGACTGCAGTTTCCTGGGTTGAAAGTCCTGTGTTTGTTTGAGCCATCCACCAACCCCACCTCCCCCATATGCAGACTTCATCCCTCCTTATACTACATAACCTGGGATTTTTTTCTCTCTGACATTCATGCAGAAAATGACTCAACATCTCTGCATAATAAGTCAGCAAAGACTAAGTTCCATGAAATGACATGAAATCAAAAAGGCATCATGAAAACACATGAGATGACTCAAAGCTATAATATGTTACATTTCCACATGAAAATGTCCCCAGGCTCTAGACGTGTTCTATATTTTGTTGAGTTGTGTTATCCCAGATGTTTTCAGCAATGTTCAGTCTGGTTCTCAGGTATGTGTCAGAGTTTAGACAACCGTGAGCAGAGCTGCTGAATCTTGGATGAGCCTCTTCTCTGATCTGCAGATGATCAACAACCAGTCAGAACTAATTTTAAGTTTTATTTCATCACTAATGAGCCTAGGTGAACACTCAGGTTCCTTAATATTTAGAAGAAAAGTTAATGAATGCTGCTGCTGTTGTTTTTATGTGCAGTGGACTTTCTGAATCATTTCTTTAAAAAAAAAAAGAACTTTTCTTATGAAATAGTTATTTGCTATAAAACATGAAATACTGGCTGGTGGAATTTCAGGTGGAAATCAGATTTATTTTCTCTCATAAAACAGATTTTTAAAAAAAACAAAAACATTTTAAGCATTTATCAGCCTGGTGGTCGATGATGCAAGACGCTGAAATGAGAAACATTAAAGACTGCACACAGAGACGCCTGCAGTCAGACACTTTCACTGACATCTAACCTGCCTGACATGAACCACACTGACAACCTTTGATTTTATGGTTTGATGGCTCTATGTTATGATTGCAGATTTTTGTTTGAAACTAAACTGACGATACTGCAGACAATGATGATTCAGCTGATTCACTTCGCTATTTGTGGCCATGATGGATTTTTAATTACTATATGGGAATAAAAGAATAAAACTGCATTAATTTAGTAATTTTGATGGTTTTACAAATCACAGTGATAATAGAACAGAAAAATATTTTCCCCTTTTCTGTGCTTCAATACTAGACAACACTAGACAATGCTAGACAAAACTAGATGGTACCAGACAATACTAGACAGTATAAGACAATATTAGACAGTACTAGACAGGACAAGGCAGCTAGACAAGAGTAGTTGCTTTTTTAAATAAGAAAATACACAAAAAACACTAACAGATATATCTGTTAAGCCACACAACTTATGAAACAACAACAAAGTTGTTGTTTCATGGATGAAAGTGGTGAAAAACTAAAGGCATTTGATCTGCAGCCTGTGTCCGTCCGCTGGCTTCAACGAGCCATTTCATTGGGTTTAACAAAGCGGAGCGTGTTAACAACTGAAGCCAAACCTCTCTTAACTACTCAACCAATCACAGATCAATATAAACCTGCAGGCCTGGTTTCTGTTGTCTTTTGATTTTTGATGGAAACTCAACCTTAAAGGACTCTGTTGTGATATTCTAGTTATTTCTTTTTGTCAATAAATCCCACGAAAAGACCAAAACCAACAGTGAATGTATTGTACGTATTGTTTGTGTATTACAGCCTGATGTGTCTTAGAGCTCCACTGTTGAAAAACTATTCAAAACAAATCACTGCTGCAGAGCACCAACTGTGGATTCATCCACCACTGGAAATAGTCCCCAACAAATGCACGATTTCCCCCTTTTTGAGAAACACATTCCAGTAACTACAGTGACCAGCTGTAGTTACTGAGCCTTTTTGAGAAATAATGCAGTTTATTTGTGAGAAGTAACTAGTTACTAATTAATAAATTTCAGTAACTTGCTGAGAAAGAGGAACAAAGATCTAAAACCTGATTACTTTCTCTGAAATGTGCTCAGTTGTAAATTAAAGTGTAACAGATCTGTGAAAAATATAAAACTCATCTGTTCTTAAAGCTAAAAAAGTGCTGCAGTTTGATGGAGTTTGTACAAAACCTAAAGAGTTAAACAGTCAAACTCAGAGGAACAGAAGGTCTGATACGGTCAGACGACTAAACACTTCTGTAGGTGTCATCTGCATGGGCCTGTCATGGCGGTGCGAGGGTTTGATATGCGGCCCGTGTCCGTCCGCTGGCTGCAATGAGCCGTTTCATTGGGTTTAATAAAGCGGAGTGTGCCAACAACTGTCATCTGAGCCATGAAGCCAAACCTCCCCCACGTGCTCCAGATTGGAGGAGTAAAAAGAAACGAACCCGCAGCCTCAGACAGCGAGGGTCCTCCTGGCCATAAGGAGTCTATTATGCTCCCGTGTGTCACGCAGCCATCTCTGCGCCGGCTCGGTGCCACGCTGTGGCGTTTGTAAAGGCCCGGCCTGGCAGAGTGCTGGCACACGGCGGTCAGGACACGCTGCTAAATCCCATTAGAGTCTGTCCAGAGGATACGAGGCTGCCAGTTACTGTCAGTCATCATCAGGCTTTTCCCTCAGGGAGCCGCAACGCTTTTAATTAACCTTAAAAAACAAGATGAGCTTTAATGTATGAGACAAATGTCACAACAACGCTACAACCTGTAGAGGACACAGAGGAAATACTGTTAAAGACACATCCACAGCAGCACCAAAATGTAACTTTATTTATGAGGCTTTAGATTAGAAATAAGCTCTGAGATCCAACACAGCAGGATTGTGAATGAAAAGACCAATGAATTTATAAGAACAGCAGGGCAGTAGTCAGGATTTCAGAAAGTCAGAAATCCCCCCAAACACACCCCAACACCATCCTCTGAAATATCATGAGCAAAAAACAACCAAACGATCTCCAGCTTTATTAGTTATAATACGTATTTCACATTTTGTTTACTCTGAAATTCTGTAAACTTTCATCCCCAACATGAAAGTCTCAGATTTACAGAAAAGTATTTTAGCCAGGCATATTTTTTTATTTGCATTTCAAGAATATAGTTGAAATGTCAACAATAAAGCCAAAATGGCGAGTATAAAGTCGAAATGTCGCAAATAGCGTCAAAATGCCAAGAATTAAGTCGAAACATTGCCAATAAAGTTGTACCAGGCATAAGAAAAAATAAACCAGAAGATTTCTGCTTTTAGCATTTTGGGAATAAAGTCAAAATGTTGAGAACAAAGTTTTAAAATAACATCAAAATAATGTGAATGAAGCTGAAGTGTTGCAAAAAAAAGTTACAATGTTTTGAGTAAAGTCAAAAAGTTGTTAATTAAGTTGATATTTTGTGAAAACAGACAAATTGCGGCAGTAAATTTAAGAAAAATAAATCAGAGGAGAAAGACTTTTGAAGGTTTTTTGCATTTCAGGAATAAAAGCAAAATGTTGATGAAGAAGAGTCGAAATGTCAAGAGAGTATGTGGGCCAAGGAAAACAGTGAGGAGGAGGATTTGTATTAGTTTTTGCATTTGTAAAGTTGAAATGTCGCAAATAAAGTCAAAATGTTGAGGAGAAAGTTAAGCTCAGTATTAGTGCCAGACATAAAATAAAAGAAATCAGAGGAGAAAGATTTTTGCTCTTTGCATTTTGGGAATAAAGTTAAAATGCTGAGATTAAAGTCGTAATATCTCAAATAAAGTCGAAATGTCGTGAATAAAGTTGTATTAGTATTAGTGCCAGGCATAAGACAAAATACAGGAAGATTTTTTTTGTTTTTATTTTGAGAATTATGTCAAACTGCTGAGAATAAGGTTTTATTCACAAAATGCAAAATAAAAAAAATCCTCTTCCTCTTATTTTTTCCCGTTTATGCCCGTCCCTGAGAGTCTTCCAAACAAGGCTTCCACCACGCTGCAGGAAACAAAATCCTGTGGTAGAAATAAATGATGAAGCCTTCATTTATTAATAGTTTGTTAGATGTAAACATATTAGTCTAACAATACTGGAATCACCATGAGTAAGTTTTTAATTTTAAATTTAAACTCCCTCCAGGCAGCTGTACAGATCTGGAGGTCAGAAAGTTGGAAATAAAAAAGTTTTAAAAAAGTTTTAAAAAAGAAAAGTTATTTCATTTATTTTTTAACAGTGATTTATACAATCTAATTATTCCACAGTACTACCATACGAGATTAAAAAATTAAAGTATAAAGCCAATTTAATTTTAACTCTAATCCAATTCCCTAAATATTCAATCCACCATAAAAATTTATAAAATCACTGCTGTGACCACACAGCAAGGCTCCGAGAACTTTTATTGGCTGAACTTAACTTTTCACAGGTGGAGTTTTTAAATGTGTTATTCAATCATGGAATTATGACGTTTTTTTTCACATATTCCTGTGTTTCTTGTTATTTCTGTTTAATTTTGCTGAATATTTTAGCAATAACTTTAATTGGAACAGACTCTGGGCGGTTTGTCTTGTATCTTGCTGGGCTGCATTATCATATTTAGCACATTAATATGCAGGGTAAAAATATTTTCTAATATTAGTCGTGACTGTTTTGCAGTTCTTCAGCTGTTTAATTATTTCTTTGAGCTTTTAACACCTGAAACAACTTAAAGGCTACAAACCTCACTTAGATGCAAATAAATTTGTTATTTTTTCAGTCAAACTCTATTTAGTTTCTTTAGTTAAAGTGGGTGAAAGTTATAATTTTCTTTCCTTTAAATTTACCATCCCTCCGCCTCTCTCATCCTTCCTCTCATCTCTCCTTCCTTCCTTCCTCCCCTCCTCGGCCGTGCTGCTCTTCTGCTTGGCCGCCTCCATGTATCGGCCCACAGCGGCGCACTGAGACGCTTCTAATCCTCTTTTGATGAACTTGGTTAATAGACCTCCTGCAGCGGACTTTGGCTCTGTTCATTAGGCAGCACACGACCCTCTCCACGCCCCCGGAGCACGCACTGCGCGTCCCCGCGGCTCCCACCTCCATAAATTCACCCATCAAAGTGGAGAAAGTTGAACTGGTGTCACTGTGTTGAACTTCTCAGTGAACTGACTGAGTTTTGGGCCTTTTAAAAGAAGTGAAGAAGAGAAACGATGCCGCCGAGTAAAAGCCTCTTTGCGCCTTTCATCTCCGTGGACCCAGAGGGAGGAGTGGGCCCCGCGGCCCCGGTGGCTCTCCACGCCGACCTCCACGCTCTGCTGCAGCGGAGCCGCGCCTCGCAGGAGCGGCCGGGCACAGAGCGCGCCAGACGCGGCTGCGACCACCGAGACCCTCCGTGCGCCATCGTGGAGCTCCGGCTGGGCCCCGCCGGCGGCGCGCTGCACTACCTCCAGCCGGACAAGTGCGCTCTGGAGCGTGCGCAGAGACGGCGACGCCTCGCTGCCAACGCCCGAGAGAGGAGGAGGATGTTGGGGCTTAACGTCGCCTTCGACCAGCTACGGAGCGTCATCCCCAACCTGGAGAGCGACAAGAAGCTCTCCAAGTCCGAGACGCTCCAAATGGCGCAGATCTACATCGCCACCCTCAGCGAGCTGCTCCAGGAAGGCACCTGCGGAGCTTCGGTACCGACCCGCGCACCGCGGGCCCCGGGGGCCGCTCCGCCCTCACAGGGGACCACATTGCTTGCAGGGGAGCCGTCGGGGCCAGTCAGGGACTTTCACACCGGGGAGAGCAGCGGAGGCCCAGCGCGCACGGAGGAGGAGCAGAGGAGTTATGATGAGGACATGTGGGAGAGACCGAGCGGGACCAAGTGACATTTAAAGACTGATTCATTTTAAAAATGAGAATTTATTTTCCTACAACACTGTAATTATTTGTCTCCTGTTGTCCTGCACAAAAGACATTAAGTGTCAAGATTTTTCACTCTGTAATTTTTCATTCTCTCTAAAACCGTTAGTTCAGTAATTTTTTTTGTCCTGCCTATGGTACAAAGACCATAAATTTCTGATATTAAATTATTTTGCAACATAATTGTTCCACCACGTATTTTGTAGGTAAGGTAACATTTTGCAGAACAAGTCTGCAGAAAATGTTTTCCATTATGCTGAAAGAGAGAAAAAAAAAATTAAGTTTTATCTCTGGGGCTGATTATTCTTTGAGAAATTATCATCAATTATGATACTACAGAGAGAAAAGAAAGACAGCAGGATGTACTGAAAGTAGCAATTTTTATTATTTTAAAATTATGTACAGGTAACCAAAGACATCAGTCAGCAAATTGGTACAAAGATCAAGTTTTCCTGCAGTTGGCTTGTTAAGAAGCTCTCTGTCTGTCTGTCCAAAACAACAACACGACTGGGAGAAAAAGGCTTTAGAAAATGAAAAATAGAGTCAGATTCAGAAAAGTAGAGTCTACCGGTCTAAATTTAAATTCAATCCCCCCCCTCCATCCCCATCCCACCCACAATCCCACCCCCACCCATTACCCATCAGCCTCTCCTCCTACACGAGGAAAATCAAATCTATGTACAAGAACTATGTACAAAAAGCTCTTCAGTTCATTCTTCCAGACGTCTGTGAATAAAGCTCTTGTAAACTTGAAAACAAAAAGGAGTGTGAGGGTTACACTTGTGTGTGTGTGTGTGTGTCTGTGAGTGTGTGCATGTGTGTGGAGCAATGATCACTGAGGAACAGACAAATGCAAATGAACGGGATGAACATGCTTGATGACACAAACTTTTACAACTGATGAAAGTCAAGAAAACTTAAGTCTGTATTGGAAAAACAATTTAAAAAAAAAATACAATTATATCTTAAATTTAAACACCAAATCAAACAGAAAATTACATTTCTGTCCCACCCTGGATTATAAAAGATAAAACAATCTAAGTAACTGCAGACTTTCTGAGGGAACAGAGACACGTACACTTGTTTTTCGATTCCAGTGGCAAAACACTTTGGAGAAGTTGAAGGGAACAAATGAGTAATTTTTAAATAAATCTTTAAAATATTGATTTTGCTCAAAGGTCTCAGGTGATTAAAAAAAGTAACGTAGCGTCCAAACTGGATCATCACTTTCTATTTTCGCAAACGCCATTTTGTTCTCAGTTTGAAAAGTGAAATGTAAGTGCCACGGATTATTTTGAAAGTTTTTCTACTTAAAAAAACGTAAGAGGCCACATTTTTTATATTCGACATCTCTTTTACATCCTTCCTCTGGGTTTTCCCCACCAGCTCATTTTCAACACCGCAAATGAGACGGAGCAAAGAGAAATTGGTGTCAATTTCTAATGAGGCAGCTTTTCTTGTAACTACTGGCTTTATGAACGGTTAATAAACCATTCATTAACACTTTAGTAATGAGTTATGCACCATTAAAAGGGCACTCGTCATGATAAGTACTACTGAGCCTGTAAACACGCTCTGGTCTGAGGTCATGAGGTGTGGAGTTTGAAAGAAACAGGCATTTAGGAAGCGGGGGTGTCTAATAAAAGGCGCTATCCAGGTGCATTATGGGAAACTTTAAAGAGATTATTTGGATTTTTTGTAAGTAGGGTTTTATGAGGTATTTACTCAGCAGCAGGAGTACCGGTGTAGGAGGCTATGGAATGTACTGCAGTGGACAGAGTCAGTAACAAAATGTATTTTAGAGTCCTAAAGAAGAAAAAATCACTATCCCTTTAAGTGTACGCTATATTTAGAACATTTTCACCACTTAACCTTGCTATCAAGCAGACTTTTTCAATAAGAAACTTAAGTTAAACCGCTCATTAGATCGCATTATCGCCGCAACCAAACCAACCAACCATTGGCAAAATCAGTAACTTTACCTCACAGAACACAGGAGCTGCTGCTCTACTGCTGCATCTATCAGTTACTTTAATTATGTTATCGTGTCACTTCTGTTTTCAAAGGTTCATTTGGATTCACCGAAGTCACACAATAACACAGACAAACTAATCAATCGAGTTTGGCTGCTTTGGAGAGAGCGATATTTGGCTTATCTAACAGTGGTTTCCCATCAGAAAAATCAAATAACCCAAACTATTTCACCCCTTTAAGAAAGCATATCTTTAATGAAAATCAGCTTTTACTCTGTCTTTTTATCTAGTTATAATAACATATAACTTACTATTTTCTTAAATGTGGCAGTCTGGAAGTCTTTTTTAATTACTCGAAATAATCAAGAAAACGAAAGGCTTTGAATTTTGCCATTTTGGTCTGCTAAATGATCATCATGCAGGAAAAACATCCACCACAAGGGCAACAGTTGAATTTTTACATTTTTAAAAATATTTCAACACCTGCAGTCTCCTCTTGGTGCTGCTGAATTCTGGTGATGACAACACAGGCTAGGGGAAATGTAAAATATAACTCCTCCATGTAGTGAGTTGGACAGATTAAATCTGACTGTGCCCACTGGATCAGAGGAAGGTATTTCCAAAAAGTGTAACTCCAAGTTGTGGACTTTGGGCTTAGGTAGCTACAGCTGAGGACTTTCTGTCTAAAAACAACTGAACGGGTGGAGAAAAAAAACTATCAGCTTGATCTTTGAACACCTCTCTGCTGGTGGTTCAGTTCAAACAAAAGCAAAGCGGCTCGTCTTCACCTCACGGACGGGGGCGTCTCGGCTGCCTTTGTGCTGTAATTGAAGGCTCTTCTCCGAGTGGCGAGCACACGCGGGCTGTAAATTGAAAGGACCTGAAGGAGGACAGATTCTGGTCCGGAGGGCTCAGGTCCCAACGAGACACAAAGCTTTGATGTCGATCGATTGTTTGAAAGGAAAAAGTTTCTAGTTTCTGGGGGTGTGGGCAGCGGTTCGAAGTCTCTGCAGAGTTTAAACAAGCTTGAGGGTCATTCTGTTTTGGTCTCAGGTGTGTTGTCGGGCGCTGACTGACTGGAGTGTGCTTGGCATGCTGGGAGAAGCACCTGTTTCGATAACGGAATGAGAAGAAGAACCAATTTAAAATCAGCTGGTTTGCTATGGAGGTTGAAGGGGGGAGAAAGGCTCTTACTTCCAAAGAGAGAAAGCTTCTGGTTATGTATAAATGAAAAATGCGTTAAAAAAAAGACCCCATGCAAACATTTATCGTCAGTCCCCCCGTTAAAATACCACCTTAACATCACAAAAGCCTGCAATTCAGGGTCTGAACTCTTGCAATTTCTGTGCTCTCGGGCCAGAAAAGATCAATACTTTTTTATTTCTCTGCCTCAAAACGGCCTCCTTCCGACAGAGCCGAAAAGTCAAAGCAGCAAAAAGAAGAGAAGAAGAAGAAAAGAAGAACACAGCGTGTGAAGCAATTATTTTGGTCAGTAGTTGTTTTTTTTTTTTTTTCTTTTTTTCTAACAACTTCAGTTGTTCTGGTGATTATCAGTTCCAGAGGCAGAGCTGAGGGGTGCAAGGCTTTGATGACAGGTTGGAGAAAATGGCAGCTCCACTCCAATCTGTCAGCGATCGATCAAAGGGGTGGGGGTGCTTTCATGAGAGAGGGTGAGCAGGTGAGAGGAGAGCTGTAATGTGAGGAAACTCTGAAAGGAAGTATACCGTAACGAAAAAAAAAAAAGGGAAAAATATCGTTCTGAGCAACTTTTATAAATAGAGGAAATTTAGAGGACAAAAGTTTCCTCTGCTGAAACCATAAAAATAAACAGCGGAAAGCTCCTTTAACTGGAGGATGTCTGGTCACAACACAGAGAGGAAGAGGAGGACGTAGATGTGTGTGTTTGATGATGATGAAGGATGCTGACAAAGATGAAGGAGATGTTGTGGTGTGTGTGTGTGTGTGTGTGTGTGTGTGTGTGTGTGTGTGTGTGTGTGTTTTGTGTGTGTTTGTGTGTGTGGTGAGAGACAGGCTTCTGTCTAGCAGTGCTCCAAATAGTCAATGATCCGGGAGATGGACTTCTGTCCTGTGGTGCCGACGTCACACTGCGGAGAGAGAGCAGAGGTCAGTTACCACACACACACACTCACACACACTCACACACACTCACACACACACACTCACACACACTCACACACACTCACACACACTCACACACACTCACACACACTCACACACACTCACACTCACGCACTCACTCACAGAAAAACGTCTGCACTGTAAAAAAAAAAATAGCTGACACAACTTAAAATTTCAAGGCAATGCACTGCAATCGATTTTTGAGTTTGGACATAAACTTTAAAAAGTTTTGCTGACCTATAATCTTTAGTTGAGATGATTTACTTTTATAACTCAAGATAAAGTTGAAACTTTGAGTTTTAGAAATAAAAAAGTGAGCTTCAAACCTGATTTATCTTTTTTTTAGTGCCTGAAAAATTAAATAGTTTTGATTGAAAATACTAAAATTTTAACATTTACTGTCACTTCAATAAATCTACTCAGTTTTTTTTAAATACAATGTTTTGAGTTTCTAAAATTCAAAGCTTTTTCAAAACTTAAGAATTTGAGTTGAGCTCACTCAAAAACGCAAAAATCTATTGCAGTCAGTTACCTTCATTTTTACATTGTGCATACAACAAGCTTATCTTACATATATACTCATCTGTGTTTACGACGCGAGTTAGTAAGATTCACTAATCATTTCATTGTTTAATAATGAAAATTAACTGATTGAGGGTGTTTATATGTATGTAAAAAGAGACTTTTTAATGGCACTATTTTATGATTTTAACTAATTTTGCAACAAAAATAAACATCAAAGGTAAAACTGTAGGTGTACTCAAGTAAATAAAAGTTAGAGAAAATTTGTGCAAATGACAATTAGTGTGGGAAAAAAAATTATCCTTATTTGATATTAGGCTACATCAAGGCAGAATTCCAGCTTCTAAGCTGAACGTCTTTCAGACCCAGGCTGTATTACTTTATAGTTTATACATGGATTTTAGAGGTTTAGAGGTAAATGCCTTTCAGTCTCATTTAGCCTACAAACAGTCTGTTGTCATGTGGTCAGCTTCCACCTGTGCTTTGGACTGATCATCACTCCACATTTTACAGCTCGTCTTTTCCCCAAACACTGGTGCAGATGGAGAATTACCCGACAATGTTCCCTATTTAGCCAACATTGTTCCATCACTCATATTCACAATGATAAATTTATACATCATGACAATGTTTCATGTACCATCTCACTGAACTCACTGATAATGTCATTAATAACATGGCTTCATTTAAAGTGTTGACTAAAGCACACTTGGTAAACAGGTGTGACACATTTTCATCTATTTGGTATTTTCACAATTTTGTGTTTTCATAATTGCAAAGCTATTTACCTGCTAATTATTTTTTCCACCACTAATTTTTACATTTGTCATCATTAGTGCACTGAAATACTGGTTCATATGTTGTGACCATTAACTTTGACACTGACTTGATATTTTGTACCACTGACCTCATATTTCCTTCAGAGTCTCACCCTTCTGTTTATACATTAAAGGAATTATTTGTTCCTCTTCAAGATTATTCATATATCTTTTATATTAAGGATGTTTGTATCAGTTACTGAAGTGGTAATAGTCTGATATGTTTGAGAAAGGTTGCAACAAACTCAATCTGTGGAAATTTAATCTTTCCTGTCCCTTCTTAAAACTGCAACAAAACATCATCATGACGTAGATTACTTACATTGTGAAATAAACTGCAACAGTAGATGAAAAGGGTCATTTTTTATAAAATACTTTGAGCATTCCTTTTGATGAGAAGCTGCAGCTATAAATCTACAAAATGTTGTACCGGTAAGAAAGATTTTATGGTAGAAATGTTGGGATCAGTTCACTGAGGGTTTGAAGACATAAATTAGATTTTTAACAGCTTATGTACACGTTTTCTTAAGTATTGGAACAGCCGTGACTCACAGTGAGGTTCATGAAGTTGAGGAACTTTTTCAGCATTTCTGTCATGATGGAAAATCTCCTTTTGGCAGGTTCTCCCTCACAGTAGTCACATTCAACTGGTGGAGACACACAGAGACAGACAATCAAAAATTATAACAAACACTAAATAAAGAAGTGTGTGGAGGAGTGTGATACTTTATATATCTCAGGTTTTACATGTGCATGTTTGCAAACATCTGTAAGTACTGCATGTATATAATACATGTGCATGTGTCCAGGCATGTTTGTGTATAAATGTGAATGTGTGTGTGAAAGTGTGACGGCTCTTTGACAAAGCTGCTGATGATGGCAAAGAAACAGTGGTGTGTTTTCAAACAGCTAGGAAGGGAGAAATTTAAAGTCCAGATGAGTGAGACTAGAGTATCTAGTTTCCGTTAGCATGATGGATTTACAAGTAAAACAGGAGAGAGTTGTGGTTTGTGATCTAAAAGTGTTACAGGTGTGTGCGTGTGTCACTCACCGGGCTCCCCTGACACAGGCAGCCCAGCAGCAGTGCTGTGTAGGAGGCCACGATGCTGTCCTCCATGTGCTTCCCTGCGTGCTGCAGAGCTGCGAGGAGGAAGAAAGATTTCAGTTATGTTTTATTTGTCAGATCTACACACGTCTAAAAAAAACAAAACAACAACAACAAAAGCGTGTTTGTACCTTTGTTGAGGTCCAGCTCCTCATCCTCCTCGTCCTTCTGCTTCTTCTTGCTGTCATTCTGTCTGTCGGAGTCGTTGTTGTTGTCGTTGGCGACCCACTGGATCTCCCCGCCCGTCTCCTGCCACTCCCCGCTCTGGTCCAGCGCAGGCTTCGGTGCTTCCTTGATGAGGTCATCTGTCTGCGCCTCCGCCAAGACGGCGGCCCGCTCCCGCTGGAGGAACAGCTGAGGAGGAGGAACAGGACAGTTCACTAAAACTCTCATGGTAAAGTCAGCGTAGCAGATTCGCATGACAAGTTCCAAAAAAGCTTAAAAACTGTAAGTGCAAAATTCTTTTGTAATTACAGCATCTTTCACATTCTAATGAGCAAAAGATTTGTTTGGAGACAGTCCCAGTGGAAACTGTGCAGACTGTCAGTCTCAGCATCCCCCAGTTCAGTGTGTGTAGTCTGCCTCGGAGCTTTAATTTTCTGCTGTAACAACTGTAGAAATGAATGGCAGGCAGGAGAAGAACCTCTTCGCTGGTAACAGTTGGGTATGTAGTTCTTGTCTATTATTTTTACTTATTTATAGTTTGTTTCATTTTATTCTACTTTGATTTTAAAGGTTCTGTAAAAGTACTTTTACCTCTACTGTTTTAATAAATGAAATGAAGTAAAATCTTTAAAGCAGTTGTTTTCTAAAGGATCTGAAGGAACGAATATGAAATTTGACCAAGTCGTGTTGATTATGTTGGCTTAATCTTAAAGTAGCAATTTCGAATACTTTAATTTAAATAAATCTCTTTTAAGTCACTATTTATCACTGAATGAAGTAACATGATTGCAGAGGTGGGAAGTAATGAAGTACAAATACTTCATTACTATACTTGTGTTAAGTTTTCAGGTATCTGTATTCTACATGGGTATTTATTTTTCTGATAACTTTTTACTTTTGCTCCAACCAATGGGTTCTGAGATTGCTGCAAATGCAAACCAAGCATTTCCTACTGCTGCAGCTTCAAATGAAAAGCAATTAAATGGCCAAACACATGTTGACTTTTTTATGAAACAGTCACAGGAAATGCAATATGAGCTAAACAGTTATCACTAACATTTGTGTTTTTGTGTTAGTGAGCTGTTAGATGAAGAGCTGCTCCAACTTCTCAGCCACATAACCAACTCCTTTCACTGTGCGGTGCTGTTCACAGACTTCTGCAGCATAAAATTAAACCATGGTTTCTCACAGAATGATGGAAAAAGGCAAATTATTGCCTGGCTGCTTTATTAAAATGACAAGTTTGTTTTGCTGACCCCAGAATAGAAATATAAAACCACATTTGTTGTTGCCAACAGTAACTACGGGTGTTGCCAAATCAACCAGGACTGAAATTTAAATTAAATTAAAATGTCATCTAAAAAAAAAAAAAAAAACCCTGTTGTGTCTAATTTGTTCTAAATGCAGCCTGACATGAGAACAAGCCATCCATCTTTCATTACTCCCAGTTTCTTCTGAAAAAGTCTCATCCTGCCATATCGATCCTTTTCAGACTATGTTTTTATTCCTGTGTCTTATTTTTTGTTACTCTGTTCTGTGTCATCAGGCTGCTGTTGCTGATTCTACTGTTGACCTCACTGGAAGTCAGTCTGGATAAGAGCCTCAACCAAATCTGATTATATGGGATGATTCAATTTAAATAAAGCTTTAATGGTGCTCATGGGAAACTGAGCTGCCACAGCAGAACAGAATCAAATACAGATGAGACGAATCATGAGCACTGTGGATAATACAACTATTAATTAAAGTAAATGTAAATGTGATCACCTGGAAACACTACTAATACAGCACCTGCTGCATAAATTAATTTAACTAATGTAGTCTGAAAACACAAGGCACACACACACACACAACAGACAGACACAGGTTGAGCTGGCACATACCTGTACAAGAGCAGCGATGGCGCTCAGCGGGCCGGTGCTAGTGATCTCCTGGTGCTGAGGGTGCGACAAGACGGTGGAGTTGCAGGGACCCTGACCTCCCTCCATCTCCATCTCCATCAGACAGTACTTGTTCCTGGCACTGTACTCCACCAGGTTGATCAGCAGGCCCAGACCCTGAACACCACACACACAGAGTCAGAGATATTAAATTAATTAATTAATTAACCAAACTTTCTTAACGCGCAAGTGTAGAATAAGTTTGGGTTTTATAAGAAAGATGAGACACACTGCTGCAAATCATTTATGCAAAACATGTCAGAGAACAGAGCCACAAGTCTGACCCACAGAGCTCATGTCATTGTGGAGAGCAGGTAACACGGAGCATCACTGTTCCCCCACACTAATCAAAACCACAACAGTCTTCACATGAAACAGAGCAGCAGATCATCGTCCTGCAAAAATGCATTTTAAAAGTTTTACAGATTCTCAGTTAGGCTACAGCATCTCATTTACACATGAGATTCCTGATAAGATGTTAACACCACTGTAATGTCTCCTTCTCTCTGTCTCTACTGTTACTGGGTTTAGTAAAACAGGATTTCTTTTTGCAACTAATAGCATCCTACAAACATTGCATCAATTGAATCAAAATGTAAAATTTCACACATTGCATCGTCTCATATTGCATTATATCATATTGTATCGTGACAAGGCCGAGTCGTATTGTATCGTTGAAAATGTATCGAGATACATATTGAATCAGTGAGATACACACCCCTCGACAGAAAACATCCAAAACACACATTTAGGTGTTTTAGGTATTTTACTGCAGGTTGTTTATTTGCATCTATTAAATTTCTCTTGATTTATCAAAAGTTACCTTTAGATAAAGCCTCATTTCCATTTTTTACATGTATTTTTAACAAAAAAAATCAGAAAACATGTAACAGGAAAAATAATAGTCCTAATGCAAGCAATCAACTGGGGAAGTTTAAGTGTGATATCTATTAGTTAAAATATTTTGCCCTTTTCACCTGTAGTGACTTGCAAAATGTACAGAATTTTACATTACATATCTTTTCTCAAAATGAGTTTTTTTGTCACTCTGAGCCATAAATCTCCACTTCAGCAGCACGTACATACACCAAACTTTCCAGTTTAACTCTTATCTATATTCTGAAGGTTTTTTCCAGAAGGGTTTCTTCATATATTATTTATAGCCTGATTTATAGAACATTTTATTTCTGAAAACATGGGGAATAGTGGATTTTTTATGGCTATAGGCAGTATTTTGTGATTCATGCAGTGATAAAAAGAGATACCTAAAATTCTCTTTGTAACACAACATTTGACTCTAATATGTCAACAAAAGAATTTTGAACCTGGCTTTATCCAATGTTTAGATTTCAGTTCTGAATCAGAATCTGCAAATGACTGCACATTTAATTAGATAATGCCTCATCAGTAAGGGTGCAGCAAGTCACAAAAGTCAAGGTATCGTATCGAGAGAGACTGCAGCTGCACCGGTGACTGTGTAGGAGTTAAGGCAGCAGATATCGCTGAAGTTACGATTAACATTACAATCTTACGATCTATTTTTAAGATGACAAGCCTGCCCAGTTTTCCCGTAACACCACTGAAAATGTCCGAGGTCATGGCTGGAATTTTAATCGATGGAGGTGATGTGAAGGGCTTTTAACTCAGTCGTTTATTGTTTGTAAACCATCACATTTTCTCCAGAACTGGAGTCTGTAGTTTGGGATGAAACACTCTCAAAGTGAATGCATGTGACACTCACCAGTACCCGGATGTCGAACCTCTGCTCTTGTGGAAGATACTGAGGAACTTTGAGAACACAGTTCAGAGCTGTCACTATTAAATCCTGTTGTTCTCCTGTCTTCGTACTGCCCCACTCTGCACACACAAACACACAGGTTAGCACAAATGAGAACATACTGTAATCAAGCACAGGTCAGCTGTTTGTAATAATTCAACAATCCACTCAAATGAATCAACCTTTGATTTTCCACTCCAGTACACTTGAACGATCATTGTGATTTCAACCTGTTTGTGTTTGTGTGTGTGTGTGTGTGTGTGTGTGTGTGTGTGTCTGACCGTTGTCGTGCGTCAGGTTGAGGAGGACTCCTATAATGGCTCTCATGCAGTCCTCCACTGCTTTCCCCACCACAGCTCCGTCTGAGTTCAGCTCTCTGCTGTAACGCTGGATCATCTCCTCACACCTGCTCAACGCCCTGACGGAGAGGAGAACATCAGAGGAGGGTTAAAAATAACATTTTACATGTCTCCAGATGGTACGTTTGGACCAAAGAGATGAACACAAACAACATGAAAAACTAGATGAACTTTTTAAGAACTTTATTTCGGAAAGTTGTGATGAGCATTTATCACCAATTCTCTGAGATTTTATAGACTAAATGATTAATCAAGAAAATAATTGGTAGATTAATTAGTAATGAAAGTGATTGTTAGTTCCAGCAGTACTTCCAAGATGACTGCAGATGGTCAAAAAATCAAGACCCTCATCACTCTTGAGATTGTCTTTATCACACACACACTTTTATAAACCACAGCATTGTAATTAAATATACTGGGAATAAGAGGGACCGCATGCAGGAGTTATTT
This sequence comes from Lutjanus argentimaculatus, assembly GCA_034769285.1. NCBI lineage: Eukaryota > Metazoa > Chordata > Actinopteri > Lutjaniformes > Lutjanidae > Lutjanus > Lutjanus argentimaculatus. The sequence goes on from JAWZSL010000016.1 coordinate 208,287, forward strand.
TATTTTTTATTTTATTCATCCTATCTTTGTTGTAGATTCACCTACTTTTTCTTATCAGAAGAGAAGTCAAAAATTATTTTGTAGTCACTAACACAAACAAACTGGAGTCACATCCAGACGTTATCTGGATCTATCTCAGCCTGACTCTCCTCTTTCCTTTTCTACTCCATCATAAGACAGAGCAGCATTCAGGGAAAGATGTATGTGTACACACACACTCTCACACACACACAGAGGCCGGCTGCAGCAGCAGCAGGAGGGGTGAAGCAGGTCAGCCGCCTGATGTAAATAACTTGATTAAATCTAATGACGGTGGTGACTGAACAGAGAGCAGAGACCAGAGCCTGAGCACCAGGACGGAGCGAGAGGAAGGAAATAAAGGAAGGAAAAAAGAAAAAGGGAAAAGAGAAAACAAGAGTATCGATATAAAATTAAATGTGGCCTATGGAGGGTGACAGTAAGAGTTAAAGGAGGAGGGATAAGAAAACTGCACGGGAGAAAAAACATGTTTAAATTCGGGGTATCATTTCGATTTTGTGGACCGAAGTGCACATTATTTTCCTTCTATTGTTAATGTTGAAGTTCACGGGATAAACTCACTGTGCAGCTCAGAAAGGAAGAACGGACAAAACTATGAAAATAAGGCCTGAGCTGCAATAAACCAGAATGATCCTCATTATAGATATTATTGTGTCTGTCAACAAAAGAGTTTGGCTCTGACGCAGATGAAGACAGTCAATCAGCAATAGGACTTTTGGTGTGTTGTGTGTGTGTGTGTGGGGTGTGGTTGAGGGATTATTGAATTAGTCCTGCAGACAGCTGAAACACTCGGAGAGGCAGAGGGGTGATTTTGGGTTGAGACAATAAGGGCAGCGTGTACAGAAACAAAGAGGAGAAAACAGAGGAGAGGAAAGTGAAGTCAGGTCACAGGCGAGGGGAGCAGAGGAAAAGGACACCACAAAAAGGAGTGAAAAAAGAACAGTAAATGAGTAAAAGAGAAAGAAGACCTGGAAACAATGAATACGCAGCTTCTGTGTGTGTGTGCAGTTTAGGTGGCAGTGCTCTCACGCTCACCCTGTGGTTTTGGGGGTTAATCGAGTTAACAGAAAGGACAGCTGAATGCTCAGACTCAGGCCTGTGTCACCCACTGAAACAGCAGCTCTTTGTTGACCCATTTAGCCTTCATCCTCATCTTCACCCACCCATCCACCCCCACCGCAAACCCCTCTGTAGGGGGTAAAGGTCCGGTCACCCAGAGGGTGAATGAGGAGGTTACCGATACTGTATTTCTGAGGCCAATATTGATATGTGAGATATGTTGTTTAACACATATTGGATTGTTGTCGATACTTTCCAACTCAGTTTAACCGATTACTGAGAGTGAATTCTGCTGAGCGACAGACCTGACGTTCTCAGAAACGAAATATCACATATTCTGATTGTGTTGGTCCACTGGCAGATGCAGACATAAAGTACAATGCTTCTCAAAATGTACACATTTGCCTGGCAACATGAGAAAATGTAACTGCTGACAAGTTTTTTTTCCTGCTGGTGTCTGCTTGTCTTTGTTCTTCACAAATTCGACGGCTCTCAAGACGGGAAATTGAATTTGTGGCGAAGATTTGGCTCCTGCTCACATCATGAACCCTGAACAATCACTGCAAATTGCAACATTGCTATCTGTTTCTGACTCGCAAAAAATCTCCACGCTCAGTACATTCAGATTTGATGTAATATACTTGGTGCAATTACTTAAAAACACAATTTTAGTAAGGACACAGGTATTTATTTAAAAATATTGTGGCTGTAAGCAATTATATTACAAGCATTTATTGAAATTATTAAGGATATTTATGTTATGAACAAGCTCTAATACATTAAAACCTTTATATTTTTATTTTGTAAATTATTTTCTGGGTGTTAAGAATGGGAAAAATAATTTCCCTGTTAACTATCTAAGGTGAATCAATGAAAGATGGAAACCTGTTTATTCCAGTCTGCTCCAAATCTCTCCTCATGTGTTTTTTTTCCTTTTTAAAATGTTCTTTTATGTTGTTGTTTTTTTCTTTTTAGCAATTTTTGATTCTTTTTGCTTGATATGAAAAAAACAATTGAGAGTCATGCTCAAAAAGGCCTATGATGTAAGACACCGCTGGCAAACTCGTGTCATTCGCACATATCTATCTTTTTTATCCATATCTGGCAAAAAAGTTCATTTCAGGCCGATGATGACATTTCATTTCAAAGTCTTTATTGAACGATACTGATGATATGTTGATGACTATTGTGCATCCTGACCTTTAACACGTCTTTGGTTTTTCTGTTATTGGTTGTTTGATCAGGTTGGATCAGACCCTGAACTACAAGAGTTCTCCAGTTTGTAATTACAAACTGGAGAAAATTTCAACTGCAAGAGATGATAGTGTTTCAATTTGTTTGAGAGACAAAATGATACTGTCAGAAAGGGAATAATTCTACTTTATGTTTTTTTTTTTGTTGTTTTTTTGTTTTTTTTTTAGGTCATAGTGGGTGATAGTGGTATTCCACTGGTTGTCTTACTTCTTTAAGACTGTAAAGTGAATATTTTGGGGACAAAACAAGACATCTGAGGATGTCATCTTGGGCTTTGGCAAACAGTAATCGACATTGTTTACAATTTTACATAGAAAGGTGTTTCTGCCCCCCTCATGTATATAAATGTGGTGGACAAAATATTAGCAACACCTCTCAATATAAAGAGGTCCAGTTCAACATCACTGCAAACCACAACCTCAAAAATAAAGATGTAGTTAAATTAACACCTCTCTTACAGTTTCAATCAAAATGATTGACATTATTGTCTTTTGTAAAGGTGTATCTCATGCCCAAGTTGTTGTACTGGCTCAAATTAGATTTTAAGTGGCCAGTGAGTATAGGTTTGTGGAAAGTCAGAGAAATGTCTATTTTTTGTGTCACTTCAGGTCAAGAATTAATAGTCAGATCTGAAAAAGATATTCCATAAACTGCAGTTGGAGAAAACTGACGATATCAGATGGGATTAAAACAAAAATTCCAATATGTGCCTGAAACACTTCAGGGCAAAGATGCAAAGTGATGCAAAAGTAGAGAGTAAGGTCAGGTCATTTCCACAGTGGACAACACTCTCTCTCTCTCTCTGCTGACACTCTGCCAACAGCAGGGTGGAGGTCAGAGGTGTAAGGTCAGCACTGTGACTGACAGGATGTCACGACCAGGAAATTAAACAACAAAACCCTGATAATGATACACATAATAACCATCAGCCATACTGAGTCACACTGGCGCGCAACACACACACGCACACAATACACAGATTTACGTAGACACACAGTCTACAGTACAGTCATACAGCCGTGTCAGTCTGGATATCTGAAGGCAGAAGCCGATATTTTTTACAATTTAATCTTTATATTCGGAAAGTTTCACAATAAATAATTCAAAGTATTCAGTGTGTCCTCAAGAATTTTCTTTGAAAGACCTTCATAAAATGATGAAGGAGATGAGGAAGAAAAAGAAGAAAATTTAACAGGATTACTTGTGTTATTATAAAGTCACCATTACAGCATCAGGATTACCAGCAGTGTCATCAGAATCAGATCTGTCAATATAAAATCCTATCAGAGTGGAGCTGATTCAACCTTTTCCAGATAGTCAGAGAGACAGAGACAAGGTGGACAGACATTAGCAACACCACTAGGGACAGAGGTTGAGACTGTGTGTGTGTGTTCTCACTTTGCAGAGGAGACAATGAGTGACGAGTCTTTGTAGGCGATCAAGTAGCTCTGGTTCTCCGGGTTGTGGACGGTCACCTGCATGTACACAAATAAAATGTTTATCAGGTAAGTTTTGAGACCTCAAGTTATACAAAACAAATACATATATACATCTCATTCTGGGAATTGAGTAACAACAGATTTTTGCCGCTGCTGCAGATGTGGTTTTGGTTTAAAGTTACGCGGGCCTGTGTTGTTTGTGGCAGTGGATCCTTGTGGGGCCAAAAAAAAAAAAAAACAAAAAAAAAAAACCTGACCTGAAACAAACCTGTGACTTACCAAACAAAATCCTAAATCTGAAATGAATCTTACCTTCCATTTGAAATTAAAAAAAGAAATTTGTACCCATACAGAGTGATCAGTACCCAACTGCATCTGAACAATTGACGTAACTGTATTTCCTTCGTGTAAGAATATTTAGCTTCTGGGTCGAGGCCACAGAGACTAGAATGGTATCCGGACCAACAAATGTCATTGCAAAGAAATCCTCCAGTGCTCCTATTTTATGTCGCGCTGGATATGTTATTACGGCAGTTTCACCCACTGTCTCTTTGATGATCAACTAAGAATTCCTGCCTACATTGAGGACATACTACCTGCAGTAGAAAACAAAACTGAGAAAAGTACCTGGTGCCAAAAGCAGATCAAGTCAAGCCGAGCTGCACCATGAAGTACAAACTCTGCATTAGCGTTCAAGTAAACCTTGATGGTGTCAACAGGTTATGGAACAAACGTCAAACTATTTTTGTGTTGATTACTGATTTTAATGTGAAACTATTTGTTACTTAATCCTGTTGATTCCAATCACATTTTACTTTCAGTTGTACAGACTTGAAAAGATGTAGTTGAGTCTGACAGTACTGCGTAGTCCAAAGTCTGGAATTGAGACAATGGTCGGGTTTGGTTTTCAGGTTTTCTTCCCCACATAGACTGTGTCAGACTTACACTCTCCAACACCCGTAAACACCTCTCAGCTCCCCACAGTGACGACACCAGCTTCTCCTTATCATCCTCCTGGTTTAAGTTATCGACACACTCTTTCACTGTAGAGAGAGAAATAAAAACAGGGAGACAGAATCAGCAACCAAATGCATCATCAATATTTTTTTCTGAACTTTGAGTCAAATTCTTTAAAATATCTTTTACCTTTATCTACTATATGGTCCAGTCCTCCCAGTAGCCGTAGTTCCTCTTTGAACCAGTCTCCTGCTCGCTTTGAGGTGAGCGACAGTAACGTCTCCATGGCTAAATGACCCGTCTACAGGGAGAGAGGAGGGACAAAGGAGTCAGCCAGTTCACACTATTACACAGGTGATATCTCAGCCCACAATGCACTGCAGCAGCATCACAGACTGTACCTTGAAGTTGGACAAGTTGGATTTTATGTTTTTTTCAGATGGATTTGTGACTGTCGAAAGTTGGAACAAAATGGCAGCTCCTGATTGTAAAGGTGCTTTCATACCTAACCTTTTTGCTTTGGTTAGAAATGACCTTGGTCTGTTTGCCAGGTCAGTGCTGCTCGTTTGAGTTAATGTGAAAGCTGTCAATCAAACCCTGTTGGGGACCAAACAACCAGACCACAACAGCTTGAAAAGGTGGATCTCTACCCACTTCCAAGTGGACTCTGTTGAGCCTTCTTTGTGGTGTGAGAGCAAACAAAGCTACCACAGGATTTTATGATAGCAGATAAGTGATTTTAGCATCATTTTAAATTACACTACTAATAAATACATCTGCTGAACATGAAAAGCTCTATGGATGCAATCATGATTGATCCACGTATAGTCCATTAAAAAGTGTGCGACACAGTAAAAAGCCCTGAACCATTACTGTGCAAGACACTTTTTCTAATGTCTCTACCTGTTAGTCATTATTCATAACACGCGGCCAAATTGCTGTCAAATAATACCAATAATGCTTATCATCAGTTATTCCTTTACAAGCTCTTTGCAACATCAAAGAACATAAACATACATATCAGAAGCATTAAAATTCTGTCAGTCACTGGAATTCAATTTCCTCATGTGTGTCATGATGATGCAGATTGACAATCGCCAAAACTGTCCAATCAACAAGTTATCTGTCAGTCTGTTTAACCTCATGTTTACTCCTTTTGGTTCGCTTATAAAATAGGGTTTCTGCAAGTTTCCTTTTTAAGACCATTATGAATGCAATTCAAATTTGTTATTTTCTCACACTGTGGTGTTCTCAATCCAGATCTAGCTAAACAGCTTGCACTTGCAAATTGCCCATATTAGATGTAACAGAAACAATTTTAACTTATTGCATCTAGAAGTACCAATTTTTGGAAAGAGGCTGCACAGATTTCAGTCATGGTTATTGGTATGTTGGTTCCATTTCCTTGTTATTACAGCATGATGACTGCCTTTTTAATGCAACTTTATGAAAGGTAATACAACTTTATGAAAGCAACATTAATTTGATAATCCAACCTTTTAACAATTTTATGGCCTAAAATTCAGGTAAAAGGACCCACAGAAACTCTGTAAAAAGTCAGTGTGAACACGAACTGGGCCAGAACCCTGAAAGCAACAGAAAATCATTTTTGCCTTTGGCCTGGACCAAATGGACCAACCTACAAGTGTGAAAACACCCTGAGAGACTGACACCAAAGCCTGACATTTACTGTCTATGTTTTAGATCACAAAAGATCTTCAGCTCCAGTGGAGCTGCTCGAAATATCTTGCCTCATGTGGGAGGCTGTGACTCATCCTGAGTGAAGAGCTGCTAAAAGAATATCATTAGTCAGAGGTTTCAGTGGAGAGGTGTAATCGTCTAAATGCAGTTTCAAGGCTTTTCCACCCTGACAGTCCTGCAGGAAACACTGAGAACGTGGAGCTAAAATGATACAGTGTGATGAATTTTCACACAAAAGGAAAAATCCTTTTTCAGTACCGTTATGTTCTGCAGGTCCAGGTGCTTGTTGTGCACTGTGTCGCAGAGCTTCCTGATCTTCTCCTTCATCTTGGCAATTTCCCTGGCGCTGAACTGAGGAGTGGAGTCTGTCCCGGCCCCGCCTCCCTGGTCCTGGTCCAGCTCCAGCAACCGGATCATCAGGTCCAGACAAGAACGGTCCAGATCCATGTTCAACCGGTCTCTACTGAGGATGTACATCAGAGACGCTGTACACAGAGCCAAGTTCTGCAGAGACAAGAGAGGATATGTTCATCACAATATAGTCTAAGAAATCCAGTTGAAATAAAAAAGAAAATTCACGTTTCTAAAAACAAATTCCGTTCTCTTTGATTTGTCAGATGACTTCACTTTGATATGATCACAAAAACAACTTGAAAATGATCACAGAGGTACTTGGGGGACCTGTTGAACAAGAATATGGTTGAGTTTGCTGAAAACAATGTTAAGATTTTTTAATATAATTTTTAAAATTTGTCTATGTAGAGATCAATGGGATGTTGTTCCGAATTTAGCGTCTTATTAAAAATGATGTAGTTAAAGAAAAAGAATATAATGACAGATGTAGGTCTATGTTTCAACAAATCAAAATAAGAAAAAAAAATTCTGTGACCAAGTTTACAAGGGGCACTTGAATGCATCTATCTGTCAGCTCCCATGCACTTTGCTGTATAAAGTGATGCTGATTTCAGCATTTACAAGGTGCACCTGAATGCACCACAAAGTCCCTGTCCCGGTGTATCAAACCCGTAAATGACACCAAAGCACAGTACAGACTTTTTTTTTTTTTTAATTGCAGGGCTATTCTGATAAAAACATTCACTTGCCAGTGTGGCGGATAGATGTCTGAGATTTAAAATCTACTCGCCTTTGGTACTTGGCAGGTGTTAATTTTGGACCCTGTTGCTTCATCGTTTGAATCAAAACACCCTTATAGAATTTCTAACGATATGTGTCATGACAAATACGCACACTATTTGTATGTGCGCTCACTTCAATTCCAGCAGATGGCAGTTGTAATCTTATAGCCTGTGCGTATTTACTTTGGCTTGGCTGTGGCTTCTGAACTGAATTTTCCTCCTGCTGATCTGGCTCCAATCAGTTAAATAGCCTTTCAGACACAGCATGACAACAACACAACAGCAGCTATTTGGTGTGTCAAGCACAGTGGTTCCTCACCGCTGCAAGCCCCTCTGTGAGCTTGCACCAATCCCAGCTCTAATTGTGACTTTAACTGATCTTCTGAATTTAAATGAGAAAATAGTTAAAAATCATGAATCCATGCTGTAGTAGAAGAAAAAAATCTTGCAGGTGACCACAGACACCCTATAAATTCTTTCTAAATCACCATCACCTGAGGTTGGATTTCTAATCTATTCCTATTTTTAATGACACAATGCAACAGTCCTGACAGAGTCTAACCTCCTCTCCAGCTTAAAACAGACAATAACTGTTCAGAAAACTAGCTGTAAGACATCATGTTTGTGTGATTTAACAAAAAAAATTATAAACTATCTTATACTGCCATAATTGTTGCTCTTGTTGTTCTCAAGTCATGAGCATCAGGAGGAGAGTGAAGGTGTGTTTGGTTTATCTGTGCTGACTGATCCTTACCGGGTGTTGTGGGGCATCATTGAGTGTTTTGAAGACCTGAGCCACCTTCCCTCTGGCCCTGAGGTGCATCCTGAAGCTGGGCATGGCACAGCGTGTAGCCAGGCTGATCACACTGGAGAAACAACACACACAAACACAACACAGATTTGGTATTTAACTGCTTAAGAGAATAAATGTATCAAGTAAAAAAAAATGTGACGAGCCAGAGATGGAACACAGCAGCAGTCGATGAGGAGGGTGCGCTTCATTCCCACTGGGGGTGCGAACCAGCAGGTTCTTACCTAAGGCAGCGTGTGTTGAGAGGCTGTCCAGTTTTCAGACCAGTAGCCAGATACTCAAAGTCATCAGTGAACTCCTGGTTCTCTCCAAACTCCACCACATCATTGAAGTGCTTCACATGCTGGACGACTGTGTACAGCTGTAAAAACACGGGGGCGGAGGTGAATGAGAAGAATATGGACAAACATCCTTTTTAAAACTAGGGCTGCACAACTAATCAAAATATGATTTAAATCACAATATGGCAAAGTGCAATATTCAAAGCAATTATTTGATCATAACAGCATTATGAAGTATTGCACTGCTGCAGAGATGTTCTGGCCTATAAATCCTGTTCTCGTCCAGATGTAAGAAAACATGTTTGTTTGGTACAGACCACAACAAATGTCATCATGATTTTAATAGTTTTTTCAGTGAAAATGCAAATTGTGATGCAAAAATGATCATTCCCACTGATGGTGAGTCATATCACAATATCTGTCAAAATAATCCCTAAATAATTTGCAGCCACTACTTCCAACATTTTTGTTTTATTTTGATAGAAGAGTTAAAGAGAACAACATGCAACAAAGGTCCGACCGAATTTAAACAAGGTTTGCAGCTTAAATAACGGTGTATTGGAATGAATCAAAATGCAAACAAACTCTGCAATCAAGGCTAAATTTGAATCAACGTCTTTATCCACTAGTGTCCACCAGTAAAGTGCTTCGCACATCAAAGGATGGACAAGTGCTAAATGCCTCTCAACTGTTCATGGCCGACTAAGAAGGAAGTGGGGTCAAACAGTTTGAGTAAAAGTGAAAAATTTCCAAGTACCTCCTTGTGCTCCTTGCGGCATTTGAGTGCGGTGACGGTGTCCTGGTAGAGATCTGTAGGGACGGTGATACATTTGGTGACCTTGGGAGGAGGGGGAGGAGCCTTAAAAACGCCCTCGTCCTTCTGAGCATCAGAGGGCTCCTTACTGGATCCTCCTGCTGAGGCCGGTGCCTGGAAAGATGGAGGAGGGTTGGTGCGAAATAAGTTTAAAGAATAAACAGCGAAAAGTGTGCAAGTGTGTATTTGCATAAGCTTGTGTACTTACAGGAGCGCCCTGTGATCGTGAGAAGAAAGGTGGAGGGGGCTCCTCTTCACTCTCCAACGTCCAGTGTCTGGCGTTGTACACAGCTTTGGTGGGTGACTGTAACATGAGCACACACACACAGGGAAGTCAGATACAAAGTTACTGACATTGGAAAAGCAAATGAACAAATGGAAAACAACAGAACATGTTTCAACTAGCCATGAAAAAAAGCACACATTGATTGGTCATTTAGACTGCAACACAGTTACAAAATGGCCAAACATGGCCGGCTACACTGACGCCAAGCTCTGGGAAAAGCTGAGTCCAGCTTAGCTTTTATTTGTAGTGTGTTACGCCTGACACACAGCAACAAGGATAAGATAGGTAGCTTTCTCTTCCTACTTGTCTGCTATTAAGGCTGTTATGCTAACAAGCATCAAGGACTTGTGTATTTGGTGTTACACTATTTAACATCAGAGCAAACTGTTTTAAGTTTTAATGCTAATGATATGCCTTTTATTCAACGGCAGCTTCTTCGTCTGACTGTTTTAAACTGTTCATCAAAAGAGGATGAACTGTTACTCCACGGGAATTCTTTCATTTTATTATAAATGTATATTTAAGACTAGTGCTTTGATCTGTGTCCTTTAGTACCCCATGCACTTCAGTCTCAAACCTATCACTCAAGACTCAAGAAAGAGGGAAGACTCAAGAAAAACATTTTGCTGTTTTGGGGAGTTTTGGGCTGCAAGTGAAATTAGATTACTGATACTGAAGCATCAGTCTAGAGCATGTAAGTGCTGTGTTCGCATGATGACCTGAATATAGAGTATTCATGGAGCAAAGTTAAGCGTCTAAATAAAATAAAGAGTCTATATTTTATATATATATTTTATATATTATATTTATTTTCTGGCAGCTGCTCTAGTGCTCCTCCATCTCTCCCTGTCTGTCTTGGCCTCTAGACTGCTCTCTTAACCCAGCCCCTGTTTGCTCTCATTCACTGTAGCTGCTGCATGGCTCCTTGATTTGTCCCTAACACAACCAGATATTAAACTGGTTTAATATCTGGGCATCGACATGGCACCAGTGAGCTCTCACCAAGCTCTAAGTCTCGTCTTTGAACAGTTCACACATTGTGACACTCCCTTACGGGAGCATGCAGCAATTTGCCTCTGTTCAGGAGGGTTTGTCAGCAATATCCACAATCTGTCAGCTAGTGGAAAATCAGGGTTTATATGATTGCACACACTTCTTTGTGTTAAAATGTGCTACATCCACAGATTTCTTTGCAAACATAAAGGTTTGAAGACACAAAGGTTTTACAAAAAGGCAAAATATATGTCCACATTACAGTGTACCTCATTTCACAATCTGTGAGTATTTTGAGTAAGTTCTCATAAACTTGACAAGAACGAGGGTTGTAGATAAACAAACCCAGAGAGGAAAAAGGAAAAAGAGGTGAAAGAAAAACAGGATAACTGGATGCACATTAAACACTGGAGGGTCCGCCAGCACTGATCAAACAGCAGGACACATACACACACACACTTAAAACAAAAACATACACCCCCTGCACCACCATCCACCCTCATCCTTTCATCCTTGGCTCGTCTCCTGTCCTCTCTATATATTTTTGCCAAACCTGTGGTTGGTGGTTGCTGGGGTATTCATAATGAAAAACAAAGGAGGGGAGGGCAGGACAGAGGGAAAGAAAAGACAGAAGAGAGAGAATTGGCTGTAGAGCAGAGTACTGAGGGACGTGTGGGGGGATTCTGCACCACAGGGTTAATAAGCAGAGACAAAAGAGGAGTTTGGGAATGAGCTGGAACATCAACACACCGAATTAAAGCCTCCAACAGTAATCTGAATGACACAGACGGACACCTACCCCACCCGCCCCGCCCACCTGCCGCTAAGCAGCATGGATGGGATGAGAGTGAAGGAGGAAGGTGGGTGAGCATGGCCGCGTTCCTGCTGTGGACTGTTTTGGCATTGCAGGATGTGTGTTAATAGCAAACTGCCTCCTCACTGGAGTCATCAACACAAGCTCAAATATAGGGCAGTGAAATGACTTGTGAGAGTTTTCTAACGTCTGAAAAAACGACTCCCTGATGATGTCATGGTGATGTCATCAGGAAATTGTTGGTTTAAGCCTGGATTAAATTCCCAAACACACGGACAGCTATGGACACGACGGACACATAGTAGTTCATTAGTATTACTTTCTGGAGTCTGCGTGACACTTATGTGCAGTAGTTTAGCATCCACATGATCCATGGATAATTCTGCAAACAAACTGGGCTTTCATGGCTCTCCGAACAGAGCCTATGCGTACATCCCCTGATGTCGTAATTTACCACACCCATACCATAGCAGACCCCTGCGCACTCAGAGACGCTTAAAATATAATGCAGTAGACATTAAGCAAATGGAGAAAATCCTGCAGAGAGTAAGCATATCATGACCTAACCATGATACAGGTCTGATTTTGTCTAGTCAGTAACACAACAGTTTGTAGAGGCAAATAATTACTCTGTCATTATTGGGCAAGTCAACACAATGGGCATGGTCGAGGCAGGCCCATAATTTCCCCTGGGTATGCTGAAATCAGATTGGTGTTGCCACAGACAGAACTATGTACCAAGCCGCTATACATTATTGTAGGTGTGGCATCAAAAACTTGTATAATGAATTATGTAAATTATTAAAACTGGAAATGCAAATTTACCTTTTTGGTGCTAAAACAATAAAATCAATTGCTTTTTCAGTCAACTAGATGACCCTGATTTTATTTCTGATAAGGTCAGCAGAGGTCATGAACAGCAGGATTTATTAAATTTAATTTTAATTTAGCATTTTCATTTCATTTCAATTTAAAAGTAATTTACTTTCAAAACCCCCAGCTACTGAAGGGGCTGGATAACTTTTTTTGTACTAGTTGTATTGATCAAAATACCTGTGATAGTACAGTAGTACACACACTATGTAGACCAGAGACGTCAAACTAATTTTCGCTCATGAGCCACAAGCAGCCCAATTTGATCTCAAGTGAGCTGGACTAGTAAAACCATTGTGTAATAACCAATAATTAACAATACCACCAAATTTTCCCCTTTATTAGTATAAAGGATTAAAACAATTTGAAAACATTCTCAGGGACCCCTTGTCGGGCTGGTTATGATATTGTATACTGTATATATGATATTGTATCACAGGGTTTCTGGTGATTCATACAGACAACATATCGACAATCAAAAACTTTCAAATTACGAAAGATGGCAGTGAACGCTGGGTCAGACTTATAACCTCATTGATTTTTTATTCTTTGGTCAGACAAAATTGATGAAATGATTTTAAACTTTTTGTATTCCATTTAAGCACAACAGCTTGTGTTTAGACAACATTCTACACTGGAAAGGTTTGGCTTGTTTCGTTCATATTTAAGAAAGGGTTATGTTGAAAAACCTAATAATTTAAAAGGTATAGTATTGTCCAGGTACTGAAACTCAGACATCATATCTGCAACAGTACTGAAAAAATAAAAACAGTTTGATCTACCGACATGATGGACAGATGAATAATAAAAATAAAGTTATCTTGTCCTCCCTTTCTCTGACAGATGACAAAACCACATTAATGGTATATCAGTGAAAAGTGCCACTCTGGAGCTCTGCAGAGGGTCATTGCTACGGAAGTAATAACTCGTCCCATAAAAACTTCCCCCAAATAAACCCAACACCATCTCCTAAATATGGATGAGTCTGTCTAGGCGCTGTCATTATGGTAACATCTAATATCTCCCAGCGTCCTCGGCAGAATAACCTAACAGCACTCTGCCGACACACAGTTTACTGTAATTGAGGCAGAGTTTTGATAACTCCTCCGTAGGCCGGTCACTTCCAGGGGCTATTGTTTTTATAATGAGCTCAACTCGGCTCTCACTCTCAATTATGTTAATTGAAGACGGAGTGAGACAGAGACAGAAACTATATTAGAACAAGGAGGGAGGGGGCAGAGACAGAGGACATTATTCTGTGAGGTAAAAAGTAAAGACGAAGTGGTCAAGAGGAAGAGATGGAGACAGAGTGGAGAGCACATTATTCAACAGAGAGGGAGGAAAGTTATTGTGAGAGTCAGGGCATGAAACTGGAGAACAAGACAGAATGAGAGAGTACATTAAGTACATTATCATGCTCCTATGGGCAATGTGTCTGCTAATACTCTAATAGCTGGTCTGCAATGGGCAGATGCAGAGGAAATTAACTTTACATTTGGCACTTCAAAAGCTCCCTGCAGGTGCTGAGAGAGAACTTCACAACAAAGTTATCTCTGCCTCTGCGAAGCCTTCTGATGACACAACTGGAGGGCACGAAGTTCGCTCACAGGGGCGCTGCATAAGACTATAATTTTTAAGAAACCATTAAAATGTTTTGCTGTTCAAGCAGTTAATTGAGTTATTGCATTTTCAAAATCAGCTTTCTGTGGTTTTTCCGGGTTGGCTGAAAAAAAGGTCATTTGAAAACATTGCCTTCCGGCTCAGCTCCCTTTTTGGCAGTAAGTCACTGCCTCAGGCGTTTCAGGGTCTTGTTCACAGTTGATATACAGGTTCTTTGCAAATGTTATTATAAAATTCAATGTTTATACTATCAGTTACACTCGTTTATCACTTGAAACCTCTGTTTTTAGTGCCACAGCAATACTAGTCTTCATGTTTTCACACATAAAACTGAATCAAATTAGTTCCATAAGTGTGGTATCAGATGAAGTGAAGTGAGTAAAGTGTGCCTGATCCTTCATTGAATGTGGACCGTGTTGCAGATTTTAGGCTGCAGATAGGTATTTGTATCCTTAACAAGGCTGGGCAATATCACCTTAAATCAGTATCAAGATTACAGGATTCTCCTGTAGGCCTGTAGGTCTTTTTAAATATACCTGTGCACAAGATTAATGATTCTTTGCACTGAACAATAAGCACAAAATCTCATATTATGACTTTTACTGAAAAAAAGAAAAGAAAATGATGTTATTCTTGCTGGAATCTGTTCCAATCAAGTATGTTCCCTCACATCTGGATAATATGACTGTAGGCTGTAGCACCACAGTGTTTCATTTTTATTGGTACGTTGTGACACACATTGTGATTTGGTTATTGCATTGGCCATTTTGCAATTTTGACAATATTTTGATTAACTGTTCAACCCTACTACATACAGTAATACTCTGTATTGACATTAGCTAAATTAATCGTTTTGTCTGAAACATGATGCAGTTAAGTGTGTGATTTTCTGTTGTTAGTTTCAGGTGGTGACAGAGAAAACTGCTTTGTTTCCTTTTTGAATCCAAAACTGGTTTCCAAGAGTTATTACGTTTAACTTTAATCTGTGCTGTATCATGTTCACTGAAATCTTTTTTTCTGAACCACGTCTTTCTCATCTGCACCCGAATCTCCAACTGGAATCTCTTCAACATTTATTTGAATGTTTGTTATTTAGCCAAGCCCTAAACTTTATAGTTATTTGATTCAATTAACCCCTCTAAACCAAAGAGTGTTAATTTGCAAAATGATCATTCCTTTGCAATAAAATATTGGAGAAGAAACACTTAAATAATATGCAAACTCTAATATAGACACCAGAGGCATTTACTCATGTCTAAATTATAGTTACAACTAATCCTGATCTCCATCCATGAAACTAATTTAAATCAAGAAATTAGTCTTGATAATTACAGCTGCAACCAATGCATCACTTTTCCCAACAAAGCTGATTAACGCTGCAAACTAAAAAGAACAAGCAGCTGTGATGAAGAGAGGCCTTGCAGAGCTCGTTAAGACAAACAGCAAACTACAGAAACTGCACTGAGATCTAATTAACAACATTCCTACAGCGTAGCAGGAGTAAAATCAAATCATCAGTTCAATCAAAGTTGTTCACCTGATGTAAGGCTTTAATTGCAGCGAGACTCCTGCAACCGCAAAATACAGCTCCAAGCAGGAAACGCTGACAATTCATATACAGTCAGTATGAGATACTTAAGACTTGCATTTCTGCTGGTCTGGACTGACGACATTGATCAGTCTCTACTATAAAAAGGCACTGGGCTGCTGTGAAATCAGAGTCTGATGTCCGGCCCACTGTGAGAGCCAGGCAGCGACAGGCCATTAGCACGCTGATAAATAAAAGAGAAGCAGTTCAGAGATGTTCAAAGACGACTCAATCCCTCCCCTCATCGAGCCATGAATAAACCAGAGCAGACTCCTCTACTCTGCCCACACACACACACACACACACACACACTCAGTGCTGAGTCACACTGGGCGTAGGTGGACAGTCGGGTCCCCACAGGTACATGAAGATCTTCTTTTGAAATATAACGAGGGAAGGTTTTACACTTGGGGATGAACACATTTCACTGAAGTGATTCACATACATACAACCCTGTTTCTAAAAATGTTTGAAAACTGAATGCAATCATTTGCAAATGAACTGTTTACCAGCGACGGTTCTTCAATAATCCTTAACAAAATCAGGTGGTGAATTTCACCCCATCTATGCTTGTGAACAATGGAGCCTTTTCAAGGATTCCCTTTAATCTCCAGTCTGCAGTGTAGTTTATACACTTCATACTACATGATCAACCAAAGTTTTTATATCACATCTCTGTCCATATCTGCGTGCTCCCTCTCTTTCTGCTGTGATCACACGTCTGTTTTTAATCAGCTAATGATGTGAGCGCAGTTATCACACTCAAGGGTGAACGTCTCTCACGTTCACTGATTGCAATATATTATTACATTTAAAAACATTAAATATACTGTTTGTGGTTGTGTGTGTGTCTTTGTACAGTTTTCAATATGTCAAAAAGGATCAGCAATTTATCATATTCTGTTTTCTTGGAATCAGGGTTCTAAAGTGACCCAGATGTTTGCCGTATTAAAACATTTTTCCTATTTATTTAGTCAAAACAGTAATGTATCTGATTTTTAAGGCTGTCCTGTGTACTATTTATGGAAGGAGGCACACTATCCTCAAACTTATATATGTTGTGCATGAGGATCTCTTGTGAAGACGCTTTTCTGCCTTGTTTTTACATGTGTAGTTTATGACAACAGTAGATGAGCTCCATTTGTCATGCTTTATCAGTCTTTTTCCTCTTTAACGGTGCAGCAGACAAAATATTTCCTTCCTTTCATGAAGAAAAGAACAAAAAAAGGAAGCATTCAAATACTGATTTGGACGCTGATTTCCATGGCAACGAAAGAAGCTTTGAAGCATTTAGGTCAGCCCTAGTGGTTCATTATGCTTCAGTCAGATGCCAGCGCTCAAGTTCCAAGTTTTTATCAAATTTAGTGGTAAAATTCCAGCCACTAAATAAAGTAAATGGTGTTTGTTTGTAAACTGCCTGTACTATTCCAATTATTTGATCCAACTGAATTCTTGAGATGTGCACATTTCAACTGTTTCATTTTAGAGTGTTCAAACCTGGCGAATGTTCACCATAAGGTTTCTGTTTTCTGCTGTCTTTTAAAGGATCTATCCTATGTCATTGTATATTTCTCATATTGTTGACAAAACCCATGAAGAAGACCAAATCCAACAATTTTTGGTATACCACTCTCTGATTTCTCAAACAGTCTGAAATAGTGCTTTTCTTGGGGACTATTTTCAGCGGTGGTTTAATCCACTTTTGGTGCTCTTGTGGCAACAGGATGGTGTGTGTGGGACTGAGTCAAAAAAAACTACAGTCTGTGTTTTCACAGTAATGAACAAACACACCACCCAGTCCAACAGTTTGTCTCACTGTGTTTTTTTCCAGTTTTTGAACAACAATGGACACACACACACAATACTTGACAGGATTAATGCATTGTTGGTTTCCCTCTTTCCAAAGGATTTAAAGACAATAAGAAAAATATGAAATATATCGAGCTTTGTCCTTAAATGTGTTTTGGTAAATATTATTTATAGTATTCTTTTCCTTCCTGGCCCACATACTCACAGGAGATCCAGGGATTCTAACAAGTTACATCTCAACGTGCTTTTAAAACACTCTCAGACTCAGAGGGTGTAACATGAAATATTAGCCACCACCTCCGTGTGACCTGGCTGATGTGGGTGAACAAGGTGCTGTGTCTGACCTTCTTGTGTGCGCTGAAGATCCTCCGGAAGGAGTCTGGGTTCTTCTCAGCCGGTTTGCCCTGAGGTGGCCTCCTGGGACCGCTGGCCACCACTCTGAGGCCTTCCTCCGAGAAGTCCAGGATGTCTGCAGACAAAACATACAGTCACCATCAACAAAAATGTCACAGTCAATCACAAAATTAGGAATACTGTTCTGTGTGGGCACTACTTTTAGACGACCTTATCCTGTGTTGTTCATTCAACGTTCTGTTGATTAAAAGATTAAAAAGTTGATTAGATCAGAATGCAGGCTCTTCATGCTTCAGATACTTCAGATCAAGGAAATTATTTGAAACAACAGTGATTCTGCTATTTGTCAGGGTTTTCACTTTATCTCCTGTGGCCTTGTTCAGACGACTGGCTCCTTCAGAGGATTGGCTGCTCAGAACGAGCTCAGATGAAACCAAGGAGGAGACACGGTTTATTAGTGTTGCTGGGGCATCTTCCTCCGTGTGTGTGTGTGAGGGAGGATGGGTTCATAGTGTACGCTGGTATGGTGGTAATAACAGTATGGCATGTTAGTGATGATGTGGGCGTTCTATGTTTGTGTTTACATATCAGCATTAAACAGAGCAATTGACCTTTAAGGTCAGAACTACAATGCATCCCAAACGGATGCGTAGTATTTCTGTTTACACTTCTTTCTGGAGTCCACTTGGAGGACACATTCTATACATGTGCAAATGGTTTTCTGTAGCTTGTTAAAGCCTGGTGGGTTCGCAGTCACATGAAACTGGAGGTACACAATGTCTGCACAGAGTCTATGCATTAGGGTTTCAACTAACGATTATTTTAAATTACTCTGTTGATCATTTTCTCAAATTATTGATCAGATTTTTGTTCCACAAAATGCCAGAAAATGGTGAAAAATGCTGATCACTGTTTTCCAATGTTCACAACCCAAATATATTCAGCTTACTGACATAAATGAATAAAGAAACTAGAAAATATTCACATTTTAGAAGCTAAAATCATAGAAATTTTTTTTTCTTTAGAAAAAAAAAAATCAATGATCAAAATAGCTGGAGATTAATTTAATAGCAGACATTGCAAGAATAATTTCAGCTTTAGTCTTCTCTAGAATCAGAAATGCAGCCTGGTTATACTCATAGCCCTGTTACACATAAAACTGTTCATGAAATTTCATTATCCAGCAATGCAAAACAATTTTCTGGGTCTGCCTGAATCTGAGGTGAGGACAGGTAAACATCAAGAAAAGCACAGTTTACACCCAGCAGTCACTGAAAAGACAAACCTTGATAATGAAAAACTTATTAAGAAACCATTTTTAAAATGATGCACTCAGGCAGCGTCCTGCAGTCTTTACACCTGTTGAGTGCATTTCTTAGCTTCCAACTTCAGGCTTCAGTAAAATCTGCTAAATATTAGCTGACATGAAAGAACAGCCTGCCAAATTTTAATTAATACTTTCTCAAGACTTTCTCCTTTTGAGGTAAGTAATCTGTTGATTTCAAATCAGGGAATTAAATCCACTTCAATTGAAACTTCTCTCAGCATAACATATAAAACTGTTCATTAAGTTGAATTATCCAGCAATGCAAAAAGATTTTTCATTGAAAGCGAGAGAGAGAGTGAGAGGAACGCCTTGGTAGCTGAAAGATTAAAAATCATGTCACAAGGCTGCATGGGCGCAACTGTTGCCGGTTCAATTCCAGCCATCGTCATTTATTGCAAGTCATCTCTTTTTGCATTTCCTAAAGGCAAAATGCCCCAAAAATAAGCTTTAAACAAAATAAAACAAAAAGAAAAGAAAGTGAGGAAGAGTGTTTTCACCTGCTCGTATTCTGCTTTCCTGTCTCTCAGTGTTCTTCTTGATCTCCTTGACTGCCAGTCTTTCCTGAACCTCCAGTCTCTCAAAGGGATCTGGTGGCTCGTAATTCGATATTTCCTCCATAGTAACCGCCGGGGTTCCCTTGGCGACAGCAGCCTTCTTGGCCCTCCTCCTCTCTTTAGAGCCGTTGTCATCGTCATCTGCGCCATCGCTGTCGCTCATGTCGTCGAAGCCGAAATATTTGATCTTGTAACTGGAGCCACCATCTGTGTTGTCTGCGCTGTTGTCATCCTGATGGGCGTCTGCGTCTTCAAAACCAAACAAGTCCAGCTTACTGTCCTTCTTTGACTTGGTCTGGGTCTGCCTGAACCTGAGGCGAGGGACAGGTAAACATCAAGACAAACATGGTTTACATCCAGCAGTCAATGAAAAGACAAATTTTGATAATGAAATTCAAAACTTAATAAGCATCCATTTTTAAAATTATGCACTCAAGCGGCATGCTGCTTACACCTGTCGAGTGCATTTCTTAGCTTCCAACTTCAGGCTTCAGTCAAATCTGTTCAATATAAGCTGACATGAAAGAACAACCTAACAAATTTTAATTAATACTTTCACAAGACCTTCTCTTTTTGAGGAAAGTAATCTGTTGATTTTGAACCAGGTAATTAAATCCAACTTAATTAAAACTTAGTTTCTTGCAGCATTTCAAAAATTCAGAAGACACCCTTGTGGCTGCAAGGGACGGTCTCACTTTGATGTGAGACTTTGGCAGTTTCACCAAAATAAAATGACTGTGCATTTACTGACCTTGATGAAAATTAAACCAAAATTTAACTCTACAGTATTTAACCTGGAACCTCATGCTGAGAGATAAAAATAAGTAAAACATGTAAAATGATACTTTTCACAGGATGATAAACTGTCCCCGTGTCTGCAGGCAGACTCATATCTTTATACAAAACCTGCTCAAGTTATTTGATTTACTCGTTTTTTCACTTTTCCTCAAGTTCTCCAGAGAATTTTTTAAGATAATTTCTGAAATCTGACAGCAAGGCACCTTGAATGTCTTTTGCCCTCTTGGAAGATTCAAGTTCCATCACTCCTTTGCCCAGAGAGGGATGAAATCTGGTTTAATCTACAATCTACAATCAAACCTGAAACTATTAGCCCTGTTTGTTCCAGATCTTTACTGAAGCTATACAATGTTTCCTGAGTTAAATATTTATACCCAAGACTTCATGTTTTTTTATGGCTGCATCATTTCTTCAAATGGAAATATTATGGATGTTTTACACATCTTTTTAAACAAATTTACAGATTACAACTTGGAATCACTGACCTCCAACAGAAGTGGGAGAAGAGAAATACATAAGGTTTTTCAACCTCCCACCTTTTGGAAAATCATCTCACTGCCATGACCATTTAGTAGCTGTATTATGAGGTTTCAATAATATATCACAAGCTTCAGACGAGTTCCAGAATTGCTATTGAATAGGTCTTACAAGCAGACTTTTAGCTGATGTTTTGCTTTGAGTTATGCTGCCCCTGGCCCTGTTTACACCTGGCATTAACATGTGTCTTCAGTGATGCAATCACAAGTGGACAGCTCTAAATACAGGTGTCGGTTCACCTGAGATGTACTGAGGACACATTAAGATCTGGTTGCTCAGACTATAATTGGAGGTGGTCTGGGACACTTCTGGCCACATTCTTGTGGCAATGTGTATGTGAATGCGTCCTGGGCCACGTTTAAGGACTGCCTACCCAGCTGACGTCCTCTGTGGACTGTTCTTGTTGTTGCAAAAACAACAAAAATTTGCCACACCAACAGGCAAAATGGATTTTCATGGATGGAGTAGATGCAAAACACAGTGTCTGTTTTCCATTTTGACTAGCTCCTGCCAGTTTAAAACAGCAAAGCATTTCGTCATTGCAAACAGAGACGATCCAAAAAATTTGGTATGCTGTGTAAAATGTGAATTTAGCATGAAGGACATGACATCCACGATTTGCAAAAACATCTCAGATGAGCTCGGGCCCAGAGAAGTCAGTGGCATTTCTGGATGTTGATATATGGCTTTAGCTTTGCATGATAAGGCTTGACTTGCATTTGTAGATGCAGCAAGAAACTCTGTTTACTGACAACAGTGTTCCTGAGCCCATGTCATATCTTTTATACAGTCATGTTTGTTTTAAATGCAGTGCTGGCTGAGGGGTCAAAGGTCACAGACGTTCAATGTTAGTTTTCAAACTTGCCCCTTACATATGGAGATTTCTCAGAATTCTCCAAGTCTTTTAATGATATTTATTTTTAATGATACTTTTTTGGAAATTGTTGCAGGCATAAGACTCATACTTGGTGTATATTTAGAAAAAACAATTAAGCTCCTCGGTTTGAAAATCAAATAATTTGTTTTTGTACTGTATTCAGTTCAATATTGGTCAACGTAATGTAATGTTTGACACAGGACCTAACTCTTCTGGAGTCAGCATAGTAGGCCTATGTGCATGTAAAGTGGGGAAGTATCGATCACAAGGGGTCACTTGAGACGCATGTGGACATGCCAGGTGTGAACTAACATGCTTAGAGCTGTCCACCTATGATCAAATCACTCAAGATGCATGTTTATGTCACGTATAAACACAACCTCTGATGGACATGTCATGTCTTAAAGTGCAGAGACACTGCACAAAAAACCAAAGCATTTCAGAAAAGGTCCAGTCCCACCACCTTGGGTTGTTCTACCTTGTGTTTTGTTGTTCCGTCTTCTTCCGCTGCCATCCTGCCTCTCCCAGCTCTGTTGTACTGCCAGACCCAGTACTACTGCTACCACTAGAGGGTGCTGCATCGGTACTAAACTCCTCCACTCCTCGGCCCTGGATGGTGACGTTACACATCGACATGGAAGAGGGGTGCAGCACTGTGTAGTCCCGCGTCCTGCCCCGTCCCCCTCCACTACCTGTCGTCTTATTACTGGTGTCAGATGTGGACTTGGGAAGATCTGCACCAAACGCGGTGCTGGCAAACCCGCTGGAGTCCGAGGCCTTGCTAGAGCCCTGTTTGTTAGGCCTTCTGTACGTCCGACAGTTAGAGTTTCTTACAAGTGATGAAGAGGACGGCGTCTGGGAGTAGTCCGTCTCAACAAGGAAGTCCGAGTCTCCCCCTAGGTCCTCGCTCTCGCTGAGGCTCTGGAGCCGTGGAGGAGAGGGGGGCTTCTCACGCCGGGTCTGCCCAGTGTCACAGCTGCCCACAGTGCTGCCTACTGAAACCCAGGAGAGCGTGGTGGCAGGGTTGCGAGGCTCCTGGCTTAGCGAGGGTGGACGGAGACCCATGATGGCATCCCAGGAATCATAGGTGGACTCTGCCTTTGACCCTGTCTTCAGGGTGGTGGTCTGCGCCAGGGGCTTCTTATCGCTCTCTGAAGCGTTTTGGTACCACGAGTAGCTGTGCTGGTTCTCTGACAACCAGGAACTCTGGGACTTTCCTGTGGAAAATGAAAACAGAATCAGTCCTGTCAAATATAAACTGGTGTCATCAAGTGCCTGTATGTTGTTAGTAAGTTAACATAATACTAAGTATAAATATGTATCGTTATTTACATTATCGATTTGTTTGTATATTTCTGTTTGGATTCATGTCTGGTCTAATATATTGAAAAACACCTGTCTGATCAAGTGTGTCTGCTAAGACTTTACCTTCAGTGCAGCAAACATCTGTCTACAAAGTTTTCTTTTGTTTTCACATTTCTTAAACCAGCCAATTTCATTCCTACTCCATAGTGCAAACTACAGCTCTATCTGGTACACCAACGAAACAACACTGTGCCCACAATTTGGCTTCTGGTTAACTTCACAGGCTGCTCAGCAGAGTGACGGTGCAAATGATTGCACCATTTCAAAAAGCACCTTTACACACTGAAAACAGGTCACACAAACACAGCTGGAAATGCTACCGAGCTTCACATCAAACATTCATTTGCCAGTTGGTGTTTTTCTTCAAGAAAATCAAAAGGCTCTGGACCCACTTGCCAAAACAATACACACACTGGTTACTAGCACCCCATGGTCATTTCTGCCTTCACAGATAACAAACGGGTGCAAATAATGGACTCGTTACACTGAGTAAAGACAGGAAATTGCTTCACAGTGTAACATCAAAGAATATCTGTATCTGTTTGTAAAAGAGCTGTGGTTTTTTTGGAAAGCTGCAGCATCGGAGTGTAGTGTAGCAAAACTAGAAAGTAGACCATGTTGTTAGAGGGCATTTCCCCCCTGTGTACCAACTGCTTTTTACAAGTAAAGTCACACAGTTAAATACTCAAGAACAGCAATTAACTGGCAAGGGAGTTATGAAATCTTAAAGTCCGTTTCGTTAGCCTGGACAAACCTAAAGCTCTTAACGTCTGTCTTTCTCTAGTCAAAGTTTTGTTATCTTGTCTCAGGTTTTGGGACCACCTGATTTTTTATTAAGTTAGCTTCAGTCTGTCTGCACTGCAAGAAGACCATTTTGAGAGACTTTTTTAGCTCCTACATCAGAGTAGATACTCTCCCTGTACAAGAGGAACCTTGAGTGACAGCGGTGTATGTTGATTGGTTGAACACACGAGCAAATGCAATGTCATGCAGCACCAGCAAACGGCAATTTTCAAAATCTGTGTAAAAAAGTTTGCCCTGCAAACAACCGCTTATAACTGTGGCCTTAAAAATGGAAAAAAGCACAGAAAAATGACCCGATCCAAAGTGTCATCACTCAGAAGTAATGCTATACCAGCCGCCCTCCTGTTAAGTTTTCATTACTTCAGCATTCCTACTTGCAATGTGAATACAAAAAGAAAAGCCCATGGAACAAAAAAATAGCAGATTTTCCTTTAGAACCAAAGTGGGCTCAAAGGTCAGTCCCAGGTGGAACCAAAAATTAGCAGGTTTTCCTGGAGCACTGAAGAGGTTGTGTCATATTCTACAGAGCGTTCACTGCACCACCGTTGATGATGCGTCCCTGACTACAAACGTTCAGCTCAACTGGTGGAAAGGCAGGCTGGCTCGCTAGAGAGCACCAAGGTTCCAAGAATCTTAACAGAACTGGTTCAAGAACCAAAGCTTATTTGGTGGAGAAGGGCCCTCAGGGAGTTCCTTAGAACCATTTGGTCTGAAAACGCCTTCAGCTGGCAAAGCCTGATCAATCATTCTACTGCATTTCAGGCTAGTAGCCATCTCCCATATCCACAGAGGATGGCGGCAGGACTCACTGGCTGTGGTGGTGGTTTGTGATGATTTAGCTGTGGACTGAGCATCCATATTGCAACCATCCTTTGAGAACTGGTCAAATCCTAAATATACTTCAAAACATCCACAGACAACAAGGCAGATCCTTGAGGACCAAAGCATAATTAATTTCTCTGTAAACCCCCAACAACTACAAACCTCTACACAAAAGAGGTTACAAATGGGCTTTTGGAGTATCTAAGAATCCATTAATCCTGTTTGTGTTTGTACATGTAGACATTACATCATCGTTGCAGAAATTCAGATAAGCTCTCATTTTAATTTGGAGAAACCAAACAGCCTGGGTTGTTTTTTTAAATAATGTGCTATGTTGACACTATTGCAAAATGTGTCATGATTACGAGACTCTGAGTTCTTCTTCAGATTGTTCAGATGGCAGAGCAGGAGCTGGTCTGCATGACAATCACACAGGGTAGCATCAAGGCCTGTTTGCTAGAAAGTTAGCTGCACTGTTCACAATAATGAAAGAAGATTCAGACATGTGGCAAACTATAATAAAATGCTGATTAAAAGCCATTAGAAAATCCATCTTTATCATATTCAAATAATTCAATAAACAAACCCAATTCTAACCCTGATGTTTAAATGGGCAGATATAGAACGGAGTGTGGAGGGGTGACACCAAAGATGACAGTCTGGGTGCCAGGCTGGAAACAAGATGAGACTTGATGTCAGGGTGTGTCCCAGCTCATGTGTGTGTGTGTTGTGTGTGAGAGTCTTTCTGAGGTGTGTGAGTCTACAGTAAAAGTACAGGGGTGAACACTATCCAAGCACCAAATACTGGAACAGTTGATAAATCTGCAAAGCTCACTCACTTCATGGCTACAGGGGGCCATCTAGATGAAATATTTGGTGGCCATCGAGTAACCTTATTTGTGGTCATGTGCCATGATTAATATCGACTCCTGGACGCAACAGGAATAAAACACTCAAGTTTAAAAACACTTTTGAACCAGCAGCACAATGTATGAGCTGCTGGCCACCTGAAATGTCACTAAAATCGAGGAAAAGTGAGACGTTTTCACCCAGTGTGGCTCCGCTGATGCATTTTGCCGTATTATTAAAAATAGCTGCTGGCTTATGTTTATTTTGTGTTACTCAATGTTTCGCTCTAAATCACAACACTGTATCAGAGGACACTGAGGAAGCTTTGACAGCTGGTGTAGGAGAAGCAAACCGTTATCTATTAATGCAGAACACAGTATGCCAAATTGATAAAACTGACTTCAAAACTTTGTGTGCAAATTTAGGTTGCAAGAAGCAGCACAGTAGTTTAAATTGTTTTTTTTCCTGATATTTACAGTCAAGTGGCATGGATTTCTGGTCTCATATTCTGTTCAAAAATGAACTGTCTCCATATATTCTCAAATGTCAACATCAATCTGAAAGTAGCCGTCGTCAGCTCTTCAGTATTGGCACACTTTATCAAAGAGTTATTTGGTCAAGGATTTTCTCGTATTTACTGAGTCAACATCGCCAGCCTTAGTAAGCAGATAACACGGCTGTCGAAGGCAGTGTTTCAGCTGAACTTCGGTGTCGCGCTGGCTTCCCTTCAATATGGCTCAGTGTCCCAACACTGTGGGGACGTCACTCTGAGCCGAAGTGCTCACTGAGGCACAGCTTGCTGTTCAGAGTCAGTTGGAGTAGCTTGCGTCTCTGGCAGGTGGCCAGCAGCGGTCACAGAAAGCTGAGGGCAAGTTGAGCTGAAAGTGACGACACTGACAACGACTTGCTGGGAGAGGAAAAGAATAAAAGTGATTTCTCCAATGCGGTTTGGTTAAAATACACTAAAAACACTAGCACTTATTGATTGTTGTTGAAACTTAAAAAGCTGCACAATATGCAATAACAGCCTTCAAATTTGTGCAGTGTGTTACGACGTCTGCTCTAATAAAGGTCCATGAAAACTGTTGTGACCTATAGTTTCTCAGGGACTCACGTTGAGTCCACAGGAGCATTTAGTTTTATACAGGTCACTGAGTTTTTCATCTGAAGACCCAGGATTCAGTTAGCATCTGTGAGCCATCTGATTCCATTGCAAGATTAGCATTTTTTCCCCACATACGGTTTTTGTTTTGTGCCAAAACCTAAGTGTGTGGTTGAGCCTCAGGATGCCACCAGACTGAGCCATCATATCTGTCCATCTAGGTTTATTTTCAGTCCTTTGTGAATGAAAATCAGCACTCATGGAGCACTCAACCTGACCAGATGTGTTCCCATGTTGACAGATACAAAAGTTCAGGGAGGCTGAACTTTTTAGAACTGATTGAGGCCACCCAGAGATGGCTTCTGTTTAGTCAACAGCTTCAATAAGACATTTTACTATCATCATTTAGGGATTTGTATCGGTGCTTGATACCTTTGAGGTGTCGACCAAAACAGTCAAGTATGAAGTAGTATTGAAACTTCTCCAGTCAAACAATATCTGCATCTGATCCTTTTTGTACCCAAAAAATACTATTTGTATGTTTTTTTTCTTGCAGTCAATCAGCACACGTGTTCTTTGATTGAATGGAGCATCTGATTGGCTCACGACCTCTGCAGCTACAACCCATACAATCTGTGGTGTGCTGAAGTCAATCCATATTTGACGGAGTTGGCAGTTCGGTGTGCCAAAACATTCAAAAGTACAGCATACTTCACGCCTGTAGTGTTTATAAAAATAAATGCATAACAGTCAGAAGAATTATTTCAGGAATGCTTCCACTCACATGATGTGTGTTGAATGAAGTAAAAAAAAAAAAAAAGACTTATCAAATGAAGCATTATTGGTACTACTGGCATCAGTATTTTGAACATCGAAAAAAAAAACTGAGGAGCATTTATAAGAGCCCCTTCTGTGACCATCCTGTGTGTTCGCACTGTATTTCATGTTTCATTCTTGTATCATGACTAAATAAAAAGTATTATTTCCAAAATGATGTCTGGGGTTGTTAAGTCCTTAAACAGCAATCAGTTGTTGTAATGACTTTGCTAAGTTCGTTCGCTGTTTTTTTTTTTTTTTTTTTTTAGAAATCTACAGTTAATATCTGAGTATTTTTTGTAGGTTGGTTAAGATTAGACTACTAAAGATAGCACTTTGAAATCCCACAAACTCTTATGGGCATCTACCATTAATTTGACATTTTATAGATTTAACAATTATGCAATTGCATTAAACAATGGATTATCAACCACAAATATATATAGACCCAGCCTAGGTTGCAAATTGTGTGTATTACCTGTGCTAGCACTGCTGCTGTTGAAGAACCGAGCTGTATCCTCCAGCACTTTGGGCTGGTTCCTGTCATTGGCCAGCCGTGATGCCCCTCTGCCTGACGCCGAAGCGTGGGATCCTCCCTGGAGGCTGGACCGGCTCCCCGCGTCCAAAGAAATACCCGGCCTTTCCGCTTGGGGAGGCTCTGCTGAGGCCGGCTTGGCAGGGGATGACTTGTTGCCGCTGCGAGATGACACCGGCTTAGATTCCTCATCGCTGTCGAATCCAAATGGATCCTCCAATCCATCTCCGGACGCACGAGGCCTCTTATAAACCTCCAGGACAGAGTCATTCTTGGGAGCGCCGGCGCGCTTGGAGCCCACCTTGGCCTTGTAGGTGGTGTCACCCCATTTGGTACTAAGGGTGCCTCTCTTGGTGGACAGAACCTCGTCAAACTTGGACGTGCCCTCTCCTCCCTTGCGGCTGTAGGTTTTACCGAATCTGGATGTCATTGTTGCATCTGGGTCATATTCTCTAAGAGGACAAGGGGGCAGAAATCATGTAAGAGTTTGTCAGAACATTTTTCATGAACATCATGGATGTGATTACACACTTTACCTTTTTCCATAGCACTCTCAATAACTGTAGCTTTTGTACGTTTTGCAAAATGAGTATCCAGTGTTACTCACTGATCAGTTGATTGGTTTTATAAATATTTGTCCCAAGAGCTCAGCCTCTTAATATTCTGGTTCACAAACAAAAAATAAAATCTGTAAATCTGTTCATCATCATTAAAATCGAATTTCATTCATACTATGATAAATAACTAAGTACATTTATTCATGCATTGTACTAAATTGTTTAGTTATTAGTAAGTTCAAATTTTTACACATAAAACATGTAAAGTTTATAAAATGCGATGTTTAGCTATATATTAAACTAACACTTTATACAAGTACAACTGAAACAATCAGTCAGTGACTGAAAATTAACTGGAATTTATTTATTTAAGTCATTTTTAACGTAAAGACATTTCCATGGTTCCACCTTCACAGATGTAAAGATTTGCTGCTTTCCCTTTGAATAATTTCAATTATTTTTATGTATTTACACAATTAATCAAAGTGTTATCAAAATTGTAATATGACCAGGTGCAATATCCAAAATAGTCTTTTTAAAGACAAAACATATGACAAAAGAAAATTAGACTGCAGCTATACACGCACAAGTGCAGGGGAGTGACCATCACCTGCCAAGACAAACACACACACACACACACACACACATGGTTGAAGCTGCAACTTTGCCAGTCAGAGCTGACCAACTCAATGCAAAGATGCAAATTTGCACATGTGACTGCAGCATCATAAGGAAGTATTTGAGTACTGCATACATGCCCTGGCCTACAAATTTTGTTCTCCAGATGTAAGAAAGCATGTTTGCTTGGTACAGATCATTGAGATTTATGTATGTATGTTTATTTATGCTGTTTTTCAGTGAAAATGAAAATTATAATGCAAAAATGATTCCAACTGCTCATGAATCATTTCATGATATCTGTCAAAATATGTTTTATTTTACCATATAATAGAGCCCTGATTTGTAATAATGTTAAGGTTTGGACAAAACAAATACCGTGAAGGTGTCACTTGGGGCTCTTGGTAATTGTGATGATGATGTATGATGGAGATAATAATCAACAGATTAATCCATAATAAATAATCATTAGTTACAGTCCAAATGGTCTATGCAAAATAGTTCAAAATGAGCACCACCTCAACCAACTACAACAGAGAAATCCTGCTTTTATATTAATGCAGAGTCATAATCCTCGAACGAGATCATACATATATTAGTATAAGAGTCAGAGGGAACATTTTTCTGCATTTAGTACTTTTACTATGAATACTTTCAGTACATGTTCTTGATTATACTTACATATTTGAATTGAAGTGTAATTTTCAATGCGGGACTTTTACTGTGAACAGAGTGTTTTCAGTATGGTACAGTACTTTTACTGTAGTACAGGATCTGAATCCTTCCTCTTCCACTGCTCCTCAGCCAGCTGGGCTAACGTTAGCTTACCAATGAGCTAATGGCGCTAAGTTACATATCAGCACTGGCAGGATACGAGCAGAAGAATTCATAGAAACATAACAAAGGCCGTTGGTAGAAGTGAGAAAAAACAATGTAAATACGAGGTGAGACATGTGTTAAGTACAAATAAAACACATTTTCCCAAGTTGCTCTTAACGATAGCTCGAGTTTTAGCCGTTAGCATTAGCAAAAAAAAAGCTCAACAGAGACAGGAGGAGTCGTGTCTAGAAGGGAACCCCAGACCTGCGAAAGATCTCGCGAGTGATAAACGTAACACGAACCATAGACATCTTTAACTTTCACGTCTTCACTGACTCTAAACATTCGCAGATTTTAACCAAAGCACTGACACATTTTAAGGCATTATTTACCTGTACAAGGTGCTCAATAAAGAAATAACGCCCACAAATATCGCGAGAGTTTCACAAATCAACGGTTCCCATCTAGACACGGCCGACGGGAGCCGTCACTCCAGCAAACTGCTAGCTTAAAGCTAACAGCTAACAATAACTACAAACTGACATCGTGTTGTGCCACAACCGAAATATTCAAACACAGGACATTTTCTACTGTTAAACGAACACTGACTGTTATCCGTATTTCCACTTACTTGGTGAGCTAAAGGGCCAATCCGCACAAAACACACTCCAGAGCCAAAGCGGCCGTTTAAAACTCGCACAGGACCGGGCCTGCTGCTTCCCTGATTCAAGCTGCCCTGCACAGTATAAACAAGGCCGAACAGACGCCCTTAATGGCGAATTAGCAGGCTCGAAACACCACAGAGATAACTGTAGAGCCAGACTGCCGAGAAAACATACAGTTTATAAGCCAACCTAATGAAATCGGCTCCTATTTTAAGCTAAATCGCACTCGATTGTTTCCTCCGGGTTGCGACGAAGGCTTCCATTGGACTCCCCCGCTACGTCAAGTTAACCGGAGGTAGAAGAATGTGACCGGAACCTGAGTAATCTATCCTTCAAAATAAAAGTATAAATTGACCACGGGAAAGAACATTTTAATTAAGTCTACTTGGCATGGAATTATTTTAAATTTGCATTCACGGACTTTGGATTTTATACAAACCAATTCATCTACATGTAGTTTATTTTCACGTTGATTTATTATTTTGGTGATTATTTGGTTTTTGGCAGAGTGCTTTTTGTTTTGTTTTGTTTTTAAAACTATAACCAGAAGCGCTCATATGCAATATTTCTACCTTCACACTAGTGGCTTCATCAATCTTATCATTACAAATGCCGCGTTCAGGTGCTCCCATTAAACTCGTAAAAACGTAAATTTCAAATGATAACCGATAAATGTGAGATAAATAATCATGCAGCACTTAGAGAGAGAGCAAAAGTGAATAAATGAATAAATTTAACTCAGAAAGGTTAATGAATAAAATATATACTGAGTTATAGTGGAACTTGGAGCATACTACTGAAAAACTAAAACCTTGGTTAATCTTTTCTTGAAAATAAAGTATAAATTGCTAAACTAAGCCCACTTGGCATGGACCTAGCTATTCATATACAAAAGGACATTGGCAGACTTAATGTTGTATTTAATACAGACCCTTTTATCTACATATTATTCAGTTTCACATTGAAAAAATATTTTGTTAACTTTAGGACAGTGTGCTGTTTGCCTATTTTTTTATTCCTAGCTTTATGTTAGTGGCTTCATCAATAATAATGCAACTCCTAGAGAGTAAGATGGAAAAAATACATTAAACTCAACGAGGTCAATGAAAAGAAAGTATTTATTGAGTTGCTGTTGAAAGTGTGTGTTTTTATTTCTTTGCTGGGAGCATCAGACATTGAACTTATAATGTGCAACAATAACATCATTAAATTGGAGCCACAAGCTGCAACCACTAATAAATAAAAACAACAATCTAATTATATTATCCATACTAGAAATAATTTCATAATCAGCAAATAAGTCATACATTAAATTAAAGAATGGTTATTTTCCCTGTCTCATTTATATCAATGACAGTAGAACTAATTTAAGCTAGCCAAAAAAGGCCATTCAGTTTACATTTGAATTTCAGTTTTCCGCTGTGGGCAGCTGCTATTCCCGCCTTGTTATTCATTATGGACACACTCACATGTTAACCAAGACACAAAGCATTATGAGGTGTTTTGATGCCAGTGACTCCAGAATTAAAATTTCAGTTTGTGTTCTGCTCAGAGATTTGTATGCTAGATTTCCCTACTGACCTTGCTCATACAATTTCTATATGCATCAGTATTATAGTATGAAAAGTCCTGAAACACATCATCTAATCTTATTTCTCATATGTATCCTCACATACTTGATGCAAACCGTTACCAGTCGGCCAATTAGCTGTATAATTATCCCATGTGTATAGACACTGTCGTGAGCCACAGTGGATCATTTTGTAACTTCACAAACAAGAGACTCTGACAGACCCTCCACCTCCAAAACCACCAGCGAAAGTTCAGAGGGTGCCCTGTACAGTGGCTAACACACCTAACATTAACCATGCTACAACTGCTGCAGACTTAGCAGCTATGGGTAAGTCCAAATGAGAGAAGACCCAAAAATATTCAATCTAATATATATAGCAGGGGATCCCTGCTGTCTCTCTAACAGCTACGGGGTCCATGGAATGAAAAAGCTGTAAAGATGTCTGCCTTCTGTCCAATATAATGGAACTGGATTCAAGTCGTGCTGAAAGCGCCAAAAAATACATTTGAGAGATGATTCAAGGTCTGTGGATTATCTTGAGTAACCTGGACATGATTTCTGGAAAGAGACATTGCTGTTGAATTTTCCTAATATATTTTTTGGCACTTTGAGCACCACAAGCCAAGTGCCATCTAGTCCCATTATATTCCAATGAAGGCAGACAGTCTTATATCGATTATGTCGATATCTCCAGAAAAAAGTCTGCAACTCACACTAAAACAATCAAGATGGATGAATAGCACGAAAGGCAAGAGGAAAAAAATCTGTATTTTTGATTTGGGGTGTGCAGCTGTCCGTTTAAATCTTTGGCCCAGGACAGAATCCCAGCACTAAAACCTCTGCTGTCTCTTTCCATGTCTGACACTGGTCAGATCTTCAGACAGCTTGAGTTGATTGGAAGTGTTTGGATCCACAATCACAGGACTGTTCATGTTGTTCCAGATTTTGAAGGTCAGGTTGCCCAGCTCCTGAAAGCAGCATGGGGTCATTGCTGGACTCTTTCCACAGCGGCCCTGTAGTGTTCTCTGACAGATTTCTAACACAATCAAAGCAAAAAAAAAAAAAAAAAAAAGCAGGCTTTGTACTGTTTTTGCGGAAAAAAATGTGTCTCCGCCTCTGTGTTTTTGAGGAGAAATGGGGACACCAGAGCTGGATGACTGGTCCTTGCCATTTACCAAAGGACCTGAAATGATCCCAGTGCTTGTTGACATGCACCCTGCTATGGCTGTCTGTTTCTTCAGGGCAGTCAGGTCATCTTGGCATCAAGCCTTGCGTCTTCAAACCTCAAAAACCTGTTACTGCGGAGCTTTAAGCCTGGCTGAAATCCCTGCGTGGCATGCTGCGGACCCTGTGCCAGCATCAGCCATCCCCCCAGGCCAGCAGAGTGACGGTACTGTACCGTGAGGGTTCAATATTGTCACAATAAAGCACAGATCTGAGTTTTTCACATGGATGCAAAAGCTCCCTGAGCAGGCATTGGTTGTTGAGAACCTGGCAGAGCTTCGAGGTGACACCTGGAGTGTTCAGGCATCATACAGTTTGGAAGAATAGACTGGCGCAGGGGCTGGCATCAGTGCTGGCAGTGCCTTCTTTAAGAACAATTAGGCCTTTGACATCCAGCAGATAGCAGCCGTAGGATCAACTCTGGCAAAGACAAAGAGGATGGAAGCCAAATGACTTACCACCCCAATCAACTCACTTCTCTGGAGAAGATGGTTCAGAGAGGAGGGCGAGGGCTCTGAGTTTAACTAATTCACTTTGTATATGAACCCCAAGTCTCAAAAGATAATTTTATTATTTTAAGCACCCAGTATATTCTTGTTGTTCAAGTTCCATAACTTGTGCACCAAAACAATTATGACTTTTTAGGATATGGAGGGCTCCTTGATCCATTGTGGTTGTAGCTGGGTGAGGGACAAATTAACATCTGCACTGGCTATCGTGACGCTGTATAACTGTATCCTCCCATAAAGAGAGGATGTAAGGAGTAACTGATCGGTAGAGAAGTTTTTGGAATTGGTTCAGTGGATCGCCTCAGCTGGCAGCCGTAAAACTGTCTGCTAAAATAATCTTTGGGGGCAAATGAGCCTGTCAAAGTGCTCTATTGTGTGACATTTTGTTACTACAAAAACTCAGAATCATATATTCAATGTTTTGACAACATTATAGAAAGGATCTCTACAGAGATAAAGCTCTACCATTTCCTCAAATGATTGTTTGTTATTGTGTGACATTGGTGTTTCACACCAAAAACATCAAAATCACATATATTAACACATGTTTTGCAAAGTAAAATTACAGTTTTTTGTAAATGTTGTCTGGTGGCCTTGAAGAGAAATATAAAGGATATTACCCTTTAACAAAAAGGTCTATTTTTGTAGGAATCATTTACATAATGTTGTCAAACACATTCGGTGTGGTTCACATATTCAATTGAATAAACTTTATTTTGTTAAAAAGAATAAAAACAACAAAAAAGAAGAAAGCAAATTAATTTTTTTGCCTGAGTAAATCACATACAAAGTTGCACATATTCATGTGAGTTGAAAACCTTAAATTTGAGCAACAAATTGGCATCTATTGCTAAACAGCATCTGGATGGAGCCGAGGTACACAGCTGACAGACGGCAGGAAGAAGCTGGATTTGGCTCTGATGTGGACTCCTGTACTGGCGGAAGGAGAAGTTTATTTTTCAAACTTTTGAGATTAAAAAGTAGATTTAGCTTCACTCTGCAGACCTTGCTCAGCTGTTAACTGTAAGCTAATTTGTCTCTCTGTCCATGATGACTGCTGACTGGTGGAGAAATGTACTTAAAATGACTTCATGAATGTACAGAGAGAAGGAGGGGAAAGAAGAGCGACCGGAGGGAAATAACAGAAAGAACCGGCTTCTCTGGTAACGCAAATAACTACAAATGTTCCTAAAATGTTCTGGTGATGAAACTTGTGTGACTCAAGGCAAATATTTGCATTACTTTTAGTGTGAAGGCAGCTTAAGAATCAAAGCTTGAGCCTGTCAGTGGCAGTGACCGGTGCAATTGCCCCCATGGATTATAATGCAGCCATGACTGCCCGTTTCACAGCTGCCAGCTGCTATAATCTATGGGTCCAATTCCAAAACCTTTTGTACCTATTAGTCATTTACACCTCAAGATTTGCAAAAATGGGGCCCAAGTTTAAAAATACCAGAATTACCCTTTAAAAACTCGGGGTAGGAGAATTATTGCAATCCCTTCAATGATGTTATCACAGGTCAAATCCTTGACATCAGTGAGAGTGACCTCAACATAAAATTTATATTTTTAAAATGCCCTCATTGAAAAAACTCTGACTTTCATAAAAGCAAAGAGAATTCTGATATTCTTGGAGGCACTCTGAGACCTCTTCACTCTAGTCTGATGAAAACCTCACACAAAGTGACAAAGTCAAACAACCCTCACAAAAAAGAAGTTTACTCAAGCGTGCTGTTAGTAAAATAAGAAAGTGTACTTTCAGTTTACTTTTTATATACTTATCAGAGACATATTTAACAAAATTATACTTAAGCATACATAGCTCATACTGAAAGTATACGGAGAGTCTAACTATATTTGACTTATACTTAATATTTTGATTGAGATCAAAATATTAACTACAACTACATACCAGCTTGTTTGATGTTCCAGAATATGTTTCATGTATTATTTTATGTCTGTGGGAGGCTGGGGGCTGATTTCAGAGAAGCTCTTTCATGACACAAATTCTAATATCAACCTTTCCTCTTTTTTTTTTCTTTTGTTTTTTTGAGATTTGAGTTGTCATTGTTATTTTGTTGTTTGTGAATTTTTTGCGTGTCATCCGCTGCTAGTGTACACATGAGTGAACTTCACATCTACAGTTAAAGGTTATATTTCAAGTCTAAAAATTATGCATAATTATTATACTTGAAAGTGCAAAAATAGTATGTAAATAGTGAACTGTAAGTATGATGTTAAGTTCACTTACAGAAAACTTACAAGTGCACTGAACTAGTTGTTTTCTGAGGATATACTTGAAACTATACTGTCATAAATGAAAAAGTGGCAAGAAGTATATAACCAGTAAACTAACACTTGTACAGTATAGTTGCAGTACAAAATAAAACTTAGATGCAAACTATTTGTGTACTAAAGTTTACTACTCTTGTACTTCAAGTAAAGTGGGCCGATTTAGTTCCAAGAAGTATTGAAGTACCCTTACAAGTACTATTACAGTGATATTAGTATAGTTATTACAGTATACTTGGGAAATATACTTGAACTTAACTTAAGTATACTTAATAAAATGAACTTGAGGAATACTTCTGTTTTGTAAGGGATCTGTCGTACCTCTATACACATTCCTACACTTTCCATTCGGTTCTTCTATTTTTTTTTTTTTTTTTTTTTTTTTTTTAAATAAACATGACATCACCAGCTTGGCATGTCTCTTTACATGTGACTTCATACTGATTGTACTTCATTGGGAACTAGATTGAGAATATATATATATTGAAAATGTCTGGTGAGATTTTAATTTTGCTTTTGCAGTTTCAGAGCACAACTTGTAGAGAGGCGTCTGAGCAAAAGAGAGAAGCAGTTGCAGATTTTCTGTGCTGTGATTTTATTCTGTCACCACTAGATGTCAGGACTCACACATAATCTTTGTTTCGTTCATCTCTCACTGTTTCTTTCCTATCGTCTCCCCTTGTTCTCTCTCTTCCCTCTTTTCCTAGCATCCCTCTTTTCATATCTTGTGATGTTCCTTCAGTTTTATTTCTCTTCTCACCCTTATCTCACCCTCTTGTTGTCCTTTTATATTCAAAGGGAAGTAACTTAAACTTCATTTATTTATCAGTGGTGCAGAACATGTCTACAGTGAGGCAAACATTACATTAAAGGACAGTCTGTGCTCCGATAGCACCTGTTTGTTACCATTTCAGCATTGGCATCAAATTTGAATCTCTGAAAGACTCTTCTTAACCTCTGGATGAAAAAATATTATGTCCACTGCACAATTAGAATATAAATATGAATATTTTTTGATCTGTTCCTCAGGTTGTGACTCTCTTTGCTATTCAGCTACCACTTACCATCTTTGTTTGGATTAGCTTAAACTGGGAAGCTTAAATGGGAAATTGGTTAAAAATATTTTATAGCAATAATAATAATTATTATTAGTAATATATTATTATTGGGATAAAAAATGATATTTTTCTTTAACTTGCAGAACAGTGAGAAGTCTTTTGAAACGACCTTCTTGGTTTTTCAAACATCTCGGGTATTTATGTTCCAGATTTTCAGAAAAGGATCGTAATGTGTTGCACCAAAATGTGAAATGAAGTTGAAGATGACAACAGAACAAGATTGTTTTTTGTTAACTGATAACACACAGAATGCTTCATTAAACACCTGGTGTGATCAGTGAATTAAAAGCTTTAACTTAAGACCAGTGTGATGAGAAAAGGATCCTGTAGGTCAGAGATACTCAACTTGGGGCCACTTTTTCAAGATGACAGGAGGCCAGGAGCCAGTTAAATAAACATTAATAATAACATTATTTATCACATAAAATGAATAAACATTTGACTCATCTTTCTTTGAAATTCTTTATTTTCAAGTTAAATTATATATTAACTGAACTTATTAACTAATTTAACTTGGTTCAACTGCATTTATAACTGCAGCTGTATTTTAGATGTAAATGCTTTGGTAACATTTGAAAGAGTCTCTTTTAGTATGACATACATATTTAAGGGTTCAAAATTACCCTCATTAATGTCTAACTTTAGCTCCTTTTCAGCGAATGCTGTAGGTCGTCTCTTGCACCGACTGATCCTAAGGCACTTTGCACAGCCTGAAAGTCCTTCACACAAATATCATCCTTCTCTGTTACTAACAGCCTGATTTATTCCATCACACAAAACAACATGCGTCCCTCCTTCCTGGAAAAAAATGTGCCAATCAATTTATTTTTAGAGTATATTTTTGAATTAGAATATGGTTGGAGGGCCTCCTATCTGGGGCCAGATTTGGTCCCAGGGCCATAAGTTGAATATCACTGCTATAATAATGATTTAGTGTCTCAAAATAATGATTAATTTTCTTAAAGTAACTTATAGCTCAAGACGATGAATTAGTATCTCAAAAGAGATTTTTGAGATTTCCAAGATAAATAAGTCATCATGTAAAAAAAAGTTTCTCATTATTTTGAGATACTAAATCAATATTTTGGGATCAATATGTCTTTTTTCTCATTATTATGAGCAGGTTCTTGTGTCTGTCTTTGCCTGTCCATCAGTCCACCTGTTTACTGTTTACTTCTCTGTTCTCTTGTTTTTAACCCAAATCATCCCTCAGAATCAGCCTCTATCCACACACTGACATGCCGCTCCATTAAAATTAATTCAGGCTCATTCAGTCAGAAAAACACACACACACACACACACACACACACACACACACACACAAACATCCACGTAAGGTGAGTTATGGTCCGTGGGAAGCCCCCTAGTTTTGTATGAAATGTTATACCAGATGCTGTTTCCTCCTCTGAGGGTGTTTCACTTTAAATGACTGAGGTGTGTGTGTGTGTGTGTGTGTGTGTGTCTGTGTGTGTGTGTGTGTCTGTGTGTGTGTGTGTTTGCTTTGCAGAGTTTTTTGATATGAATTGTTCCATCCAATAAGAAAGATGTGTCATACATATATATAGATTTATTATTTATATATACAGATTTACCGTCACACAGAAACATCAGAATCATCTTAGGCCCCAAAATTGCAATATTGGTGGGAATATTATCCGTTATGTCATATTTCATTATAAATGAATGTCTTCCCTGCACATTGACCTGAATGATAAACCACCAGACTGCCCTTAAGACAGACACAGACTCCCCACTCACTGTACTTCAGCTGACCTCAGACATCCTTGTGGAAGGAAACAATGTGGGAGCGCTCTATTATTGTTTGTATGAAACCACATTTACCATCATCCTTTGCAAAGAGACCAAAGGCGGAGAAGAAAAAAACTGAACTCTAGCTGTGGATTGGTTGGAATCCACATCAAGTTTTCAGCAGTCAAAGACAGTGGGACATACTGTATATTCTGCCTTCAAAATAAAAGCATACATGCGCCACTGAAAAAAGATTTGTTTTTTGGTACTGAGTTTCCCTACTTCAGATTTCTATACATTTTTGGGGGGGGGGGGGGGGGATTCCAGTCAGCGCAAATTTCCACTTGGACTCAAGATTGTGGTGGTCAGAGGTCAAAGATCACTGTGACCTGGAATCTATCTAATTCTCATGAATGACACGTCTCAGCAACACTTGGAGGGATTTTCTTCAAATCTGGTACAAATGTATGCAGTTACTGGCAGAAATATGTGATTACATTACAGTTACTAATCAAAATGTTGTTGATTATAAAGGTTGATATCTGCACCATACTGAGTTTGAGTTCTTTTTCCAGATCTTTATCAGATATTTATTGTCAAATATTCTTGTTTCACTTTAGAGTTAAAATATTTTAAACTTCAAAGAAAAAGCTACAAAATTTTGGTAAATACGATTATTTGCTTTGTGGTTAGATGAGAACACTTTTTTTTTTTTTTTTTAATCTCTGTTATGTTTGCTCCCTCTGCTGTACAACCAATTGCCCCACTGGGGACAAATAAAGTGATTGATTGATTGATTGATTGATTGATTGATAATATCTCTGTGTGCACTGTGCATGGCAGTATATTGCTCTTTACTTTAAAATGTATTTTAAAATTGTAAACCTGCTAATAATCCCCATTTTATGAAATGAGTCTGTAGTCTGATTATGACATTTTTTTGTGTAACTGTAAGGGAATACACTTACCTGTTTTAAAAATCCTAATTACATAATCCCGTTGTATGTAATCTGTTATTCCCCAAAACTTGTAACCTACAGGAATAACATTGAGAACATAAAACCCTTTGAAATTTGTTATTATAATTAGTTATTATTGCTATTACTATTGTTGATGATGATGTTGATATGGTTGTTATTGTTGTTGTTGTTATTAATAGTAATATCATTCTTTTAATTTAACTCTCTCTCTCTCTTTTTTTTTTTTTTTTTTTTTCAAACCTAGAGATGTTGACATGTTTACAGCCACTGGGTAATAAGGTATTTTACTTTGAAGTCCACATGGAAGTAACGCCGTTGTAGGCCAACGCTTTTATTTTTTAAAGCTGAAACCGGAAGCGGCTCTCTGTGTTTTCATGTAACTTGACGTTGGTGCCTGACAGCTACCACACTGGACTCGGACTGAGCCGAACTGTGTAAGTAAACCCACAATCCGCCGCTTTTACAGCCCGTGTGCCGCCACACGGACAGTATGAAGGCGAACACAGACGATTATCTTCCCAAAACAATCTTAATTCATACGGATGGAGTGTCGGAGAGACAGCTAATGGAGGCGGGAGAGGAAATCTGTCGATGTTTTCAGGCCTGTGACAACAGTTTGATCTCCACAGGGAGGAATTTTAAATGCACAGTAAACATTATTCTTCTGTACGTTTATGTGTCTGTATGGATTTATGATGTCCAGATGATGAGTTACAACAGTGTAATTACACGCAAACATTACTGTAATTGAATGAGATACATGGAGGAAAGTGGAGTGTTGTGGCTTTTCCTCAGATTGTTTCTTGTAGAAATACACAATAATATTATTATAATCTTTATTGTCTGTCTGTGGCGCTCAGTTTTCATGCTTTAATACATTTGTCCTATAAATCTCTTAATATTCTCATGGAGCTGTAAAGTGTGTCTGTGATTGATAACAGTACAGACTCTAATATGTTTGGTCAGTAGATATGCTCTTTATATTACAGTCTTTGAGAGTGTGCCTCTTACACAGAGCTGAACTCAATTAGCTGGTTGAAAGGAAATTAATCTGCAGTTATGCTGATAATCAATAAATTGTTTCAGTATTTTTTCAAGCAAAAAAGCCAGAATTCTGCATGTTCTAGCTGCTTTTTTACATGACAGTAAATGACAGAGATGTTCTGATTCATATTTTCCTTCCTGATCGATTCTGATACCTGAACCATGTACTCTGATTCCAGTGTTGTGTACTACAAACTGTATGGATGTGATATGATTACAATCATTGTTGCATGGCCTGGCTCAGGTTTAAAAAATAGTATTATACGGAAACTGCTGAAGAGTAGTATAGTCCTATTTTGGGGCTAATAAGTGATGTGATATCGGTGCATAAACTCGTATACTGGCTGATATGCAATCCTGCATTTCAGGCTGTATCTGAGGCATTTTGGACACTGGTATTAGTACTGGAACAACCCTAATAGGGCTGCACAATTTATTGAAATTTAATTGAAATTGCAATATGTTGAAGAGAGAAGTAACATTTGTTTAAGGCAAAATGTGTCATAACTACTGAATGTGGTGAGGCAGAGATGTCCTGTCCTACAAATCAGATTCTTCAGTCTTAAAAAATCTTCATTCGGCACAAATTCCTGCAAAAAAAATCACACTATAGTCATTTTAACGTTTTTTCCATCAAAATAAGAATAATGATAATATCACAAGTCATATCACAGTTGCAATATCAGGTAAAATAATTGTAATTAGATGTTTTTTCAGAATCATTCTACCTTAAACCCTACTAAATGAAAAATATTTAGATTTTGGATTGCTGGTTGGACCTTACCTTTTCTGGGAAACTGGGGTGGTTTTTGACATTTCATAGACTAGGACTGGAATTACCAATTATTTTCTAGTTGATTAATATGCTGATTATTTTCAAGATTAATCAATCGATTGATCAATCAGTTTATCTGCCCTTGAGGAGAGGTCAGACAAAGTAAAAGCTGATCCATTTTGCCATGCACCCACTAGCTTTCTACAAGTTGTCTCTCCTCACCTGACAGACGTCAGGGGGCCACAGTCTGATGCTGGCACTAATAGGGCTGCAACTACTGATTATTTTCATTATCGATTAATATTAGGGGTGTAACAAGAGATCAATCCGATGCAAAGTGAAAATATAAATCTATATCATCATCATTAAAATTTATTTTGAAATGAAGTGTAGTTTTGGATTGTAAGGAGAAGCAGGCCTAAAAATTCTGACTTTTGTGAGACTGTAAGTAAAAAACAAATAAATTACAACAAAAAGGATTTAGTGTTCTCCACTGGAATTATCTTGTGGTATAAAGAAACACTTGGACTGTAATATGAGATTAAATTTACCAAACATATAATTGAGAAGTTAAAGAATTATTTAATTTTGCAATACTTTGCATAAACAACCTTTGAACTTGGTTGATGAGAAACAGCAGGTTTGATACAACATGTGTCCTGTTGTGTGTGGGAGTAAACAGCCAATGAGAGCCAAGCCAACGAGGGAAACAGATGCAGAAGTCACAACAATGGCGTTTGAAAACATTGTGGTTCCATCCAGATCAGATTCTTATCTTTCTCTCTTTTTTAATGTGTGCAACCATGTGTGTAATCAAGGCCAGCGAGTCGGGTTTCACTGGACGCCTCCATGTTTCTTTTGCTCTGCAGGTCCTCTTGCAAACATATCCCAGCTGTTCCTCCCTCTGTTTGAGGGGTCATTAAAGGTAGAATCAGCAGGATTTGTCCGAGCTGTTCATAAACGCACCAGAAAGATGGTTGATTGCTGAATTTCATTCCCAGGATATGAAATACTATCATTTTGAGTTGGTAAAGCAAAATAATGAGAAAATAAGGAATTATGTTTTTGTGGGACTGCTTTTAACTAAAGTCTCATCAGCCACTGCTCTGACTGGCTCGTAGTGTTGCTGACTGCACAATCATACTTTACACAGACCTGATTCAGAATCAGATGTTGAACATCATGATTTTTTGCCACTATCAACACAAGACAAATCAGGTCAAACAACTAGAATCACAGATGAGCAGGGCTGGGTATCATTATTTTTACTTTAAATGTTTTTCGATAAAGCCCTTTTTTATGTAATAAAAGAAGCCAACTTAGGACAAGTTGAAATATCTGAAAAAGTTTCAGTTTAAAGTTATGACTTCAATCAGTAACTAGAAGGGCACTTTAAAGAGCGCAGACCTCCACCGAGGCCACAAGTCCAGTAGTCATAAGTATGTTTTCATGAGTGTGTAATGACCTGAAAATCAGAGCTGTGTGTTTTTGTCACTTTAGAGGGTTTGTATCTACAGAGGGCGGGGCTTCTCTGCCGTATTGAACTGCCATGCTTGTACAGTAGCCTAGAATGGACAAACCAAACACTGGTACAGCATTTTCCACCGTGGGTTCTCCTACGCGCTAGGAAGGAGAGTCTGAGGCGAGCAGCATTCAGTTGATTGCAATCTGTAGTTTCACCACTAAACGAGATGCCACTGAATCCTACACACTGTTCCTTTAACTGCACAGGGGAATGAACCAAGTGATGATACCAGCTTGAGCTGTAAATATCATGGGTGCCATGCATATGTGTCAAAACAATCGCACCCATTGTTTTCACACTGATGGCATCGTGATGTGTGTAATCGTGGGTTGACACACTCGTCAAGATGCACTTCTGTCAATTTGTTTGGCACTAATGTGCATCAGCTCTGTTTATTTGCTCCCCAAATCAGCACATCATGGCTGCTGTACGATTTTGATGCGAGTCGAATGAACAGACGCTACATGGTGATGTGTGCAGCACTTAGGAAGTAACACGGAATATGGCCGACACATCTGACCTGACACTGTTTGATAATGATAGAAGCCGTTCAGACCTTCTGTCTGAACACACAGTAACAGTGTATGAGTTGTATTTTAAGCTCTGACGTGTGTTAACAATAACTTCTATAAACCAACACTAAAACAAATTTTCACTTTCCTTCTGGGACATTAAACAAAAATTTAATTACATTTCTCAAAATAACACAATATGCGATAAAAAGTAATGTTGTAAGGGACCAAAGAAGGCTGATTAGATTGTATAATCTGATATTTCTCACTCTGAAACACATATTTCTCCATGTATGCCGAGCCCACATTTACTTTAAAGGACTGACTATTAAATTTGATATATCACTTGCACTATATTCTTTT
The DNA here is from genome assembly GCA_034769285.1 of Lutjanus argentimaculatus. Lineage (NCBI taxonomy): Eukaryota > Metazoa > Chordata > Actinopteri > Lutjaniformes > Lutjanidae > Lutjanus > Lutjanus argentimaculatus. The sequence goes on from JAWZSL010000016.1 coordinate 252,824, forward strand.
ATGATGTTATAGCTTGTGATGACTCCGAAACTTAATTTTTGATTTTAATAGGTGTGTTCATTCTGTCAGCATGAGGCGAGTGTGTAACTCACAGCGCTGGAATAAGAGAACAATAGAGTCTTTAACCTCTTAGGCTCTGTGTGTGTGTGTGTGTGTGTGTGTGTGTGTGTGTGTGTGCGTGCGCACAACCACAGGTCTTTAGTGTTGATGTAATGTTGAACTTTGCATGACGTCACTGCAGCCTGCAAACAACAGAGACACTACACACACACACACACACACACACACACATTCAGCCAGCACCTGGTCTGTTAATCCCTGCATGCTTTAACTAGCACTGCCCCTGTCCATCACTGTCACAACACACACACACACACACACACACACACACACACACACACACACACACACACACACACACAGATAAGGCTTCCTCCAGGCTGTTGTACACCAGGAACATGTGACTCTTCAGGTGTTTTCCTGCGTTTTGAAATTCCTTTTCAGTAATGCGGTAATGTACAATTTAAAAAAAACCCGAAACTGAAAGTTGAAGAAAAAATAAAGGCTGCGTTCAGATCCTCATCTGTGCTACGTGTGTTTTTCGGTGGTTTAGCTGGTCACCTGCCTGTAGCAACATGTTCTGTCTGAGGGGGTTTTGAAAGGCAGGACAGCAGATGGACAGTTACTTGCTCATGTTGTTCAGATACAGAGCAGCAATTTGAAGTCTTTCACGCCCATGTCAGGTGAAAAGTGCAGCCCTTTTTCTACACAGTCCTCCAGATTCACAACTATGGTTTTCAAAGGACAGACAAGTCCATCGAGTTGAGTTGTTTTAGGGACAAATGTTGACAGTTTATTGATGGACTAAGACAGTTACAAGAGCTCAATCAAACTGACGATGTGTTTCATCTGCAATAAGCCCCTGAAAAAGCAAGATATGACAAGAGAATACCAAAAGTAATATTGCACCATAATGAAAAATAAATGTAAAAATAGCATCTGATATTAAATGCAGTTGTACATGATAATAATGAAGAGTGATGTGCTGGAATACAAAGCCAGCAGAACAAAATGTGTCACCATTATAAATCCTTTCCGACACCACTGTGCATTAAGTTCATTTTATTACAAACATGCGCCTCACTCACACAGCTTTACAGTTCTAAGTGTAGCTTCTTTAACTTGAGGTAACACTAACTGTCGACCTGTCCTCGCCTCCTGACAGCGTTCCTGTGATGCCCCAGGGCGGGCTGAGCTGGTTGGGGTTGCGATGCCTTACGTGGACCGACAGAATCGCATCTGCGGCTTCCTGGACATCGAGGAGAATGAGAGCAGCGGCAAGGTTCCTGCGCCGATACTTCATCCTGGACACCCAGCAGGGCAACCTGCTGTGGTACATGGACAACCCACAGGTGAGTCTGTGTGTGTGTGTGCACATCTTCTGTAGACATGCCTCTTTGATTAGTGATCACAGAAAACAAAAATATCTGTGTGTCACATGTTCGGAGGACATGTTTACATGGACCCTAATATTCCACAAATAATCAGAAGAAGTTTCAAAGCAGAAATGCTCAGACATGGTGTTTACTGCTTACTTGATTCCTAATATGTTTTGTGACACATGAAAAACACCACATGGACATGCTGACAAGGTTTAAAAGTGTGATTTTCACGGGAGGGGGTCTTTAAAATAGTCTCCTTGTTGGTGCCTTCAAGGACGCTCTCAGCATCTGACATCTGATACTTGACTGCTGAAAAGCATTTCATTTGTGAGCTTTGATGTCAGAAAATTGAATTCAGAACAAGCAATTGGAAACATGCGCTCTATTGATTATTATTACAAAGTCGTGTTCATCTGTGGCACTCAGACCCAAGCCCTTTGGTTCCCACTGAAGACATAAATCTTATCACAAAATAAACGGATCACAAATGTTGGGTATAGTTTTCATTTTTCTTTAAAGCTCAGTACTTTTCCAAAACTGCCAGACAGAATTTTTTACTCAATCAGGAGTAAATAGTGGACGTTGGGGAACTATTTTCTGCAGCGGATTAATCTACTAGTGAGTATTTATTAAAATGTGATCTGTATCCGGATACACTATCCAGACGAGGAAAAATGCAGATTAATGGAGGGTGTAAGTGTTAAGTGATTGGAATGTCTTGAGATCTACCTGACCACACCTGCAGGGAGTTTGTGTGTCTGTGCAACAACCTGGTTAATGTATCCAGAAACAGATCACATTTTGATATCAGGTATAAGTGGGGTGTAACTTTAAGTAAATGCACAGTGTCACTACACTTTACAGTAAAGGAATAAACCAAAATACAATAGAAAGGCGGAAGATATGTAACCAGAGGAAGGTGAGATGTTAACATTATGACCTATAAGAGGCCTCAACAAAGGTAGGAAAGGCTTAAACAACAAATCTGAAGAGGAAGTTGTGGGTTGATGGGACAGAACAGGTTTTAGTTTTGTTTGAAGCTGTAAAAGGAGGCAACACTTCTGACATGTGACTGACAAGCTGGATAGCGATTATCAAACACATCTGAGTGGTTTGGCAGATCTTTTGTGTCAAACCATGCAGATAAACAGGAACCAGAACAGAAACTGAAAGGTTTGTAGTAGTAGTAGTATCTATATATCCTGCAGCCGGGGGAATTCCTGAAAGTCTGTAGCTTCAGGTGGAAAGCAGGTTGGGCTGATGCCAGATTTTGGCACCTGCCGCAGGTGCGGAGATGTTTGTCTGAGTCTGCTAATGGTTAATATTTACTGCTGGTATTAAATCATGTTCATACCAAAAAAAACAAAACAAATTTACATTCTCTGGAAATGTTTGTTTGTTTTTTTCACTAAAACCATGACGCTGCATTCAGTTTTTTTCTGCAGAGAAAAAGTCATTGAAGTCCATGTTTTATATGTATGAAGTCTGTTGTAATTTCTAACAGTAGAACACTGTCCATTGTGCTGGACATTTCCTACATGATTTTGTATACCATAGTGTGATTTTATAGATTAACAGAACTTGTCTGTTATGTCTATAGTCATTTTTAGGGAATAAGTAACAAACCCGATCCTTGTTTTCCAATAATACGACCTTTACTACTACTTTTGCTTCTGTGATCACTACAAATAACTACACTAATGAAACTAATGGTTATATTTTTGTGTTTCTTCATTCAGAATCTGCCTAAAGGTGCAGACAATGTGGGATCTCTCAAACTCACCTACATCTCCAAGGTTAGTCCTCTGTCTCTCAATGTTATGTGTTTTGTTCTGTGTTCTATTTTCATCTTCATGTTCATTCTATGTCCTTTTATATGAAGCACTTGTTCATGTAGTTTCTTTGTTGTAAAGCACTTTTGGCTGTATGTCTTGTTTAAAAGGTGCAATCTGAATAAAGTTTATTATTATTAATGTGTCCAATGCTTTGATCTATGATGAAATACCTGGGCATGTTAGCATGTCTAAAATGCTAAACTAAGATGGTGATCATGGTCAAGATTACACTTGCTCACCATCAGCATGTTAGCATGACATTTTGAGCATGATAGGATGTAGCACACTGACATTAGTAGGCCTATTTTGGCCTGACTCTGCCTTTTAGCAGCTGTGAGCGCAGCAGAGTGTCTGCTAGTGTCTGCTAATTTCAGCCCAACTGATGATCTTAAAATGTACTTTTTTCGTCTCACTGCACTGATCTTAAATTTGTCTGAAATTATCAGCTCTTGAGATAACAGTGAGAGCTAAAAGAACACTTCGTTGGCCTAAATGAGATCTTAAATTTGTTTCAGTGGTCAAATTAAAGTCCTGTTGCTAAGAATTTCATTTATTTCTTACAAGACAAAGAAAAGACGAATGTGTGAAACTAAATTTTCCTCTAGGAAGTGACAGTAATCTGGTTTCCATTGAAACAGAGTGCACATTTGCAGAAATTTCCAGAAAATCTGCAAAAGAAAAAACCACATTAAAGCTTTACTTTTTCTCGTTCAGGTCAGTGATGCCACCAAACTCAGACCAAAGGCAGAGTTCTGCTTTGGTAAGTTCATCTTTCTTTCCTCTTTCTGTTTGTCTCCTACTGCCCCTCTGCTCCCTCCCTCTTTACCCAAACTCTTCAGCTCTGGTCACATACTTGAGTGTACTTCTGGTGCTTTGAACGTGTTCCCTTAGTTCCGATCGAGGCAAATATCGAGGCTACAATATACAATGATATTTGAGACAATAGTGAGCGTCCAGCCTTGTGGCAAGAGTTTGTCCCTTTCCTGTTTCAACATGACAATGCCCCCGTGCTCAAAGCCAGGTCCTTAAATAAACAAAACAAAACAGTTTGGTGTGGAAGAGCTTGACAGGCCTGCACAGAGCCCTGAACTTAAAGGAATAGTTCAGATTATTTGAAGTATGGCTGTATGAGGTACTTCTCTTAGTCAGTGTATTACCTGCAGTAGATGGAAATCGACACATCCCCAGTTTGGAGAAGCAGAAGACTGGTGCAGAGTACTGGTGCAGGAAGCTAAACAATGAACTGCTGTAGGGCTGCAACAAACAATTTTTTCATAATCGATTGAGTAAATCCAAGCATCCAGGCCTGACACCAGAAGAGTGGAGGCTGCTGGAGCAGCAGATTAATGCACATATTGGTGCAACCTTCAGGTGTCCACATACTTACGGCCACATAATGGACTGCATTTCTTTCCAACCTTCCTTTATTTCCCCACACCCTCCCTTTGTCTCTCCATCCTCCTCTCCTCTCCTGTCCAATCTCCTTCATTCCCACTCCTTCCTTGTTTCCTTCCTTCCTTGTTTCTCCCCTTCTGCCCTTCCTCGTCCTTTTCCCCCTCCCTACCTCCCTCTTTTCCTCTCTCGTTAGCTTTGTTTCCTCTCTTTTGTCCCTTGCTACTTGTTGTTCCTCTGGTGGCCAACAGTAGCTTTTTGTCGCTCAATAGGAGGAAACTGTACAATATCCCTGACCTGACCTCTGCATGTGTGTGAGTGTGTGTGTGTATTTGCATCTGGATGGGATGTTAACATACACACACACACTCACATCCTCTGCCTCTGAGAAACGAGAAACAAACTGATATTTTTAGCTCATGATTTGCATGAAGCTCAGTGCAGTTTTCTTCTTCCTCTTGTGTTTTCTCCTCTACTGTTTTGAAATAAGACAAAAAAAATTATAACCAACAGGTTTCCATGTCTCTGTCTGTCTCTGTCTTTGTCTCTCTGTACAGTTATAAATGCAGGAATGAGGAAGTTTTACCTGCAGGCCAACGACCAGCAGGATTTGGTGGAATGGATCAGTGTTCTCAACAATGCCACCAAGATTACTGTGAGCCTCACACACACACACACACACTGATGGATCAATAGGTGACCCTGTTTCTCCTGTTATTGTAGGCCGCTCTGTCTTCTGCCTCAGGCTACAGCAGATGGAAAATTACCCATCAGGCCAGAGAAATACAGCTCAGTCCAGGCTTATAGCAGTGAATGTGAGTGTAAAGGACATGAAAGCCAGTTTTTTTATATCCACCTGCAGCTGCAGAGGTCTATAAATAGCATTTGTAAGTTTAGCTTTTCTGATGACTTTGGTGTTCATCAGTAGACTGAATCACTGTGACGTCACGCTAACAACAACACTCACTTCTGAGTAGACAACTAGCACTTGATTTTAACTGCAGAGATGAAACAATGAGTTGTGCACTAATGTGGTTTATTTCATGTACCCAGCTTTGACGTCTTTGTCTGGCTTGCAGTTTACGCTGCAAAATAGTGACACCAAGAAGCTTCTTTGGTTTGTGTTCACTTATTTGAGAGAGAGAGAGCATGCAGCAGTTGTCGAGCAAGGTAGAGCCTGAATGAGAAGAGGGAATGGTGGTGATGAGATTGTTTCACCGTGGTTATATTCAAAGCAGAAATAAACATCCCCACACAGCCGCACAGCCCTGTGCTAATCACCGCAACGTCTGATTTGATCTGACTACAGTCAGCTGCTAGTTTTGGGTAAACTCAGGCTGTCATTGGCCTAAGTCCTAAGTGTAGCCCAACAGGTAAATAAGGACTCTGATCTAAAGTTAGTGAAAGTGTTATTATTGATGCGATATGATATAAAATGTGCCTTTTAGATGCCTTTTAAAAAGAAAAACATTCAGCATGTTGCTGTTATTGAATTGTAGGCTTGAAGCAGGGGCTTTTTACACGGACATTATGGTAAATAAACAGAAAGAAAAACAGGTGTCATGTGGGTAGTTCATCAGTTCTCACATATATATTTTCATTTCCATTTTTTTTAAAGGCTCAGTAATTTCCAAAAATGGCTGACCCCTGTTGTTTGTAGCAAACGTTACTCAAACAGGAGGACATTGTGCATTTGACGTTCTAGTGAGTATCTGGGGCAACAGAACAGTGTGTGCAGGTTTGAGTCAAAAGAAACTACAGTGTGGCAGTGAAGCAACATGTCGCCCAGCGCACCAGTGTGGTTTCTGTCACTGCCACATGTTTAAAGGATGAGACTGGTGATATTTCATATTTTTGTTATTGTCAACAGATTCCACAAAAAGACCAACATCAACAATGAATTGGTTTTACTAACAATTGTTCTGTGTCTGTCCACAGCCTGCTATAACTTTATTAATGCACCGTTGTTGTCTAAAACTGTTGAAAAACACAAATCCAAAAAGTGCTGTTTGGGTGCTGCCTGGAGACGAATAACAAGATTAAAGATCCTTGAAAAGACAGGGGAAAAAAATCAACTAATTTAAACTTTAAACTCCTAAAAACCTGTGGGTGTTGACCGTGTGTCAGACACGTGTGACAGACAGGATTGTTTTTTATCTCTTGTTGTGTTTCTAGGTGCCAAAGCCCGGCGAGGGCCACACCGAGACTCCCCAGGAAGTACTCGGAGCCATGAAACAGGTCTCCTATAAGACTGAGATCATAGGAGGAGTCCCTATCATCACCGCTACACAGGTAACACAGACGCACACACTGTCATGTGTGTTGTATTAGCAGCAGCAGTTCGGCAGGTCCGGTCCTGTCTGTGATGGTATGCAGCCACAAGCACGTGACCCAGCACGCACCAACACAGACGAGTGATGGCTGGTTTGAATTTTATGACTGGAGGACGTGTAGAACAGCACCTAGACTCAGCTGCTGGGAAACCAAACACACAGAAGTGCTACAGAGCCCATTAAAGAATGATGTGTTGGCCAAGACACCTCTGCAGTTCCACAATGTTAGATTTAAAATGGTATTTTGCTACGATTTTTATAAGAATTTGATTAATTGTTCAGCCTTAGTCTGAAGGCTACAAAATATGACTAAAATCTGGGGGTGTGGAGTTAGAAGGAATTGATTTTACAGAGCTAGCAGGTATTCAAAAGGAATTATCAAATTTTCTGGAAGCTCAGAAGGCCGTGGAAGTTCATATTTTGGTGGATTGGTAATTTTATGTCTGAGGAACTTGTTGATACCCCCATGTCCTCATCTTTTCATTATGCCATTGCACTTCCTTCATTCTATTTGCTAAATTGTTATTGTTATCTAAAGTCTTAACCTCAAAGTCTCAAGTTACTGTGGTGAGAATTAAACATGTCAAGTCGAGTCCCTGCTATAAGTCAGAATCACAAGTCAAGTCATGTGAAATTTTGATGCTTCACACAGCTTCCACATTTCAGTTCAAAGCCAGTGATCATGCAGAGTTGCAAACAGATGATAATATTGCCCCATATTTCCTGGTTGTGTAAATTAGTGACAGTTTCTTTTTGTTTTCTGAATATTTTGAGACAGTCATGATACATGATATCTGTATGAATGTGTGCGTGTTTTAGGAGCAGGGGGAGGGGCAGAACGGGGCAGAGCGTGGAGGTTTGAAGCGGGGTCAGAATCAACTGCCCTACTTCCTGTCCAGAGCAGTGCAGGACCAGGCCATCATCAAGGCTGGATACTGTGTCAAACAGGGAGCTGTGGTGAGAATACACACACACACACACACACACACACACACACACACACACACCAAAAAAAAGTGTGCCCTTTCTCACAGTGATCCAAAGCAGATGGTTCAAAGCACAAGGGGCAAGGGTTTTAATGTATTCAAGGCATGTACAAATCCACCTCCATCTTGCGCCATGGGCACACAGGCGTGTCCCACCCTGTGCACCCATGGTACACAGCAGGACACACCTCATGTCCTGCCCTCATTTAGTCTTAAAAATGTCAAAAAAATATATTGTGAAATCCCCATCACAAATAAGTCCAATGTGATGTTTCTGGTGACCAACAGTAAAAAAAAAACAAATGTATTCATGTTTTTCGGTTCTGTGAACAGCGAATGTGTTTGTGTCAGCTTCAAGAAAAATGAAACTTAGATGCAGCTAAAAGCTAACAAATACACAGATGCTGAAGCTCTGCTCCTCCTCCTCAGATGAAGAATTGGAAGAGGAGGTACTTCATGCTGGATGAAAACGCTGTCAGCTACTACAAATCTGACCTGGTGAGAAAATGTTTTTTTAGTTATTTGAGTGAACTGATCATTTAACAGAGATGGTGTTACAGCAGAGAGCTGCCTGCTGTAACCAGGTTACTGAAGTGCATGTAAGCACACTGACTGTTGGCTCACATTACACTTAATCAGGATACACACATACACACACACATACAGCTCAGTCGAACGTAAAACAACAGAAACACTGTACAAATGTTTACTTCCCATATCAATTAAGTAAACTGGAAGGAAAACTGAAAGACAGAGAGCAGCAGAACACCCAGGTGTGTGTGTGTGTGTGTGTGTGTGTGTGTGTGTGTGTTGTGTGTGTGAGACTTGTTTTTCCCTCAGTTAGTTGTGTCTCTACACGCAACGGCATGTGTCCTGAATACCTCTTCATATGATCCATGTGTAGACAGATTAGCGCGTCCTTACCGCAGACACACCCAGTGTGTGTGTGTTGTGGTGTGTGTGTGTGTGTGTGTGTGGTGTTGTGTGGTGTGTGTGTGTGTGTGTGTGTGTGTGTGTGTGCTGGCTGTGCGTTCATGCCTTATAATTTTTCCATAGTAGGTGCTAAACTTTCACGCATGTTGAGTGACGTAATGCAAGTGCAACTGTTGGAAAAACGTCACTTCATGGATCAAAAATATTACAAGTCATACAGAAAGAAACAGACGGAGCAGAGTAGGGAAGTGTGAGCTGTGATTTCTCCCTGCTGTAAATTTCCATCCAGAATTTTTCTATTAAAGATCCTGAACGTAGAAACACAGAAGTATCCTGGATAATTTAACAATACTATAGTTTTGTCCACGTCCCCTCCCTTGCCCCCTCACTTGCTTGGAGTGAGTTGTTTCCCCAAGCACAGAACTTTTAGTATTTTAAGATCTTGTTTACGAGTGATGGTAAAATGTAGGGTGAGATGTGTATCATCATCAGTAATGTGGGCTGTTGTGGTGAAGATAGCTGGGAGCTTTGAGTAGTGACCAAAAGGATGAGATTGCGGATACAACCCTGGTGAAATGAGTTTCCTCCGTAGCGCAGCTGGACTCAGCCTCAGGCTGCAGGTATATTTGGTTTTTAATTACACATTTGCGTTTGCGTAATTTCTGAGGACGGGCACAACCAGCCCCAGAGGAAAGGAAAAGTTCACAGTAAGATCTCGTCTTTGTCCAACCTGTGTCTCCTAGACATGAATGAGCTCAGTTTAAGACCACTATGAGACTTTGACCATGTTTTCATACCTCTTAAATTCAGCTCCTGAGAAGCAGACTTTGTCTCGTCTCAGCCTGAGACTAATATGAGCCCAACTGAAATAAAATGTTCCTTTTTGTCTCACTGCACTGATCATAAATTTGTTTTAAAAAATCAGCTCGTGAGATAACAGTGAGGTCTTAAAGAAAACTCGGTTGTCTTAAATGAGTTCTTAAATTTGTCTCAGTGGTCAACTTAAAGTCTTGTTGGTCTGTACGGATGTCAAGGAGAAACTTCTGAGACACCTTTCTCCTGATCTCCTGCTTTTCTTTTGTCTTGCTCCTTTTTTCTCCCAAGTGAGGATTTAGGAGAACCAGATGAGACTTCACTGAGCTCAAAATAAGAATGTCATTAATTTCTCATAAGACAAAGAAAAAACGATTGTGAGAATTTTCCTCTGGGACAAGATACTCAAGGCAGACATGATGCATATGGACATGTATTCAAATACATATTTAAAAACAAGTATATCTCTCGCCTAAGAGATAAGGTGCAAAGAAGGCATCCAGAGAAAGCTCAGAGCAGAGCAGAGGCTTCTGGGTCGAAATGATGCCTCTTAGAGCATCTAGGGGGCATCGTAATGCAATTAGATGAGGTTTTCTGGGCAAGTCCACCTGGGAGGAGACCCCAGGGTAGATCCAGAGCTCACTGGAGGGATAAAATTTCCCATCTGTCATCAGAACATCTCAGGATCCCTCAGAGGAGCTGGAAAGTGTTGCTGACGTAAAGCACAGTTATCTAACACCCATCCATCCATCCACCCCATCTCCATCCATCCATCCATCCATCCATCCATTTATTTCTTTCGCTCATCTTGGGTCGGGTAGCAGCAGGGTGTTCCAGACATCCCTCCACCAAGCAACTCTTTCTAGCTTCTCCCGGGGGATCCCAAGGCTTTCCCAGGCCAGATGAAATATCTAACGCCTCAAGCGAGTTCTGGGTCTACCCCGGTGTCCCCTCCCAATTGGACAGTCCGGAAAACCTCCAAAGGAAGGCGTCCAGGAGACATTCCTGATCAGATGCCTGAACCGCCTCAGCCGAGCTCCCTCCAGATGTCTGAGCTCCTCACCCTATCTCTGAGGCTGAGCCCAGACACCATACGCAGGAAACTCATTTTAGCTGCTTGTGTGCGCGATCTCATCCTTTCAGTCACCACCTAAAGCTCATGTCCACAGGTGAGGGTTTTAACGTAGATTGACTGGTAAATTGAAAGCTTTGCTTCCAGCTCAGCTCCTTCTGAACCACCACAGTCTGGTATGACACCTGCATTACTACTGACACCGCACTAATCCACTGATCTCACGCTCCATTTGACCCTCACTCCTGAACAAGATCTCCAGATACTCCTTCAGCTGGGGCAGCATCTCACTCCCAACTATAAGTTTGTGTCATACAAAATGTACAGTAGCTCAAAATATCCTGAAGTCTGAGTAGAGCTGGCTTGATTACTGCCACTTCTTTGTTCCACAGCTTCCAGCTAAAACTACAGTCTCATGATCATGAATGACACACTTATTTGATCAAAGTATACTGTATATAACCTCGATGTAATAAAACCCAGTGATATCAATTAAAAATGTCAAGGCACAACCAAATTTAAGCCAAAACCCTCTTAGCAGCTACAAAAGACAAAGCTGTACAAATCACGTCAGGTACACCACTCTAAAATGAGAGCGGTAGATCAAAGGCAGTATACTGCATATAAGAAAGACCTTTAAATAGCCGATAATTAATTGCCAATTATGATGAGTCAGTAACCAGCAGGGGAATGCCAGTGTTGAACCAGTTACCAAAGCTGTAGGTTGGCAGGAAGGTATGTTTTAGTTTTATTACCAGGCGAAGATCATTAATAACAAATACACTACGAGTGTTTCTTTACCACTGCTGGTTTCAGTTGGACGATATGATTGTATGTACTGTGAGAAAATAGAAAGTTTTCATCTTTTAGGTATTTTTCTATACTGTTTCTGTGGAGGTATCTATCTCTTAAATATACATTTGTATAGATAATTGTGGGATATGTTGCAAATCAATGTGCCTAGAAGTATGGAGTCATAGGAGTGCCATAAAAAAGAATAAATCTGTAAAAATAAATGTGGAAAACTAAACAAGAATGTATACATCTAGAAATATAAAAACACATAACAAAATAATAAAAGATTAATTATAAGCATCTCACGTTTATTTTTGTTTTTATTTTTGTATATATTTATCTATTTTATATATTTTTGTTACTGTATTTTTTTTTAGAAATAAATAATATAATAATAAGAAGAAATACATTTTTAAATTAATTTTGCTCACATGATACATGAGTCAGGACTCTCAGCCCAAAGCCAGTCAGGTTGGCCGTTCAAGGAACAGCAAACACATGAAGAAAAAGAACAAGGAAAAATGAAGAGGTAACAGTAAATACATGACAGTATATAAAAATGTAAAAATATACAGAAAAAAATACAGAAATGTATCTATATATCATATTGTGTTTATTTAAAAGTATAAATAATAATAATTATTATATGTATATAAATAAATATTATATATATATACATATATATATATACACAATAATAAACGAGTTAAATGTTTTCTTAATCTTTCCCATATAGATTTTGGGTTTTAATAAGGTTCAGGAGCTATAATCCAGTAAGTCTAAATCAAATCATGAAACATGGTGAAAACATAAAAGACAAAACAATCGATGAGTCATGCAGATTTTAAAGAACTGGTGGTTACCTGTGGTTGTGCATGTTTTAGATGAGTTATTGTTTCCTCTCTTCCTTCGTGCAGGAGAGGGAGGCGCTGAAAGTCATCCCGCTGAAAGAGATTCACAAAGTTCAGGAGTGCAAACAGAGGTCGGTGAGCTCTCTTGTTAGCAGGTGAATATGTGCTGCAGTCACATCATAGGTGATTGTAAGTCCTGCTGATTTGGTCTCCGTTCTGTGTCCTGCAGTGAGCTGATGATGAGGGACAACCTCTTTGAAATGGTCACCAGCTCCAGAACCTTCTATGTACAGGTAACAGACATTAAGAGGACTGAGGCCTTGTTCTGACTGCAAGCACCAATCAAGTTTGGTTTTTTTTCATATTCAGACAAAGACAGCAAAAAACACATCTGGAAGTGGTTTGAAATGCAATTCCAATCACATATCTACTGATCTGTCTTAAGACACGTTATGTTTGTGCGATAATCATAATAACGTTTATAATATTTTATTAAATTTTCACGCATTTGCAAAATGGCATCATGCTTCCTGTGAATAATCAGGCCTGTAAAAATGTTGCCTCAGAATTATTTGCAGTGTGGTGCTGTTTATTTGCGTTGCCGTTGGTGTGTAAAGGCTTTCAGTCAAAGGTCGCTCAAAGTTTCGTGTCACTTGTAACGTGACACACGTCGAGGGCCAGAGTGACAGAGAGAATCTGAGCTCCTCCTGCATCTTAGTTTTATGTTGTTTTAGCTTTGATTTACTTTAACTTATGTTTTCTTCTCTTTTCTCTGAACATATGTTCGCTGTCATTTTTCTCAAAAAGTTCTTTTATTTTGAATATATGTTGATTATATCTTTTATTTTGTCGATGACCGTTGTACAACACAATATTAGCCCACCCACTCATGTTATATTGCTGAATTAACGTTGGCTCTGTGTGTGTGTGTGCGTGTCAGGCTGACAGTCCAGAGGACATGCACAGCTGGATTAAGGCCATCTCAGGGGCGATTGTGGCTCAGCGTGGCCCCGGACGCTCAGCTAACACTGTAGGTGTCCTGTCACACTCATGTTGTACTGATGCTGTTAAAAACTAAATCGATTCGTCTACACACATAACTTTCCAAGGGCTTATTTGATAACAGGATTTATTCAGTCCTGAATTAAGAGATTTATAAACCTTGAACTCAATACAGAAATTTACTAAATTCTGAGCAATTGATATATTTTTTTCTATTTTTCCACAATACACATACTATACAACCACGGTGGCCACAAAGGTAATAAAAAGATAATATTAAGGTAAATAAAGTATTTTCTTTTATGATTTTGATGAAATCTCACGTCCAATTGATCACTTTTGTTGATTCTGGGCCCATCACTCTACACCAGTGTTTCCCAGTTGTCCTCAGGACCCACCACCCTGCATGTTGTAGGTGTTTCCCTGCTCCAACACAACTGATTCAAATGATCAGTTCGTTATCAGGCTTCTGCAGAGGTTTCATGATGAGCTGATCATTTGAATCAGTCATGTTGGAGCAGGGAAACACCTGCAACATGCAGGGCAGGGGTCCCTGAGGACCAGGACTGAGAAACTCTACAGCCAGAAGGAGCTCCACCTTATTTATGCCCAATCAGGTGAAGCGGCTCCATCTTGTGGCAGAAAGAGTTACTGCAGTAAACAAACTGCTTACTGAGGTTTGAAAATGTGGACCATTTTTAATTCATTATTTAAATTTATTCCGACAAAAACAAACTTTAAATCACTTAGATGCTAAACATGTTTGTCAGTATAATGTAGTGGTACCTCACATGTTTCACAGGTTTAGTTCATGTTTCCTTTTTTTTCACAACATGATGATGATGACGATGATGATGATGATGATGATGATGATGATGATGATGATGATGGTTGAAATGTGTTTTCACACCCAGAAAAGTGTTTTCTATTACACAATACAAATTCATACAATCTCACACTACACCTTACAATCTCACACACACACACACACACACACACACACACCAGAGATATTTCTCCCTGTCTTTCTCTGTTCTTACTCTCCCTCAGTCTCTTCTCTCTCTGTTTGAAGAGTTTCCTTCCAAAACCACACAATTAACCACCTGAGGCAAAAAGTAGCATTTAACAAGTGACTGCAAAACAAATAGAAATTACACTGATAAACAAGTCTGCAGGATGTAACAGTTAAAATAGAAGTGTAATGTGGCCAGAAAGGTGGCAGGATATCTTAACTTGTTAACAACTTTCAGTGATTATGTTTTGTTCTCGTTTATGATCATGTAGCCTTGTCAATAAAAGCTCCTTTTTGAAATGGGTTCTGTAACCATGCAGCTGCAAAACAAGCTGCAGTGGTGCCTGTCAAAATACAAAGTACGTCCACTAAAAGTGTTTGTTTTTGCCACTGACAAGCTCAGATTGTTGCTCTCAGTGTCTGACAACATTACAGAAAAGATCCCTGCAGAGATAGACCTTTTTTTAAAGAGTGAGATCATTTTTGTTTAACCAGATACAACCTTTATATTGCACTTGTCAAAGCCAGACTCCATTTACAGAAACAGAAATTGTTTGTCATCATAAAACACAATCCATTCAGACTTGATAGAAACAAATAATAAACTCACCAAATCCACCTCGGTTCTTTCCACTTTTCCAACAATCACCAACGCTGGTGTTTTGGTCAAAATAAACCCTTAATTCACAAAGTTAGATGATAAAATATCAGGAAAGGAGTGAGAGGGAGGTCAGACATCAGAGAGGCAGCAGGGAGAAATGATGTGTAGAGCCAGAATATTTTTATTTTATTATTGTTAATATTTTTACATCAACTCTGTGAATTAAGGGTTAATTTCAAGTTGGTGATTGCTGAAGCAGTGGAAAGACAAACCAAGATGCTTTTGGCGAGTTTGATTTTGTTTCTATTGAGTCTGTGTGTTTTCTGTAAATATTTCCAGAATTTACTATCCATAACAGCAAACTTTGTGCTGCCACCATCTTTGTCAAGCTTGAAATAAATATTATTTTAGTATTCTAACTGTTTGGAGAAGCTAGAGAATTTCATCAGAACTGTACGATTATCTGATAATTATGCAGCCAATCAGAGGAGCACGTTCTCTGTGGCCACAGTGTTTCCAGGCAACAATTTCCAGACGTGTTTGCTATTTTGAAAAAAGAATATTAACTGTGTAACATTTCCCCCGTAAATCATAAGTTAATGCAAAATAGTTGCATAGGAAAGTTAACTGGTACAACAGGCAGATTTTCTGGGACAGTATGAGTTCAGGGCAGTCAGGCCTCTGTGGGTGGACGTGTGGTATTTTGGAAAGAAGCTCTTCTCATTACTGTAACTGAGCTGTGCTGTAAACTGTTGTTTTCAGATCCGTCAGGCCAGAAGGCTGTCCAGCCCTTGTATACAGAGGTATACACCATTCTGCAGTGGTGAATGCAGCACGTATGTGACCCCAATGCCCTTTCCCCAAATCCCCCTCCCATCCACCCCAGCTACCAGCCTCCCCTTACCGAACATTTACCCTGCACACTACAGGAGTTCTCTGCTTCTGTGTCCAACTGGGGTCTCTCTATTTTTATCTAGCAGCGCAAAAGCCAGAGTGAACCCTGTAGTGTTCATCCATCCTAAAGCTACTGCGAGCTGTTTGGTTTGAATAGTCTCGCTGCCTGCTACTAAAGCAGTGGAATAACCCTTTAAAACCATAGCTGGAATCTGCATTAACAGCAGGTAGATAGTCTGTAGATTTGAGTGAATTGTATTTGAGCTTCATCTCAAATACATTCAGAGTTTGCATGAGAGTTTTCTCCTCAGATTGGGCAAAACCTGGATGTTTAGGAGTTTTCTTTTCACCTGCATTAACAAGCATCTTTTATTTAAATTGTCTTTGAACTAAAATCTCTTTTTTTCTACCCCAAGAAAATGCTGACTCTTACAAGCATCACGTTGAATCTTTTCCCTTAAAACCAGCAGTAAACTTTGTCTCTATCATGATACAGATGTTATAGCGCTGCATGGAGAAGTATGGAATTTGATTTTAGTGAAGTCCTGGTCAAAGGTAAAATGTCAGAATAAAATATTAAAAACATCTAAAAATATTTAATAATATTTGTTTCCAGCCTGCTGCTCCTACTCTGTTGACTTAAATGTGTTATGACCCCTAAGTTTTGGCTAAGGCATGAGGGGTGTAATAATAATTATAAGTAACCAGGGAAAAAAGGAAAGCTGAGACAAAAGTGCAGAGGCTTTGCTAGCTGGGGGAAGGAGACCTTGCTAAGTGGGGAGGCAAGCATGACACATAATGCATAGACACTGAGTGACTTTGCTAGCTGTCAAAGATGACAAAACAGCAGTCTAACCTGCCACAGGAGAAGCAGACATGCAGACTAAAGTCTGGCCCTGTTCAGCTGCAGACTCCCTGCTTTTAAGCACCAGACCCTGATTGCAGATTGACTGCAGCTGCTGCCAATCACTGCTGCTGCAGGAGGAGGCCAGTACCTGAACACAGGAGAGCACAGAAACAAACACACACTGTGGCCGTAAATGTAAAATAATGATCACACAACCAAAAAGGCGTGCGACTGAACACACACACTGCCTCTGTACATCACAGCCTGCAGCACAGCTCTGCCTGATAACTGAACCATATCCAAACATCTGCAACCAAATTAGTTAGAAAGAAAATGAAGCAGTATTTTGCACATATTTGCATGTATATTTACATACATTGTTGCATTTATACGTCACAAATAACCAAATGTTAAGCTTGTCTGAACATTTCTGAGTTATGCAGGGATGTAGATATCAGAAAATAATCGTTCCTACATAAGGAAATCATACCTTTATGGCTGCATTCATTGTTGTTTCCATGGATACAGTTAATAAACAAGGGTGCAAAACACAGTGAAAGCTGAATAAACTTTCTTCAACTTTCATTTTCAGTTCTTATTAATGGGGAGAACAATCATGTAATAATATTTAATCAAATATGTTAAGGAAAAATGATTGTAGTAGATATGTTTCTGTGAGTGTTTGGTCTGAGCAGCCACAAGGGGTAAATTCAGGTTTAAATTCAAGGGCTAGCTTGACAATCCAAAAATCCACTCCAAGAAAAATCATGAAACTTAGTTGGCTCGGATTCCAAATGGGAAAAGAAAGCTGAACCAAGAGGTCAGTCTGGAAAAGTCTGAGTGTTGAAATGGAAGATGTGCAGGAAGGCTGTATAATCTCCTGAAAGCTTAACCCTTTGGTTAAATTTATAATTAATGTGAAGGACTTGAACTGCCATACAGGTCAGTTTGGTATTTTGCAGATTTTAATAATTGCAAAACAGGATCGTCTTGCTGTTGTTAGGGTATATGTATGACACAGTTTGATGCAGGTGGAAAAGTGAGTCCTAAATCAGTTTTAGAACTAGAAAACAAAGATCTAAGAGTGTAGCAATGCTGCATGAAGCAGGCCTGGTAACTGACCTGAGTCCAGGTTTCTGACCCAGGCGTGTAGGCGGGTGTGCTTGCTCAACACTGATGATCATTTCATGCCTGAAAGAGGCTTGTCGGCAGCATCCTCATCCTCCATTATAACTTCGTCCCACCCTGGCTTCATCGTCCTCTTTTTGAACCTATTGATTTAAATTAACACACTGGTCCATTGCCATCTCATCTTGTTTTTCTCTTTTTTTGATGTTTTTACTTATGTTAAGTTGACATGTGGGCAGTAAAATTAAAGGCCATCCATCCATCCACAAATCATTCAGGTCAAACTATACTTTCCCTTTGATTCTCATCACATGACCACTGACCTCTGAACGTTTTATGTCTGTCTTCACTCTTTTCTTCCTCGTCTCTGCTGTTTTCTCCACGTTGTGTGTCATTATTCACATCTTAATAACATTTACAGCGTTCCTGACTCCCGGCAGGACTTCGCAAAAAAACAAATTCATCATGAGCTTTTTTCTTTTTTTTTCCCGCTAACCCTCTGTCATGTTGTCTTTCTGTCTTTCTGCGTTTGTGTGTGTATGTGTGCATGTGTCTGCTTTTTCAGAGAGTGAGGTGTGACAGTGACGTACTAAACTTCCCCAAATGAGCCCTGCTGCCTACCTCCTGCCCCTCCCACCGCTGCTCATCGTCCAATCACCAAGCCCCACTGCCTCTCCGCTTCCTTAGCAACTGCTGTTCGATCCTGCCCTGCTCCTTGGCAACTGCAACATCACTTGTTCGTACGTCTTGCTTGTAAATGCATGAACCCTCGTGCTACAGCCACAATTCACAGCATTTTCTTTGGTTGCATATCGTGTGACCCCCGAATCTCAGTAATTAAGTTGACAGGTAAAATGTTCACATAAGTGGAAAAATGGACAAGGTTGTTTTAAAGAAAGTACTCCAATGCAATAGATGCAGTAGATTTGCAAAGTGGGAGCTATTGTTTTGAGTTTCCAGAGTTCTGGATGTAAAGTCTGTGCCTGGTTACATAAACTACCTTAAGTTTCAAACTTAAGTTTGTCCCTTGTGCAAAATATTTCCCGAAGGTGAGTGTTAGCCTCTTTGTTTGTTTTGACTGATGCTTTCACTGTAGTTACAGCACACGTACACTTATATTACCATGGTTACGCTTCACTCACATCTTCATCTTTTATTGTTAGTGTTAGTCAGCTTCTCCAAGGTGAAAAAGAAAATCAAACTGGACCGAGAATGTTTAATTTGAAGTGCATAATCCAAAGTAAATTTAACCAGTCATAACAAATACACCCGAGCAAAGATGTGGAAAGAAGTAGCTGACAAAATCAATGTGAGAAATCTGCTGTGAAAGAAACCAGAGAAGTAATGAAGAAATGTGAAAAATATTACTTTGACAGTAAGACAGGAGACAGCCACACTTTGAGCACTTTGAGTGCCATCTTGTTCCATTATACTGGAGAGTGGGCAGACATCTCTATGGTTCATATCTCCAGAACTGTTTCATTCTAGCAGCAAATATATATAATATAAATAACAATCAGCAGCCTCAGTCAAAACCTGTAAAATAAGATGAAAAATGAAGCCCACATATAAAAATAAGGATAAAATAGAATGTATAGAAAGCATAACATAAGATGGAAGATACGACCTACTGAGACGACAATAATAATAATGATAATAATAAAATTATAGCTAAAAATTGTATGCAGAATGCATAAAATCAAGGAAAATGCAACAATTAGATGTTCTTTAGCACATTTAGATATAAAAATAACTAGTTTTGTAAATTACCAAAAAAAAATCCATTTTAAATTTTAACCTATTTGTCTGTGCCACTGCCTTCAAGGCCCACTAGATGGCACTCTGAGGCTCACCAGTTGGCTGAGGCCAGTTGTTCAGAATGGCTGATCTAGATGGATAAATTTTAGATTTTTGGATGAACTGTCCCATAAGTTCCATGAATTATTTTACTTTTAAGAGACTGTTATGGGCCCCTTAAGATCTTCTTCTTAAAATTTCAGATGATTACTAAGGACCTTGTAGCAGCACATAAGGGGGAACTTGTGTAGCTAAGGGCAAACAAATTCTTATGGTGGTTTTATGCAACTCATTTTTTTTCTGATCTGTATCCTTATATGAAAATTTCAGGGCAGCCTTAGCCTGCG
The DNA here is from genome assembly GCA_034769285.1 of Lutjanus argentimaculatus. Classification (NCBI taxonomy): domain Eukaryota; kingdom Metazoa; phylum Chordata; class Actinopteri; order Lutjaniformes; family Lutjanidae; genus Lutjanus; species Lutjanus argentimaculatus. Next base: position 272,904 of record JAWZSL010000016.1, read on the forward strand.
TTTTGTGCAGCCGAGCACTGATTTATTTTCATTTATGAAAAGGTCAAAGGTCAAGTCAAGCCTGTGAACGTAACAACTTTCCCAAAGTGCATTTCTTCAAGAAACATCCAATCATAGTGCCTCAGATTAGCAGCAGCAGCTAGCAGTGTTCGAACAAGTCTGCCACTGGTGGAAACAGCATAGTAGGAATATTGTCTTTCTCAGAATAAAAAAACGGAATATTTTGGGGCATGTAAATGTAGTCACTGACTCTGTGTTGACAATATAACATCAAACTGAGCAGCTCCTGGTGGACATGTGTATCAGATACTGGCTGTCATCATAATTTCCCAACTAACACAAAATATTTGCTGAACTTAATATTAACCCATAAATGACGTGCATGTTGTTTTTTGATTATCCATATTTTGACCTGCAGCTTAATTAGATGCTTTTGTCTGAATGAAGAGCAGAAATCGGACACTTTTCCCTTTTATTTTCTCCTCTGCTCACACTGCACTCTTTATCCATCCATCATCCGTCCACCGAGTCTACCCCGACTTCTGTCCATGCACTCGTTCATCCATCCATCATTCACAACCATCTTTCTCTTCTGCCTCTCACTTCGTCTCCCCCTCCCTTCTCTCTCTCCAGGAGCGCAGTGACCACCCCTCTCCCTCCCCAACATCCTCCTCCACCTTCTACTACCCCCTTGACCAGGAACTACACTACCCTCAATCCTCCTCCAGCACCGCCTCAGCGGGCCCTCAGCCTCACGCTGGACACGCACCACCAGGACAACTTCCTGGGCCTGCTGCCGTGGAGGCTGAGTGGCGTCCAGTCCGTCATGATGCCCTTACCTTCGGCGCGGTCCCGCCTGTCTCTGCAGGAGACGGTGCAGTCTTCAAAGTGATGGAGGAGAATGAGTCGTCGTGGAAACGGCGCAGCGAAATGGCCCGGCTGGGATTTGTTGGCAGCGGTGGCGGGGAGGAGCTGAACAGTCGCACCACTGAGAATTCTGACATGCAGATGACCCTGATCTGATGATGACGAGCGTGATGACTGACAATCTGTAAAGGACACAAACACACTCCTACATGAGCTCCGTGTGCTTCAAAAACTACCTGACTGGTCAAATGATCCTTCTACAAAACTTCCTGGGACCATTTATTGTATGTGTGTGTACATGTGGAACACGACCTTCTTCCTCTGCTGGTTTTTCCCTCACTTTTGTCTTCCCGGATATTATTTACAAAGTATTGCTGCTGGCAAACAGAAACCATGTTTTCATGCAAAGGAAAGAAAGGGTACCACTTTACAATAAGATGTGATTTATAAATGGTTTATAATTAGTTTATTACACTTACTGATCAATTTTGTAAATGAGATACCAGAGGTGGGAGCAACACGTGTGCAAGTCATGAGCAAGTCTCAAGTCTTAGCCTTCAAGTCTCAAGCAAGTCTCAAGTCACTGTGATGAGAATCAGGTCAAGCAAGTCATAAGTAAAGTCATACAAAGTTCTGATGATCCACACAATTTCCACAGATAAAAGAAACACAGCTGCATCAATTATTTGATTGATTGATTATGAATCTATCATTAAAATAATCACCAATTATTTTGATAATTGATAAATCAACTATCAAAGACTGTAAGTCTTACTGATATTTGACATTTTGTGGCAACAAATCTAAATTTTATTTTGTTTATTAGAAAAATATAAATTTCCCAAACTGGAAGGTGACGTCCTCAAATGTCTTGTTTTGTTCACAGCCTAAAGATTTTCAATTTACTGTTAGAGAGGAGTAAAAAAAAATGACTCAAAATGATTAATCAATTATCAAAATATTTGGTGATTAATACAATAATTAACTGATTAATCGACTAAAGATTCCAGCTCCACTGTAAAGTGTAAAATACGTAATTTATTTATGAATTACTACCATTTATAACTGGCAAAGGGAGCCTTACTGTGAAGTGTAAAATGGCGCAGGTTGAAAATATGAAGGCGAACTATATCGCCAAATCCTTGGATATCTGGTAATTTGATCTGTTAATTTGAAGTCAAATGAAACTTTCTGACTGTTAAGATATGCTGATGACGGTTAAATGCTTGTAACTATTAAACAAATCTGTGATGAAGCTGATGGGTTTAAATGCCGCTGATGGAGAAAACAAAGTGAGCTCAGTGAGCTGTGAGATCTGAGACTTAACAGTACAGGTCACTGTGGACTCACTATTTGGCAAGCAACAGGTCACTGTTACCCTTTTTAATCTGTTGTAACAGCTTCTAAGTGATTTATAAAGTCTTTACAACCTAATTATAAACTATTTATGAATCACTTGTAAGGGTAGTCTTGTTGTAAAGTGGTAAAAAAAAGTTTTGACATGTTTCAGTAGCACAAGAACCATGAACCCTGCTCATCGCACAGAGATGGGCAGGGTTCATGATTCATGTAAGAAACAGACAAACCAAAGTTTGCAGTCGTGTGTTTTTTTCTACAGATGTTACAGGCTGTCAAAAGCTGTAAGTTTCAGTTGCTGAAAGACTGACTAATCCAGCCTCTCAGTTTATGTTTTGAGACAATCCTGCTTAATATTAACAAAATCTTTAACCCTGAATTTCCGCTGGAGAGCTTTTACTGTCTCCGTTCTCTCATCTCCAGTTGAAAAGGTCATCCGTCAAACGTGTTTTAGCGCTTTAGTCCAGATTGTATTTCTAGGGATGTCTGCTCACTGTTCTCATCTTATTCACTGCTGTTGTCGGTTGAAGCCCTTTAATCTCTTAAATGTCAGAACTTAAAAAAATAAGATGCTCTTTTTGAAGTTATTTAATGGATTTAAAAATAGTTTATAAGTCAGGAGGTCGTAGGATTTTCCAAACCTAAGGACCCGGTCACACAAGCATTTGTAACAGTTATCTTATAAACCAAAATCGGTTCATTTCAGTGTAATCAGTGGATTCACTCGTGGAGGTGAAGTAAATCTGTGTAGCTCTTCTGTGTAGAGTTGTGAACATTGACGCACCTCTGAATGGTGAGCTTTGGTCCAAAATGGAAACATCATATTGCACCATAAAATTGTACACAAGCTCTGCTGGAGTATAAACTGATCCACAGAGAAGCAGCATGGTTTGACTGGATGGTACACATGTCTGTTAACATATTGTGTAGTCAGTGATAGTGCTAGCTAGCTTGCTAACTGGTAGGTAGCTTCCTGGTTGCAAGCTGGCTAGTGGGCTGTTTTGGCTTCCTAATGCCAGCAAGTTACCAGTGAGCTTGTCAGCTAGCTCCACAAGTACTTAAAGGGATAGTTCAGATTATTTGTTGTATTGGGTATATTCAGTGTATTACATGCAGTAGATGACAGTCGGCACCCCCCACAGTTTGGAGAAAAGAGACAGTTTACAGTTTGTGTTACTGTGTGACTTAAATAAATCTGAACTAACCCTTTAAAACACCAAAGTCACAATATAACACAAACAAACTAACCAATCAAGGCATCAGTAGACCAGCAACTCCTGATTGATTTTGTCAAATGAGTCTTCTGGTGGGAGAGAGCGATTTCACCAGCAAACTTAACCTTGTCCTCAGACAGCCTTTCCTGTTGGAAAAGGCTGTTTGAAGGGAAAGTAAAGCAGTGAAAATATCCTAAATATAGCATACTAAAAAAAAAATTGGATTTTTTTCGTGGCTAAAATACCTATCTTTCTCCAAGCTGTCACCTTCTACTTTAATACACTTGCACCTTATACAACCTCATGTGAAATAATCTGAACTATCCCTTTACTGCTTCACCAAGCTTCCAGCACGGTTTGGCTGTGCAATAACATGCATTTAATTTATGAATTGAACATAAAAATCAGCATACCTCCAGCAGCAGGTTGGAGCCATTCATTATTTTAGAGACTTTACCATGAATAGAAATATTTATCTCAGACAAACAGAAGAAATTGCTATTAGCTACTTTCCATCTACGGTCCAGTCATCGCCATCGCCTCATCTACAGACACAGTTACAGTATGTGGGTTTTACAAGTGAAAACATTGTATTTATAAAATGTCAATGTTTCTGAATCATCAACATGAATTCAGAACTTTTATAAATCCATAGAAGATTGTAAATCTTTGAACTGAAGCAAAAACATGAAATTAACCAAAGCGGTGATGTGGGATACCCAGTATGACTTTGATAAATGACTTGATGTTGTGCGCTCTTCGCCGCGCAAACCACCAGAGAATCTGAGCCGAGCGCTTACAATAAAATATTGAAAGGTTTTTATATGTTTCTGGTAAAAGTATCAGACAGGCAGCATTAATAAAATGATGCACTGCTGTGGACTGAAGTGTCTGATTTTCATTCTGCTCACCAGCTTAAACTCACCTCCTGCACTGTACATTCATGTTACTGTTTCCTTTGTGACTCCATCAGGTGTTGATGTATTTGTTTTAATGTTTTTAGCTCAAGATGTGGAGAGACGTGAAACCAAACTCATATTGTCGACCTATAAATGTTGTTTTTTTTTTGACTTGGGAGCTGCAAGCAGATCCAAAACCAGCCGTTTTCCTGATTTTGTTCCTGTTGGCTCCCAGCCTGGCTGCGAGCACTGCACACTCTGTGCTGGAGACTGGTTGTGGGTGTTTTCTTCTGTTCTGATGTGCTTTTAGTTTTGATGACTTTATTGTTCACAGTGATGAGATGCTTTGAGGAAAAAAAAATCTACATATATATGTTGTTTACTGACTTTTATAAACACGTGTGCATGACTGCATGCACACAACACCCTCCCACACCACTGTTGTTCCCTGTTCAACATAAGCTGGGTAAAGTGCCTGCGTTGTTCTTTCTAAAGAGTTGATGACAAATGACGAGCTGTTTTGACCCTTTTTAGTGTGTACTTGATTCTAAGACCATGTGCTCTGTTTATTAAAAGATATTTGAAAATAATTTCAACTTGATTCAGGTGTCTTCTTTGCTAACAGGTCGACTGAGGGGGAGTATTGGTGGCTTACACCCTCATCCAGACCATCCAGTGATGGTCAGAGCTTGACTTTTGTCAGGAGTGTCCTGTGAGCTGCTAGATAAGATAGGTTCGTTGGTTTCATCTGCATTTATTAAATAAACTCCTCTAACATCACAGCTTATGGCTTGTACTTCTAACTGAGTGGAGACTTTATTCCAGCTTGATGCCAGCCATGTTTTACAAAAGTGTTCCGGTTTCTTTTGGATTTATTTGAAGGTGTTACTTTTAATATGGGCAGTTTTCTTTCCTACTAAGCTTTAATAAGTTCAAAGTAATGATGAAAATAAAAAGTCTGACTGTGATCTCTGTGATTTGGTTGTGAAAAAGCTAAAAAATACTGCAAATAATAAAGGTGTATCAATTCAATTGAAAGTTCAAATTCATGGTGCTGCTCCTCCTCCTGGAGTGAATCAAAGCTTGATGACCCCTCCCTCTTCTTCCTGCTCTCAAACACAGCCTGCTCCCCTTTGCACAAACACTTCCTTGTTCCCTCCCCTTTAGATCTACAGTGCTAAAGATGGGTGTAACCAACATGTGGTGACGTGCAGCAGCTATCAGGCCACATTCACTGCAGAGACACATGTTGGTGAGATCAGAGCTCAAACTAGTTTCAATTATAAGGAAGTGAAACTCAGACAGTCTTTGCCACAAAGAGGTGAAATGGCGCAGAAAGGAGTTGAGTTGGACCAGGAAACCTTCTCTTGTTCCATCTGTTTGGATCTACTGAACGATCCGGTGGCTATTCCCTGTGGACACAGCTACTGCATGAACTGTATTAAAAGCTTCTGGGATAAAGAGGATGAGAAGAAAATCCACAGCTGCCCTCAGTGTAGGCAGACCTTCACACAGAGGCCTGTCCTGCTGAAAAACATCATATTAGCAGGTTTAGTGGAGCAGCTGAAGAAGACTGGACTCCAAGCTGCTCCTGCTGGTCACCACTATGCTGGATCCAACACAGTGTTAGCAGCAGCAGAAAGGACTGAGAGACAGAGAGAGCTCGAGGTGAGTCGACAAAACATCCAGCAGAGAATCCAGGACAGAGAGAAAGATGTAAAGGGGTGCTTCAACAGGAGGTGGAGGCCATCAATCACTCTGCTGATAAAGCAGTGAAGGACAGTGAGAAGATCTTCACTGACCTGATCCGTCTCATGGAGAAAAGACGCTCTGATGTGAGGCAGCAGGTCAGATCCCAGCAGAAAACTGAAGTGAGTCGAGTCAAAGAGCTTCAGGAGAAGCTCGAGCAGGAGATCACTGAGCTGAAGAGGACAGATGCTGAACTGGACCAACTCTCACACACAAAGGATCACAACCAGTTTCTACACAACTACCCCTCACTGTCACCACTCTGTGAATCTACAGACTCATCCAGCATCAAAACCCGTCCTCTGAAGTACTTTGAGGTGGTGACAGCTGCTGTGTCAGAGCTGAGGGATAAACTACAGGACGTTCTGAGTGAGGAATGGACAAACGTCTCACTGACAGTGACTGAAGTGGATGTTTTACTGTCACAACCAGAGCCCAAGACCAGAGATGAGTTCTTAAAATATTCACGAAAAATCACTCTGGATCCAAACACAGCAAACCAGATGCTGTCATTATCTGAGGGAAACAGAAAAGCAACAAAAACTAAAAAACAGTCTTATTCCAGTCATCCAGACAGATTCACTGACTCTTGGTGTCAGGTCCTGAGTAGAGAGAGTCTGACTGGACGTCATTACTTGGAGGTTGAGTGGAGAGGGGAAGTTTATGTGGCAGTCGCATACAAGAATATCAGCAGAGCAGGGTCAAATGAGTGTAAATTTGGATTCAATGACAAATCTTGGGCATTAAAATGTGAAAATAAAAAGTATGAATTTCATTACAATGATATCAAAACTCTGGTCTCAGGTCCTCAGTCCTCCAGAGTTGGAGTGTACCTGGATCACAGTGCAGGTATTCTGTCCTTCTACAGCGTCTCTAAAACCATGACTCTCCTCCACAGAGTCCAGACCACTTCACTCAGCCTCTTTATGCTGGACTTCGTCTTCCTTATGGTTCTGGAGATGCTGCTGAGTTCTGTAAACTTAAATAGACTGAAGTAATTTATGGGACAGTGGACTTAATTCTGTGTTTAATCTCTTAAAATTGTTTTGTTTCCATCATTGCTGCTGAGAGCTGATTGTTTCTTCACTGCACTGAGATCAGCTGTAAATCAAACATTATTGGTGGTACTTTGACATCTTCTGATCTGTTGTTCTGTAAATGTTTGTCCTGTGTCTTTTTAATCTTGGAGGCTACCACTGCTCATTATGAATTTTGTTAAACTGCTGAACTGATTTTTCTTAGTATGAAAGTAATAATTATAATCAATTAGTAGATTATTGATTATTTGCTTGTACATAGCTGATGTGTTGCTTAAACAAACAGAGTAGATGACGTGAATCTGTACATAAAATCATTGAACTACAGTCATGAAACAGACTTTACTGATGAGACGTGTGAACAAAGTGAAGTTTTACATAATGAATAAACAAACATGAACAAAGTATTTTCTTCTTGTCTTCATTTCAGGGTCTCATACAGAGCTGATGCAGAAAATGTCAAACTAATATGAGAGTATAACTGAGGCAGTTTTCCTCCTGAAACACCTCAAAGTTCAGTGTTCATGTTTAGACCTGAAGAAGATTTGTCAGTCAGCTTCTGTCCAATGATAATTCCTCACAAAAACAACTTTATCACAGAGAAATTACAAAGGTTTTTTTTCTTTTAAAAAATTATTTATTCCTTTTTAAAACCTACATAAAGAAGATTTATTACACAGACTCACATAAAACCTGGAAAAATAATCAGAATTCATTTGGTCAAGTTTGAGTGTGAAGAAGTTCAGTTGAGTCCTGACACACATGAGACATCAGATATTGTGTAGTTGTGGACATGAGGTCATTTCATTTTTATTATGTAGATTTTCATGGAAATGAAGTTGAGGTGCGTTCACTGCACTGACCTGTTACAGCAGGGATGACTGTTTAACTGATGTCTGTTTTGTGTGTGGGGGCTCTACCTGCTGTTTCATATTTTAATTACACTGGAAAATCTACATTTTACATGTTTTAATATTTATCTTGACTCCAGTCAGCTGCTGCTGTGTGGTACCTTCTTTACAACATACAACACTGATGTGGCAGGACACTGCAGCAGCATTTATTGTGAAACACCACCAATAACTACACCGAGTGCAAATGTTCTTGCAGCATGCATCATGGTAAATTGTGTTCAGCTCCTAAAAGTTTCATTTAAATACCATAAATACACAAAAATAAAATGGAGAAATGTTTGTGAAATTCTGACTGGGCCTTCACATGTCTGGTGGCTTTTATTTGTCATCATCACCCAGAGGGTAGAAGCTCAAAGTTTGGATCCAAAGGTCAAAGGAATCACATGTAATTGGAAAATATTTGCTCTTTATGTTAAATTCATATTTCTAACTTGGTTGCATCTGGAGCTTCCCTGTATTTTTCCTGCTACATTTACTGTTCTCTGTATTTTCAGTCGATACCTGACATTCAGATTTCCATGTTTTGACGCTGAGAAAAAACAAACTTTATACCAAATTCTTACACATCATTTACAGAGTTTTATCACTGACTTTAAAATAGTCACACTTCCATGTAAATTAATATCTCTGTGTGGCAGTTCTGTGGTTTCACCTCCAACATTAATGTTACACTCTGTTGTCACTCAATGTCCCGACCACAGCACTGTCTGATTGGTTGCACATCAGAGTAATAGCCAATCAGCACTGTGGTCTGTGTCACAGATAGTCTGCAGCTGTGTGAAGAAACATTACACATCACAATCTTATGATCTCTTTATATGACAAGCACATCCAGTTTCTCAGTTAAATTATGTGATATTTGTTTCAACACATCTTAAGATTGAAGTACTGCTTTGACTCAGGATAATATTCTGAAACTGAAGTGTTTTTGTGTGTTGAAATCCACAGTGCTGTTCCCCTTGCAGGAATGAATGTATGCCAAACAACCCCTCCCCCTTCTTCCCACTCTCCACCACAGCCTGCTCCCCCTCTGCACAAACACTTCCTTGTTCCCTCCCCTTTGGATCTACAGAGTTGCAGATGGGAGTAACCAACATGTGGTGACGTGCAGCAGCTGACAGGCTGCAGAGACACATGTTGGTGAGATCAGAGCTCAAACTAGTTTCAGTTATAAGAAAGTGAGACTCTGACAATCATTTCCACTAAGAGGTGAAATGGCGCAGAAAGGAGTTGAGCTGGATTGGGAAACCTTCTCTTGTTGCATCTGTCTGGATCTACTGAACAATCCGGTGACTATTCCCTGTGGACACAGCTACTGCATGAACTGTATTAAAACCTACTGGGATGACAGTGATAAGAAGAAAATCCACAGCTGCCCTCAGTGTAGGCAGACCTTCACACCGAGGCCTGTCCTGCTGAAAAACACCATGTTAGCAGCTTTAGTGGAGCAACTGAAGAAGACTGGACTCCAAGCTGCTCCTGCTGATCACTGCTATGCTGGACCTGAAGATGTGGCCTGTGATGTCTGCACTGGGAGAAAACTGAAAGCCCACAAGTCCTGTGTGGTCTGTCTGGCTTCTTACTGTGAGAAACACCTCCAGTCTCACTATGACGCAGCTCAGTCAAAGAAACATAAGCTGGTGAGCCCTCCAAGAAGCTCCAGGAGAACATCTGCTCTCGTCATGATGAGGTGATGAAGATTTTCTGTCGTACTGATCAGCAGTGTATCTGTTATCTCTGCTACATGGATAAACATAAAGGCCACGACACAGTGTCAGTGGCAGCAGGGAGGACTGAGAGGCAGAGAGAGCTCAAGATGAGTCGACAAAACATCCAGCAGAGAATCCAGGACAGAGAGAAAGGTGTGAAGGTGCTTCAACAGGAGGTGGAGGTTATCAATCGCTCTGCTGATAAAGTAGTGGGGGACAGTGAGAAGATCTTCACTCAGCTGATCCGTCTCATGGAGAAAAGACGCTCTGATGTGAGGCAGCAGGTCAGATCCCAGCAGGAAACTGAAGTGAGTCGAGTCAGAAAGCTTCAGGAGAAGCTGGAGCAGGAGATCACTGAGCTGAAGAGGAAAGACGCTGAGCTGGAACAACTCTCACACACAAAGGATCACAACCAGTTTCTAAACAACTACCCCTCACTGTCACCACTCTGTAAATCTACAGACTCATTCAGCATCAAAACCCGTCCTCTGAAGTACTTTGAAGGGGTGACAGCAGCTGTGTCAGAGCTGAGAGATAAACTACAGGACGTTCTGAGTGAGAAATGGACAAACGTCTCACTGACAGTGACTGAAGTGGATGTTTTACTGTCACAACCACAACCAGAGCCCAAGACCAGAGCTGAGTTCTTGAAATATTCACGAGAAATCACACTGGATCCAAACACAGCGAACACAATGCTGTCATTATCTGAGGGGAACAGAAAAGCAACAAAAACTAAAAAACAGTCTTATTCTAGTCACCCAGACAGATTCACTCACTGTTCTGAGGTTCTGAGTAGAGAGAGTCTGACTGGACGTTGTTACTGGGAGGTTGAGTGGAGTGGGAGGGGAGTTTATGTAGCAGTCACATACAAGAATATCAGCAGAGCAGGGTCAAATGAGTGTAAATTTGGATTCAATGACAAATCTTGGGCATTAAAATGTGAAAATAAAAAGTATGAATTTTACTACAATGATATCAAAACTCCCATCTCAGGTCCTCAGTCCTCCAGAGTTGGAGTGTACCTGGATCACAGTGCAGGTATTCTGTCCTTCTACAGCGTCTCTGAAACCATGACTCTCTTCCACAGAGTCCATATGACTCTCCTCCACAGAGTCCAGACCACGTTCACTCAGCCTCTCTATGCTGGACTTAATCTTTCTTGTGGTTCTGAAAAAAGTGCTGAGTTCTGTAAACTTAAATAGACTGAGGTAATTTATGGGACAGTAGATTAAATTCCATGTTTCATTTCTTAAAATTGTTTTGTTTCCATCATCTTATTATAAGTAACTCTAAGTTGCCATTCGGTGCTTCAGGAAAGTTTTACATAATGAGTAAACAAACATAAACACAGTTTGAGTGTGAAGAAGTTCAATTGAGTCCTGACACACAAGAGACATCAGATATTGTGTAGTTGTGGACATGAGGTCATTTCATTTATTATTATGTAGATTTTCATGCAAATGAAGTTGAGGTGCGTTCACTGCACTGATCTGTTACAGCAGGGATGACTGTTTAACTGATGTCTGTGTGTGTGTGTGTGGCTCCACCTGCTGGTTTGTATTTTAATTACACTGGTTAATCTACATGTTACACTTTTTAATATTTACCTTGACTCCACTGACTCCATTCAACATAAAGAAGGTACCACAGGACACTGCAGCAGCACTTTTTTGTGAAATCCAGTTTCTCAGTTAAATGATGTGATATTTGTTTCAACACATCTTAAGATTGAAGTACTGCTTTGACTCAGGATAATATTCTGAAACTGAAGTGTTTTTGTGTGTTGAAATCCACAGTGCTGCTCCCCTCCCAGGAAGGAATGCATGCCAAACAACCCCTCCCCCTTCTTCCTGCTCTCAAACACAGACAGCTCCCTTCTGGACAAACCCTTGTTCCCTCCCCTTTAGATCTACAGAGTTGCAGATGGGTGTAACCAACATTTGGTGATGTGCAGCAGTTGACAGGCTGCAGAGACACATGTTGTTTAGATCAGAGCTGAAACTGAAGTCAGTTTTGAGGAAGTGAAATACAAGCAGTTGTTCCCACTGAGAGGTGAGATGGCGCAGAGAGGAGTTGAGCTGGACCAGGAAACCTTCTCTTGTTCCATCTGTCTGGATCTACTGAACGATCCAGTAACTATTCCCTGTGGACACAGCTACTGCATGAACTGTATTAAAACCTACTGGGATAACAGTGATAAGAAGAAAATCCACAGCTGCCCTCAGTGCAGGCAGACCTTCAAACCGAGGCCTGTCCTGGTGAAAAACACCATTTTAGCAGCTTTAGTGGAGCAACTGAGGAAGACTGGACTCCAAGCTGCTCCTGCTGGTCACCACTATGCTGGATCCAACACAGTGTCAGCTGCAGCAGAAAGGACTGAGAAAAGGAGAGAGATCGAGGTGAGTCGACAAAACATTCAGCAAAGAATCCAAGACAGACAGAAAGATGTGAAGGTGCTTCAACAGGAGGTGGAGGTTATCAATCGCTCTGCTGATAAAGCAGTGGAGGACAGTAAGAAGATCTTCACTGAACTCATCCATCTCATCAAGAGAAGAAGCTCAGATGTTAAGCAGCAGATCAGATCCCAGCAGGAAAGTGAATTGAGTCGAGTCAAAGAGCTTCAGGAGAAGCTGGAGCAGGAGATCACTGAGCTGAAGAGGAAAGACGCTGAGCTGGAACAACTCTCACACACAAAGGATCACAACCAGTTTCTACACAACTACCCCTCACTGTCACCACTCAGTGAATCTACAGACTCATTCAGCATCAAAATCCGTCCTCTGAAGTACTTTGAGGACGTGACAGCAGCTGTGTCAAAAGTCAGAGATCAAATTCAAGATGTTCTGAGTGAGAAATGGACAAACATCTCACTGACTGAAGTGGATCTTGTACTCTCAGAACCAGAACCCCAGACCAGACCTGAGTTCTTAAAATATTCATGTGACATCAGACTGGATCCAAACACAGCAAACAAACGCCTGTTATTATCTGAGGGGAACAGAAAAGCAACAAAAATGAGTGCAGAACAGCCTTATTCTAATCACCCAACCAGATTCACTGGGTGGTGTCAGGTCCTGAGCAAAGAGAGTCTGACCAGACGTTGTTACTGGGAGGTGGAGATGAGCGGCAGCTGGACTGACTTCAGTGTTGCAGTCACATACATGAATATCTGCAGAACAGGGTGGTCAAATGAGTGTAAATTTGGACTTAATGGCAACTCTTGGGCATTAAAATGTGAAAATAAAAAGTATGAATTTTATTACAATGATGCCAAAATCCTCGTCTCAGGTCCTCCGTCCTCCAGAGTTGGAGTGTACCTGGATCACAGTGCAGGTATTCTGTCCTTCCACAGCGTCTCTAAAACCATGACTCTCCTCCACAGAATCCAGACCACGTTCACTCAGCCTCTTATGCTGGACTTGGGATTTATTCTGGAGAGTCTGCTGCATTCTGTGAACCCAAATAGACAGATGTATTTAAGGCAACGGTTCCCAACCACTACCCTACATGTATCTAAGAAAAGCTGAGCCCTCCCAGGCCGCACAGACACACTCACACCAAAAGAACAGTGATCCAAAGTTTTGTTGTGAAAAACAAACATTAATTATCATTTTTTTCTTTTAACAACACAGTAGAGTAGAATTATACACCCTCATCCTTACTGAAAGAATAATAATGATTCATTGTCACATAAATTGAGAGGTCAAAGAGGTGTAGCCAACTATTGATGAGTTAGCACCTTAAAAAAATAGGAAAGGGCCCAGATATCAATGCTAAAAATCATCAAGAACCTCAATATCAACACTAAAAATGCTTAAAAACCCAGATATCAAGATATCAATGCTAAAAAATGTATTAGAACCTAGAAAATTGTCTAAAAATGGTCTTTTAATTAGAATTTATACAGACTTTTGTGTGAACAGCCTCAGAGCAGGCAAAGTCTTGGGGATCCCCTTTATTTTCTGTTTCATTTCTTGTAATTGTTTTGTTTCCATCATTGTTGCTGCGAGCTGATTTGTTGCAGCATTTCTGCACAGAGATCATCTATCAATCCAACATTATGGACGGTGCTTTGACATCTTGTCATCTGTTGTTCTGTAAATGTTTGAGCTGCTTTACTTGGTGGTCCTGGTCAGGATTTCATTTGAACTGCTGATATACTGATTTTTCTGTATATGCATGTAAATATACTCATAATCAGTGAGGATATCATTCATCACATGCTTTTTTGTAGCTTAGATTCTATACATCATACTTAATGTGATGTGTGAACAAACTGAATGTTTACATAATGAATAAACAAACTGAACAAAGTATTTTCTTCTTGTAATAATTACATAATTACATATTATACAAAGGTGATGAAGAAAATGTGAAACTATTATGAGAATATAACTGAGGTAGTTTTCTTAGATACCAGTCACTATTTTGAGACACTTAAGTCATTATTTTTGCTAAAGCTTCTCATTATTTTGAGATACTGATTCATTATTTTGAGATATTAAGTCATTATTATGATAAGATTTCTCATTATAAGGACTTAAAGAGTATTTTTTCTCATCACATTTGTGGAAATGAGCCTCCATAAACATGACTGAATCTGAGTGAACAAGGACAAAATTTGATAATCAAACCAATAATACAAACTGGTTATTTAAAAGCATTTTCTTCAGGCTTTCAGTGGGTCTTTGTGGTTGGTTTGACAGCATGATGACTTTACTGTCATCTTGAGGGTTTGAATCCTGCAGCGAGGAGCAGATCTGTGTATGTCCACTAGGTGTCACTGTCTGTTTCCAAATGCTGTAAATCTTCTCACATATTTCCTCATTTCCGGCAGGTTTCTCCCGAATTTACGGTTGAAGGAATTCCCCATTCTTCATGCTGTTCCTCACTGGGTGGAGGCTCTCCAAATAAACTCTTCTGAGGCAGCTGTTGGTCATTAGGTCATGATTTCTGGCCGCAGGCTGCACATTGTTGGTCCCACAGCTCCCTAATATGTTGCAGTCACGTCCCATACCTCAAGGAGTTGCGTAAGATGAACATCATCGAGGCAGACAGCGATTAAGACATTTATCTGAGCTGATGCACACACGGTGCTCAGTGCATGTCTCTGTTGGACAGAAACACAGTTTGAAATTATTCAATTAAATCCAACTGTTCTGAAGTTATTCCTTTGTTTTGCACATTGATGTAAATTTGTGCACCATTTCTACATGATCTCAGCTAGTCATTATCATTATTGTTTTTAATATTTAACATTTTATCATGTTAGGAGACATATGTTTAGTATTTTTTCATCATTATTCAATTGAGTTCAACTAGACTACATGTTCCTCAGTGCCCAGAATCAATGTGTTTAACTGCTCTCTGTAGGCATGTTGCACCAGTGGACATGTTCCAATCAGTGATCTCAAACCCTGTCCTGTTGGGTAGAAAACACAGAATGTGGTGAGCCAAGTGGAGCCACCGACTTTTTATATATTTTCTATGAGAAATAAATGTGAATAAACTGTGACCTGAGTTGAGCTGTGGTTTGGTAACCAAGAACACTCATGCTCTGCCTTATATTAATTGTAAATAGCAGCTTATTTTACTTTACTTGCTTTTAGCTGCTTCACTTTTAGGGTCCTGGATGTATGCAGGCCGCCACACTGTCATGGCTTACTGGGACACGCCGTCCGAATCACTGGCCAAACCACAGAACTGGTTACTAAAGCAATAAAGCAATTATGTACAATTTGGTATTTTTCGGGATTTGGCACCAGCAGCTTCTTAGTGCAATTCACTTACACATTGCTGTGGTAAATATGGACAGCTGTACAGGTGCATCTGTTATAACATTACTTATGGTCAAAAACTAGTGAGTCAACAACTTTGTAACACAGTCAGGCATCAAGAAAGTGCAACAACAAATGACAGCAAGTCAGCTGATCTTACTGTCTAGTCTGACAACAAGAAAGCCAGTTGCAACTCTGCTCAGCTTGGGACATTAAAAGTGGCAATAAAAATGCAAATTAGCGCAGGCCAAAAGTGCTAATGGAAAAGTCCCAAGAGCTAACTAGCTAACGGCAACTGAGTTACAGTTAGCAACAGTTAACAGCTACTTTACTGTTCATTGGGAAATCACCAAGACAGAGCTGCTGGACGTTAGAGGGAAAACCAGAAGAAGAAAAAATCTCTATAAAATATGATCAAAATCAGTGACATTGTTGGTGGCGTGTGACATATGCCATAAAGGGTTAACCCAGCCACGTAGTGCAAGAACGGGCGCAGTGGAAATGACAGAGGCGCCATTCATCCTATGACAAGTCATTGTAGCATCAAAACTCTTTTTGAAGCTGTTATTTTAGAGTAGAATAGTTACATAATGTTGCTTTAACACATTGAAAATATTATGGAAACATATGTGATAGTGTGACCTCATCAGAACACTGTCTGAATCTCTGCCTGAAACAAAGAAGTGAACATAAAGGAGCCAAAACTGAATATAGACAGCCAACATTAGTGAAGTTTTTCTGTGTGTGGGTCTCTGTGTAGCCAGGATGTATACGTCTTAACACTGCCTTCACTTCATTATGTAACATCTGCTCTTCTCCACCTGTTACAGTTAAAATAGCCACAATAGCCAAAATCAGGTTCAGTTCATGTGGACTGCCGACACCTTACAGAGAAACTCCCCAAATGACCCTCAGTCATTATTCCTGATGGTAACTGGCCCAACACAGAGATGGTGACGTCTCGTCCAGATGTTTCCAGCAGCTTGAGTGGAGTTTGATATCACACGATTCAGTAAACATGTGTTTTGAGTCAGTTCCTCAGAATCAGAGTGAGAACTCCTTTTTAAGTCTGCCATGTTATACTGAAGTTGATCAATCATACAGAAATAAATGTTTTAAACCACATGTAGTTCCTCCACTCTAGATTTTATTGAAAGTTAACACTTTCGGGGTGAAAATGTCATGTGTGTGCTCCTAGATGGGAATTTTATGTGAAGTAAACATGTACAGTAGTTCTGTGAGTTTTGTGTTGCTTACAGACATTGTGAATTTCTGATTGGATTTATAAGAAAATTAACTTCTTAACTGTTCATTTTGCTGTCGAAATGCAAAATATCTGCAGCTTAAAATAAATCAAGTGAAATATGAAACGTATTTTTGAGAGGCAAACCTGACATCACATCATAGGACTGAATTCAGCTATGAAACACCCAGCTGGTTCCACTTGCAAGAGCCATATTAACAATATTTTTTTAAAGGAAAGGTTTATCTCCCATTTTATAAGCCAAGAACTCATGACAAAATTGACTGTAACTTTTTTACGCTCTGTAACAATTTGTCCGTTTCTCAACTGACGCAAAGATTGTTTTAAGAGCAAATCTATATGAGGGATAAAGTGGCTGAGGTTCACTTCAGGTCAGCCCCTCTGCTCAGCCAAAGACAAGATAAATCCAAAAACCACAGAGCACCACGTTAATGGCTCTTTTGGAGCGAGCAGCCTTGGTTTCAGTTGCTCTGCTCACATGGATTGCCTGCCCCTCCTCATAAAAAAAAAAAAGCTCCCTCAGATAAAGTTTGGATGTGAGCTTGTCAGTAAAAGTTGGAGGCTGTGATGCAGTGTCTCAGCTGGGTCTGACGTTCAGAAAACACACATCAGCCTACATGAGTTTACATTAGTTTACTTTTCCATGTGAGCAGGATGCAAACCATCTGTTGTGACCTTTCATTAACCAGCAGGACATCCTGCAACAGTCTGTAGAGTTCACTCTTTTAAATGAAATATCCTTTTATTTTTGTTGCATGTAAATGCTGTCACAATGGTATTTCTTACATTAAAAAAATAACAAAAGACGTAGTTTGATGACATTGTGCAGTGGTGGGGATCATGAGAGTTAATATTTTCACTTTTAAACTACCACCATAGGTGATGAAAATCTATCTGACATGATGCAGGCAGAAATCATGCTCATGGACCAAGTAATATTAAGTTTTATTCATGGTGTTATAGCAGCTAGCAACTAGGTAGTAACGGCTAATAGGAAATGCTCCATTACCTTGAATAAATTGCATATTTCTGGAGTTGAACATTGTTGCAATTATTTGGGATAATGTAAGTACATAACTCAACAAAATATATAACATATGTCCAGCGCTTGTAGACATTTCAATGCAGAAATGTGACATATTTTAGCTTTAAGAGATAATACATGACAACATGTTCCCATATACAAAAGTAGCTACTATCACTTATGCAACATTGTGTTTCTAATTTTGGCTTGAATGGAAAAAAAAATCTTTGCAACAGTTCCTCTTTGTGATGACTTGAGCATCTCAAACGTGCATCACATTCAAAATACACAATATGACAAAAGGGAAAGTAACTACAGAGACAACAATTTCAAAGACAACATGTGGAGAGGAATAACAAATGAGCTTCAGTATGACAATGGTGTGGATATCAAGCTTCAACAATCTCTGGAAAACTTCTTTGTTCCAACTTCCAACCAGGCGACCTGCTTCCTGTCAAAGAATATGAATCCACGACTGGAACTTTTTACAAATAATATAATACATATCTTACATTAGACATAAGGCTAGCTGCTGCTCAGTCTCTCCTCTGCTTCTTCAAACTTGGTGCCATCCAGAAATACGCTGTGAAGCAGCAGTGGTTCAGTTTCAGTTCCTGAACCAAGCAAGTTCTCCTCTTTCTCAGTATTGCGTGAGCCCAGGTCATCATCATCACTTGATGTTGACTCCATCTTTTTCACACTTGTTGTGAAAGTCAGGCACATTGAAATTCCAAATAATTTTGCTGTTTTGCTGTGTGTAAAGGCCTTTACCTGCACTGTCAGCAGCCTGGCAGATGTCAGAGACACTCCTCGGTGAGCTGGGATTTCATAACTGAACTTTGACCAGGATACACATTTTTACTTTCTTTGACTCGGGTGTATTCACATCACAGATGATGCAGAAAGGTATTAATGCCAGAGTCATATAGTGTTAAAATGTGTGTTCTGCTCATAATTCAGATTTTAAAAAAATCCAAGCACATCATGTAGTGTGTTGGCTCTTCACACCAACACACTGTGTGTTCGCCAAAATCTGCTGCTTATATTGGCAGATAGAGCGCATAAACACATAATTTTCATTACAGTGAAACAATAGAAATCAAACAGCTGTTTCTTGTGTACTACAACACATCAGTTGAGTAGGCGGTCCTTTGATATGGACCAGGATGCATTGCATACATGCTGCTAAAGGAATGTGGCCATATGCAGTCCAGACCACCTCTGACTGTGGTCTGACCAATCAGATCTCAACGGATCTTCAATGCACCTTGGGTTCATTCATACATGTACTCAAAGCTGTCTACCTGTGATCAGATAACCCAGGATGCATCTTAATACCAGTTGTAAACAAGGTCAAATATGATTTATAGTCCATGCTCGCAAGTAAAAAGACCGACTTCTTAATACGTCGTTCTCTGATCATCATCTATGAAACTACCACCAACAGCCAGTTAGCTTAGCATAGCATTAAGACTGGAAACAGGCATAAATGCTACCCTGGCTATGTAGGAAATTTAAAAAAAAAAAATCCCCCTACCATCTCTAAAGCTTTAAGGACGTTTTCAGACTAGTGGACAGCCGAGACACATTGCTGTTCATACCTTCTGTCATGCATCTCCAAGGTGTCCAGACAACCACTTGTGCCTACACCAGTTTTGCTAAGGTGAAAGGGTCCAGTGCACTTGCACCAAAATATTTCAAGAACTAATGTAGGGTTATGGCAGGACAGAGTCGCAGTTTGCACATGCGACCATTGATGACATAGGTCCTTGTCAGGGACCAGCTTGGAAAGTGGTTTGAGTGTCAGATCATAATTTACCGTGGTGGTCATTTACATTCGTATTTGCACTGTCCACTTTGGCCAAGATACATTTTAAAACCAAGTGTAAACAGGGTCTTTGCTGGTCGGGTACAGTAACCTCCTGGCGTCTTAGTAAAGCCAAAACAGGGACTTTTTCCAGAACCTGTTTAAGAACTCAGGAACTTTACCAGAACTAAACCAGAGGAAACAGACTACATTTTGTTCCAGAGCTGTAGTTTCAGGCCCCAAAAAGTCCCTGTTCAGGAGTAGTGCTTTCTGACAACCCAGGATCTACAGTTTTTAAGATGTGGTGGAAACACAAACACAACCCTACAAAATGGAGACTTAAACGACTAACTTAGCTCCTTAATTCCTGGGAACAACTATTGAAAAGTGCCTTTGTATTAGCATTTATCAGACCTCACTTTAGCATTTATCAGACCTCACAGGAGGCAGACCCTGAATTATGATTCAGTTTGGAAAGACAAGTTTTTTTTTTCTGTCAAGGCAAATGAAAATGGTCAGATTTATTAGCTCTGAATCCCTCTACTTAAACTAAACAACATGTCCTGGCAGCATCTGTCTTGCCTCACACGTTGTGTCCCCCACTACCACCTCAGGTTGAGTCTTCCAGTCAGGTGGCCATGATCATGATTTCAGGTTGTTGTCTTCAACGGTCTTAATTTTACACTCCTGCTGAAACACTAGAAAGCTGCCTTTCCCCTGTCACACAACCTGCCATCTCCCTGTGATTTAGATTCAACAGTATACCAAAGCTTTATCAGCATTGGGCTCAGGACTGGACTCTCATCCATCTAATGAAGCCACTGCCACTCAGCACCAACAAGACAAATGGGAGTGAGGGAGGAGCTGGCTCTGGGTTCATATTTTAAATGGCCCCCGCTCATAGATTTCAGAAGAGGACCGTGTGTTCCTTCAGACAGAGAGACAGAAACCAACCAGTGTTGCCAGCCAAAGATTTAAGAACACACTGTGACGCTGCCAATAAGAACATAAGAGCAAAACAAGGAGTCCTGCACTGGGGCCCTGCTGGTGTAAATTCAGTTCAAAACCCTCTACATCAGAGTGAAAGCAGCTCTATTTATTTTTAAGTGCAGCAAAATGAGAGTAATATAAAATGTTATCCCCTAGTTTTGTGTTCTAGTCTTTACACTTGAACACTGATGGATGTACCTGCAACTCAGCAGTACAGGTACAGGTTTTCCTCAGAAGATGTCAGAGTGTTTTTGAGTTTTTGGAGTTTAATCTGTCTTAGTGTAATACTGTCTATAAACACACCTGGAAAACCTTTAACAGATGTGGCAGCAACAGGACAAGTGGCCAAAAGGACCCAAAGAAGTCCAGAAAAAGGGAGTTAGCACGCATTTGACAAGGCGTCATGTTTGGTTGCAGCTATGACTATGACAATACTGGGACTTTTAACCATGCTAGTGTCATGGCTCCAAGGATGGTAATTAGATTCATGGTCCTCAGAGGATAAATTTTTATTTCCAGACTAAGGATGGGTCAACGTTTTCACATAATCTGTGAAGTATCTCAGCATCTACTGGACGGATTCGACTCTAGTCTGAACAAATTATGTGCCCACGTGATCCTGTAGCATGAAGGGTTTAAAGACAAAATCATAAGGTCACTGATTGGATCTCCCCAATTTAAAATTCTACATGAAATTTTCTACTATGAAAGGAGAGCAGAAATCCGCTAAAGCCCATAAGAGCAAGCTGGCCAGGAGGCGTGTAAAACAGCCAACATCGCGAATATGACTTTTGTCTCCCAAGCCAAGTGAACAGTAGAAAAGGCAGACAAGCTTGTGTCATTATGGCGACCTATGAGCCCTTGTTTAACGTCTCATGCAAGACATAGTGCAAGAGCAACCGGATGATGATTATTCATTCTTGACAGAATTGTCTGGTGTGTTGGTTCTTATGATTAAAATATTAAAAATCTGTCTTACTGTTTTTAAAATCTGTTCACTGTAAAAAATCCTCTCGTGTGTAACAGTCTTTAGATTTTAAGTCAGATCTTAAGAGGCAAGATGGTCGAATGGTTGGCCTAATACCTTGTTCAGGTGAGGTTATGTTCTTGATCTGCCAAAGTTGTTTAAATCCAACCAATAAGCTGATGGAATAGAACCTGTAGAATGTTTTCTTCCAGGGACTGAGTTTTCAAAACCTCTGCTGTTTTCATTCAGGCAGTTAAACACAAGAAGAAGAACTGTTTCTGGTCCTCATGTTGATCTGTTTGAGGTCGTAAACGTGTCCTGACTTGACAGTCAGACCTGGAAACATCCAATTCATCATTGCCTGTCTTTGCTTTGTCTTCAACCAAAATCAGCATCAAGATCTGATGTTTCAGTGATCACTCGCTTGCAGGAAATATCTGAAACCACAAACATGATGCAGTGGGGAAACTAAATGTTGCAGAGCGGCTTTGACATGAGGACTTCACTGGACTGTTTGGACGGATGGGAGGAGGCCTGAGTCATCTGAGAGACAAACACACATACAAACACACTCAGACATATACAAAAGCACACTCTGTACAGGCCTGGCAGCTGCACGTTAATATACGCCAGCTCTGACTTGTTTGTTCTCTCCTTTGTCTTTTTCACGCTTTCTTTTTCCAACTCGGACACGCACATGCATAAATCAAAACATTATTGCTGCCTGACTCAACTAGAGTGGAATTAGATTGATATTTCACACACACACTCTCTCCCAGTTTCCAGGAAAAGCAGAGCAGAGCGTTTGAATGGTCTCCAGCGGACTTCACATCATAAACAGGAATGATGAGCTGTCCAATTGACGCTGGAGCCGAGGACAGGCAGCCAGGCAGAGGACACATCACTGGGACTGGAGCTGTTGTTCATTTATTACATTTTATATCTATTTCATGTTTGGTCTGACTCATCTTACATGCATGACTCACAGCAAACATTTTAAAATAATCTTCTCAAGTTAAGAATAAACTTTCAATCTCTATTTTAAAATTTTATCTCATTCAATCCAATCCAAAAGTTCATTTTCAAGCAGCACACAAGACAACTGGAAACTGTAATTAGGTTAGCAACTTATAGGCTATACTTTGAAACAACTTCTTATTACTGTTTCATGTGGATTTCATCTGAAAATACAAGGAAATAAAACAGATTGTAAAATAAATATGCCAAACACCTGCAAATTATAACATATCAGGTTAAAAAGTCATGTTTCTTTTTGTTTTATTACTCAGCTCCCTGTGGTGCATGAATACAATCCTATTACAAAATGCAGACTGCTTTAGTGTTTAGAAATGCACATAATTTGATTAAACAGAGTGAAACTGTTTCATTTTCTGCAGCCAAACTTTCTCCAATAAATGTTCTTTGCTGTTACACCACAGTATCATGTGACAGGAAATTAAGCATCCCGCAGTCATGTGTGAGGAGAAGAATCACATTATGCTCATTCCCCCAGTGAATTTAACAAAATCATGTTTTAGAAACATTAGACCACATATGTTCTTGGCAAGGCTTGTGTCTGTTAAATTGTTCCTTATGATTGCTGGGAATTCCTTCTGGGGCCACAGAAACTCCTTTAAGGATCAACGGGAATCCTTCTGGACCCCTTGAACTCTGTCAGAGGCCATCAAAAGCCTTTCAAGGGCCAATAGAATATCTTTAAGAACCCTGGATTCCATTACAGAACCCATGGAACCATTTGGGGGGACAATGGAAATCCTTCAAAACCTTTTGGACTACTGCAGTGATCATTAGCACCCCTCAGTAGTCCTCTGGACACCCTTCAAAGACCACTGACTCATCCTCAAGTATTATCAAAACTCCTTGAGGGATCCATGGAGTTGTTTCAAGACCCCTTGAACCATCTTAAGGACTGGTGCTGCCTCTTTAACTACCAGCCACTGCCATGGAAACTCTTCAAGGACCAAAAAAAAAAAAAAAAAAAAACATTTTGGGGGTCAATGGAACTCCCTCAAGGATTTTTAAGACTCTTCCATAACCCATTGATCAAAATAATGGTCTACTTGAAGCCATTCAGGTTCAGGGCCACTGGAACCCCACCAAGAATCCATGGTACCCCTTCAATGATCACTTAACCTCATTCAAAGCCCTTCAATAACCAGAAGAAGCTCTTAAATGTTAATTAAAGTCCCATCACAGACCCCTACAGCACTGTAAGAGAACATCAGTACCCCTACAACATGAACCTCTTCAAAGACCACTGGATCATTTTCAAGTCTCATTGGAACACATTCAAGGGGACCTGTGCAATCCCTTAAGTGACTACTGGAAACTCATAAGGGATCAGTGGATCCCCTTCAAGGACCATTTGAATCAACTCAAATACCCCTGGAACCCAACTAAAGAACACTGGAAATCTGTCAGGGACTTTCACGAACTATAGTGAACATACAAACATCCTCCTCTTTTTCTTGAGATCATCAATGCAGTTCACTCCCTGTTAGACGTCTCGAGTACGTCTCTATGGCGATGAGGGTGGCAACGGCAACACACACAAACAGACAGACAGAAAGATGGATGAAAATCCCCTTTGTGTTGCGTCTTCTGTCGGACTGAAGAGACACAGCGGGAGCAGCTGAATGAATGGCTCAGAGGGTTCAGAATGATCAAATCACCTGACATCACAGGACATTTATAAAACTAAACTCACGGTCTCAAAGCCCCACAAGAGGCCTCCAGAGGCCAAACTGCTGTGTACATCAAACCATACTGGTTTGTTTGCTGACCAGTGTGTGTATGTGGACTCTTTTCTCCAGAAGTTGTATAATGCAAAAGATAGCATGACATTAAATGGTTAACGTGACAAAAAGAATTTCTTCCAATCTTGCTGGGACAGAGAACAGGAACAAACAGGAAAGCTATTTCCCTCAGTAATTTGTAAGCAGTTCTGTGTTATTATGGCAGCCCATTTACATCAGTGTGATGGGAAAAAAGAACCTGCAAGTCATTATAAAGAAACTTTCTCAAAACAATGACTTAGCACATCAAAATAATGAGAAGACTTCTCAAAAATATTATTTAGATACCAAGTCATTATTTTGAGATAGTTTCTCATTATAATGACTTACAGGATCTTTTTTTCATCACATTAGCAGATATTGGCTCCCATACTTTGAAGTACTTTCACTTAATGAATTTTAAAACGGGACAACAGCAGACAGGAGATTCTGCATGCCTAACACATGAGAAGCAGCACATTGCTCACACTGAGTTGCTTGGAGGCAGCTCGTGAGTCTGTTCATGGTTATATGCCTATCATGGCACTCAATATTTCCAAATGTTGATGGATGAAACGGCTGAAAGTTAACAAAGTAGCTCTTGTTGTTGTTGTTTTTGTTCAAGTGCTTGAGGTGGAAATAAATATGCACAAAAATGAGCTGAAAATCCAAACCCAGAACCTCCTGGTGAGAAGGCAGTGCTAGCAACTGCTGCCCATGCTCCATACAGAAAGAGAATATTTAATGAACGTGGCTGGATGTACATATCAGGTTAGTGAGTGTTATAAAACTGCAGATTTTCTGGAGCATTAATGGTGTTAATAGTTCAGTGGTGTATTTTATGTGGTAGCATGCAGTGATGCATGTCAGGCTGTTACCTGTGTGTGATACCCTGGTTTCACACAAAACCAAACCAAAAATGTTGTAGAATTTTTCTTAATAATCTACAAATAAAGATATTTTGTAGTTCCATAAGACAAGAGTTGTAACAGACAATTTGTGTACATTTACATGAATTTTTCAATTTCTTTGTGACACTCAGCACGACGTCCACCATTCAATTTAGTAATAATACATATGCAACATCTGGTTACATTTTCAAAATAAAGCTTTCTGAAGAACATTTCAGGTGAATGTCTCAGTTCGGTTTGGTTAAGGCACTGAAACTACTTGGTATGGTTTAGAAAATGATCGTGGTTTTGGTTAAAATGACTGCTTCCATAAAACAATTATTGCTGACTATTTGTTAGAGCTGCAATGATTAATAGATTATTAAATTAATTACCAAGAAAAAAAATCTAAATTTTCTGATTCAAGTTTCTTAAATGTGAATTTAAGTATATATTCTTTTGGTTTCTTTACTCCTCTAGGATAGTAAACTGAATGTCTTTGGGTTTTAGGCAGACATTTGAGGACGACATCTTGGGTTTTGAGAAACACTGATCAACATTTTTCACCATTTTCTGACATTTTACACACCAAACAACTATTAATTGATCAATCGAGAAAGTAATCGACCTAATAGTCAACTGTGAAAATAATTTTTAGTTGCAGCCCCACTATTTGTTTCACACAGCAGTCTCATCCACCCCATCCTCCTCCCTTCATGGACTTTCTCACTCTTTATACTATGTCTGTCTATATTATGTGCACAAATCTGTTGATTACATTTCGTGACTATTTCACAAACTGCCGTGATACTGGGTTGCAAATTGGCAAGTCTGGTAGCTGAGAAAACATAGGGCTTCTTTTCATTGTTTTTTTTTTTTTTCTTTCTTTATTGCACAGTTAATAGTTGAAACAAAAGGGGAGAGAGGGGCGTATGACATGTAACAGATGTCCCCGGCTGGAATCATACCAGAGACACTATAGTGACACCCCAAAAAATCTGTTTCAGAAACAACATAAACATACAGTCACTCATTCGTATTTCAAAGCCTGGAAATTATTATTTTCAGCTGCATGTAGAGTAATACCCACATATATACACGTACAATAAGTCTTAGGAACAGATGAGTGCATAGAACACACGCACACATGCACACATGAAAATATGTTCATGAAGCGTGAGAACACAAACTGTTTGAAGTTGGTTCAAAAACATTAATATCACTCATTTTGTCATATTTGTGGGTCTAAATAATGGCTCTCACTTTCACTCTCTTTATCACTCAGATTTATATGTCACCACGTTTATTCCAGGCCCACACAAACACACACAGGAATACACACACACACACACACACACACACACACACAAACACACCCTTCAGGGCTCAGACTCTGGGTGGATTTTCTTGGCTTCGTCCTGCAATAACTCTGAAAACTCAGCAGCCAGTGGAGCCTACTGACACAAACACAACAGCAGCAGCTCTGTGGAGAGTTGAGCCGGACGGGAAGGAAATGAGCCCAGCAGAGGCTGTGCAGTCATATCACACAGCGTGGAGGGACAACTGTGGAGCGGATTGTTAGTTAATTATGTGTAAATATTTACCAAACAGACGAGGAACAGAGAGCTGAGTGAAAAAGCCTGTTGTGGTGAGGCTGTAAATACATTCAGTAGCTACAGTTCACATCAAAAATCAGCGGCCTGACAGTGGAGTTTTGCTGCAAAAAGCATGGAGGACATAATCTGACTTATTAGAAATAAATGCATGGATGGAATGCACTCGTATGCAACATTCAGGAATCCCCCAGTTATGTTGAGAGTTGAGAGGTGATTCAGTTTGGTTAGATTTAGGCAACAAAATTTCTTGATTAGGTTTAGGAAATGTTTGTATCAAGTCAAAAGTATGGTGGTCGACAAGAGCAAACATGCAGCATATACAAAAAGGCGCTGCAAATACAGGAGCATGCAGCATACAGGAGAACAAATGCAAAGGGAAAACGCTGCAAATATAGACATGCACTGCAAATAAGAAAACAAATGCAAAAAGAAAACGCTGCATATGCAGTGCTCCAGGCCTCTAGGGGCAGTGCTGAGCTTCAACAGACAACGGACCTATCAATGCATGGTATGGAGCAGATGAGGGAGTGAGAAGAAGAAGGTTATGGTTGGAGGAGAGTTGGAGTCGTGAGAGGCCACATAAGAAGGTACGTATTCTTTTTTTTTCTTTCTTTCTTTTTCTTTTTTTTCCTTTTGCATTTGTTTTCTTATATGCAGTGTGTTTCTGTATATGTAACTCGTTTCTGTATATGAACATTTGCCCTTGTCGGCCATTGTACAAAAGCCTCATGTACATACCTTGAGTGTCTGTATGAGATGTTTAGGGGTGGAACAAAATGTTGGTGTTTGGGGAGCTGGGAATGAGAATGAGCTTGAGAACAGGACTTCTGAAGTGCTACATCCTGTCAACACAGCAAAGCTACCTGTTCATGGGCAATAACACCTTATTTACACCTGCTATTAATACAGAGTCTGTATCCAGATCATAAATGATCTGATCTTTCCTTTGAATTTACTCCTGATATTTTTAACATGTTCTTGTTATCCTCATTGATACTAGATCTCTGTGTTGTTCTGTCTCTGAGCAAAACCTGCACATGGGTAACTGACAGCATGCCAGTTTGATTGTGGTGCCTCACAAGGCCCAGAGAGCTTGAAGCTTGACTATTGATCTGCAGCAACACTATTTGATTTGAGGTGGCAGCAACATTGCGAAACGCTGTCCATGACAAATCCTTAATGATTTGTCCTCTCTTGTGAATTTGACAAATGCAATACATGAAGTAATTCCTTTTTTAATATAAAAAAATATTCCAGTACTAGTGTGTAGGATACTTTATGCCTAGATAAATGACATGCCTTGTTGCACTGATTGCGTTTACACCTAATGTATAAGATCCTAACACAAGCCAGACTGTATCCAGATGTGGTCAGGCAGTTGTGATCACAATGCATTTTCTTCTTGCATTAACATGTGTTTTTCCCTGTAGGTGTCTGGATACTGATTGTGTTTTAGTATCAGATGTAAATGGAGAGAGACGAAGTGTTCCAGACATAAGAACATTTGATTCAAAATCCAACAGTACTGAGTGAGTTTGAAATATTGTTTAAGGTTGTAATGACTGATTTTGATCGCTGGCAGTTAGTTAGATGTCGAACAGAATATTGTTACTGTTTGTGGTTAGAAACCAGTTTGAAATGTTTCAACAACAGGGAGACAAATTGCTTACTTCAGCGCTGTTGTCTACAGAGCTGCAATGATCTATTACATCGAGTTCCCCTGAATGTCACATATTGACATAATAATCACATGATGTCACATATGATGTCATAGAAACTTTGACATTGAGTGTTTAGTGGTCAGAACAATTGACAGTTTCCAAAACAGAGCTTTGCATCACGCAGCTAATGACGCGGCTGCTATCTTCTAAATAAAGACTCATGGACGAACCGTTCATTTTGAACCATTCTCTGTTGTGAAGTGGAGTCAGTAATTTGTGTGTTTGTGAGTTGCAAACAAGAGACTGAAATGTCATTTACAGAGCTGTGAACATTGTTGTATTGTTAATATGAATATGCACAGACACAGCATTATCACAGATGGAAAATGTCATTTATGTTTAAAAAATATTGAACCAAAATACTTTTATTTTTTAATCAATTTAATCAGATGTTGGAGGATAAACTGGCCATTCTGGGGGGAAATAAACAAGATGGATGATGGCTAATATTGTTCAGCAGACGCCATATGTATAATGTAAAACCTGTAAAAGTGTGTAATTCTTACACAGAACAGGTCCCACTATAAGACATGTCCCAGAACTGAGCTGAACTTTCCGATCACTGCATTGAATTGTCTCTCTCATTGGAAAGATCGATTGTTGCAGACTAGCACTCACTGGCTGGGAGTCAATGGGAATGTGCAGCCAGCAGAGTATTTGATTACATAATCCAGTTAGAGTGAAGGACGTAGACTGTATCATCAGACTCTATCACTCTGTAACATGAGAAGCAGAATCAGCTGTCCTTAGAAACTGAAAATTAATCACAAGTGGTACTTTTCACAGTAAAGGGGGTGAACTTATATGCTACTCATGGAGAGACTGATTGAATTAAAATTTATGATAGTAAACTTTGAGCGAGTGACAGCATGAACAGTCTCTGCATTGGACAGTTCTGTTTTTTTATGCACAAAACCAAACAATAAATCACATTTCTGGCCCGCAGTCTGACTGTTTGGAAGGTTTTGCTGCGATCAGACATCCTATGGCTTGTTTGAGGCAGCCTCGTGGCTGACTGTCATCATGTGAAAAAACAAAGTTGTTCATCGTTGAAGAAATATAAGGGGTTATACTGAGAGGGTTTGGCTCAAGTCACATTGTTTGGACTCGAGTCACAAATTTAATGACAAAATCAAAAACTCCACATGGTCTTTAACCCCAATGACCCGTGACTTCACTTGGACTTGAGGCTTTTGACTCGAAAATACTTGATAACTTCCCCCAAACCCAAAGATTATGAACACTAAATAAATTAATTTCCTGAATCAGCTAACGTTAACACTATTCATTCCCAGCACACTTACTTACGGATCCACTTCATTTGAACCAGAGGCTGTATATATAAAAATGGACGACATGACAGCTCCCCAAAATCCTTCCTCCTCGATGTTAACAGATGGGACATGGACCAAATTAAACATCAAACTACACATCAAATACATTTTTCCAGAGACAGTTTCTGTCATTTCAGGCACCTCTTATCACACTGATGTTTGTCCATGTGTTCGTGTTCATTTTTCTGATCAGTTTGGTTTTTATTAGATATCTGATGCTATAAAAACAGGGTTTCATGCCACGATTGACAGCTGAGCTCTGCGCACGATTGAGTTGGCCATATCACAGACTCTGAGAATGAGAATGAAGTTTAAATGTCAAGAAAAAAGTCAAAATATTGAGATTAAAGTAGAAAAGATATTTTGACTTTATTCTCAACATTTCAACCCATAATGCAAAAAATTAAAAAATCTTCTTCCTCTCATTTTCCCACTTTGCCTAACCAGAATACTCTTCCCTTGGGGTGGAACATTAAGATCTGTTGCTTAATCAGAAGAAACAATATAAACATGGGAAAATTCTCCTGCATTCAAAGTTTTACTCAACTAAGACTACTTACAGGCAGGCAGAAATCATGTTCATGGACGAGGTCATATTAAAGTTTTATTCACGTTACACTGAACCACATTCACCGACTCCCTTCCTCACTCTGATACATCCAACGAATCCCATGTTTTCCTGGAAGTTATAGTGACTAGATAGCAGGAAACTCACTGTTATCTTGAATAAATTATGGATTTCTCTGAGTTTGAACATTGTTGGAAACATTTGGGATAATGTACGTACACAACTCAACAAATCCATAACATGTCCAGTGTTTTTAGACATTTAATGCAGAAATGTTACATATTATAGCTTCAAATCAGGCAAATGTTTTACATTCTAACCAGATATTCATTGGCAATGCAATTGTTGTGTGTACAAAGCATCAAAATGATTTAATATTGGCATATAAATAATTATGAAATATATTTCCACATCCTCATACAAGAATATGTCCTAAAAATATCATCATTTGGAGGGAACATTCTTGGTGCAATGAATCAGTGATTGATTAAGGTAGATATGACTTTTTTTTTTAACTTTGTCGAGGTAACCATGAAGCTGGCTTTCTTTCCAAATAATAATGTATAACTTATAAATATATTAATACATATCAGTTTCTGTTGCTTTATTTGTGGTTTCCAAAATAACATATTCCGATTCAGGTGCACCCCTCCCTAAATCTTACACACGGAACCTTTAAAGCATCAAATATTCTTTATGCAGAATGGCCTGTGGGAGTTTTTATTGCGTAATGTGTTATGACTTAACATCTAGGCAGCAGTAGGCTGAGATAATTTAATTAAATGATGCTGTTGGATAGGTACTGTAATATTTCCCTCAGAAATGAGGTGGAACAAAAGTATAAAGTGGCACAGAATTGAAATCTGGTGCGAATACTTCAAAATGACATTTCAAGTGCAGTATTTGAGTAATTGCATGGGCACTTTCCACCACACACAACTTTAATCACACACACGCACCTCCACCACCCCCTCCTTCCATCTGACAGACGTCACACACGCCCACCAATCGCCTCCTGTGTTTATCCTGCAGCTTTTATAAACCAGAACAGCAGCTCCACACTGCATAAGTTTGTGCCGGTAACGGAGTCCTGACCTGCACACTACTGAAGAGCACACTTTAAAACTTTTAAACTCTGACCTAGCGTTTCATAGCATATTAAAGTCCAGCTCCTATACTCTTAGACTTTGTTTTGAAGTGTTCCATCATGCGTCTCCAGTTTGTCCTCTGCGTAATGGCCCTGCTCGTGTGCCCGTATCTGGTCGCCGAGGCGCGGATAGCCAAACGTTTTGCCATCGGCTGTCCGGAGAAGTGCGACAAGTCTCAGTGCGCGCCGATCCCCGCAGACTGCCTGGCTGGAGACGTGCTGGACCGCTGCGACTGCTGCCCGGTTTGCGCGTCCGGCGAGGGCGAGCAGTGCGGTGGCACCGGAGACCGAGAGTGCGCCGAGGGGATGGAGTGTGTGGTGACCGACGGCGTGGAGGTGTCTGCCACCGTCAGGCGGAGAGGCAAGGCAGGTGTGTGCGCGTGCACCAGCTCCGAGCCGGTGTGCGGCAGCGACGGCGTCTCCTACCGCAACATCTGCGAGTTGAAGCGCGTCAGCAACCGCGCCATGAAGCTGCAGCAGCCGCCAGTGATCTTCATCCAGAGAGGAGCCTGCGGGAAAGGTGAGAGCTGTGTGTGTGTGTGTGTGCGCGCGCGCGCACGCGCTCGCGTGTGTGTTCCTGCGTGCGTGCATGTGTGTGTTTGTGTGTGTAAAACATGCCAGACTTGGTTAAGATTAATTGAACGTGTTGTGGAACCAATTGCACTCTATGGCAGTGAGGTGTGGGGTCCACTGACAAAACAAGACTTTACTCAGTGGGATAAAAACCCCATTGATGCCCTGCATGCCGAGTTTGGTAAGAATCTCCAACATGTCCAGCAGAAAGCTACAAACAATGCATACAGGGCAGAATTAGGCCAATATCCATGAATTCTAAAAGCATTTTAAAAAAGAGCAATTAACTTTTGGAGACATCTAAAATTAAGTGACTAAGTGATCATAACCAAGTGCTGTAATGCCAAGAGCTGTGGAGTAATAGGGAGTCCACAGACTTGCTCAGGAAAAGAATATCACAAATCAGACTCAACCAAATTACCAGACAGATAAAACACAAACAAATTTACAGAGCAAAATGCTGTGCTATCTTGCCCTAAACTGATTATTTGAGCATAGTGATTGATCAACAACTAAAAAGAACCAAAAAAAAAAAAAGGACACATGAAGAAGACTGTGCTGTCACTGCACCCTCAGTGAACCTGAGACAGAGCTGCATGTCCTCACCAAATATGAAAAATCCTCAAGTAACACATTTTTTAAAAATTGGAATTGTAAAATTAGATTGATCTTAACTTAGCAGATGAAAATAAAATAGCTGGCCTACCAGGGGAGGACCAAAAGAGAGAGAACAGAGAGAGATTGTATCTTAAGAAATCAAAAAGAGAGAACAGCCTTATTTTTCTGCTTTCAAAGAGCCTGAAGTGTGATAAGACAGAAATATTTCAGAAATGCGTGTGGTGTGTGTGTTTTGTGTCTGAACTCAGATGAACTCAGCAGCAGTTCACACACAGAATGAACTTTCTCTTCCTCAATTTGTTGGTTGCAGTGCTCTTATCACATCTTCCAAAGAATCCGTTCTCAAATTAGCTTCAGTGCCCATTTGGAGCGTTGTCATCTAGGTGGGGGTCAGGGGCTCGGTGCCTGCAAGTCCTGCTTCCAGCATTGTTGAGAAGCATAGTAGGGCTGCTTGCAGCTTTCCTGAGACCAACCCATCAGACTGACCTCACACTTGACACCACACTCCCTTGTGTCCCCAGCAAGACACCCGCCAAGTGTGAAGCAGTTTTCGAGAAATGCAAAGGACGGTCTTCAGACAGACTGAGATTTCTGCCTTTATAGATAGAAGATGCTGCACCAGCACCACCTATTGGCCAAACGGCAAAAAAAAATGTGTGCTCTGGTCTTTTGTCATGCAGGAGCTGCGAACAGGTATTAAGTGCTGAGTGGAGCTGATTTTTGTTCAGCACTGAAGCTGAAGTGTATTAACATGCAGTTCCTCTAATGGCCACAAGATGAAGCTCCAATAAACCTCTCGGCTACCTGATCTAACTAGCTAACAGCAGTTACATTTAGCAACAGTTTACTGTCCATCAGAAAATCCACGAATTACAGAGAGCTGAGTTAGGGCTGGGCAATATAGTGATATAATATCAATATCATGACATTAGACTAGATGTCATCTTTTTTTTGTTTGTTTGTTTTTGGACGTCATTATCATTATATATCATTATATAAGGCTGCATTACAGTAAAGTGATGTAATTTTCTGAACTTACTGTTCTATTGTTTGCCTTTACCCACCTAGTCATTATATCCACATTACTGATGATTATTTACCAAAAACTTCACTGTGATAATATTTTGTGAAAGCACCAATTCTCATGTGTACAATATTGACACATATTGAGGTATTTGGTCAAAACATTGTGATATACGTTTTTGGATATATATAGAATTTATAGAATGTTATTTTAGAGAACATATATATATTGAGATATATATTGTATATTGTGGTATAGCCTAAAAAGATCAAGATTGATAAAGTTTTTATATACTTTCTTTTTTTTTTTACCTTTTGTTTGTTGAATATTACAACTCCAAAGCCATATCGCACAGCCCTAGCCAAGTGTTTCTGCAAGTTGCAAACAATTCAAATAGTGCAAAAGAAGTAAGTATTTAATGGATATACATGGAGTGGATGATTATGTACAATATATGCATGTTTGCCTGTATACAGCATGCAGGAATTTATACTTACAGTGGTGGTGCATGGTGATATGTACATTTTAAAAATGGAGCATTTCCACTGTAAAAATATGATCTAAAATGGAAGTAAGAGGATGTTTTGGTGCTGGAAGGTTAGATTGTTTTTGCTTCAACAATTCTGATCAGGAAGCTCCGGGTGTTTCAACAGTCCACAAGTGTGTAATGACAGCATAATTTAAATTAGATGACCAGAATTTGCAGTTGCATTTTCAGATGATTATACACTAATGAAAACATACCTATGAATATTATACTCTGTGTCTGCCAGTAGATCCCTGTAAATCTTACACAGTGGACCTTTAACACAACTCTCATCACAACTTTGACTCATCTGAGATTTTGACAAGTTACAGCAATGTATCAAACATTATTAGAAGCTTCTTTCTTATTTCATCTTCTCCTGTCCTCATAGTCTCTGTCACTGTGGCATCTTTCCATATGCTGATCAGTCAGATTTGCATCAGTGCATCACGCTGCACCAAACTCTAAAAATGGGGTTGTTTTCCCCCTCTAAACCTCTCTCCCCATCTCTCTCTCTCTCTCTCTCTCTCTCTTTCACACACACACACACACACACACACACACATACACACACACACACACCCTTAATGTTATCTTTACAAGGTCATAATGTCTTGAAATCAGGCCAGGATGTCCTGAGTGCCAGCCCAGTGCTACAAAAACAAACAGTGTTTTCCCCATGAGTCTACGAGTGTATGTATGTGTGTGGGAGTAATGAAAGCATATTAAGAACCTAAACACACACACACACACACAACACACACTCTGACACTTTGTGAAGCTGCAGCTGTGAACACACCAATTTGCTGAGTGCAGTTAGGTTCTGACTCTTAGAGTAGTTCAACAAGGTCATCGTCTTTCTTCTTCTCCTCCTCTCCTTTCTCTCATCCTCTTTCCTCTTCTTCTCCTCCAAATGTAATCTCTCCATCTCTTTTTTTTACCACTCTCCACTCTTTTCTTCTTCCTTCCTCCAACATTGTATTCCTCCTTTCAAAATTTCCTCTTCTGCTCCCATTCCCTTTCTTCTTCTCCTCATGCATTCCTTTTCTGCTCCCAACTTTGATCTGTTTGATTCCTCTCCTCTCTCTCTTGTCATTTTTGGGTGCTTTCTCTTTCTTTCTGTCCATCCGTCTCATTTCCATCTCATCATCCTTCCATTTCCTCTTTCCCATTCCCTCATTTCCTTTCTCCTAATTCCCTCTCCTCACATCTTTGATCTGTCGAGGGTCGGACAAGTTTGTTGCTTCTGTCTGAGGAGTTGAACATCTCAAGCTGAGGAAAGAAATCTGGAAGATTCACACACACACTCACGCACCATGTCAAGTCTTCTGTAATGATTCATCTCTTGGAGCTGATTGGTTGATTGTGTAACTTCCTGAACGGACACAGATCTAGGTCAGTTATTTTACCCAGATTTGAAGTGTTTTTCCTTTTATCATTTGTCTTTTATTTTGTCTGCTTCCTGTACAGACCTGCAAGCTCTTTGTCAGATTGACAGGCTTGGATACAAAGTCAACAAAACATGGTTGCAGCGGTGACTCAACTCTTTCAGGAACTGGAGGAATTTTTCCTAGTTCAGGCTCGTCCAGCTCGTAATGAGATTTAACATCATAAGTGCAAAACAGGGTATCATTTGACTTCTTGGGGAAGGCAAGGTTGAGCGGCAGTTTATTGTCCTAAAAATGAAAAACTACTTGATCAAACTGTAAGTGTGGAACAGCTTAAAAAGTCAGTTATTGTGCAACTACAGATCACATTTGTTCTATTCGCACAGTTTTTAGCGTAATTTTAGTTTATATCTGAGAGTTGCAGAGACAAACCTTGATGCAAATATTAGAATCAATGAACTTTTTTCTTAAATTAAATAAATTAAACACTGATGTTGTACTGTATTCTTCTTGTTGTTTACAAATGGTGTGAAAAGACCAGAGCCAACCAGCCCATTCTCACTCCCAAAGCATCAAAAATGGCAGCATAGTCAGTTTCCCTACATTTTTCAAACTATGACCCTCTATGGTTATGAGTTGATGTGCTGTCGAATTCAGGGGATGTAGCAAAAGCTTAAGACCAAGAAGTCCACATATAGACGAGGTGGGATTAATGGATGGGTCCAACAAACGCAAGACTTTCACCCAGAAGACCTGGCTTCATGTCCCCCTTCTAACCTGCCTTTTTCATTCCCTCGTAGCAGAGTGCAGCAGCAGGGGTGTTCCTTAGTTGAATATGTTAATCATTCATCCTTTATCTGACTGAGGTTTATGCAAGTTAGAACCTACAGCTCCGACCATGGCTCTGAAATATTAGCAGCCTAACTGTGCTGTGTATCGATAAATCCATGACGCTGTCCGTGGTACTGAAGTAGCAGACTGATATGTAATATGGCTTTTCTCTGTCAGTCCCGCCCTTCTGTTAGTTTTGTCTTAGATCACCAGTATATTTTTCTTTAAACTATACAGTAGAGCTACAGAACCAAAAGAATTGTTCATGAGTCAGTTTACTAGTGGTGGGTGAATGAAACGAAACCAGGACTTAAAAGACCTGGTCCTCTCATCACTAGGGTGCGCCCGCTGAGCCATATAACTTATGCAATGTGTTTTAACACATAACAACACTTATTTTAATCCAAACTATGATTTATTCCTACACCTAACCAAGTAGTTTCTGTGCTTTCTTTTTGAAAGTCTACCCAGACATTGTATATTTATTATTGCTAACTTGACCGTGGAGCCCTGCGTGTGCAAAACTAATGTTAGAGCGGTACCTACAACATCACAGTTTGAATTTAGCCTAGACTGATCAAGCTGCCATATCTGACCCCCTCATTTTCGAGGGGTCTTATACTGTATATGCTATGTATGTTCACATTACCAGCTACAAAATGACCAGACATGGTCGGCTGTATTGTCACTGCGCGCTGAGAAAAGTTGAGGCCAGCTTAACTTTTAACAATTCTAGCAGCACGTTAGTTTTGTGAAACATTAATTCATGAAGCACAAACAATTTTTAAAAAAGAGAATAGCTCTACCTCAAAATGGCTCACATCACATATATTGTCATTAATAAATTTCTTAATGGCAATTAATTGAGTAATGATCATTAATGAACATCCCTAATATGAGGCTTTGGGTGCACACACGCAACACATTTGTGCCTAACTGTTTTCAGCTTCCCTCGTCAGCGCGTTGAAGGACACTGACACCTGAGCAGCGTTTATTGAAATGTACCTGCTGCAGTTTTACTCACTGAGTCAGTGTAGAATTGACCTCTTTTGACCTCAGTGTATGTAGTGCTGTTACCGACACCCGCAGTGTGTTTCAGGTCAATATGTTTCTTCTTCATCTGACTGGGTCCTTTCAGTTCACTTCAAAGCTGCAGCAGCTGGCTCACCACTAATCCTCCAGCCAAACAGCCAGTCAGCCAAACACACATAAATACATCAGTGTCTTCCAGACAGTCTGTTGCACCTGAGGTCGAAGCGAACATTCAGCTGCTCAGTCAGCAGGACTTCAGGGGATCCTCAGGAAAACTTAGAAGTGTAGACTCAAGTCATGTGAGTTTAACTTGATTCAGTTTTGTCTGGAGTCACGTGACTTGGAGTCCAGTCAGACTCACATCAAGAATTTGACAACTCCAGACTTGAGACTCCAGACAAAATTAAGAGACTTAACTTAACATAATTAATAATGACTGATGATTTCAAACAAGTTCAAACATAAAAATACTTGGCTGACTTCAGCAGTATAATCAAAGAAAAAGCAGAACTACCTCAGTAACTGGTTACAGTGATAACGTCCAATCAGGATCAAGAGTTCAAAAGCAAAGACTGTCAACTAAGTTTGCACTGAATATATTTTTTTAAATGAAGTTCTGTGGTTTTTGTTTGGTCTTGAAATACTTTCCAAACCAAAGTAATGAAGTTATTGTAGAGAGACTTAATTTTAATTCTCAGGATTCTGATGAACAATTTGAACATTTGAGCCTAATTATTGCCTGTGTGAGAGCTGATGTAGCTTAAGCTCCTGATAATTTAGCTTTTTTTTTCTTCTTTTTATTGAGCAAAAATCAATGTTTGGGCTCCCGTCTGGTGTTCAGCATTAGATAGCCAAAGAAAACATGTAAGGACTTCTTCTAAAATAAATACTAAATACATTTAAAATTGGTATAATTTTAATTTAAATTAATTTCAGTTACAAATCTGATTAGACATTTAATATTTTCTTTCAGACTAAAAAAAATTGTTAAAGTTCAATCATCGGGCCTCTTTATTACTTTGCAGGTAATAGTTTATTAGCAACAAATTGCTGATTAATTTGTTACAGCAGATGAAACTATTAGGGACTTATTTATCAGGACTTACTGGTGACATCTTATAGTATCATATATAAGATTGTAATAATAATAACAATAATAGAGCACTGTAAAAACTTACTAATCTTTTGTTTGTTGTTGTTAATTCACTTTTCTTCTTTAGATAAACTTGAATCTTTGAGTTTTAGAAACCCCCAAAATTTGTTTCAATTAAAATCGTTTAATTTTCAGGTGTCCAAATAATGACAAATAAGGTTCACAGCTCACCAGGACCAATTTTTGAAATACAACTTTTTTGAGTTTCTAAAACTCAAAGATTCAAATTCATCTAAAAAAGAAAAGTAAATGATCTCAATGTAAGATAATAGGTTGGCAAAACATTTATTTCAAAACAAGTTGGGCTCAAAACTCAAAAATCCAGTGCAGTGAGTTGCCTTGAAATTTTGAGTAACCTCAACTTTTTTTACAGTGCATGTAAAGTCACAACGTCTTGTCCAATGTCTCTCCCTTGAGAAAACATGTTTTTGACACCAAAGCACACAGATGGGAGAAAGTGTCTCCATACTGGTCCCAGCAGGTCGGAATGAGCAGTGAAATGAAAAAAGAAAGATCTGTAGCCGTGACAGATGTTGCAGCCCAGCTTGAGTCAAACCAAAGTGGGGTTACATAAGGTAACAGCAACATTTACGCATGGACTGTTACAGTTTTGTCTGAAAACATCCTAACATCCCTCTTCTACTATCTCTCAGTATGTTTTGAAGCTCTGAGTCATTTCCTTTGTTTTATAAGCATCGGTGGGAGCAGCAGACGGTCTGCAGCTGCTCTCAGACCTACAGTTCATATACTCCACATCTGGATTCAGTTTAACACAGCAGCTACAGTTTGGGTCCATCACACCACCCTGCACCACTGCACATCATGCTTCAGAGGAAACTCAGGAAACTCCGGACATTTAGACGATGTTTTTATCCAATCTGGCAACATGAGCCTACAATTTTCTCCTCTGTCACTGTGATCCGTTTTATTTGAGACGTCTACAACAGATGATTGACAGTTCTCTGCTTCCGTTAGAGATCGACATGAACCCTTACTGCACTTTGTAGGGTCCCAGAACTGTACTGCTACTCAGTAAAATCCATTCAACTGTGGTTATGAAGTCATCAGCCAAGATGTGAATGCGTAGTGTGTATGTGCGTGTGTGTTTCTGAGGGACAGAGACAGTGTGTAATACGGGTCACTGATGTTGTGTTTTCCCTCCTTCAGGTCAGCAGAACCCTGACAGTCTTCGTTACAAGTACAACTTCATCGCTGATGTGGTGGAGAAAATTGCACCTGCTGTCGTTCATATTGAACTGTACCGCAAGTAAGAAAAACTACCAAAAACAACAGTCTTTAAAATTATCACTTGGTGTCTCACTCTGTGTGTGATACTGAACGTTAACTGTAGTTTAATTGTACGTTGCTGCTGCCTCAATTCAAATGCCCAAGACAGATTTCCCCTAACGGAGACTAAAGGCTAATCTAATACAATCTAATCTCTTAACACACCTGCGGTTAAACCTGTTAAAGTACCCCTGAAGTTTAGTGAAGCGAGAATGTTATTTTTAGTTGGAATTAAAGACATTTACCTTGCCATCAGATAGCCGTTTCTGACAGGAAGCTGAAGTTATATCGGCCATTGTATCACCTTCCTCCTGCCACCACAATGCTTTAACAGAAACATTTTAGAACAAAGGAGCTGCTGGTCCACCACTGCCTTCATCTGTTAGTTTGTGTGATTATGTGGCTTTGGTAGACCAGCAACTCCCATGTTCTTTGAGATAAGATTGCTGCAAGGTAAAACAGTGAAAATATACTAAATATTGTGTGCACTTAAACTGAAATTTCTTTAGGTGGGCTTTTATTAGGTGGCTAAAATATGTTGTGGGGTGTGCCAACCGCCTTCTACGGTAGGTCCTATACTGACTAGGGACAGACTTGGAGAATAACAGTTTATATGTAACAGGATTATGTAATTTGGATAAAAAAAGCTAACTCTATTCCATTACAGTTACAGATAAAAAGACATAATCACATTACAGATGGGAATTATTAGCAGATTATAATTTTGAAATAGATTTTAAAATAAAGAACATTACACTACTTTGTGCACATGTCTCAACACCACTCTGGTCTGAGTGAAGCCATAGTTTCACTGGGTGGAAACTTTGCCATTTTTTGTCTTTAAATCAATCAATCAATCAATAAATTGCATGTAATAATGGAAGTAACAGCTGAATAAACTAATAAACCTAACAATAAACATAAAACATTATATTAGGTTAAACAATTTCATGTATTTTATACTGATGTAATCCAAAAGTAACGGAATGTAATCATGTTACTTTAATATTATGATACTTGGATTAGGTTACCACCAACAGGTAATTAGTAAAAGTATTGGAATACATTTTAAAGGAGCCCTCACAACCCTGTTTATGGATAAGTACCTCCTGCAACTCCAATTCAAAAAATCTGATGTTCTTTAATTTATGAGACTGATCCCCTTTCTACATGACAACAAAGAGTTTTTATCTAGGGTAACCCTGGCAGGTTTTTTCCAAAATCTTCATCTTTAGTGACCAAATTTTTCAAAATACTCATCTATGTGTGGACAAGGCCTGAGTTGGAATGATACACATTGGTGTGAGATTGGTGCTCTCATCTCTTCCTCTCTCTGCTCAGGATGATATTCTCTAAGCGGGAGGTGGCAGTGGCCAGCGGATCTGGATTTGTTGTGTCAGAAGACGGACTCATTGTCACTAACGCCCACGTGGTGGCCAACAAGCACCGAGTAAAGGTATGCAAAGGAGGGGAAAAATGTTTTTTTTTTTATGTTTTTTGTACTAAATGGCAGTTGGTTCATCAGGTCCTGAGCAGGAAGACATTTTTTATTTATCCTTCAGGTGGAGCTGAAGAGCGGAGCCACATTCGATGCCAAGATCAAAGATGTGGATGAGAAGGCCGACATCGCTCTGATCAAGATCGACACACCGGTGAGCAGTGAGAGAGGGATGTAGAGATGAATTTGTGGTCTCTTATTCTTTTTTATTGTCTTTATAGGGACTCTTCTTTTTACCTTCCCTTCAAACTGACCTCCAAATGGCCTTGAAATCGTGTCATTTTTAAATCTGCACTGTGGTGTTGGCCTCTCTGGGGCTTGCAGCACTGCAACATTTGTGATTTACTAGGTGCTTGTATTATTTTATTTCAGACGCCATTTTTAAAAATCTGCAGCCACAAACCAGTCCAGTTGGTCCAGCAGATGGACAAACAATGAAATACATCAGGAACTAAAAACGTCAAGCAGCAAATAGTGATGCCTGTCAGTCAAATATGTAGTCATATGTCAGTGGATTAATTTGCCTAATCTGTATGGGTGTTTAGACTGCGACAGAAGTGTAGACAACAACAGGCTGAAGGAACCGTTTAATTCCTTGAAAAGTAATTCCTGGGACTTAAAGTTCCTAGTACTTAGGGCAGAAACACAGCTTTAGATGTTCTCACTAGAAAATCATGTCAAGTTTGAGTTTTTAGTTGTGGACACAGAGCATTCACCTTGCGAGGCAGCTGGATTGGACCAATCAGCATCCTGTAAGGAACTATTGGCAGCTACGTTCATGATTTAAGTGTGACAGCAGTGAGAAGTGACAATGGTGGCTCCTGAGGTGAGTATAGATGCTGGTATAACATCGGTTATATCAGAACTGGAGAGTATTTCTGGTATTTGTTATATTTCCAGTTCATCCAAGTATTTTTTGAAAGCGGTTATCCTTTTCAAAACAGTTTCCAATGACGACTTCTCAGAAATCACAGTTAGCACAGCATCTGTGGAGGAACAAAGAGGTGTCAGGAGAATAGTGGGTGCAACAAAGTTCCTTCCTTCCTTTGTGGTCCAAAAATCTGAGACATCACTGATTCGATTGTTACAAAACTCGGTGAAGTGATGCAACTTAATCAAGAGGAAAGTAATAAGATGATATTTATCTGATAGAGTTAGCAAGAAACCTAATTTTGCCTCTATTTTACGATGCAGCTCTCGAGAAACTTCCTCTCTTTGTGTCCTCTTGTGCCCCTGTCTTCTTTTTTCTTCTCCTCTCACACAGACTTGTTTTTTCTCTCCCTCTCAGCTTCTCTCTTCTCCTCCCTCTTTTTCATTTTTCCAAAACAAATTCAGGTATTTATTCCTTCTTGGAAAATATGTTTTTCCTTAGTGTTCCCTAAACGGAAGGCCTGGTTTTAATTTTAGTTCAGTGGGATCTTTAAGACAAGGCGCTTCAGCAAAATAATACCATGAGTCATGAAAGTTGATATCTGTGGAGCAGGTCAGAAGACAGAAGGAACTTTTTTATGTGGGTTAATCTGGGTTTTCATTTTCTCGCAGCACTTTGTTTTTGTCCGAGGACGACTGGACGGCAGGGTTCAGTTCGGGAAGTGAGGTTTTTCCACAGAGAAACATTTTTAGCACAAGAAGGTCAATGTGTCTCATTTTTTACAGACATTCAGTCAGAGCTGCAGCATCCTGCACAAGGTCAGACACTTAAAGGGGAACGTCGTCCATTTATATGGGCCAAATTTAGAAATTGTGATGCCAAATTCACTCACCAGAACAAACTACTACAATATATCATCTCTCCAGTGTCACAAACCGGCTCAAAGTAAGTGACAAGAAGGGGAGTCCACACAAGAGTTTAATGTAAAAACAAGAATAATTTAGTAACCTAAAACTAACACAAATCATAAGACAACCCAAAAAACAACACAAGGTGGATGCCAGCTGGTGGAAGGGAGAGAGAGAATGAACGAAGTGCTCAGCTTTTAAGCTCAGAGGCCCAGGTGAGCTCAATCAGCTGACGACCCTCCCATGTCAGCCAGTCTCCAGCCTCCAAGACAGTGGGAGGGGCGGTTAAGGGGCCAGGTTATATTTAAATCTACCCTGAGGTTCGTTAGTTCTTATATTCATGCCCCGTTTTAACAACCAAAATGAAGAACCTTCAAAAGCAGTACATTCTTGAATAGCTAACTAAAGTTGTGGATCTATTAATAGGCTGAATAAGAGAAAAACAGGTGATAAATTAAGGGAAGTGAAGATGAAGTGATGAAGCCCAGCTGTGCTCATGAAGGAAGACAGGATGCATTATGCAACTCTGATCTGGATTCTGTTTTCACAATATTGAAAACACAAGATTTCAGGATCTTTTTAAGTCTTCAAATGATATTGAAAGACTCT
This sequence comes from Lutjanus argentimaculatus, assembly GCA_034769285.1. NCBI lineage: Eukaryota > Metazoa > Chordata > Actinopteri > Lutjaniformes > Lutjanidae > Lutjanus > Lutjanus argentimaculatus. Next base: position 316,870 of record JAWZSL010000016.1, read on the forward strand.
TTTTAAGGACCACATATACCCTGCAGGAGTTATTCGGTACTGAGGCATTTGCATTGCAAGGTGCTGTATTAAAAATTTCTTTTTAAACATTGAAAAATGAATTAAAATCATCAACACAATGCAAACAAATGGCAGTCTTGACATTGTGTCAAAGAAGAGATATACTGATGTTAGCATGCTAACCAGCTAGCTTCAGTGTGTCCTTTCTCACAATACCACTTTGTACCTCAAGAGGCGATAGTGAGTCACTATAGCATCCATTCAGCCCTCAGTCCAACACCACCAAGGTGGTTTTCTTGCCAGGTTTGGCTCCTGTTACCCTAGGGTTGACCCTGCCAAACCTTGCTTAGGCCTCCAGAGGTGGGTGTGGACTGATGTCCGACCTCTTTCTCACTCCTCTCCCGCTTCTTGCCCCTCCTGAACCTGCTGTGTCTTCGTTATTCATCTCTGGAGTCAGATTCCTGGTTGGAGATGGTGCAAATCATTTTGATACTGTATTCTGTCAAATCGGCCCCTGTAGGTCTTGGAGGCTGTGTTTGTTCCCAGTCCAGCTGTGTTCATTGGGAGGCTGTAGAGCCAGGTTCTGTTGTTCGCTGTGGTTCTGGTGCCCATTCTGGCTCCTCTCCTTGCCAGCATTCCCTGCTTGGTCCAACCACCATGGCCTGAAAACTTCTTTCTCATCAACACTAACACTCCACCGGTTCTCCGAGCTCTCAGTCTCTGCAGACTTGACTCAGCAAATAGGAGGACAGCTAGCTGCATTGCTAACTGAGCTAACTAGCTGACAGCAGCTACAGTTAGCAGCAGTTAGTGGTACTTTGGTGATATGCTGCCCTTGCTTGGAGTATCCTATGAATTTGACAGGTAGCCAATTCTTACATATTGCTCAAGTCTTAAAATGATATTAAATATTAATATATATCCTGCATGAGTTATTTAAGCTATTAATGTGGCATTTGCGTTGGACTTTTAAATGCAGTGTATATGTGTTTTCATGCTCATAAATCACAACAAATAAAGAAATTATCACCCATTATAATACAAAATCTCAGGATATATACAGCAGGGTATGTCAATTTTATTAAAAGTAAGGCTACATTGTTTTTTTCCACCTCCAGTCTGTCAGGAGGGCACGTTCAGACCTGCTAATGCCATCTATACACAAACATCCTTCCTGCCATCTGGAGCTGCAATCAGCTGAAAGCAAGTTTTTTCAGGGGGTGAAGATGTTTCCACAGATTCATACCAGCACGCAAGAGTGTAGAACCATCACAACAAGCATGATGGTATTTTGAAACTTATGTTTCTTGTTGCCACTTTCAGATATTTCATGTCAAATATTCCTTCAGTTATTTATTACGTCAGGGCAGAAAAACATCTGAAATAAACCAATTTCACTGGAAAACTGGCAGGATGAAGAAATGCGATCTGTCAAAAACTAACAGTACTGTTTTCTGTAGCAAAACTATACATTTGCCAAATAAGAAAAATTACAGGTTTGGGAATACTTAAATATAGGATAAGGTTATGGAAAGCATTGCACTCACTTAAATGTAAAAATACTGCTTGCATCAATATAATTAGCATATTTTCAGATATTCATATATGGCAGTAAAAAAGAAAGTGTTTTCATACAGGTTTGAATTTAATGCAACTCCCACTATTTAGAGATTTGACAGATACTCATTGAAGGTTTTATTACCAAACAAATTGCTGCTGTTGTTGTGTAACTTTAGATGTGATACACAGACAAACATTAATTCAATACACAGAGACACTGACACTGCAGGATGTGAGTTCATGTTTGCTGGTCAGAACAAAACGATCATGGTTTTCCTGTGCATGTTCAGGCGGGGCATTAGGGTGTAACTGGAGCTTCAGGGGATGAAATTGTGCATAAATCCACAAACTGCTCAGCACTTGTGGTTGTGGTTTACATGCACAAACCAACAGGCAACTATGCGTGTGCACAAATGACTTAAAGCCCTCCATCCTCCCACACATCTATCCCAACACACACACACCTTAGGCAACTTACACTCAGGGTCATTCTCTCTGACTGCTGCAGTTCTGTTTCCATCCTGTCTGATTAAGTTCCACGAAGTGACGGCACAACAAGAAAACAGGAAATAGCTGGACATTAAAATATGAAGAAAACAACAGATTAAAGATTGTTTACAATCAGGGTGCTATTTTTGTAGATAAACCCACTGAATTATTTCAGTTATCAGTATGTTCTCACTCCCAACTTCATAAATACTGCAGCTGTAACACTCTGTTTAACCCTCTAGCATCAGTTTTGCATGTGCAGGACTGCAGTCAAGTTAGCAATGATATGCAACTTTGATTAGACTTTAGACTCAAATAAAGCTTGCTGACAAACATTTCACATTTTATGAGTTTAGGACATGGAGGAACGGACAAAGTCAAGTAACCTTCATCGTCATGGTAACAGGAATCAGTTAACCTTTGTCATTATAGTCAGGTGATCATAAACAACATGGTAACAATAAAGACATGGTTAAATCTGTTTGGGTTTAGCCAACAAAACTACTTAGTCAGGGTTAGGAAAAGTTCATGTTTAGGTCAAAATAAGTATGTCAGTTATGTGACTTAAATGACATACGTCAGTTAAGTAGAAATTAATGTTTATTTTTGCTTTCACATGGGACATAAATCCCGATCTCCTGGGTGAATGTCCTGTGTTTGTTGGACCCTTCCATCCACTCCAATTTCCTCCATATACTGACTTTATTGCTTTTTATATCATGTCATCTGTCTTTGATGGCAGGCCAAAACATAACCCTAGAGGGACGCCTCCAGAAAAGATGCAAGTGGGGTACCAAAAGCGTCAGAGTTTGAAAAATGGTGGCATTGACCAAGCTGCCATGTTTGATGCTTTGGGAATGAGGACTGGCTGTTAAGTTCCATAAAATGAGCATAATGGCACAAGAAGAAGAACAGTGGTAGTTTGACATTAAATATCATGAGGAAAGCAATATATTTAAGGACATTTTGTTTACAATCAGGGTCCCATTTTTGTAGATTAATTCACTGTTGTTATTGATTATGATGCTGATTATGACCTGGGTAATCAGCTAAATTGGAGTCAGTCAGGCTGGCAGCAGAAAGAAACCACTGATGTAGAAATAAAAAAGCAAAAACTAGAGTATCCAAAATTACTAATTTTTGTTGTTGTTTCCTCTTCCAAGTCACAGAAGAAAAATAAGAGTTAGAACATGACCAAATCGATATTTCGATGACAGTGACTGTCCTATAGGAATAACAGAGGAACACAGATCCCCCTGTGTGTACATACAGTAATGCAGGGCTGTGTTATACAGCTTCCAGGATAATTGGAGCAGTAAAGTGCTTGGAGACAATGCAGGCATGCAGCTGCATGTTCACAGCAGATAAGCTTCTGCTTTATCCCTATCAGAGGAGATTTTATGAAAGCAGAGAGGTTTTGTTCACATTCTTGGCCTCCATGCTCACTTCTGATTGATTTTCTCTAATTTTCTTATGTTAAGTGTTGAGTAAGTTCACACTTCACAAGAGCTAACTTAAAATGAACATTTATTTAATTTTCTCCTTCAGTGTAGTTTAGTACAAGTCTGTCCAGCCGACGTGTTGGGAAACAAAAGTAATCGGTCCTTCACTAAATGCTTTATTCGGGTGGAGGAGCTTTGTGGTTGTTGGCTCGTGGTCTAAACCTTTGTTAATGATTTCTTGTAATCGTCATTTACTTGCAGATATTTCCTATGACTGGTCGGATTGCTTGAACTCATGTTGTTTCAAAAGTTCAGACTTGTACCTCAGAACTGTCGGGAACTCTTGCAGGAGTTAATAATGATCTAATGAGAGAAAAGCCCGTCTGGGTGTGCAGGGCCTTGAGGACCAGTTAAGATGATAGTCAGTCATTGGTTATGCAGTGTAGCATCAGGCTAGCAAATAGAGCTCTGAGTGAGCAAAGCTTTCGCCCAATGAAACAATCAGCTGTAAACAGAGATCAGAGGCTTTGACTCCGTCTTTACGCCGATGCAACATGTTCTTGCTCCCAAATCATCAAATACAGCAGCTTGGTCAGTGGTCTTGATGCTGTTGGCAGCCCTTTAGCATCAGTTTTGCACAAGCAGGGCCCTGCAGTCAAGTTACCAATAATAAATATGCAACATCCAGGCAGGGTTTTATTTTAATTTTATGAGTTTTAGATGTGCAGGAAAGGACACAATCAGGTGACCTTCATCAAAAGATAAGTTAAAATAATTATGTTAGCTATGTATGGAAAGTACATAATGTAACTTACTGCATGTATATAACATAACTTACAAATGTCCCATATGTTAAAAAGAAGTTGATGTTGACCTTTGGTTTCTCACGAGATACAAACCTCAGTCTCCTGGGTGAAGTCATGGGTATGTGTCACCCATCCATCCTCCTCATCATATATGGACTTTTTCACTCTCTGTACTATGTCTCCTGACTTCGATGGCACATCAAAATGTAAAGTCAGGGGGTCGCCTCCAGAAATTATGTTGGAGGAGTACCTACAGCACCATAGTTTGAAGCATAGGGACACTGAAGCTGATCAGAAGAATATGAGGGTGAGATGCAGCAGGCAGTGATGGGAACAGAAACAGAGAAACAGAACTTTGTATCTCCATTGAAGCAACTGATTGACTTTCAACATTTTGATAAATCCCAGTTAACAGTGGGATTGTGTTTTTTTAATCATTACTTATTATACAAGTATGTGCTTCAGTCAGCAGTGGCCCGTACTGTTGCTACTGAGGCAGGTCTCCTCTGAGCATGTGCAGACAGGAGCTCTCTGGTGTTGTTTTGAGTCTTAACCCATCCAGTAAAGCCTTACGGCGATATTCCACCTTGATCCAGCATCCATCATTTTCCATGACACGTGTCCATGAGCAGCTTATGAAAACTGCTCTCAGCTCATCTGATCAGCTCACAGGATTTAACAGGCTGGGACGTCTGAAGGCCAACAGTGGTATCTGATCCATACTGGTACTACTAATACTGTTATTTACTGTAACTGTTGATAGAGCTGCTGCTGCTACTGCACACACAACACACACACACAACATTTGAAGTGTATCAATTCAGCTGGAGTGATTATTATTATTACATTTATGGCCAAAAAGCAAGAGAGATCATTCTAAACACAGAGATTCAAATATAGAGATCTGAAGAAAATATCTGATATTAATTTCAGTTTCATCTGAGTAGCAATTGTTTGTACAGAGAATGAAGTCTCTGTGCTGTTCTGTTATTTTTTAATTCACAGTTTTTATCCCATCAGCAAATTCCTGAGAGAGTTGGCAGTTCTCTTTGTTTAACCAGACCGTTAAATCTGGTTCCGCCCAGAGTGACACAGAGGCAAGAAAGAGAGGAAGGAAGGGGTGGGAGACCAAAGATGAAATGACTGAAAAGACAAAATTTAATCTCCCTTACATGTTTTTTTGGGGTTTTTTTCTTGTGCATGTTCATCAAATGTCAGATATGGATACACACAATCTGTACAATTGGACTTTTTCCACAGCAGACTTGTGCCCTCATTGCAGGACACGTACAGGTGTTACAAATAACGGCTCTGCTCTTTTCATGTTTCCCAGTGAGCCATGACAGCATGACAGTGAGCCAACCTGCACAATATCACGACCCTGAGAGTGAAGCATCCAAATGGAATTCAGCCATTATTAGTTTTATTAATACTTCTGCTCTTCCTGTCGTGACATGCCAACATGTCTGCAGTGAAAAAGCCCTATCACTCCGCAGGGTGAGGTGGGGCACAGGCAGCACAGATGCGCTTAAGTGTCTCCACTCTGATTCTTTTTTAACACAAACTGACTATGTAAAAAACAAAGAGAAAATACAAGGAATAGAAAAAAATCTTAGTTAATGTTCGCAAACAGTTGCCTATTTACACAACCAGCAGATGAGTCTGGAAACAAAGTTAAAGGGTGACTTCATCTGTGTTTTTTTAACGGGATTTTCAAATAAAAACTGTTATCAAAAAGCAGTGACATGGGTTTAGGGTTGAACAGTTAATCAAAATATTATCAAAAATCACGATAGTGCCAAGCCAATGCAATATCCAAATCGCAGGGTCTGCAGTTTTTTTTTGATAATGTGCATAATATGTCACAACATACTATTATAAATGAAGGATTGTTGTGCTACAGAGATATCTCAGCCCACAAATAATATTTCCAGACCTAAGGGAACATGCTTTTTTGACACAGACCCCAGCAAAAATCACACCATCATCACCGTTTTTTGATTTGCTGCAAGAACAAAAGAAAATCACAATTAATTGAATCTTAAATTTTTATATTTTTTCAGTGAACGTAAGATGCAAAAACTACTGTTACCATTAAAATCATGACTCATATTGCAATTGAAACATCTGTCACATAATATCAACAATAGCAATATGATCTTTCCACCTTAATTTTTATGAAATTCCTTGAATTTGTAAGCCTACTTGGCAGTGAACCTGATTCTGACTTGGAAAACAGCTGCTTATTGAGACTGGAAATGAGGGAATGAGATCAGTGACTCTGAACAAAAATACCAAAGTTGCAAGTTGTAAAACCAGAAAACATAAGCTAAAAGATGCTAAAACTGTATGTAGAGTGGTTAATTTGATGTATTAATATAAGAATGGATTACAGCAGCTTCAATCTCCTGAGCATCCTACGTCTTCTACATATAGTACAGAAACAGCTGTGGATTTTCCAGAATAACAAAAATGTTGCTTTTTGTGGTGCTTCAAGTGCTAAAAACTAAATTCTGTTGACCTCCACTCTAATGGAGGGCAGCAGAGGTGAAGATCTGTATTACAAAACCTTGTTATATAAAAAAAACTATCTGCATGGCTATATACCCCTATGAATTAAACATTTGTGTGTGTGATTTGAGTTAACTGACTCTGTAGCTTACTGTACTCAAGATTTCATACATGGTGGATGGATGGACTGGGAGAGAGAGAGAGACAGATAATGAGAGGGAGAGGGTGATGAGAGAAGAAGACAGGAGGGATGAACAAAACCACTGATTTGTTCTTCCTTGTTGTGGTCTTTGTGTGCGGTTGCTTTGTTGCACTCCGCTGTGTTGGCGTCTCTTAAATTACTACTGAACGCAGCCCCTCGGCTTTGTAATCTCACCCTGGACAAAGTGCTGTCATCCTGAAAACCACAGAGCGAGAAACACGGTCATTTTCCTGGTGGGCGGAGCTCAGCGGGCTGTGTGTTGGACGGCGACTTCAGATGATTCTGGTTGTGGTTCAGTACAGACGAACAGAGGAGCTTTATGTTTAACTGATGGAAAGTTCTGATTAGAAGAGCTGAATGAATCCATTCATAACCACCTTGTTTATGTCTGTATAGGCTTGTTGGTGATTGAGGAGGGAGTTAGTTTGTGTGCATGTATGGGGTGGTGGTGTGGGGACTGACCTCATTAGAATAATTAATGCAGTTTCCCATTGGAATTTATTATATAAGTACTCAAATTTATCTATGAATTAAAGGTACTATACAATGCAATTTACGTGTATTATTGGTTTTATATTGCAATTGTGTCGATAGACTTTCTCAGTTGCCTGTGGACTGATTTCTATGTAAGACACTGAGATGTTTTTTCAAGGAAAATCCAAATGTTGTGACCTTTATGTGCTTCCTCACCTCCCCTTATACTGCTGTGTGGAACTTTAGCTAACATTAACTTAGAAATGGAGTTTGCTTAAGTCCAGAACCCACCACAACACAAGCATAACTCTGCTTATCACGTCTATCAACATGATACCGGTCAATCAGATTCTGTCTCGTGTTTGTCACATCACTGTTTTGGCCGATGCCGAGGATGCTGGCTCGTGCCTACAGGGTGCGTGTGTGTGCACTGCAGTGCAGTTCACTTGATGGCCACCGATGTCATTAACAACAAGGAATTTCTGAAAAACCCACATCGTACCTTTAAGATCAAACTTTGTTTTCAAGTTGCTCAACTTGCAGTCATACATTTAAATTTATTTTAGTACAAACTGACAAAAAAAAAAAAACAATACAAGAAAGGTACATTTTCTGAATAATCAAATAAAAAAAATACTGTATATGGCCACACAACTAAAGTATACTGTAGACTTATATTTAAGTGAGTAACATTAATCAAAAGTATACAATTTATCACAAGTGTAGTACAGGTACTGTATATGGGTATCAGTTTGTGTTGAAAGCAAGTTATTAATAGTAGTAGTAGTAGTCTTTTTAACACACAATGACCAGAGGTGTGGACTCAAGTCACAAGATTTGGACTCAAGTCAGACTGGAGTCAGAAATTTGATGACCTTAGAGTCAACATGACACTTGCAACTCAACTTAGACTTCAACACTAGTGGCTAAATGAGTGACATGACTTGAACTTGAGGCTTTTGACTCAAAAACACAGAGATGAAAAAGTCTGTTATTTAAACACTGTAAATCGAATCAGTTGATTTTCTGAATAAGCTAACTTTAATGCTATTCATTCCCAGCAAGTTGACACTTAATTTCCACTTTGCTTGAACAAATCTGACAACGTATAATCAAATTGCAGCAGAGAACCATGAAGAACTAATGTTACATAACTAAGCTGCAGCTGGAAAAAATGATACCAAAGAACATTGCGTTCACGCACAAAAACTATGCGGTGGTCAACAAAAAAAACCAACTGCAGTGTGCAAAATCTGTCATTTGAAACTTACAGATGGCATTGCAACTTCCAGCTTCATTGCACATTTGAAGTTGCACAAAGAACAGTAAGTTGAGGCTTTGTTGTTAAAGCTGCATTACATATGGTGAAGGGCATGTTATGACTTGTTTAGGACTCAAAACTCAAAGTTTAGGACTTGGTGCTTGAGTGCAAAGACTTGAGATTTACTTGGGACTTGGTCCCACCATGAAAGCAGTAGGATCACTCAGTGTGTTATTACTGCAGCCCTTCAGAGCCCTGAAAGGAAACAATAGTTCATCAAAATAAAATGCAGTTTATGCACATCAGATTTTTCCAGTTTTACCCTGTTAAAGGTTCCATGAAGTCAAGTAGCATTTCTGCTTTTTGTGCAAAAATGTCAATTTTATGTTATTCAAAAATGTTAATGATCATCTGAGGGGAAATTGGCTGTTTTAAGTATGAATTGGGGCACCATATTTTACTGGTCTGGACTGAATTAAGTGTTTGGCTTCTGTTTGAGGCTCCACATTTTATTTTGCTTCGTCATATGCCATGACTCATCTAGACCACAGGACACACACTCGCTCTCTCACACACTAATTCACAAACTGCATGGCCAGCGTGTTGGTCATGTACAGATGTGTTGAGCATACCTGTGGTTTTTGGACAAGATGTTCATGCCTGTCAATCAAACTCAGAGAGACAAACTTGGTTTGCATTTCACCTTCGCTGGTTGTCTGGAAATGTCTTCATCACTCCACAGCCGTCCTGAGATGTACAGTAAAACACATTCACATCTGTCTGCATCTGTTTTGCTCTGCCTTGCCATCTCTTTATCTGCTTCATTTCATGTGCCATTCACTCCTTCTTTAATGCCTTTTCACCTTATTCCTCCTTCCTTCTCTTTCTTTTTTAATACTCACATTTCTGATCCTCTCTCTTATACTAAACCTTACCAAAAGTGGGTCAGAGTCTTCAGGCTTGTTACTTAACAGAGGAAATGGGCAACAGATGTGTCTGTCATCACCGGGGAAACAAGATGCACACACCACACGCACCCGTTGACAGACAAACAGACGCTTGTCATGCTCGGTGGAGTGTGGTGAAGATGAAAGTTGGGTCCGAACATCACGGCTGCTTTATGTCTCAGTTTTTCTGCTCAGCGTCACATCTGGGGCTGAAGTAGGTTAGTAGGACGACATGCAGCACGCCAGCACACGATTCACAGAGGGTCGGCCAGTCAGCTCAAGTCAGCTTTATTTAAATAGCACCTTTCATGCAAACATACTGTGCCTACTGTGCTTCACATAGCAAAATTAAAACACAGGCAAAAATAACAACAATAAACACGTATCGCATGTCACTCTGCCACTCCCAATTGGAGCATTAGTAATGTAAGTAAAGTAACTTTACCACAACAAGTTGCTGTAAATGTTTCATAATAAAAGACTTCTGTCTGCTGAAATGCCAGAGAGCTTTTGAAGGGACACAGGAAGTGTTGGGTTTGTATTAACACAGCTAACAGTCAGGGACAGGGTTATATTAGAGCTAAACTGAAAGGGGAAAATAAGGCGGCCATGTATTTTCACAATCTCCTTAGCAATTTAGCTCTGCAGCTATGATGTGCACTCTGCTACATGTGCTGCAGAGACTGCCTGCATTTCCCATGATGCCTTGTGGTGTTAGAACACAGAAGCAAACTTAAGAAACTACTCAGTAGTCTTTTAAGTTCTGTAAACGTAAATGTTACTTTTTGTCAGTGTTGTGATGTTGTTTATGTTGTTGGTAGTTGTTGTTTGTGTGATGGATTATAGTTTGTAACCATGAGAGAGGTGGCTGTCAGGTTTCTTGAGGCCAGCTGTATTTTACATATGAAATTTGTCAAATCACCTAAATGGAACATGGTAAAAGATTAATAATGCTGTAAGTCTCCTTTTATATCTTTATTGCGTATTAGAAAATCATATTAAAACAAATGCCAGTTTCACAAATGGCATAAATTTAAGCTGACTTAGATTCGCACACTGAACCGGACCAGACCGGAAACTGACACAGCTCTACTCTGTAGATGTAAAGGGCTAATTCTAAGGTAACGAAAACACAAGATAGTGGTCATACACTAATAAATATATGCATATGAATGCTATATTCAATGTCTGTGGATAACTCCCTGTAAATCTCACTCTTAAGCTTCTGGCTGCAGCAGTCTGTAATGTAGGTTTCTTAAAGACTTTTCAGGTATTTCAATAAAAAGGGAATTACACTTGTAATTATATTGTAAAATTAAGGTAAACATACTATAAAATTTTAACACTTACACATGCCTTTGTGAGTGTGTGTGTGTGTGTGTGTGTATCCACTGGCTTAGAATAATTAGCAGTAGCAGAGCAAACAGGAGTCTGCAGACTGAGTGTTTCCTGGCTTTAATAAAGTGGAGAGACTGGTAGAGTGGGTAAGTTGGAGAGTAATAAAATTCTATTAATGTCTATTTTAACAGATTATCACATATAAAAGTCTTTACTGGGCTCCTCAGGTTCAGTGGCAATATAAACTGTGTGTGTGTATTTTTATATGACAGCACTGCAGACTGAAGTGACTGGGATGGAAAAGCTAATAATTACGAGCCAGTTAATCAGTGATGCAGGCAGAGCTGCGACCTGCAGCCGTACAAACAACAGCATGAATAAAAATCAGTCAATCATTGTTCTTCCAGCTGGAGTTGTTCTGCATCACTCTTCCCGTCTTAGTTTGGACCACAAAATCACATCACACTCATGTTGTAATGACACAAGGGTGTGATTAATTTCTTTGGCAATGAGAGTTACTCTGATTTTTACACATTTACATATAGACAGGGTGGCAACAGCCAGCATTAAACTGTAGAGAACTGCCAACTGACCACATGTTGGTGAGAATTGATTGATGTGATGGGAAAAAATATGAGACAACTACACTTGGGAATAGAGACTCGAAGGTATCTTGGTTTTATTGAAGTGTTTGGGTGGATTTTTATGGGTTTATGAGTAAAAAGACAGAACATGAGGAGAGTGACAGGGAGAGATGAGTAATAACATGCAACTAAAGTCCCAACTGGGGTTCATGGTCAGTGCCTTATGCTCCTATAGGGAACCAGGGCACCACAGCATTTTTTTAAAGTTCAATTATACCATTTGCACTATGGCTGCACAATTAATCGCACTTGCAATAAAATCATAATGTCAGATGAGCGGTAAAGTTGGCAACAATAAATATGAAATGTACGAGTAGACTTTCAAAATATAGGCACGAAATTTACTTGGTTAGGATGAGGAAAAGATCCTGGTTTGAGTTTAAAAAAAAGGAACTTTTCATGTACGTCCATGTACAAAAGTTACATACATGTAGCTACTTATGTGACCTAAAAAGGAATCAACGTTGACTTGTTTTCACACGGGATATGAACTCCACGCTTCTGGCTGAAAGTCCTGTGTGTGTTTGAGTTTGAGTTAGTTTTAAGCATCAATTCAGACTCACAGAAGACATTTTATTAGTTGTCTAAACATTAAACAGTTAATATTGTACAAGATCCTGTTTAGTGAGGCTTTGTGAAATTACTCAGTAGGAATGAAATGGGTAAACCAGTGTGTATGTATGATTTTGGAGGAGGACACACACAACCTCTGAGTGAACAGAGTGGCTGGTTGGACCCGATGGTAAACAAAATTAGATAAACTGAATGAATTTTAGAGGAGTTACAGGAAGAAGTCCAGCAAACACAGACCAACAAGTCTGACTGACATGTTGGTCAGTGCTGGTGGAAACGAGCCTGCAGGGCTGAAATGAGCTGTCGTTAATGGTGATTTACGGTTTAGAGTTTGGTAAGAGTTTGGGTTGTGGATGGAGAGAAACCTCGTCCAGACTGAGAGCTGACTCAGCTCTCCACAGGAAATCCACGTCTGTCTCCAGCAGCTTAGAGAGAATAAACTGCTGTTTACCTCTGTGTGTGTGTGTGTGCGTGTGTGTGTTTGTGTGTGTGTGTGTGTGTGTGTGTGTGTGTGTGTGTTGTGTGTTTTGTGTGTTTGTGTGTGTGTGCCATGCTGCCAACAGTCCAGTGACTTTGCTGGTTCAACATTGATGTTCCTTTGATTCTTCTTCTTCTACACCAAATTTAAAGATTGGATTACATGGAGTACATATCTTTATCTTTACACAAGAAGACACATTGGGGAATGTCCATTGTTCTGACGGCCCATTATTCCCAATAGTCAGAAAAATGGCTCACTGGACCGAAAGCCTGTTATCTTATCTTGGCCCTGTCCATGGTGCTGAATCAGCGGGGTTTTGCTCTTATAAGACTTTCTTTCTGGCCATATACCAAATGACATTTCAAGCGATTTCACCATCTGAGATAAATTTCTTATGTTGGAATAAAGTCATGAAAGTTTTCATCCAACGTGTAGTAGAAGCTGGTGTTCAAGGCTATCAGAGTTTAGGGTAACTTAGATTGTACACTCCAGCAACCAAAGCTAATGTTCGCTGAACATATTGGTTAGTCCTGAGCTAAATAATGTTAGCTTAATTGGCTAGCTGGCTACACCTGTTGCTCTGCCTGCCACAGCTATCATTTCAGCCGACAGAAACAAAGGTCACCTCCTATTGTCTGAAATCATGAACCTGTTGCTTAAAAATGACCATGAAATGCACATGAAATGTCAGTAATAATAATAACAGACAGAGTGTATTTCGAACAACATTTGAAGACAATAAAGCTCTGTATTTTGAGGTGGTTGTTTCTCAAAGTGCATTCTTTGTCCAACCATATTTCTTTCTCTGTTTCCCTCCCTTGTTTTTGGGGTAAACAGATGAAGCTGCCTGTGCTGCTGCTCGGCCGGTCAGCAGACCTGCGTCCCGGTGAGTTCGTTGTCGCCATAGGCAGCCCGTTCTCCCTGCAGAACACCGTCACCACCGGCATCGTCAGCACCACCCAGAGGGGAGGCAAGGAGCTGGGCCTCCGCAACTCCGACATGGACTACATCCAGACGGACGCCATCATCAACGTGAGTGAAAAGACTCAGACAGACAGACAGACAGACAGACAGACAGGCCCTGAGGCAGGGGAGGTCAGGAAAATTCTTTGGAGAGAACAAAGAGACTCTGTGGTTTTCATGAGGTTCAGCAATTTTGCTGACAAAAGTTTCCATATTCTGCAAAACTGAACATGACAGACCCAAATTGTTTGCATGTTTACATTTATGATGACCATGTGCGTGTTTGACTTGGTATAAACAGATCTTTGATGCAGTCTAAGTGTATTCAGTGTTGATTCCACTTTGACTCCGTGTCTGCATTGATCTGCTGATTGGCTCGATATTGAAAGTGACTGAGAAGAAACTTACTTTCATATGCGATACAGCATGACAGTGTAGTGGTGCACATAATTATGACAGTGTCAGACAAACACAACATTATTAGAAGTCATTATTACACTGATGTCTCACTTCAAATGCAATTTATTTATCTCTCCTTGCTTTTACATTCTTTGTTTATTTATTTGTTTTCTACAGGTTTGATACATATTTATTATTATTTATTCTTTTAAAGCACTGATCAAGAGTGGCACCTTGAATTTCGTTGTGTTAATACACTGTATTCAATGCGATGACAATAAAGCTTCTATTCTATTCTTGCAGTACGGCAACTCTGGAGGACCACTAGTCAATCTGGTAAGTGAAAGAAAAAGTGCTAGAGGAGACACTTAGAGGAGAAAATTCTCTTTTTTCCAGTTTCTCTACTCCTCTCTGACTGTAGTATCTTTTGGGTTGTGGATAAAACAAGGCATTTGAGGATGTCAACTTTGGCTTTGGCAACATTTTTCACTGTTTTTTTTTTTTTATTTTATAGACCAAACAGCTAATTGAGTCATCAAGAAAGCAAATAACAGATTAATCAACAATAAATATAGTTGGTAGCTGCAGCCTTGTTTATACTATGTCACCTGACACAGATGGGTTAACACTGAAGTTACTTTAAGTTACTTTGGTCACATATAGATGCTGAAGGGTGCCTTGTGCAAAATGTCGGTATTTGACAACCTGGGACTGAGAACGAGTTGATAAATACCAGCTGGATTAATTAGAACATGCAGCAGGTTGTTAAGGAAGAGAAGAATTACTTAAAATGCAGGTTTAACCTTTTTTGCATCATAGTTTTAAAATAGTGGACATCCCATGAAAACCATTCAGAAAGTATGTGTATAAATGCTTATTAAAATGTTGTGTTTTTTTGCCCTTATGAGGAATATAATAATAGGGCATTTTAATGTATTTCCACCTCTTGTTTTGGAAGGTGAAACTGAATGTTTTGGAAAAAGTAACCAAGTCAGGTATTGTTTGTGTCGCCCTGAGATTCAAGTTAATTTAATTCTTACATCACCTCTCGCTATCTGTAAAACAAGGAAAGAAACACAGTTTCTTATTACTGGGATCACATCCATATGTTGCGAAACAGAAATATACGTAATCTCATATAAACAATCACCACGGCTCATAAAGTCCTTATTAGGAAAGGTAAATAAAGAGTTTAGGTAATACTTGGCAAATGGTCGCAGTCCACAGCTGACTCTGATTATAAGTTTGTTTTCCGCTGGCCTTGTTACTAAACGAAGAACAATGTGGCGTCAGAGTCATTGTTTAACAAGCTTCATGAGGAAATTTGACTATTACTGTTGGGCGTTACTGATGGTAAATTAATGTGTGTTTTTCTGTGTGTGTCATGCAGGATGGAGAGGTGATTGGCATCAACACGCTGAAGGTCACAGCAGGAATCTCCTTCGCCATCCCCTCCGACAAGATCAGACAGTTCCTGGCAGAGTCACACGACAGACAGGCGAAAGGTTTCTAACAGTTTCACTCTTTGTTTTCATGGTTATTGTTCATATACACAACATGTGCAGCTGTGAACAGGGTCAGCAACAACATGAATTTTAGCTGCCTAAAAACAGTCAGTATCAGTTTAAGTGTAGAATATTTTCACTGTTTTGTCTTGCCCTCAGACAGCCTTTTCCAAATATATCTCTCTCCAAAGCCGCCACACTCCTTTGGCAAAAATTGTAATTTTACCTGGAGTTGCAATTGTATAGTTGCTTTGATCGGTTAGTTTGTTTGTGCTATTGTGACTTTGGTATTTTAAAGGTTTAGTTCTGATTCACCAAAGGACTATGGAGAAGTACATCATATATATTACTACTGCTACTTAAATTAGCCAGTTGCCCAGAGAGAAAACCTGGGAGGGGAAGTTTTTGTGCATACACATTATCAGAAGATGTTTTTTTTATGTATTTTGGATGTTTAAGAGCAGTACAGTGGTGGTGTTTTGTGTTTTAATGGGCTGAATATTTATCATGACACAGAAATGAGAAATAAAAACTACAACCTGTTAGCAGTAAAATGTGGCCTGCTTCAGTCATAAATCGAATTCCCCCTGCTGATCCAAAAATATATTAAAAGCATGTGCTTTCATTTGTGTCTATTTTCTCTCCATCATTACACAGTTTAAAGGTTTCTACCTGTAGGTGTTGTAAACATCTGTGTAAATGATTCCAGACGATTTCATAATACTATAATTGGGCCTGTCTTAGCAGATATGCAGCTCATGATTGCATTTTCATGTCAGATAAATTAATGTTGTCAATGTGAAGTCAGGCATTTACAGGACATGGACCTCACATTGACTCAAAAATGCCAAATTTCACAATTTATCTGAAATGCAAAGCCTCCTGTCAAGGATGGAAGATGTTTTCCTGCTTTCCTGAGAACTTTTTGATTTATGAAAAGATAAATAGACTAAAAGAAGGTGACAATCCTCACATGAACATATTGAGGTAACAATTTGTATATAAACCACATATGTCTTTATGTTCTCCAGGTAAAACAGTCCAGAAGAAGAAATACATCGGCGTCAGAATGATGAGTCTCACTCCAACGTAAGTTCCTGGGAATGATGACATAATAACATTTTGAATTTTCATCAAATGATAATGTAACTGCTGGAACATCTGTTAGGTTTTTGTGCTTAATGTTAGGGATTTTGGAAAGAAAAGATATCTTTAAAAAATGGGCTAGAATATGTTGGTTAAGAGTTTGGTCAGGTTTTTAGTTACTTTACTTTAATAAAATGTTGACTATATCTATAAATACCTATTTTTTCATATCTGTAGTGATAATAAAATGGCATTCATTTGTGTGACTGTAAAAATAAATTCACTGAGATGATTGGTTTATCTCTCCAGATCACTGAAACGGATGTTTCTCAGTCCTGACTTTCATACATAACAAGGGTGGTGATCGTATCGAATTTATGACCTCAGCTTTATCTGCTGTCAAATGATGCGTGTAAAGAGGAATGTAAGTCAATCCAGGCCAGGTCCACAGCCTACAGGTCAGAGGAACGCCCAGGCTGCTCCTCTGGAGTGGGTCACTCTCGGAAACACCCCAAAACACCAAAACAAGCTTGATTTTATGACAGCTTATTAATTTTAAACACACCAGTGGGGTTTAGCCCATTCGTCCACCATATGTTACAATACTAATGACTCTTTTCCCAAAGCTTACAGTCACTTCATAGATTTTCCTGCCTTCCTGGCAGTCAGTTTTTCACTGTACAGGAGAATAAACAAGGAGAAATTTGTGGCTAGGGTAATCTGTTACAGTGAACATTTTGCCAGCTTTACTTTTTGTCAAATTTATCATCATATGGTTAGACAGCACTGAAAACTTTCACTGCTGATGCATTTAAGGACCCTCCGAAACTTGAGAGCAGCAAACTTGCAAAAAATGCCACAATTTTACATCTTTTCTTGATCTGTTTGATGACACTACTTCATGAATGCATTGGCTTTTACCCAGTCAATATCAATTCAAAAGCAACCTTGAATGCACCAGCAAGAGGAGTTTTAAAAGTGATTTATACAGAAAACAGCCATATGTATGGAAGCTGAAAAAAGTTGTGCTTGCAATTATTTTTTTTGATGGTGTCATCTCGAGACAATGAGTTTATAATGAGTTTTATCTTGTTATCTTTAAAATAATGAGATAATTCGCAAGAAAATAACTTTTGTTTTCTCAAGCTCACAGGATAATTTTGGAAAACTAAAAAATGAGTGTCTGGTTTATTTCATCACTCCTGAGCCTCCAAGGTCACCGTCATGACTGTTGGGGAGGGTTCATAATGTGCAATTTTGTTTGCTAAAGTTACATCACTACAATAATCTTGTTTAATAGTAGCCAAAAATGAGAGGTTGACCAACTCCCGTCTTTCTGCTTCAGCCAGCAGCTGCTCAAATAAAGCAGATTATAATGGCAGAGGTGAAGACATTATTAAAGCTATCCGTTTAGCTGTGAGACTTGCAAGCCCATCTCAAAAATCTGTGTTGTGAGCACCATTATTTTGACATTATTTTATTGGAAATAGTTTGCCTTGCTAGAAGCTTATGAGTAACATGTTTTAACTGTTATTGAGGAATAATATTATTGTGCTGAGGTCTGTTGCGTCAATAAATGAGCGCATGGCTGAGCAACATGTTTTTTTTTACCACTCTCTTCCCTCCCAACACTTGAGAAAGTCTTCCATCCGTGCATCAGATGTGTTTATGACTAGGAATAGGAGAAGAAAAAGAAAATAATGCAAACTGAAGATAGCTACTGCACATTATCCTTTTTATGATGTTCATGTTAGTTTGTCTTCTTGATCTGACTGAAAATGCAGGTCACCAACCCTCAAATCTCAAAACATACATTAAAAATGTCTGAATGCTCCCTGTCACAAATTACTTGTCTAATGTTTTAAGTCTCTGGAAGTTGATTTGAACTGATCACTGTAAACTGAAATGAGCTGAAACCATAATTTTAGCTTCCTTCTGCACCTGGATCTTGTTAGCCAGCGTCCAGAGGAATCTGTTAAGCCGGAATAACTTGAATAAATAAGTACCTGGTGACTCAGTGATGTGGCTGGCCTTTCAATCAACAGCAGATTCTTCATCAAAATCAGACTGCTGAGGTTGCAGCTTTTCAAAGCTTGAAGCTTTGAGTGTCACAATTAATCGGAGCAAAACTTTACATGATGGAATTTAAAATGAGTCACAATGCATCATCCTCTCAAGCTGAATTAAAATCAAACCGATGTGTTACAGACATTTAGTACAAAACCTCATGTTTTGGCTGTTTTTCTCTTCTTCTCTCCCCTCAGGCTGGCTAAGGAGCTGAAGGAGAGGCAGTCAGACTTCCCAGATGTCACCTCCGGGGCGTATGTCATTGAGGTCATCAGCCGAACTCCAGCTGAGACGTGAGTGTCTTTCTCTTCACTTCATATTCACACGTTATCTGTGTCTCAAATCAACAGGCTGTATTTTCACAGCCACGCTAATAACTTAGAATATGTAATTCTGCATTATCCGCACTGAGTTTGATTTTCATGGAAAAAATAGATGAAGAGATGCATGACTCACTGCTGCAGAATATATTTTTGAAAAATTGTTGGTATCCACATGAAAAGCAAACCACAGTGTTCCAACCGAAAACATAGCAGTTAGAGTTTGTTTTCTTGTTGTCTGGTGGGTTTATGTACAGTAGGACCGAGGCAGGAGTCAGGATGAGGATCTGATGTTGCTGAAAGGACATTTATTAGATCTGAACTGTGTGAAGACTGCAGGATATGGAAAGTTCACTTCTGGTTTTAAAGCTGCTGTTTTGCTTTTGGAACTGGGCTGAAAGCTGGCAGTGAAGGCAGAATCATGAATGTTTCCCACCCAGACTGTCCAAATCCCTCTGGCAGGGAGGACAAACCGCTTCAGTCATAGTTAGGCAGATTTTTCTTTGCTCTGGAAGTGGAGCCTCTCCATTTGAGGAACAAAAAGAGGGTTCACCTCGAGTGCTAACTGAATACGGTGAAACACTGAACAGTTAGAAATCACTCAAAGAGCAAATACCTCCGACCAGGCGGTAGTAGCCTCTAAATGTGCTATTTATTAAAGGGAAATATTGAAAAATGATTCATCTATGTTTGGAACCAGATCTGCATCAAATTCACAATCCCAAATGTGTCCCATGATTCTTTATTGTGGTCTACATGTGGCATTTATTCATTTAAATAATTGAAGTCAGTTAGGAGACAAAAAATAATCAGTTGCTTGATCCATGGCCTAGCTTTACACAATATTCACTTCAATCAGTTTACACATTTTTGACTCAAGTCATTTTATGTATAAATCTGGAAACTTCACATCTTAGTATTATTATCAGACCAAGATAGAATCTTGCTCTTTCTGCTCCACATTGAACTTTGCATCTCAGTAACCATGTGTCTTACATTTTATGCAGGTTGACTTTGATTTTATGCAGATTCTCACTCTGGAAAAAAAAAATCCACAGATTTTGTTTGGATCTGTTTATTATACATACATGAGCAAACAACAAGGAGCTTTAAAAATGACACAAGTGGAGCAAAGACTGAAATGAGCTGCAGTATTGGGGGGGGGGGTCACTAGCTACTGCAGCAAAATTGAAAAATGTACCTTTAAAAGACAAGCGTGTTAGTTAATCAGAAAAACAACCTTATAGCACAGGGGCCCCACGATATACAATAAGGATATTATCACAATACTCACATTGATCGATACTATATTCAGTGTAGTGACTAAGTCCTATACTCATCCATTACTGACAGCTAATGGGGCTATGATTGTTTAGACATGTACTTGGAAAAAATTAGGTCCAGTTTTTACCAATACTTTATATCACAATGTGTTTAGTTGCTGTATCCACGCTCAATAATCCATCACTTTAAATAACTTGAAAATAAAATTAAAACAAAATACAGCTACAATGTTGATCAAGCACAGTCAAAAACCGTCACCTCTGTTTGATAGCATTAACTAATTCTAAATAAACTATGGCTTCTGGCCCATATCATACGCCCCCCTAGTGTTCGGAGGAATTATTGCACAGTAAACAGAAATATTAAATTATATTATTGTGATATAAGTTTTCAATGCATTCATCTCACTTCAAACATTTTTATTACAGCAAATGGGATTGTCAAGCAGACAGATTGAGCAACACTGTAATAAAAACCTAACAATCCTACTGACCGTGATCTAAGAGAAAAAGGAAAGAAAGAAAAAGCATTTTTAGTGGCATCTAGTGGCATGAAAACAATTGATTTTATTATTCTAATACCAAAAGTTTAATTCACATTGTTAATATTAATAATTCATTTAATAAAAGATACTTGGTGTCTGTGTATTGACATAATATTGTCACTACAAATATCACAGTGCTATGCTGTATCAACTTTTTTCCCCTACCCCTACAATCTATATTGAGGCAGCAACCTCTAGTGGCCATAGTACACAAAACCACTCATACATGTTTTGGAAATCATGGGCAAAGAAACCTATTTTGTAGAATGAGGGCAGGTAAGGGGTAAGAACTGCAAAAACACGGATTTCCTAACAGTGTTAATCAATATGAATCCATAACCTTATCAAGCAAAATCTGCAGATGTGTTGTGGATGCTTCATAAAAAATAAAATTAATTGCCAATTAATGTGATGTTGTAAAAAGTCATTACACACCACAAACATTGTGACATTTGTCAACCCTCCCATTTCTTTCTTGGTGACAGAGCTGGCCTGCAGGAGAGTGATGTCATCATCAGCGTCAATGGTGAGCGAATCACCTCGGCCAGTGATGTCAGCGCCGCCATAAAGCGGGACGAGACGCTGCGAACGGTGGTGAGGCGAGGCAACGAAGACATCATCCTTACCATCATCCCCGAGGAGATCGAGCCTTGACGTCTCAGCTGAATGAGCAAACAAACAACTCAACAACCCAAACCATCAACCAATCCCGAGCTGGCTCTCAGTGTTTTTCAACTAATTATGAACACTTTGAAAAACCAAGCAACCATTAGGGGTGTGTGTGTGTGAGTCTGGGGCCACACCTACTGTGTTTAAGAACTTGTAATTATTAGTACTACTACTCTTCCATGGTGTTATCCTCACACACACCTTCAGCGGTCCAACATCTTTACCCTGGGAACTGAAGCTTCAACCTTGGCATCATATTTCTGATATTAGTTTGAATTTTTCTTCTAATCTCAATTTACTTTCCATCATCTTCACAGACCTTTTCTATTCTACTAACCCCATCTGTCGCTACAAAGCGGTTACTGCAGGGTACCGTAGTTCTTTCTCATTGTTTGTTCTTGATGGAATATTTTTTTAATAGTATTTTTGTCTGTATGTGTTTGATGACAATTTTTCAAAAAAAGGGAATAAAATTATTTTAAAAAGTGTTGGTGTAATAACTGTTAGTTTTGCATTACCTTTGAATATTCTGTACTTTTATATTTTCAGAATATTTTTTATGAACAACAAAAAAACCTTTTCTATGAGGTCTATAAGTTGCAGGTGGAGGTTCCTCATGGAGCCGTTTAGGATCTCCTGAGCTATTGAAGACACGCTGAGATCTCGCAGCCCTCCTCCTCTTTGTGGAGTGTTGTCTTCTGTTCCCACATCATCACAAATTTCTACACTTTCAACTTCAAAGTTAATACTCCAATTTGCGTATTACAGCAGGCAAGCCAACACGCCGACACCCAAGCAAGACTCTTCTTACAGTCTTACAGAAACTGTACCTAAAGATGGACGACACATCTCCACTTCCTCCCACTGCAAAATGCACACTTGAACAAACATCAACCTGATAAGAACTACCTAAAATGACAGAAATCATCTTTAGGAAAAATTTATTGAGTTTGGTTTGGCCCATGTCCCAACCTGGAGGGGGCCGGTTTATGACTAGTACTGCAGCCAGCCACCAGGGGGAGCTGAAGATGTGTTGACTTCAATTTTGTGGAGCTGCTGTTCCATCCATCTTTAGACAATCAGTGGTCTGTTACTGTACATAAAACAGAGATTGAAATGGACACAGCTGCAACCTAAAATCGCTGATCTCTTTTTTACTGTTAGGAATGTGTAATATTTATTGGTCACCAGATGCTAAGAACAGAATGTATTAATTAATATTAAATTAGATGTGATGGGATATTGATGTGAGTCGGAAAAAAACAACTTCTGTCAAGTTAAGTTACAACTAGCTGGTAAAAACAGTAATGCATTCAGTAACTCAAGAGCCAGGTATTTTCCTTAGAGTTGGTGGAGACCAAACAGAGCTAACATTCATGAGGTGGTCAAAGACATGACTATAAATAGATGCTAATGTTGCGTCTGCTGGATGTGTAAAAAAGCAATTGTTCATTAACATGTTCACGCTATCAACTTCATAAGGATATTGTGTTTACAGCTTGTTGTGTTGCCCCCATGTGGCCAAAAAAATGTTGCATGTGGAGACATTTTAATACCAGGTGTGAACTTAGCTCTCTACTTGTGATTGGATCAGATATAAACAGGTATAGACAGGCTCCTAGACCCTCAAATAGAAACCAAATAAGTGAACACTGAGTTTAGAACAATTAATCAGAGGGAACTAGACACATCCTCAATAAAGATGTTTGAAAATATAAAAAAATAGAGCAGAAACTGAACTCCAGCACAACCGCAGCAGCCAGGCTCTGTTCACAAGGAGACCGAGAAAACAAGTTGAGAAATAACTCCATCATCTCTCAAACATCTTGTTCTCTGCTCTGCGACTGGTGTGTCCTTCCTCTGTGCCATACTGAGTTCAACACAGTATGACACAATCTGTTGGCCCCAGTGTGTGTGTGTGTGTGTGTGTGTGTGTGTGTGTGTGTGTGTGTGCAGGCCCAGCGGAGCGAAGGTGTTACATAACATTCGACACAGTTAACACAGTGAGGTTAGTAATGTGTTCTCTGTGAGGGTTCATACAGGAGGTCAGCTGATGTAAGATAATGCCATTTGTCTTCTCACATAGAGATTCAAAGCTAAATTGGGTATCTACTGCTACTGCTAGTGACTAGTAAGTGTTTGAAGTGTTTTACTATTTTAACTAAGACAAAATATTCTCACTACTATTGTTGTTGAATTCTGAAAATTAGCCTTATTTTTTAAATCTTGTGAAATGACAGCTTGTTTAATTTGATTTATAGTTTTGAGTTACAGTTGCTGGCTATAGCTCTTCATTTTGTGTCTGAATTGAGCCTCTCTGGCATGTGTGCCGCTTCAGTAACTCCACCAGTTAAATGCATTATGTTACATAAATGGATAAAGTTTGGGCTCAAGACAACAAGTGGGTGACATCTCCAAAACACTACATGCTAACTGCATTTCTTTTTTTTTTTATTCCATCGCCATCTCCATCGTTGTCTTCTGTGTGAGTGACTAATTGGTGCACTGTAATTTGTACCATCTGATTAAATAAATTATATATTACTTAATTAATTTCAGCACAGCCACTATCAGGAAGTGTTTCTACAAAGGATGGAGAAATAAAACATAAATACATTTCTCTAAATAATGTTAGATTTTCTAAAACTTCCCAGACCAAAATTAACCATAGTTGAAGAATGACCCATATACCGTTGGGTAGTTTCAGCATTGTGACAATGCATTTTCCAGCTATTCCAAGGAGGTTTTTAAACAGTTTATTTAACTACAGAAGAAAGAGAATTATTTCACTGCATAAAGGAACACTTCATCCTTAATCCTTAATTCAAAATCCTCATATCCTCATCCTCGAATAACTAAAGCTATCAGACAAATGTAGGGGAGTAAAAAGTACAATATTTGCCTCTAAGATGTAGTGAAGTAGAGGAGTAAAGCTGCATAAAATGCAAATACTCAAGTAAAGTACAAGTACCTCAAAAATGTACCGTGTATTCTATGCCTGCAGAAAAAAAAAGGTGGGCTGAGAGGTGAACTGGGTTCACCATTAAAATGTGAATGACATCTTTTCATCACTGAATGCAGATAGATGACATCTAGCAGCAGGAGAAGACAAGCAGGGAGTTCTTCATTCATTTCGACCCCACTTGGATGAGAAGTGAATGGAACCAGTGACCCAGTTCATCCTGATTGACAGAGCAGATTTTCTCCCAGAACTCCCCTCTGCTGACTCAGTGTCTGTTCTCCACATGGCTGACAAAACATCCGCACATCATTTTATAATTTGGTGTCCTCCTTATGTAATGTGTGACCCATTTCGTTTCTGATGACTCAGCTCACAGCTGTCATTTGGTCCGCTGCGTAGTACCTTGGCATCGACCGTATCCTCTGTTTCTTTTTATTTTTTGGGAACAAGGCCTTTCACGCAGCAGGATCCACTTCACATGTCATCTGTACAGGACTCACTGCTGCAGTTCTCCACATGAGAGGACTTTCAGTGACCTTGATGGTTCATTTCTGACCAATTTATGAGTCAGCGTTACTGGAAGGCCTGGCGGGAAACATCGGCTAAGTTGATTTTACCTTTCGGGAAACTCTTGGGAAACATTTTCCTCAAATTGCCGTTGTCGTTCATGCAAAATATCCATAAATCAGCATTGTCAATTCTTAAAAGTCTTTTCTGAGTCATGTTTTGACAGAAAATGCAGCACTGGAGCCCAAAGATACCAAACTGAGGGCCAAAATCTTCTGCTGGTTACTGTTGCCATAGTTAATGAAACATGCCTTACGGTTATATGCTTTTGTAACTGTTTCGGCACAGAATATGCAATCTTTTGTCATTTTCAGTCATGTCCCTTATTCTTTTAAGTGTCTTGGTGATCTACAACTTTGGAATTTAGGAAAGTAAGGCACTGAGCTCTTGCAAAATTAACGCCTTGCTCAATAGTCATGTTGTTGCTCGTTTCCTCTCAGGATTTCATAAATACGAGAGATTAGGGAAAGGTAGGAAAATGTTTTTTTTGTTTTGCACTCAAAATTTTGAGAATAAAATCAAAACATTTCAAACTTATTCACGAAATGATATTCAAACTTTACTCTTGACATTTCAACTTTATTCTAAGGATGCAAAATTTAAAAAAGTGCCTCCTCTAATTTATTCTTTATGACTAGTAGTAATAATGAAAGTTTATTTTTGACATTTGCACGTGCACTTCTCTTTTTTAAGGAGTGCTTTAACAGCATTAAAAAGTTATTTAAAAACTCAAAGAGTACATTCATCTGTATAAATATATTTTTATTGCTATTTACGTCAGTACAGTTAATAAAACCATCACTGTCACAGTCCTTTTAATAGTTTACATTGGCATTAAAGCGTTATGTTACAGACATGTACATTATTTAAAATATTACAGGCTCATATTAAAACACTTCATAATCAGTTACACCTTCTATATACACTCCTATAACAGGAGTATATAAGATTTTCCACAAGTGTAAAACCAAACACTTAAGGCTTGACGAACCAAAACACTTAAGAACAGGTCAGTGCAGTTACAGTAACACAGTGTAAGAATAACTGTCGGTCAGGATAATGAAACCTGGACGGACCTTGGAGTGTTTTCATGCACCTTTTAATGTGAATAAATGAGTGTTCTGCTGGTGTTGCTGTAAATTATTCCTCATGTTAAAACCTGGATAGATCACATCACTGCAATAATTTAAAGCTTCTTTATGTTTTTAACCGAGTGCTCAGTTTTACTATTTTCTGTTAAAATGGTTTCAAAAACAGTTTCTGATGTATGTCTGGATACTCTTTCATGTGGTCAAACTTTCCCAGAATGCATTGTAGCCACAGGACATGTTTTTGGTTTTTTTTTTGTGATGTATGGGATTTCTACAGTTACACATTTTGTTTCCTTACATCACGTTCAGAAGCTGATGAGACAGTTTTACATCCAGGACAGCTGTCTCACAGGGTTGCATTCATAAGCTTTTTTCCCAGAGATAAAAGATAAATAAACCGTTACAGAGGCTGCATCTTTGACAGCTGGAAACTTGTAGTTTAAGACAATTTAATACTTTATCAGATTGTCACTATTATTGTTTTAATTTGTCCATATTTCAGCCTTTTCTGTCTTGCGCTGTTAGTGTCTGCTCCCTGCGCTGCCTCCCGTCTGACACTAAGGTCAGTCAGAGAAGGATCAGGGGCAGAAAGGCTTCCAGGTTGTTGTGTTAGTCTTTTAGCAGTGTTGAACTCAGTGCATGGCTGGTGTCGGGGCGGTCTGCTCCAACGGTCCGGTAGGTGCTGCTTCCCCAGCTGAGCTGCTCAAGGCTCCCTGGTTGAGGGCTAACTGCGGCAGGGCGCTCAGAAGGGCCCTCTCCAGCTTCTGCTCCAGAGCGTCCAGGCGACGGTCCACATGCTCCTTCAGCCTCCTCTCCATCTCCTCCAGACGACGCTCCATGGCTGAGTCCAGTTCCCTGCAGAGGGAAATGTGGTAACATTTGGTTTAAGCAAAGCGCCTGCAGAGTAAAGGCATAGAAAGCCTTGTCTGAACAAGAATGACACTAACAGGTGCATTTTCTTGTCAATTCTGGTTGTGACTCATGTTGAATGTAATAATAACTGTGCTGTGACTTTGTATTAGGCAGTGAAATGAGAAGAGAGAGGCATATCTAAAGTGCAGAGGAATGACAGGCGGGGGTGGACAGAGAAAGTTGAGCTGTGCCTGATTCATGAACAAACACGAAGCCACATCAGACACCAAACCTCAAATATAAACACAGACACCAAAAACTAAACCACCCACACAGTCAATGTTGACCTCAAAATCCTGCTGCGCCCATCTTACTCAGGCACATTTCTTTCTGTGTGACACTCTCAGACTTTGGGTGTGTTTCATCCGAACCACCTAGAGGAAAATTTTCAAAACCAAGGCGCTTAACAAAACATCTCCCCTTTTCTCTTTTTCCATCCTCTCTTTGCATTTTCTCAGCATTACTTTTTACCCTCAAAGATCTTTAAGAGTCTTCAAACCACCTTCAAGTCCTTCTCGACCCTGCCGCTCTGACATCTCCGTCAACACTCACCTCTGATCTTTGCTGCTTGTCTGCTCAGCAACTTTTCATTAAAGGGCGTTAAAGTGGAAATCACCTGTGTTATAAAACAGCAGCTGGTGATACTGGTGGTACTTTGAATGTCTAGGTCTTTTTTACAGTGGCTATAAACTCACAAAAAATAAGAAAGGTCCTCTCTAGAGCCAGTGTTTGGTTTGTCTGTTCTGGGCTACTGTAGAAACATGATGGTGCAACATGGCAGACTCTGTAGAAGAGGACCTGCTCCCTCTGTAGAAATTAATTCTTAATTTCAGGTGTTTATACACAAATGAAAACATGTTTATCACTATTGTATTCAGTTCTGGCATATTCTGCCAATAGATCTTCCTAAATCATATACACTGGTCTTTTAAAGGGGTAATTCCAGCATTTTTTAAACCTGGGCCCTGTTTTTAAAGATTTTGGGGTCTAAATGATCCAGTAGATCAAAACAGGCTGCAATGGCTGCAACATAATGCTTGGGAGCAAAAGCATTCATCAAAGTACATCCACTGAAAGTTCTTGTTTTTGCAGCTGTAAAGGTTAGATTGCATCTGACAACATTATGAACAGGATCCCTATAGAGATAGATGTTTTCAGACAGCCCTTTGGGGCCCTGAAGCTGTTTTATCATTCTCTTTAAAGTAAATTTTGTTTCATTTCGCATCTTCCAGCTGTAGCTTTTTGTGCCTTTTAGTTATTTAGACCCTAAAATATGTAAAAATAGGGCACAGGCTTAAAAAATACCAGAAATTTAATAATTGTCAGAATTTGGTGAGTGATCCATTGTAGAAGTAAAACAGAGACCAATTTCTGCACATACAGTAGCAGGACATAGACAAAGATACAATGCAGTCTTAATTTTCTACAATGCAACTGCAAGACAGGTATGAGTTTTAAACAAACAGACGTTTCTCTCACAGTTCCGCCACTGCAAATGCAACCTGCTTCTTTCGCCATCATTATTGCTCCCTCCATCTTCAGGTCAGCTGCACAACTAAAAGCAACAACTTCCTGCATTCAAAATATAGGAAATCACTTCACAAAAAGATAAAACAGGCAGGTTCAGGGACAATCAGCTCACAAGAAAAAAATCTCCGATCAGCATCTTTAAAACAAGCAAACTTAACTACAATTAAGTATTTGTTTGTCCACCAGTTTCTAAGAGTATATATTACCTTTTCCCCTGTTTTCTGGACTTAATTTAGAGAATTAAACTAAATATTTTACCCTGTGGTAACTAGACTGATGTGTTGTGGTAAAGACGTACCACGGAGCTGCTGTCCTCTCCTCGATGTGCAGTCACACTCAGCTGACATTCTCTCTGAACCCACATGTGATGCTCTGCTCTGACAAAGAACCTCATTTATCAAAGCGCAGTTTGTAGCACCATCTCATACAGATATTATCCAATTGTAGAGGGAAAATAATGTCAACTAGAAATTAAGTTAACAGATACTGGGCCTTTGCATCAGTGTTAGCTATACAATTCCATTTCTTTAACAAGGTTTGGTGAGTTTGCCAACATGTTGATGATTCACACATACAGCGATGCTGATAAATGAACTCTATTGTCTCCGTATCAGCCTCCTCCCTGAACTCCTAACAGCCACTGACTAAATCCAGACCCTTCTATGTAGCTGAGGCTGTCAGCAGCTCACTAGACAGAATGATTTTTCAAGAACATGAAAGCTTCAGTGACTTTCTTGCCACGTAATCTGATGAACAATGCGGAATTTCATTTCAGACATCTTGGAGTCTGGAATATTCTACCATGAAGCAGTGGGAAATGTTTAGGCGTCAGCTGACACTTTCAGCTAACAATGCAACTTTAGACAAGCAAAACTATTGACCAATAAAATAAAGACTCTGTTTCATCCGCGTGCTCAATGGTAACAACAATGTGAGAGTGGGACAGTGTGGCTGCAAAAATTGAGACACAGCAATCAAAAAATAAAAAATCGAACACTTTCCAATTAATTAAGAAATGACCAGCCTGAATGTTCTGTTTAGCTATGTACGCACATATAAATCTACACAGTAGCTTATTTTCTGAGGAAAAGCTACAGAAAAGGTACAAAAGCCTATAGTCTGACCGTGATATAAAACTGTGTTTGTCAAGGAGAATTTGTTGCATGAACCCGCATCAATTTCACTTGCTGTATGTGGAATGCTTGTGATGCTCCAACAAATAACACGACGAGTATTATGGTCAAAATACGTGGTGCATGGATGCAACAAGCAGGGCGGAGTGGGGATTTTTATCAGCTAACAGAGTCTGTGTTTGTAGCGTGTGGTTGTGTTCTTGCTGTGTGTGTCTCTGTGACTCCACCCCCACCTGACAATCATGGCCGAGGACATCCCTTCTCATATACATTGCCAGAATTTTTCCACATAAATGATCGGCTCCACTCCACAGGTTATACAGTGTTAGGAAGCATTGGCTGTATGGAGCTGAATGCATTAACTAGATCATTGTAACTAGAGGATCATGGATACACATTGATTTGATTGATTTATTTTTAATCTGCAACATAACAACATCTATGATTTTTAAACATATAGTACTTATTTTGTTTTTACACTGTTCTCTGTAGTTTTTACATGTTGGAGGGCTGCACAGTGGCAAAAAAAGACCAGCTGGGTAAAAATAGAGATGAGGAGCGTGCATTTCCGTGGTCAGTGTAGCAGCTTCATTTAATTATAACGGACCCACTCTGCTGTGGGCGTGTTGGGCCGCGTCTGTGCCCCATGTATTTCAGCTGTAAGGTAGTAGTAATGCAGCAATTTAAAATTTACAAACTGCTAGAAAACATCAGCTGTTGCTCTGTATTACTTTGAAAGTGTTTCACTTTAGGAAAAATCTGCACATGATAAAATTCATCATTTTATTCTACTCATTATTAATAAGCCTAAAAAAATGCTAATTACAGGATAATACTGCCTCTAGTTGTAGCCCTACAAGTATTATTACTGTCTTAATAACAACAATAAAGCATTTTTTTTTTATATTTATAATTTAAAATCATTTTATCTTACATGTTTCGAGGCCTTAGTCAGCTGAGTTTGTTGCAGGAACCAAGAAGTACCGTCTTCTTGACACAAGGTGGAGCTACTTAATCTGATTACAGATCAACAAGCTACTTCATGATGTAGAGTGATGGTTCAGATGATAAACACACATAAAAGGAGTTCTGGTGACTTCATTGACTAATTACACCAGAGGAATCATCAAAATCTCCAGTGTAATTTCCCTGAGGAACAGCGTCGAGTTGTACTGAATTGTACTGTAATGAAATACACAAACTTTTTATCATCAACTCAAACATTTCTCCTAAAAAACACAATATTGTTGAGACACACTGTCTAACAGGATGGAGTCACTGAACGTCACTCACCATGTGCCATTTCTCATCTCCTTTTCCTTCTCTGCCACCGCTGCAGCATCATCTAGTCTCAGCTTCGTCACCTGACCGCAGACGCTCTGGAGCATGGGCAGAAGCTCAGGGCCGGAGCTGAGCATCTGGTCGTGTCCCTGCCCTTTCAGGAAGTGTGACATCATCTCCGCCAGCTGGGCGTGGCTCACTGGGCCTCTGGTCTCACCGCTCGCTGGAGATATGAGACCACATCGTAAACTGGTCAGCTGCTATGACTGATGGGTTTCAAAACTACAAAAGGTGGTCAGTTACATTATTAAATGTGTTGTGGTCACACAAGATGGATAATAACGGCTAGACAGTCTGCTGGGGCAGAGACAGATTGTTTTTTGTGCCTCTAAAAACTCTTTCAGGCCTGTACTGTATTTTACAGCACATTCAGTCCAAGTCTGTCAGATCGGTCTTCATGAAAACCTGAGACAAAAAGCATGAATAAAGGAAAATCTTTATGAAATACTGACAAACACACAACAAAAGAAATTCTTTCTAAACTTCTATAACATCAAAGAAAATCCCAGTTTTGATTTTCAACACAGATACATGTGTCCGCACAAATGATGATCCGTACTTATGTCCTCAGTGTTGACACCAGAAAGCGGCAGGTCTGGGGAGGTGGAGGAAGAGCCGTTGGACATCACTCCATTCTGAGCTGGTGGAGCTTCATCTGCAGGCCTGATGGAGCCAACTGGAGGCTAGTGACACAAAAACAAAACTCTCTGTAACCATCTGAGGGGCAGCATGTGCAAACATTGTCTGAACTCACGCAACAGGTGTGTTGCTTAGCAACAGATGTAATGACACATGTTTTTATGTCTCTCATATCTTACCAACCACAGAGTTTTGCAACAGACTATTGAGCAATCAAAAGCCTCCCATCCCCTCTGGAGGAGTGAACTACAGAAGGGGATGAAGAGGTTTGAAAGATGTTGCTGGGAAAACTGTTGTTGTTCAAACCACTGACATATATAAAGATGTACAACATGACAGCTCCCCCAAAGTGAAGCTCGACTGCCCCCTGGTGGCTGGCTGCAGTACAGGTCATAAATCCTGCCCCCTCCATATTAGTACAAAGTACACGATACAAATTTTTCCCCAAGAAGTTTCTGTCATTTTAGGTCATTCTTATCGCACTGACGTTTGAGTGAGTGTTAATTTTTCTGCTCAGTTTGGTTTTAATTTAATTTGATGCTATAAAAAGGGGATTTCAGGTCATGATTGGCAGCTGAGTTAGTTGTTCACTGTAACTCTTCATTAAGTCAGAAGTGAAAATATCAGTGTCATTCGTGTCTTTGGTAACTTATTTCAAGGTGCAACTCCAAATGGACTTCATGTTTTAGTGGCCACTAAGGCATCACATTCAACAGCACAGATAATACTGATACCCTGGAGTCTGCAGGCTGGGGCTGGTTGCTGGCGGCTGCCGAGGAGATGTTGGCTCCTTGAGCCAGGGCAGAGAAAACTCCACCGCCCATCAAGAGAGGCAGGAAGCCGCCCAAAGAGCTGGTCTGGTTCTGGAGAGAAACACATACCCACAGATGACATTATTTTGTGCAGCTGCCACTTCTGTGCCATGGAAACTGAATGAAGCTGCCAATTTCTGTCTGTCAAGGTAGGTTTTAAACATTTCAAGACCGTCCAGAAAGCATGACATTAATGAGCTGCACTGTCAGAAACTGAAATACAGAGGATAAACACCAAGAAAATGTGTCTATTTTTATAGTGAAGTGAAATGAACTGAACTCAAAGGTTGCCTTAAGGTGAATTAGAGATCTTAAGGCACACTTTGGAAAATGACCAGTGAACTAAAATACAAGTGAGTGCCAACTAATGAGTTAAAACATGTCATCTACCAGCATCATAGTCCTTTAACTTTAACTAACTTTAAGCAGAGGTCATTAAAGGTATTAAGTAACATGCTGCTCCTTTACTCCCACCTTCTGCTGGAAGTGCACCATGTCCATGAGGTTCTGGGCTCCTGGTGAGAGGCTCGTTCCCATCTCCTCCACCAGACACTGCACCTGCTGCATGTCGATCCCAGGGCCGCGGGCCGGGCAGGGCTGCAGCTGCCGGAGGCCCACGATGACTCGACACACCAAAACACTGCTTCTACCGGCCAGGGAGAGCAGCTAGGAGACCAACCAGAGGGAGACAGAACCAGATGAATAAACTAAACTCAACCGAGTCATATACAAATATAACTGGATTAAAAACATGAAGTCTAATGTGAATGTCATTAAAAGATGTTAAGACCCAAATTAAGTTTAGAAGAAGCAAGGGTCTCTCGTCCACTTCAAAAGCTCATCACACTGATATCACAGCGTGCGCTCTTTGTGTTTGGACTGAACTCTCTCTGAATGCAACTCACCTTCACCTCACAGGCTGAGGAGGGATGCTCGAGGATCAGCTGTTTCTTGTAGAAAGGCCCTCTGTCTGAACTGTGAGCAAAGAAGAGAGGAGACACCGCTTCAGCATCCCATCAGACATTTATCAAACTCAAGACTTAATTTAAAAATGATCCATCAGAAATGAATAATAAATGTATGAATGTCAACGCCATTAATAGTGTTTCAAAAACTAATCTTAATAACATTTTGGCTTGTATTCACCATTGGACAGTGGAGAGTGATGGGACATCCCTGGCTTTCATGTTTTAGTTTCATATGCACTTTTGGTCATTATAATATATATTCAAAAATATTTTTAGTTGGAATTATTGAAATGGGGTTGTATGAGATACTTATATACAGTCAGTGGTTTACCTACAGTAGATGATGGTTGTCACGCCCCCAGTTTGGAGAAGTAGCTGGATTACCAGCATGCAACATAAGCAACGTAGTGCCATCGACAGGGTCAGCAGCAAAATGTATTTTAGCAGCCTAAAACAAACCTATATCAGTTTAAGTGTGTGCTATGTTTAGAATGTTTTCACCACTTTATCTTGCCATCAGACAGCCTTTTCCAACAACTTGTTTTATCGCTCTCTCCCAGCCATCAGTCTCCTTAAACAAACAATAATTCTATCTCGTAGAAGATGGGAGTTGCTGGTCAACCGCTGCCTTGATTTGTCAGTTTGTTTGTGTTACTGTGCGACTTCAGTAAAACCGAACTAAGCAGTAGAACAGCAACTCTCATCAACTGTGTGGTAAAATCACTGTTTTTGTCAAAAAAAAAGTGTGGTGGTGAGGTTTCTCATTGAAAAGGCTGTTTGAAGGAAAGGTAGAGCAGTGAAAATATTCTAAATATAGCGTACACTTAAACTGATATCGATCGCCATCACTGGCTATAGATAGGTACCTCATACAACCCTACTTAAAATAACCTGAACTATTCCTTTAAAGTCAGTCTGAACTAACGATTCAAGTAATGATAACAGGCACTTTAAACTGATCAGCACAGTTGGAGCTGAAAGCAAGTGATGATAACCGTGTGTGTACCTGTCTGGTTGGATGCGATCATCTCTGTCCCCGCGTACTGTCCCGCAGTATTCTCCCATCTGGCTGTACACCTCCATGGTTCGAGCCTCGCTGATGACCAGCAGGCGGCTGATGGCAGTAGCAGAACAGGGGCTGCAGCTGAGCGTCAGGACACAAGGAGAGCCCTCCTCTGTCTGCTCCAACAGCACTGGGCCACCCCTGTGAGGGAAAGATTTGTGTTAAAGGTGCTGTTTGCCCAAGAATGTCAAAATTTATTACTTATCACTCATCTATGCCCTTTCTGTTAATGGTGAAGTTGGTCCACATTACACGCACAGTTAACATGTGTTTCTATGTCAGACCAATGACAAACACAGGAACTGTATATGAACGTACGTACATGAATGGAAAGCAAGCTTTTTTTTTCCAGTGTGTTAACAAACATGATTCAACATGTTGCAGTTTCTCGCAGTTAATTGTTTAAAAGCTGTTTACCAGTTTGTCTCGTCTCCCTCAGGCTGACTGAGCTCGTCTTTGTGCTCATCTTTGTTACTGACATTAACAGGATGCAGGATTTCAGCCAACTGATGTTCCTGAGCGTGACAGACCCAAGCAGCTCCGCTCTTCACAGCAATGTCCACCATGATGCTGCTGAGCCTGTAACCTACTTGGAGAAACGCTAGGACACAAAGTAGGAAACAACTTAGGAATAAGAGCAAGTTAGGAGATAGGCTAGGTCCTAAGTAGAAGCTCTGGAACAAGACTGGACAACACAAGGACACGATAAGTTAGGAAACAGGGTAAGAGATACGTTAGAGAAAAAGAACAAGTTAAGGAACAATTTAGGAAAGAAATCAGGAGTCAGTACTGTCTACAGGCAAGTTAGGACCCTTATTTATTTTATTTACTTATCTATTCATCGCAAATAAACCCTAACATTATAATAACATCTGACAAGTCAGTCAAGGTTAACTTTGCATACATTGTGTAATCTTGTTTTTTCTTTCCTCTCCTCATTTGATCTATGTTCACAACAAATGATTTGACAGCAATGATGTGGGAATACTTTGATTTATTTTTTTTTATTTCAAGATTGGACTATCGATTAATCTGCCGATTATTTTCTCAACTAATCTGTCATTAATTGATTTGTAGTTTAGTCTGTAAAATGTCAGAAATTGGTGATAAATGTGGATCACTATTTACCAAAGACCAAGGTAGTGTCTTCAAATTTCTAATGTCCAAAACACAAAGATATTCAGTTTACGGACATAAGAAGGAATACAGAAGCCAGAAAATATTCACATCTGAGAAACTGAAATCAGAGACATTTGGACATTTTTATTTAAAAAATGACTCAAACTGATAATCGATAATCAAAGTAGTTGGCGATTCATTTATTAATCAATGAATTGTTGCAGCTCTGTTCAAGATGGTTCACATTTGGTCTATATTATATTCAGATGTAATTCAATCTTTGCTACAAGTGCATAACTGTAGCTAAATAAACACATAGCTGCTAATAAGCTATAACGCTGCTTTTACATTTACCTCAAAGTAGATTCAGCTGAACGCGTTGATTAGCTTGTTTTCCTCAAGTTACTGAATTTTCTTCTTCGCATTTCTTCATAAAGATATAAATTTGCTGTAATAACTGGTCATTAAACGGTGAAATTCTGACTTTAGCTCATGTTAAATCCAGTCCATCGCACTGCGCTGCCGTGTAGCAGCACGCGACGGGATGTTGTGGCGTGACGTCATCAAGCAGCGACTCGTGAAATGTCATCCAGGCTGTAATGC
Organism: Lutjanus argentimaculatus; assembly: GCA_034769285.1. Lineage (NCBI taxonomy): Eukaryota > Metazoa > Chordata > Actinopteri > Lutjaniformes > Lutjanidae > Lutjanus > Lutjanus argentimaculatus. The sequence goes on from JAWZSL010000016.1 coordinate 353,175, forward strand.
TTCTGTTTTGGTAAATAACCACTTTTTTAAAACTACAAAGGATATTTTAATGTGAAGTCTTTAACATATGTAAAAGCTTCATGACATTTTCACAGTATAACAAACGTGACTAACACGCTATATCGTGATTCGTCGTCGTAGTAACAGCTGGCGTTAGTAGTTTACAGTTAGCTTATATTATTACACTTGTATAATTTTACTTCTCATAATGCATCCCTGAGCAATAACAGTTACATTCTGAGTATTGAGAAATTCTTGTTTTGACGAACTTGGATGAGTTGAGTAATTTCTTAGACTGTGGGGTATTTTGTGATGATTTTAATTCTCACTGCACACTTAGAAAATATCCCCTCAAGTTAGGGGCCGCACAATTAATCGCAATATTATAGAAATCGCAATGCAATAGACAAATCGCAGAACCCTGCAATTTTTTGATGTAGGAAAAATGCGTGACAAAACAGTGTTCTAATGAAGTGCTGTAGTGCTGCAGAGGAGCTCTGGCCCGCAAGTCTACTTCTCCAGATGTCAGAAAACATGTTTGTTTGATACAGACCCCAATAAATTCCACAACATCATGATTTTAATTGTTTTTTTATTTTTATTTCAGTGAATATCAAAACTGTGATGCAAAAATGATTTCATTCTAACTAAACGTACCACATATCACAATCACTGTTTTAGTAAAAATGATCACAATATGTTATTGTATCAGAAATTAGGACACCCTGTGTTGAAAACATAAATTTAAGTAGCAGGTTTATTAGAAATGTTTTATCAGCTTAGTATTACCCCAGTCATCTAAGAAGGAAATGTGTTCCTCAAGAATACAGTGATGAATAGGAAAGGAAAAAAGGGAGAAAGATTTATCTTATCCAGTCCTTCCTAAAGACAATGATGTCCATCCATTTAGTCACTTCTTACACTAAAGATTTAGTTGGAATCACAACTCGTGGATTCTGGCAGGATATTGAGACTGTGGAACATATTTTGAATCTATACAAGAAGTTTGGCTTTCATTTCAGAACTGGCTTCAGTTCTGAACATATATTTCTGCACCTGATAAATGTGATGTTATTTTAACTGTGTTAAAACCAATATACATTTTTGATTTATTAAAGTATGCCATAAGAGTTTATATTTCTACATTAATAAAGAAAGAAAATAGAAGAAGTTAGCTTGGTGATTGAAGTTGTGTTTTGATGTTTCAAATCCCTTTAGGATTTGTCCTCTATTGGTTTTACAAAATTTTAGCTAACTGGTAGACAAATGATGACATAAATAATGGGTCTAACTCTTTTTAATGTAGGGCATGGATTTCACAGAGTGCTATGGAGACACGGTCTCCAGTGTTGCTGCTGCAGCTCGCTCAGGCTGCAGGAGGCGGGTGAGGAGGCTGATAAAGAGAGGTTTCAGTGTGGACTGTCGAGACAACCGCGGCTGGAATGCCCTACACGAGGCGGTGGCTGCTGGCAGTAGGGAGTGTGTGCAGGAAATTTTGTCTGCTGCTGCTGGCGGTAAGAAAGGGTATTATACAAAAGGCGTGTAGTTGTCACATTGCAGAAGCTGGAATGTTTGGATTTGTCCCTGGATAAATGACTTTAATGGAGAAATCACCACTTTTTATGTGGATGTCCATTTGATGGTAAATGTAGTCAATTGAAGCAATCAATTCCTCAGCAGGTGCTATATTGACCAAGAAAGCCAAGTTCTCCTGCTTACAGAGCCTAGCCAGCAGTGCCTGCATGTCCCAGAATGCATTGCACACAAACTTCTGACACCCATGCTGCCATGTATCACCATTATCAAGTTTCTCTTGTCAAATATGCATTCCTTTTCTGACTGCAAGCAGCAGGCTCCCCCGTGGCTGTCATACTTATGTGAACACTTTGACACATGAGGGGGAATCTGCATGTTACCTGGCGGCGAAGCATGGACACCTGACAGTGATCCGACTCCTCCTGAAAGCACATGCCAACATCAACCAGCTGACAAATGATTTATCCTGTCCTTTGTATGCAGGTATAATACTTTCACATTATCAAACTGGCCTTTCTTTCTATACAGTTACTTTTTATACAATTTTCACCTCTGTATGCACCTCAGAACAAATGACAATTTTCTGAACATTTTATTTTATTCTGTCTGGAGTATTTATCAGCATCTAACTGTTTTTCAACAGCTGTAGATGGTGGGTACAAGGATGTTGTAGAACTGCTGGTCAGTAAAGGTGCAGAGGTCAACAGGGCGCATACTGCGTCCTGCTGGACCTGCCTTCATCAAGCTGTTTATAAGGTAATAAAGAACTCACAAAACCACACACAACTCTGTGAAATGGATCCTAATTTGTAACATGCACATTTTTTTATTCCCTAAGGGTCACAGTGAAATTGTGCGCATACTGGTCAATGTGTGCAACCTGGAGGCACTAGATGATCACAAGATCTCCCCTCTCTTTTTGGCTGCACAGTATGGACAGCAGGAATGCCTGGAAATCCTTGTAAATGCTGGTAAATAGATGTTTTTGTTTATACCTTAATTTATCCATGTGCATGTTCATAGCTGGAAGGATAACTTTGTTCCTATTTAATGTTGGTCAGAGACTGTCAGTTTCCACCAGAGTTTATTTCTTGAGTACCTACTGTGTCTGCCTCTTCTTATTGCTCCTCTCTTAGACCACTATTCGAGTAAAATAAAATACATGATGACCTGTGTTTGATTTGGTTTTCACTTTAGGTGCCCATGTGAATACACAGGCAACTGATCTGGCCACACCGCTGCTGATTGCCTCTCAGGAGGGCCACCAGGCATGTGTGGATTTCCTGCTGGACCACGGGGCCATCCCAACATATCTTGCAGTCATGAGTGGCCTCAGCTTCCCATTCATGCTGCTGCGGAGTTTGGCCACATCGGGTACTGACTCATAGCTTATCTTTCAATGTCTCTGTGATTCTTAACCTTTTTACAATGTTCCTTTTAAAGAAGCAAGTTCTACTTATGATCCCTCACCATGTGTTCCATTTGTCGATGAGTTGTGAACTGTAGAGTACAGAAGAGTTTAAATGTTGAGAATAAAGTCAAGCTTTCAGTATTAGTGGTAGAAATTTATTCTCGAAATGGTATTTCGACTTAATTCTCAGCATTTCGACTTAATTCTAAAAATTCAAATAAAGTCATCCTCTAATTTATTCTTAATTATGCCTGGCACTGATGCTGAAAGATTGACTTTATTCTCAAAATGCAAATTACAAAAATCTTCCTCCTCCTTTCTTCTCCTTTATACCTGGACCTAATATTCATCTGTAAAGGAGTGATCATATTTTCTCAGTTTTCAATTTGAAAAAAAATTGATATGGAAAGTACCAAAAAATTATTAAAATTCATATTATATTGCTGTTTTAAATTAATTGTGTTGTTGATTAAATGTCAGAAAATATAGTCATGAAAACCCATAGATATTCCATTTACACTTACATAAAACAGGGAAAACATTTGAGTACCTGGAACCAGAGAATGTCTAGCATTGTTGCTTCATTCATTTCATGAAATAATCTAATTATAAGCACATTTTACCCTTCTTCCCATGTACTTTATGCAAATATACCCATATTTTTTTCCTCAACCCTCTGTGATTTTTTTCACTCCAGTGTCCTCAGGAGGCTGATAGCTGTTACAGATCGTGTGTGACCGTGGTGATGGCATGGTGAGTCCACTGTATGTCGCTGTCCACAAGCATCAGAGCGAGAGCGTCGAGATGCTCTTGAGGGAAGGTTATAGCCCAGATGCCCAGGACTGCACACACACCCTGGGCCTCCGATCACCTCTCTCCTTCGCCTTGTCTCTCTCATCCAACAAACCATACAGGTTTGTAAGAAAGCAGATTTGACCTCTTCACAGACACACACTCCAAGAACGCGCCCCAAATAAAACAGATGGATTTGTCCCTGATTGCAATTAAAATCTCTTTCAGTGAATCGGTGAAGTTGTTGGTAGCTGCAGGAGCTCATTTGAGTGAGGAGGACTGGACTTATGCCTTGGCTACTGACAAAACAGACCTGCTGCAACTGATACTTGAGCACAGATGGATCTCTCCACCGGAGACTTGACCAGGGACGTTTCTGTGCCACATCGTCATGGGAAAACTATATTAAAGCTGCAGGAACTGAAGGAGCTTGTCTGTGTGGCACCATACCAAGTACATTTTGCTGCCTCCTGGCTTCCTCTGCTTCTGAAGGCAGGATTGGAACCTTCTCTGCTGCTTCAGCCCCATATGTAAGTGTGTTCTTTCACTCTTTTCTCTGTGGTCAAGTATCAGATGGCTATACTTGATCAATTTCCTTCTATCCCCAATGCTTTCTAGGTTGGAACAGGCAGACAGTGAGGTGTTGAATTACCTGCTAGAGTTTGTAAACTGGTCGACTCTGTCCCCCTCTTTGAAATATATCCTGGATTCAAGACGAACAGAGAAGACTTGGCAATCATGTCCACATTTTGGTACTGTAACAAAATATACACTATAGACATAGTTTTACTAATCTTTGGTAAACTATGAATGACGGTAATTTTAATTCTGTCTTACGTTTCTTTTTCCTCTCCTCCTTCTAGACTCCATTCCCTGTCTTTCCCACATCTGTCGGCTGCATATTAGGTCACTGTTGGGACCAGATCTGCTGATGAGGACCAATGTAGTTGAACAGCTGCCTGTGCCCTCCCCACTTCATGGCTTCCTCCAGTTCGGAGACATTCCGGAAGCTTCTTGCAAACACTCACTGCCATCACCAATTTTAAATCGAGAACAGGAATATCACAACACACACCAACACAGACATGTTCTATAACCCCATTGCTTTGACAGTTTCACACACTGACATAAATAAAGATGGACACCGCATCCCTGCTTCTTCCCACTGTTTCCAGTTTGCATCAGTGATGTCATATGGAGCAGGAGCACCGAGATCAAAAAGTTGCTGATTGTACGCCACCACTGCTTCAGCTGCATATGCTTATGTGTCGAGTGGTACGGCGCTTGTTAAGTGGCATATGCCAGTATCTATAATGGTATGCCACTTGTACTACAGTGCTGGTGTCTACAATGGTGGTATGCCACTGGTTTTCACATGTTGTTTCCAAATGGCAGGTGTCACTCGAAAGTCAGGCTGCTGTCAAACTGTTACTCCGATACATATGCAAATTAATTTCATATATCCTGTACACAAAGCTAATACTGGAGCTTTAGTTTAGTTAACAAGGTTCAATTTCAGCATCACTCATGCAGAGCCAGAGTAGCAGAGTATCCCCAGTAGTGATCAGGGTTGGAGCTGTGATATCAAGGTCCAATAGCCAATTAAATTCATTCAGAAAAAGGAACACTTGAACATACATGAGTGTGATAAGACCTACCTTGTACGACAGAAACTATCTTTCGGGGGGAATTGACGTGCACTTTGATTTTTTATGGGTTTTTTTTAGTTTGGCCAGTGTCTCATCTGCTAACATGGAAGGGGTGAAGTTTATGACTTATACAGTAGCCAGCCACCAGGGGGTGATCAAGATATGTTGACTTCACTTTTTTCATGTCGCCATCTTTATAGACAGTCAATGAACCCCATCTAGTTTTCTCCTGTATGTTGCTTTAAGGTTGTTAAAATCATCTTATTTCACACTGTTCGACAGCTTCACAGATGTATTCTGTATTGGCTTGCTACAGCTATATGATGCTTTAGTGTAATATTCAAGAGTACGTGTTTGCATACCTGCAGTATTCAGTCAAATGGAAATTATTGAAGTGTTTTATACATTATTTTACACACATTTCCTCAAAATTTTGCATATTGGGTATCTTTGGAGATGTTGAGATCACAGTAATTTAGATTATAATATAACATCTGTGGGTTTGAACAAAGTGTGACTAAACAGGTCGGCCAATGAGACAAGCCAATCTCAGGAGACGTCATCTGATATTTTATTAAAAAATATTGAACTAATTTGCATTTTGTAATGTACCACTGTTGTTTATATTCTCTTGATCCTGAATTGTTTTAATTCTTGTTAATAAATCCCTAAACAAGTGATGTTTTTTCAATTTATACATTGATATGCCATGTTTATGATATGATAATGAAAGCCACTTGGTCGAATTCTGATTGGTGCGAGCCGCTGTCATTAACATAGAGACGAGATCTGATTGGTTGACGTCACATTTCGTTGGCTCTGCATCTGACAGCAGGAAGTAGCGACATAAGAAACAAGGCGCTCGCTTGAGGGAGCTTTACTTGATATGAAACATCATCTGTAATGCAAGGCTGATAACTCACAAGTCGGGGAAAGATATGTCTTAATGTATTTCATACGTGAGTATGTTAAATGTCTGCTTCTCTCAGCGCGTATGCCTCATTTCCAAACGGCTGTGTTGCTGTAGCTTGCTAGCTTGTTTGCTTGTGCGCATTCAGTCGGGTCGCCTCAGCGTTACAGCGCGTTAGCTCCCACATACAAACGTCTCAGTTTTGGCTGTTAGTTTTGCGCTCAGCCATGCGTGTTCAGTCAACGTTAGCTCCACTTGTTCTGATTTCTGGTCAGCCAAGTGTTTGTCGGATTTAAACGAACGATTTGCTAGCATACTGAAATATCAACCTTGCCAGCACATCACATAGAAGGTTAGCGTTAGTTCACTGGCTAACGTCAGCTAGCTAACCTCTGTTCATGATAACTAGCAAAGTGCTGACACCTGACCTGACACAGGTACGTTAGGTTTCACTGGCGTTACGCAAGCTCAGAGCCACTGTCCGTGCGTGTTGACACAGCATCACACCAGCCTGAGCTGCTCTGAGACACTGTATGACTCACTGATACAAGAAGACAAAAATATAGCTCACTTCCTCAATAAAGGTAGACGAGGTGGTCCGTTTGAAAGTTGATGTTTCATCCAGTTATCTGCTTTAGGCATACCTACAAATGAAGGGGGTGAATTCACTGCATCTGCAACATCAAGTGCAAAGGAAACACTGTACATCAGTGTTTCAGGATGTATTGGATGTTTGTTTATTCGGGTGTCTATATTACAAAGATCACTGAATAATTTATTCCTCCATCCTTGATCCATAGCTGTAGAAAAACAGTAATGGTGAAAGTATTTTAATTTGTAGCTTGTGCATTAAACTAATTCTATAGCTACATAGTGTGTATTAGGCCAGCAGCTAACATTTATTTTCATCAAAGATTAATCTGCCAATTAGGGATTGGACAATGTATGCTTTTATCGTGGATTGCGATGAATAAACACTGACAATAAGTTAACTGTGGTGAGTTTCCATTATTAGGATAACTTGAATATCCACAGGAGTGACCTGAAAAGGCTGTCTAGCCCACTAATGCACAGGAGGGAGATATATCTGACTGTGGATATGCACACAATACTTCTTAGAGGTTGTTGACAGTAACAAAAATAACAAAGAATTATCTTCCAATGCAGTGATTCCCAAAGTGTGGGCTGCAGCCCACTGGTGGGCCCTGGAGGCCCTGCAGGTGGGCCTTTAGAGGTCATGAAAAATACATAAATAAAACATTTTAAGTTTCCATTTTAGAAGTTTGAAATTACCATATAATATGTAGGATTAATTTTCAAAAAAATAGTCAGAACTAACAAAACAATGTCATGGGATTTAAATGATACATTGTTCATCATCTGTCTGCCTTAGTTTAACAGTTGATACACCATATTTGGTGACCTGTCTCCAAATGTCACATTGTGTGCAAACCCGATCAGCAAAGATTACTGTTCCATTGTGTTGATTATCCGCTTTGCCTCAGCTTTTTTTTTATAATTAGCCCTTTGTAAGTGGGCATAAATATGAATGTTAACACAAGAAGACTTGTGCCATTGTGTTCCTCCCTTTACTGGTCTCTGTAGTGGGAGCTTAGTATTCAGTTTGCATTTCATGATGTATATTGAATCACCAAACAACTGGAAGCCTGCATTTGTCCAGTCATGTCAAAATCCCATCTAAATCCTAAAATATCTGTGTCTTAAGAAAATGTAAGTTAAAGTGATTCCAATATGTATCAGTGCCATTTTAGTTTTATGCATGATTATTTTCTGGATTAAAAATGGCCATTAGAATTTTTCACAGTGCTCGAACACTATGAAGCAATTGTGGTAAGTGTTTCACTTTTTTTTCATTCGATACGGTAAAAAATGGCAACATTCATTTGCTGACCAAACCCTTGACATTGCATATGCAGTATGTAAGGTATATGGATGGATTAAATCCGAGACCGTGAGCAAACAGTTCGTCAGAATACAAGTGGTTTTATGCCTTTCATTATTGTTATTTTGACAGGCCAGTAAGATGATGCTTCAAATATGCACATGGGATGCAAGAATGTCTACAGTGTGGAGGTTTTTGAAGTGTCTAAAACAGATCTTTTCATTGGCTCAGTGTCAGCCAATGCAGAGGAGGAGCCACATCACATTCCCTCAACACTACAAACTTAAATGCCCATCTTAAGAGCTGTCGTCCCCATCATTACAATGAATTTGTGAAAAACAAAGAGAGAGAGAGAAATAGGGAGCAGCTTGTAGTGTTTTCTTAATTTGGCCAGTGAATGCGTACATTTTGAAATGCTTTGTATTTTTTGCCTGCATCTGCCGGTGGGCGACCACAATAAGAGTAGACATAATAATATGTTAATTCCTCTACAGCAGAGACTTGATGTTCTCTGTAATTAGGTGGAAAAAAATATGTGCATATATTGTTCCTGGCAATCAGCCAAAATGAGTTTGAAAATATTAGCATATTGGCAAAATCCAAAATCATGCAACTCTACTATAAATGCTAACTGATGTCCAGGGTGGAAGTTTTTAATTTCCTCTGCCTTTTATTTTTTATTTGCAGCTGAGGCCAGCATTAGGGAGACGACTTCTCGTCCATACATCATCCAGATGAGGCATGCTGGAAGTATGCAGCCCGCGTACAGAAGAGATGCTGGAGTCTGGCACCAAACAAGAAGTCTTCTCTACAAGAATCTGCTCATCAAATGGAGGACCAAGCAACAGAGTCTTCAGGTGCTTTAGTTTTCAGAGGACTGATATAAATCTGTTCAGGGTGGAGCTGCTGCTGGTGGTGCTGCTGTGTTCAGCTTCATCTAGAGTATGTATGCCTGTCGTTCTGTTGCTGTGTTTGACAGTTGCTCCCACTTGTCATGCAGCAGTAATTTCTTAGAAATATGAAGCAATAACATTGCTTTTGCAAAGTAAATGTAAAAGGAACTAAGTTTGTTGTGTGTGGATAACAGCTTGTGCAGTTATAAAAAGGAGAACCTAATGTACATGATTTATAAATGATAGAGTTTAATATACTCGCAACTTTGTCAATAAGACCTATAATGTCTTTTTGTCAAAAAAGTTCAACAAAAAAACAAACAACACCCAAACCATTTGCCCTTTCTAAAGTGCTCCTTAATTTAAATACAATATAATTTTTCATTTTGGAATTAAATCAACTAGATGGCTTGTACCTCTTCCCCCTTTCAATTTCTTCTTTGTTGGACCATGCATTTTTCATTTGGCTTTAAGTTGCACTGGTGCATTTTTAATGTCTCTGTGTATCAACTTTTCAGCACAGAGAGACATCCTGCAGCTTCCTTAACAGCAGTTAGGGAAGTCCAGGTCTTCCCTGAGCTGCTGTGTGAATAATACACCTTGTTTGCTTCATACGAGAGATACCAGCTGTTATCACTGGCTTAAGCTCAGGATAACCATTTATTCTGCGTTACTGCAAAAATGATTAATCCTGTTTGTGATGTGTTCCGTGGAAACTGGAAAACAGAATCCAAATTTGTTTGTGAGGACAGTCTATGATATTTGGGAGGACAAAGTGTTTGCTAAATGGGATTGTAGTTCTGTTGTGGATACAGATAATCCCAAGTGAAGCAAATCTCCTGACTAAGTTGTCTCTGTGGAACTACGTCAACCACAAGTCCTAAAATATTTCTTGGTCTAAAGCTGTTTTAAAGCCAGACAAGTTCCTAAATCAGCTCTTGACAAGCCATTGGCTCCAAATTTATTGTTTCAATTCACCATGTTGCGCAAGGTCAAGCTCTAGCTTGTTGTTATGGATTGGAAGAGAGAAAGAATGGCTCTTGTCAATTTTCACGTGCCTTGATCTAGCTGTTACAACCCCTGAACACAGGCAGTGTAATGAGACTTTGGAAACATGCTACCAGGTGATAGGTAGCTCATTTGTGTAGGCATACAAATGATTAACAAATACAGCGCGTTATTATTGATGAGCTTATGCCACATTGGTTTTACTGCACTGCATGGGCGACTAGAATGCTGATAACGTGGGCCTGGCTCCCCATGTCTATTTCAGGCTATGGCTGTAGGCTGTACCGTTATGATGAAGCCAGTACCAGCGGCCTGTACTACGAAGCAGGTTCAACATACTTAGGTTATCTTTTGCTGATCTGGTTTGTCTAAACCTAACAAAGACAATCAAGAAAAAGCTGTCACACAAAGCTGGTTATCAGGTCAGTAAATCGGGGTTTCCCATTGTAGACATGAGTGCATTCACATAAACATGGAGGTGAAAACAGCATTGATTTTACATAAAAGCAAACTGGCAATAGAAAAGCTCTTCAAAAAAATTAACATGTATTAATTACTAGGGGTGTAACAATACATCACTCTGGATCAATATATTAATTTAATGTTCACTGATCCAATATGAACAATACAAAGTGAAAGTTACTGTTTGTGAGTTGACAGAAATGTAACTGAATATGTTAAATGGACATGTGATAACATCTCATATCATTCACAGGCTCCTGAATTGAATCAAATTGTAATTGTAATGTGGCAGACTTTGTGATATCAGCAAATATTGTATCATTGTCCAAAGAATTGATAAAATACCATGTTGTGACTCACTCCCCTATTATATATGAATCGCTTTGTATTACCAAGTGTGTGAATGGATTATAATGTAACTTAAGAAATGAGACCCAATGTTCTCGGTTACCCAGACCAGCGGGGGGACTGATGTCTATGTAAAGGACTCAGGACGTTTTTTTTCTGGGAAAATACAAAAGATGTGATGTTTATTTGCACTCCCGAGTGCCTTGTTTATCTTCAGCTCCCCTGCAGCTTAACGGTGTGCAACACTAACGAACGTTGGCTCCGAAATAGATTCTGCAAACATTAACAAACAGCTGGCACCCACCACAACATAGGCCTAACTTGACTTACCGGTCGATCATGTTTCATGAATGTCACAGCACTGTGGTTACAAGATTTGGGTAGTGACCAAATCCATGTGGGAGGTGATGCCAGACAAACACAAAAAATGTTGAAGGCATTGCATATTCCATCTAACGTGGAACTGGCGGTTGCCAGGGCCACAGACTAATGTGCTTCACTGGAGAAGTAGCATAGATAAATGAAAAAGTCGTTCGAAGAAAGATTTTTTTATTTCAGTAATGTGTGTGATTGGATTAGCCTAGCATTGAATTTTACTCCAGTGCTGAACAACGTGTGTTTTTCTCATCAGCTGCTGCTTTGTGTCTGTCTTTGCAGGAACTGATCCTACCTCTGCTCCTGTTGGGTCTCCTGATACTTATCAGCACCCTGAATCCTCATGTTTATTATGGAGGCATCAGCACTATGGAGCTGGAGCGTGACGACCACTTCTTCAAGGGCTTGGGCTACACACCAATCACCAACATCACCAACCACATCATGGAAGAGGTGGCCCAGGAGATGCGTAAGTGCTCGAAAACCATTTCATCCTTTAAATTCACTCCCACAGTATAAGACACCTTTGTGTTGTTCTTGACAATCTGTATCAGATGGGGAAAGTGACTGAGAAATGGAAACTAGAAGGTTAAAGGGGACTAGATATGTTTGGTTTATGACACTTTTCTCCTTCCCCTTGTGTTTTTAGATATGCAGGATCGTTTGGAGATGTTTGCCAGTGAAGAGGACCTGGAGAACGCCAGCCTGTATGAGCCTTCCAGCTATGTCGGTGTGGTGTTCATGGACAGCGCTGCCACGTCTTACAGACTACGGTTCCCGTACAACCAGCTGCCCCTGCCCAGCGATTACACAGAATCTTTTGGTAAAGTGTGATGGGACTTTTTAATTTTTATTGTGTTGTATTTGTCTCCTTTATATATGTATTAAACTTCCTTTTCCTGTATTTTGTAGCTTTCTACCACTTTACAGACTGTAAACAGACTGTTCTCCATGGTAATGAAGCAACACCTCATTTTTAAAACATTTCACATAAGCATTATAATTGACGTACGGGCTGTTAGCCTTTGCATACACTACACATTGCCTACATCAAGACCTTCGGTACAAAGACTCCATGCTGAAGCATTTAAAGCACTACTAACTCAACTCGTAGGGTGTTGAGCCACCAATGCAAACCTAGTGCTAGCTCTGGAGTGGTATCAGTGCTGCTTCACCAGAGGGCCTTTTCTTGGTCTCTGTGCTGCTTTTTCAATTTGTTGAGTTTGTTTATCCGTTCCCGTACCCTTCTGTAGTCATCTCACGCTGTATCTGTGGTCACAAAATTGTTGTTGTTTGTTGCTCACAATAATCCTGACTACAGCCCCTGACGTAAGCGGGTCCTGGTTCTAGACCAGAAAAGTGTTGGTGCCGCTCTGAAATCAATTTTCCTGGCCGAGAGCCAGTTCTTCGGCTGCGAACGGCTGGTTCGAGATTAGGTGCTGGCTCTGAACCAGCCCTCAAACTGCCTTGAGGAAAAGGGGTAGCGTCCTTCCACTGCATGGATCAGTACGGTGAAGCTGTTTACCATGATGGCATGTTGGAGGTGTGTTAGTCACAAAGCACAGTAAGAGTCTGTTGTCCTTTTCAGCTCACTGTGGTATTCATTTATTCTCTTCGTTCCTGCAGTATTTATGATCCGCTTAACAAATAGTGCAAAATATGTCAGTATCTCTTTGCTTAGATGTGGCATGCAAATGACACTTGGCTAACTTGCTGACAAACACGTTGCATTTCCTATAATTTCTTGACAATAAATTAGTTTAGCCACCATTATTGTGAAAAGGAAAAAGTTTGTAACCATCATGACTGAATCTGGCTGTCTTTGAGTGAAAAAAATAGAAAGGCTTTTTTTTTTAAATAGCAGCTTCAGAGTTTTCTTTAGAAGTTGATGCACCTGCCAGAAAGAAACCATCTCTGCAGCAATCCATCATTTGACAGAAAGGATAGCTATCACTCCTTACTAAAAGGGAGGAAAGCAGCTCCACAGCATACACGGTCTCATGCTGGGTCAGATTTTCAACTTTTCAACACAAACAGCACTACTCAACCATGACAGTGGTGGATATTCTCTATATTTTCCAGTGGAAAATCCTGGCTGTGGCCTTTCACTGATTCTGATTCTTCCTGACAGGATATGTTAGGATTAATGTCCAAATCAGGAGTCACTGAGTTTCAGGGTGGCGATATGTTGTGTGCTGTGGGAGATAGAACAACAACAAAACATAGAAAAAGGTCTTTATTTTCAATTAAATGTAAAGAGAGTCACAGAAATGCAAGCAAGATTATCACCTACCAGAGCTGCAATATAAAGTGTTTGTCACTGTGCTTGTTCTCCTCCAGCCAACTGTTTTACCAGCTCGGTGAACTGCAGAGCAGCTAATTACTGGTACTCCGGCTTCATCCGCCTCCAGTCTCTGATCGATGCAGCCATCATCCAGGTGAGACAAAGACAGAGATCCAGTGTGTGTTGCTCAGGATAGCAAAGAAAATGTCTGTGGATTTCAGTTAAAGGAAACATTTTTAATCCGTATCCAGTAAATTTAATACTTTTGCTTTATTGAAACATCTTATGCATGTTGGTTTATGCAGCTATAAGGATAATGGCATTTCAAAGGTAGTTCAAGTAGCATTGGATATAATGCTGAAACAGTTTCTCAATTATTATATCAGTTGTCTGACAGAAAACTTGTTGGTCCTAGCCTCTTAAATCTGAGGATTTTGTGCTTTTCCCTTGTTTAATGTCATTGCATCTCAAATATCTTTGGCTTTTGGAGTGTTGGCCAGACATAACAAGCAATTTAAAAATGTTAAATTGGACCCAAAACATGTAATGGGCTTTTTTCCCACATTGTTTAGACTGAATGTTTATCAGTTAATTGAAAAAAGAGTTGATGGATTAATCTGTTGGTTCATTTGTGAGGCACAGATGCAGACAAAGCGTTCAGTGAGGAGTGAGATGGACATAAAGGTAGTAATGATGGGTCAGCCAGGCTCTGTGGAGGTGCAGAAATTTCCCCATGCCCTCATCTCAATCTACCTGGTCCTGGCCTTCACGCCTTTCGTCACCTTCCTCATCGTCAATGTGGCAGCTGAGAAGGAACATCGCCTCAAAGACACCATGACCATGATGGGACTCTACGACACCGCTTTTTGGTGAGGGAGAAGAGGGCGTCAGTCGCTGTAGTTTCAGACACTTATAAATAAATATAGATTTAAAAAAAAATAATAATCTGCAAGAAGTGTGTGTGATTGTGTGTATGGTTTTTATGTTTCACAACAGGTTATCATGGGGCCTCCTCTATGCTGCTCTGGTGACCACCATGTCCATCTTGATGTCCATTATTGCCACGTACACGGCCCTGTTCCCTAACAGTGACTTCTTTGTCATCTTCTTCCTCATCTTCCTCTATGGAATCTCATCAGTGAGTAGAGCTGTGGTAGACTTTGTTTAAAGGGTCACTTCATCCACATTAGATTAGATTTCATTAGTATCTTATCATTTAATCCTCGTGGTGTCTGGTCATACAGAGTTTGGGGTTTTTTTTGCCCGAGTTTTGAGTCATGTCTTTCAAGAAACAATGCATTGTTGACCTCATTGTAAACTGTTCTCATCAGAACTACTTTCCATTGAAGAAATACCTCCTATGAAAACTGTTGATTGTTTGTTTTTATGGATATTTAAAATGTAGAAAAAGGAGACCACAGAGTGTCACTTTGTTTTTTCAGTGCAGCATTATTTTTAATTCCTGTTTAATATCCGGGTGAATGACTGTCTTTTAATTGAGGCAGGTTTTAATTACAGCACTGTTAAGTTTGATCTGTCAGTGCTCTCAGCATTGATGGTGAGTGTCATGAAAATACTGATTCCTTCCCATCCTCCTGTCTCTGTCTGTCTTCTCTCTCATGTTTCACAGATCTTTTTCTCCTTCATGCTGACTCCGTTATTTAAGAAGCCAAAGTTTGCCAGCACGGTGGGTTCCATGCTGACGGTGGTGTTTGGCTGCCTGTCGCTGTTCACCGTGCTGATGAAGGACTTCCCACAACCTCTGGTCTGGCTCCTGTGCCTGCTCTCCCCCAGCGCCTTCTCCATCGGGATCGCACAGGTGACAAACACGCACACACTTACCCACATTCCCACACCATGCTTCACCGGAGTATATGCCCTGTAATCAGGGTGCAAAACTAACTATTTCGTCACCTTACCAATTGGAAAGTGAATGTTTAAATCTCACAGCCATTTGCATATTTTACCAGCATTTGGATGGTAGCTGGTGCTAATTTTGTGTCCTGCATGTACTGAAATACCTAATAACTGGCCAAGAAACTTCTCCATGAAAATAGGTAGTACTGGCTTGTTGGCATTATTATGCTCTGCTGATGCTTTGCCTTCAGCAGGGTCCATATCAAACCAACATCCTGCTAACTTTTCTGTCCTGTCATTTACTTTGTTTTTAATTTAGTTTTTGCTACACATATTTAGGAAAACTTTAAATGTTTATTTTTGACAAAATAGTTTTATAGTACTAGTTAGGTTGTTCATCCAGGTTTCTAAACAATATATGGATAAGTATTAGGGCTGGACGGATGTCAAAACTTTTAAACCTGTTTGATATTAAGACAAATACTGGATCAGTCTGTTAATACCGAATTTTACCAGTGTTGCATGTGATTCACCTGGTCTCGAATTCAATATATTGAGAGCCAAATTGCCTTTGTCTCTTTAATTTAATTTAACCATAGGGAATTGATCTTTAAGTGTGTGCATGCGTGTGTTACATATGTTAGGTGGTTTACCTGGAGGCTCAGGGAGATGGTGCTGTGTTTTCCTCCCTGGCCAACGGCCCCCATCCTCTTTATGTGCCCCTGCTCATGCTGGTTCTGGACTGCATCCTCTACCTTCTGTTGGCAATCTACCTGGATCAGGTACTGCCTGGTAAGTACACACACACACACACACACACACACACACACACACACACACACACACACACACACACACACACACACACACACACACACACACACACACAGAGTATGCCTCAATATAATTTACAATTAATTAAATCTGCTTTATTAGTGTTAGTATACCAGTAGTATTATTACCATCATGTGTAATATTGATTACATTCTGGCTGAAATGCAGGCGAGTTTGGAATGAAGAGGTCCTTGGTGTACTTCCTGAAGCCGTCCTATTGGTCCAAACGCAGGAAGCGTTATGTTGAAGTGAGCTCAGTATACGACGCAGAGGTGAAAGGCACCCCTGGTGGGGACGAGTCCATCGAACCTGTTTCACCGGAGTTCAGAGGGAAAGAGGCCATACGGTAAAAGTCTGAACTTGCATATGTTTTTCAGTTGGATGTATATTGCTGTTTTGTGTTGAGTGTTCTCAGTCTGTTGCAGTAAGTGCTTTTTGGAAATGCAGCATTTAACTTAGGCTGAATTTAAAGAAGAGTGCAGTTTTAGCATGCCGTACACAAAATATCTATAATATCCATTCAGAAGATGAGCCCTTTGATACTGAAGTATGAGCAGGGATGTTGAGGCTTTGAGAGTTTCCATTAGAAATCGGTGTCAGGCTCAGTTAAAAATGCAGCCTGGCTCTGTTCTTGGTTCATTGCCAGACAGCACTTTCTGCTCTGTTCGTCCTGGCTGAGAAGAGCCTGTGGGACCAGCCTGTAACCTGAGACCTGCTCCTCACTCTGGCACTGTTGCTGTGTTTACACTTCTCTCCTCATCTGTTTTATTTTTTCTTCAATGTTCATTTGCTCTTTCTTTGGCAGGATCAATAACATCCACAAAGTCTACAAGGAGAAGGACAATGTGGTGGAGGCTCTGAGAGGTGAGTCCTGAACACTTCAACTTTTTTTTTTATCAAAGGCTTGTCAAATAGCAGATGTTTCGATGTGCTCAAGTTCTTGCAGTATAGATCATTTTGATTTCAGTTTGTCACTTTGTTTAAATCAACATTTGAGTGCAGTGCAGCTTTCTGTTGTTATTGTTTTGTATATCTGTTCATTCTGTTAAAAGCTGGCATTTCTGGACAGTTGCAGATGAAGTTTAGGCTCCACTAATATTATTAGTAATTATTTGTAAAATTAGATTAAATTAGTGCAAAAGCTGTAATCAAAATGCAGTTTTATCATAAGCTACAAATGTCCCTTGAAGATGAGACATGAAAAAATAATGTTTGTGTGCAAGTTTTACTTTTTTATTAAGCAGAAAAATGGTTTCTACAGTTTCCCTTGGTTAACCTAATTTACCTGATTACATTCCACTCTGTTGCACATGCCTGAGTTGCTGAAATATAGTGTTCAGCCCCACTGTGTGTCTGTTCTTCTGTTAATGTTACTTTCTGATTGATCTTCATAATGCTGTTCTCCTCTGTCTTTACATCCTCTCCCCAGGTTTGACGTTTGACATCTATGAGGGCCAGATCACGGCTCTGCTGGGACACAGCGGAGCTGGAAAGTCAACCCTCATGAACATCCTGTGCGGCATCTGCCCGCCCACTAACGGCTCGGCAACCATCTACGGCTCCCCCGTAGCCGAGATCGCAGATGGGTCAGAAATGAAGCAGCTGGTGGGAATTTGCCCCCAGTTCAACATCATCTTTGATGTGCTCACTGTGGAAGAGCACCTGAGGATATTTGCTGCCATCAAAGGGATTCCACCGGCCGACATCGATGCTGAGGTAATGTGACAATTAAACACTGGTTTAAGAGCTTCTGCCTGAGATTAGTCAGGTAGAAGTTGTCTGGCCTGATGATAGAAATATTTTATGCAATTTCGGGGCAGTAGAGCACTAAATGTGAAAGCGTAAGTAAGTAATTTTTTTATGCCAAGTTGTGAAAGGAATGTCAGATATTACAGAAACTTGTTCATCAAGTGACAGTAAAAATACTGCATCCAACATTCTGAAATAATTAAACATTACGTTCTTGTCCTCCTCTGCATTCTGACTTTGCTGCACAACTATACGCTGCTTCATTTTATGAGAAACATTTTTTTTTGTTTCAAGGCCCATTTTGTTTAACTTTTTGTCTGAATAAATCTAAAAAAAATAATAGATCTCAGTCATTTTCAGTTCTCAATCTGACCTTCTGGTTTTAGATGGGTTATTATGAAATGCAGCTTGACTAGACAAACTGTTTATTGAAGAAAGTAACAGGTGTCGCTAACTGTTGATCCCTGGTGTGATTCTTCTCTCTAACAGGTGACCAAAGTGCTAAAGGATCTGGACTTGGAGAAGATCATGACTGCTCAGGCCAAGAATCTGAGTGGAGGCCAAAAGAGGAAACTCTCTGTGGGCATCGCCATTCTCGGGGATCCTAAGGTACGTGGAGCTTGAAATGGACAAGTGCTCATACTTTTAATCATTTACTTTAATTTATTTTTGTCTCTATTCAGGTCTCAGATTAGAAAAGTCTGGAGTTATGAATCTTTGTGGGATAACATTATCTTGGTCCCATTCTGAACAGTTTTCACTATCTTTGCTTTTGTCAGATCCTGCTCTTGGACGAGCCCACAGCCGGCATGGACCCCTGCTCCAGACACCAGGTCTGGTCACTGCTGAAGAGCCGCAGAGCCGGCAGAGTCACTGTCCTCAGCACACACTACATGGACGAGGCTGACATTCTTGCTGGTATGAACTCTCTCTGTTACATAACATGACCCACTGGTAGTAAAACCAGTAGGCACATGTCATCACAACTTGGAAATTAAAAGGATCAAATTTAGCTTTTAATCTTGTCTTCAGACTTTCACCAGATGTCCATCTTTTATTCCATTTAAAAGTTAAAATGAAAGTGCCAACTCCCTCCAGTTTTGCATTAATAAAAACTGCTTTTTTACTCTTAAAGATAACATTATTCATTTATTCATTTGAGCACTGATAGTCACACTTTGAAGACATGTCATGAAATTGTTTCCAGCCAACTGCAGTTTCAGAATCCCAGAATCTGTGCTTGATCTGTTGTTTTTGCTAAACACTGATGTTTTTTTTCTCCAGATCGCAAAGCTGTGATCTCTCAAGGACAGCTAAAATGTGTTGGCTCTTCCCTGTATCTCAAAGTCAAGTGTGGTGTTGGATATCATCTCAGGCAAGTAGATTTTACTTTGATCTTAAGTCACAGAGCAGTGAGCCATCTTTGGAAAAATCTTTCTGTATGTACATGTATGAAATAATGTACATCCACAAAAAAATGTTGATGGCATGTAAAAATATACATAAGGATGTCTTTCAATAGATGTTTTGTTACAATTTATTGACCTGTAGTTCTTTATTTAGCTAGTTTTAGATGTTCTTTTCCTCAATCACAGAATGTCCATCAATGAGAGATGTGAAGCTGAAAGGATCTCGTCATTGGTCCAGCAGCATGTTCCAAAGGCAAAGCTGTCTCGACAGCACGAAGCAGAACTGACATTCACTCTGCCTTTTGAGAGCATGGACACATTCCCAGGTCAGATCACACTTTCTACACAAGTAATAAGAATAATCTCGTATTGGTGTACAATGAAACCTTATCTAGGTCAGGTTTAGAAAGTTTAGCACTGGTTGGTAAAATCACACATTTGCAGTCAGTTTAGAAGTCTGCAAGTCCAATAACATGGTTTCCTCTGCCAGCCTTCTTATTGTGAACACTATCGTTAAGTAGAAAACCCCACCCGATAAATGCTAAAAGAATTACTGTAAGTCATTTTTGACTCCGCTTTGACTGTAACAGCAGTGGACCAGCAGGAAGTACTCATTAATTTGTCTTTAATAGGTTTGTTTTCGGAGCTCGACTGTCAACCGAATCTGGGAATTATCAACTATGGGGTTTCCATGACAACACTGGAGGATGTGTTTCTTCGTTTGGAGGCAGAGGCTGAAGTGGACCAAGCTGGTGAGCGTGTTACCAAAGCAGTGAGAAGTGTGGTTGCATTGGAAGAATAAACAAACTCCTCCTTGTTGACTGTGCAAATGAGTATTTCTCCGTCTGTGTATTTCATGCCATCAGACTACAGTGTGTTTAATCGGGAGCAGGCGGAGGATGAAAGTGACAACGTCTCTCTGGACGATACAGACCAGCGGCTGCTGACGTTCTCTGACAGCAAGTCAGACGTTGTGTCGGGCCACGCTCTGTGGCGGCAGCAGTTCAGCACCGTGGCCTGGCTCCACATGGTCAACATGCGAAGGGAGAGGAAGGCCTTTGTTTACACGTGAGTGTTAAGAGGCAAAAATTATTTGAGAACAAGGTGCAGGCACTAAGATACCTACCATCAAACATCAGAATATAGAAAATTGTTATTTTTACAAATAAATGTGGTTTATTTATCAGTATGTATAATTTAAAGAGTAGAAAATGTACTGTTATAATAATGTAACATCAGCCACAGTGCAGCTCTGAATTTTCACACTTTTCGTCATTATAAAATGCACACATTGGAACTTAATGAAAGAACAAATTGTTGTATAAGCAGTGCTTCTATGTACATTTTTATTATCCTCTAATCTAAGGTTGTCAAAAGCATCAATACTTTTTGTGATGCCACATCTTTAAATGATACAGTATCTGATAATATATAGTATTGAAAGTATCAAAGCTATTAAAAAAATGATCTTATGAAAGACCTCAGTTCAGTTCAGCCTTGTCCTGCCTGACATTAGGCTTGCAGCAAAACCACAGCATTCAGTGACTTCTGACCCAGCATTGTGTGCAGGTTATTAATTAAAAATAAGCACTTTTTGCTGTGTTATTGAAAGTATTATTTTTTATTCTAGTATTATATCAAAGTTTAAAATTGGTACAATTTAAATAAAATGATAATTAGAAGGTCTATATTCTGCTGTAGGATTATAAAGAATCTGTACTGTCTCTTCCAGTCATCCTGTCTGTCCTCCCTTCTCTCGCAGTCTGGCCTTGTTCCTGGTGTTCGTTGCCGCAGTGCTCGTCCTATCTCTGGCCACAGGAAACATCCAGATTCACTCCCCAGACCGTCAGTTTCTGCCCATTTACCTCCTGAAGCGAAACCAGGCGCCCCGGAGGTACACCACCAGCCTCCTGGTCCAGAACTCCTCAGGTGAGCCCGCTGGAGATTTTCCAAAGGATAAGATTTTGTTTTGTGACCTGGGAGGACACAAGCTGATGGCTGATATTTTGGATCCGGATGTCAGGTGTGCGACTGAAGCCTAGACCTTGCAGACCAAGTCTGCTTTCAGGTTTTGTTATAATACGTCCTCTCAATGAGACTTCAGATCTCTTTTCCATCAAAAAGTGCTGCATGCTGTAAATATTGTGATGGGATACTGACTGCTGTACAACAGTTGAATTGCACAGTAAATCATAATCAATAAGAAAGTGTCCCATGGGTGCAATTCTAACCGACCTCCTTCATGATAGTCCTCCTATTTCTTCACTGTCTCTGTGTTCTCCATTTTGAATTCCTTACTGTGCGGTTTACTTGCATTGTGTCTTAGCAGTGTTTTTTTTTTCCTTGTGCTCACAGGCTCTGATATTTCTGACTTCATCCACAACCTGGAGTCTCAGAACATCAAAGTGGAGATGATGAAACATAGCGACTACATGGCCGCAGCCCCTCACAGCGCTGCCATCAACGTAACAGGATCCAGCAAGGTCACATTAATTTTGGACGGATTGGATTTATTTCTTGATACCAGATATTTGTTGAAACCGGAGATAAAAAGCATCCGATGTGATCTCCTGCAGCACCTCCACCCACAGATAATGTGGTAGAAGTGTTCCATCCAGATGAAGGGCCCTTTGTTTGAGGGCTGCTGAGTCCTCCAACTAAGAGCCTTATATTTAGATGGAGTGGAGTTTACCTGCCAAGATGTGGCACTCTTTTAACACTTTCTTCTCTGTCTGTTAACAGGGTTTCAGATACACAGTTGCATTCAACAGCACCACAGTTCACTCCTTGCCGATGGCTGTCAATGTACTAAGCAACACTCTTCTAAGAGGGCTGAATGGTACCGGACAGATCCGAACCTGGACCAAACCGTTTGATTATGTGAGTATTTCATACAGCCAGATGATGCAGATCTTATCTGTTCACCTTTGCCATTTAAAAATATGAAATGTTTCCATTATGACATCCCTCAGCAAATCCCAGATGCTACGTCCTACGCTCTGGTGTACATAGAGGCCATCATACTGGGAATGCTGGCGGCTGGAATGCCTGCATATTTTGCAATGGACCACACTCGAGACAGAGAGGTAATCGCTTACTCCTTGTGATTATGATTCTAACGATCATTTCATCTCTTCAGCAAGCATTTATTTCACAAACCAAAGAAATGTTGCACTCCAATCCAATCACAAATCAACAGCTCTGACTGTGTCAGTTCATGCCTGGCATGTGACAACTTGTGATTCAAGTTGCAGGAATGTCACTTTCCTGCTCTGTATGCAAATAAACATGTACATGCAGCAGTAGTAGCCAACATAGATAAAGTCGTGTCTCAATATTATTTACACAAAGAAATTATTTAATGTAAAATTACTTAATGTATGACATTTGCCAGATTTACAAGATGGTCCAAATAATTAAGAATCTGTCACAGACGGAAAGTCTCTCACATAGTTTATAAAGTTTCTCCTAAATCAACAGCTCACAAAATTCAACAATTTTTTAAGGGAGCGGAGACATGGAGAACCCAGATGTTACGGGTGTACAAAGATGTTACGACAAACTGACACTGTTTTTTACAAAGAAAAAACTAACTTAATGTATTGAATTGACAAGAAGCCACAATGATTAAGACTTTGCCATTTTGCAAAGTTTGCTAAGTTTCCATTACTGCTGGCTTTCCCAAAGGTTCACTGTCCTAATTAGAAATGTTACAATAGATATCAGGTATAATCTACTATATATTCATTTGTGTTGACTTGTATATTTGCCTGTTTTTTTGTTCTTTTTCAGATCAAGTGTCGCTCTACACTGCGAATCTCTGGTCTGGTACCATCAGCCTACTGGTGCGGCCAGGCAGCTGTGGACATCCCCTTCTACTACCTCATCCTCTCCTGCATGACCATCATCCTCTTCTCCTTCCACACTGGAAACCTGCTCACCTCCAGCAACCTCACCGCTGTGGTATGCACCACTCCTCTCCATACATTCCTTGGACAACAATAGGTTAATTTAAAATGCCTGCCTGACATATCCAGATTTAATATTCAGACAACATACAAAGGACAAAATGATTAATTAAGGCTCAAAAACATCCTAAAATCACATGTATAACACATAAGTTAAGTAATATTGCTGGTAATATATTCATGAAAAATACAACTTTACCACTGAGTCAGTTTTCATGACTTTCCTTCTCCTCTCTCTTAGGTCCTGTGTACTGTTGGTTTTGGTCCAGCGATGATCCTCTTCACATATGTGTTTTCTTTTGGTTTTGCCCGAGTTCAGAGCAACAGGGACTTCTTCTCTGTCATCTCCATGATGGTGAGGCGGGATGAATAATGTATACACACTCAACACAAATCCTTCCACAATGTGAACTCCAACAGAACAATAAAATATGTTCCTGAAATCACTGAGATTAATAATAAGTGGGATCACAGTAACTTAAGCAGGAAGTAAATGGGTTTATTATTCTACATGTGGATGATGGTCATAATTAGAGTGATGTGAAAGGGTTTGTTTTTTTTACTAACTTTGTGACTTATGCCTCAGGTGTGTGTGGTGTCAGCCTCACTGGTTCAGTTGTCATTTGTAAATGACAACCCTGGACTAACCAGAAACCTGCACAATGCCTTGTGTTTCTTCAACCCTCTGTACCCACTCATGGGCTGCCTCAACTGCATCACCAAGGTAGGCTTTCAATCACAGTAAGTTCTTTCAGTGGTTTCTCTTTCTGCCTTTGTGTCCCTGAAATAGGGCTGCATAATATTGGATTTTTGTTTATATCCAATCTGCCAATATTTTCCAGCTCTTATTGCCAAAACCACTGTTTTTTTTCCACCTAACTGCAGAGAATATCAGGTCTCTCCTGTAGTGGAATTCATCTATTGTTATGCCCGCTTTTATCATGATGACCCATTGATAGATGCAGACATAAAATACAAAGTTTGTCAAATGTACACATTCACTGGGCAAAATAAGAACTTTTTTTTTGCCACTTCCGCTTTCTCTTTTCATCACAATGATCAGGATGATGGCTCTTAAGATGGACAGTTGAATTTGTCGTGTTGTAGTGATGCGGTTTGGCTCCTCCTTGCATGAGCGATGCTGCACAATCATTGCAAATAGCAACTTTGATATCCTTTTTGGACACTTAAGAAAACTTCCACACCGCAGACATATTTATATGCGTGCATGATTAAATCACCGTCTCATCGACAACCAATTATCGTGCATCCTTACTTTGGACCTGCATAAAGCTGCATTTTAGAGAATTTTAGAGTTGCTCAAAGTGATGAAGCCACTGAGAATCAACACCAACTCACCAACATTTCTACATAGCTTTTAGTCATTTTCAGTTTTATGTAGCTCATTATTTACGATTAACTTTTTTATATAGAGTGGTTCTTCGTATTTTTAATCATTTGAGACAGTGCCTGCTGTTCGAGCAGTCACCTGACTTATGTTTTTTCTCCATTTACAGGCGACCTTCCTCCCTACTCTGTATGAAGAGAACTTCTTGTGGAAAAACCTGCTCATTGCTGTTGTTGCTGTATGTATCTGATGGTTTTTAAATTTAGCCAAACATTGCCACAGTCAGAACATAGAGTATAGAAGTGTGTGTTCTGCCATCATACTGTATTTGTCTGTTTCTGTGTTCAGCCCTATCTCCAGTGCATCCTGCTTCTTTTCCTGCTTCGCTGGCTGGAGCTCCGTTACGGAGGGAGGGCAATGAAAAACGATCAGTTCTGCAGGTGATGATCAGATTTCAGGTCATAACTCAGATTACATACAGCCTCAGCCAAAGAGCCATAAAACCAGATTTGTCAGAATAACTTAAAAATCTAATAAATAATTGTTTGACTATGAGCCAACCTGGAAGTTTTTATTTAAACCTTCACAGGATCTCATCCAAGTCAAAGCCGAAAGTGGAAAGGAACCCCGAAGAAGGGCTGAACGAGGATGAAGATGTTCAGATGGAGAAGGCCAGAGTGAAGGAGGCTCTCACCTGCCAGTCCTGCGAAGAGGTGAGTGAATGTCTGATCCTTTTACACAGGCCTATTTTTGACTGAAAACAGTACAGATTACATAAATGTGAGCTTGAGAACCTGAATTTGGAGGATGAATTTTTATTCATGCTACATTTTCGCCCACCAGCCGTCATACATTAATTTTGGCTCTCTTCACTCTGTCTTGTCAATATAGAAACCAGTGGTGGTTGTGAGTAACCTGAGGAAGCAGCACAAAGGCAGAAGAGAAGGTTTTTCTCTGAACAAGACGAGGAAAGTGGCTACAAAGAACATCTCCTTCTGTGTTCGTAAAGGTATGTTCGGTCTCTTTGTCAAGTGGACCCATGGCTATCTAACAATGACAAAACTTCAGCCATAGTCTTCACTTAAGGTAAAAAGTAAACTCTGTTTCTTCAGGTGAAGTTCTTGGACTGTTGGGCCCCAACGGAGCAGGAAAGAGCACCATCATGCACATGTTGTCAGGTGATACTGACCCCACTGCAGGCCAGGTACAGTAAAGATAACACTGATGTTTCCCTTCTTGTCTCTACTGTGAAATATGAGCTCCTTATCCTCATTTAAGACTCTCAGTCATGTAACTTTCTGGGGTTAAATGAGTGCTGCATGAATCCCACACCAGAGCTGGTCTCGTGGAAATATCCTCAACTTAAATATTTGCTAAACATACTAATCAAATGTGATTATATATTCATTATTCATAAATATATGGATTAATAATTCATCATATTCATTAAGTTTTGTGATGTCATAGGGACCTTGACCCTTTGACCTCCAAAATCTCATCAGTTCATCCTTGAGTTCAAGTGGACATTTCTGCCAAGTTTGAAGAAATTCCTTCAAGGTGTTCTTGAGATATGACACTCACAAGAACGGGACGGACGGATGAACAGCCTGAAAACAGTTGAAACTGATGGAAGGAGTTCACTGACGGTCTGTTTTTGGTTTTTTTCCAGGTGCTGATGGGGGACTATAGTACAGAGTTTCGTCAAGTGGACAACCCTCTGGAGCATGTGGGCTACTGTCCACAGGTGAACCCTCTGTGGCCCAGGATCACTCTGCAGGAGCACCTGGAGATCTACGCAGCCATCAAGGGCCTGAAAGGACAGGACGTACCAGGTATCATCAAACGGTGAGTTTCACTTGACTTACAGACATTTTTACCACCAGGGCTTATTTTTACCATCACACAAAGTTGATATTTACAGACTAAACAAACTCATTAAGAAGGCCGGCTCTGTGATTGGCTGCAAACCGGACTCAGTTGAAGCAGTGGTGGAAAGGAGGACACTGAACAAACTGTTATCCATCATGGATAACCCTGACCACCCTCTCCATCACACACTGGACAAACAGCGGAGTTCTTTCTCCAACAGACTGAGACAGCTTCGCTGTCATAAGGACCGATACAGGAAATCTTTCCTCCCCCAAGCAATAACACTGTACAATACCTCACCTCTGTCTGACAGACAGCACTCCGAACTCTCCACAGTGGGTTCTCTATAGTTCTTATAGTTCTGGTCCAACCAGATTTCCTATTGCACTGCTGGTCATGGCTAATGCACATCTGTTAGCTATTTGCACATCTGTATCAATACCTGTTGGTCATGGCCAATTGCACATTTGTTAGCTATTTTGCACATCTGCCTCAATACCACTCTACCTCATTTCTCACCACTTCGTGTATATAATTTATGTCCACTTATATTGATATTTTGCACAGTGTTACACTACTGCGACTGGCGTAGCGTATTTCTGTACATATCAGTATAGTACTTTATATATTTTTTAAATTTATAATCTTTATGTATACATGGCTATTTCTTATATATTTTATTTTTTACTTTTGACCTGTTTTTTCTGTGTGTCTGATGACAGCTGCTGTAACACAAGAATTTCCCAGTTTGGGATCAATAAAGTACTATCTATCTATCTATCTATCTATATTAGGACCCAAGTACTGTACAGTGGACAGCTGCAGATGACTGTGTAGTGTGACGGGGTTTTGGATTACAATCTGTAGCCTCTTCTAACAGCTTTTTAACTCTAACCTGTTCAAGATGACTTAAACAGCCAAGACCTGTGGTGTGGATAAGAACAGGAAGTGACCCTTTGCCAAGCCCCTCCTGTGAACACCTACTGTCCAATCATACCTTAGCAACTGTAACTAGGGAGCTGCAGGCCTCTCAAGCTTTGCATTTCTGTCTGTGTTGAAGCGGTGTGATGGGGATGAGACCAGCGATACTCTGTGTTTCATGAGTCTGGACGATGGCGTCTTTTTTTGTGGTCTTTCAAAAACGTAAAACACGAGGACACATGATGGGAATGGATTAAACTTCGTCTTTATCTGCTCTAACATAAGGTGTGAATGTTAGCATGTCTGATGAAGTAATGCTAGCTTACTAGCTGCAGCAATGTTACCGCCAGCCAAACTTATGTTACCACTGCATTTGCCAAACTCAGGGGTTATCTTGTGATTTGTTATGCGGGGAGTTTAAGTAGGAGGATGTGGGCTGACGGTGATGCATCTCTCTCTTTGGCGAGCTCTTTTAGGTCTAAGTCAGGTTAGCTTAGCTCTTACTCTGGCTGTCCTCCTGGGGCGAAGGCGGTCCGGCTGGGTGACCATCTCAACGTCTTCCAGAAATGAGAAGCTGCTTTTGTTTACTTTACTAATGCCACCATTGTATAGAGAAAAGTGGGTCACAATCAGGACTAATGTCATTCAACAAGCCCTTTACTAAATCATGTCTGGTAGAAAATCACACAAAACACAAAACATATTCAGCCATCCGGCCTTCATCAGTGTGTGCCACCGTTCTCACTGTAAACAGCATCTGTGAAGTGTGAGTGTGGCCCTTGTGTTGTCGGTGTTTATGTCATGTCAAATACTGTAGATGGTAAATAGTTAGCTCCTCTATCAATAAAATAGAATATATTTCTGAAAGATGGAGGAGATGCAAAAATGCTTTTTATTCAAACTTAATGTGTCTTGTGATAATAAAGTAAAAGATGTAAAAGTTTCTAACAGTTGTTTTGTAACTGTTCTTGTCAGTGTGGTGAACGCTCTGGAGCTGAAGGACCACTTGAACAAACAAGCCAAGACCCTGTCAGCGGGACTCAAGAGGAAGGTGAGAACATGTTCAACATCCCTAATTGCACAAGAGCTAAAGTCACTCAGCTGTCAGAAGAAGATACAGAATTTTGATTTTCTGCCAAAGTTTGCATGAACACCTGGATGACTAAAAGGATTCTATGAAAGCAACTTTTCAGACACTTCATCATTTGATTTTGCAGAATAAAATCTGTTTCTGCTTTGCTGAATTTGTCTTGCACTTCTTATCATCAGCATTTATCCAACCATGATGAATACAAGTTTGTGTCAACACTTTTTTTGTTGAACACACCTTTATTCCATGTATTAATTCTCTCTGTTTAGTTTAGACTTTTACATTGTTGTCTTGTTTGTTTACAGTTGTGCTTTGCCTTGAGTATGATTGGGAATCCTCAGATTGTTTTACTGGATGAGCCGTCGTCAGGGATGGACCCAAAGTCAAAACAGCGCATGTGGTGAGACTTTACTCATATGATAAGAACATTTTTCAACTTTCCTAGATTCTGTCGTGTTATACTGTTACATTAACTGTGAAAGGAAAGGTGAAATTATTGTTTTCTTTCTTTTTAGTTAGATAAAATTTGTTTAAATAGTACATTTCTCTTTTTCATAACTGTAAATGTCACTGCATCAGCTGTTTCCAAAATAGATGATCCAGTTCAGTTAAAAACATATAATGTGAGTTAAATGGGGTTTTTTTTTTACCAACTTTTTGATTTAAGACTTTACAGTTTTGCAGTTTTATTCAATATCCATTCTTGTTTTTCTCAGAAGGTATCATTACTGTCCTGATGTTTGACGTAGTTTTTCTTTTGATAGGTTATAACCTTGATCACAGAGCAGGTTCAGCCATGACTTGAGAACACTTGACTGTGGAGGATTCTTGTCTTCACAAGGCCTCGTTGTTGGAGGACAGTCTCCCTCTCACTTTGTCTCTGACCTCAGTATCTCCTTTGCGTAGGAGGGCCATACGTGCCGCTTTCAAGAATCGTCAGCGGGGAGCCGTCCTCACTACACACTACATGGAGGAGGCAGAGGCTGTGTGTGACCGTGTAGCTATCATGGTGTCCGGCCAGCTGAGGTTTGTACTCGCTGCTTTATAGCGTTCATTGATTTGATGTATTCTGATTTCTGGATCACTTAATGCTTGGTCTGTTTTTCTCTATCAGGTGTATCGGCTCCATCCAACATTTAAAAGGGAAATACGGTCGGGGCTACAGTTTGGAGGTGAAACTCAGAGAGGAGCTGACGGGGCTCCAGCAGGTGGCGCTGTTGCACAAAGAGATCCTTCGAATCTTCCCTCACGCTGCCCGGCAGGAGAGGTGAGACTCGATCCAACTGAATGAGTCTGTTTGTCTGCATATTGTTGCGTATTGGACAGAGACGGGACTGAAAACAAATATTTAGCCCCAAATTCTAAAAAAAATAAATACATTCATGTTACGCTTGTTTAAAGTAACTAAAAATGCAGAAAGTCCAGTTTTGGAGATAATATGTGCCCTCAGAAGGGAAATTACAGAGCAAAAACAGGAAGAAAAGCTTGTGATAGTGCAACACGTACAGTTTGTAAAATAAAACTCATCATTAAACTTTCTGTAAAGCAAAGAACATTCTGTTTTGTAGAGAAGCGAACAAAAACACACTTTCTAATGAGCTCTCATAAAAATATATATTAGCAACACGTTTCTTATAAATATGCCCTTCAAAATAAAAGCTCTGCTAAAACAACATATGATTTTAAAGAAATGTGTAATGCTTTGTTCATAATTTAGTGTAACAACATGGACCACGACATATTCGTGCCTAATTCTGTTGGCCGATGCTTTCTTCACAGCTTTGCAACTCTGATGGTTTATAAGATCCCCATGGAGGACGTCAAATCACTGGCCAAGGCTTTCTCTCAGCTAGAGAGCGGTGAGTCACCGCGGAGCTCTCTCTCTTTCACACTCACACACAGACACACACACAGCAGCCATCTGGGACTTATCTGCTGACTCATTCAATGTAATTTATCTTCTTAATCTCTGTTTATCTTCAGCCAAGCAAACCTTCAACTTTGAAGAGTACAACTTCTCCCAGTCGACCTTAGAGCAGGTAAGTTGTTAAACAACACGCCACAGGTTCAGACAGAGGCTGTTTACACCTGAACATGAACATTCATCCTGAGCGATCCGATCCCAAGTGGACCGCTTTAACTACAGGTGTGAATGTACCCAGCAACCGAACGCTCACACAGCATTCGGTGGTGGTCTGGGTCGTATTTGGCCACATTCTGTAGGCAGTGTGAATGTACTGCGGTCAGGGCCACATTGAAGAACCA
This sequence comes from Lutjanus argentimaculatus, assembly GCA_034769285.1. Classification (NCBI taxonomy): domain Eukaryota; kingdom Metazoa; phylum Chordata; class Actinopteri; order Lutjaniformes; family Lutjanidae; genus Lutjanus; species Lutjanus argentimaculatus. Next base: position 384,056 of record JAWZSL010000016.1, read on the forward strand.
CCTACTCAGCTGATGTACTGTAAGTCCACACGATACAGCTGTCTGATTTCCATTTGGTTCACTGTAATGCAAATGACGTGTTCGGGCTGTCTTACCTGCCAAGATAAGCAGCAGCAGAAGAAGAGTGTTTAAACTGTTTTTTGACATGATGACACTCAGTTTCCCCCCGAGGGATTAATTAAGTATCTTGTACAGTAAAATCACCAGACTCTCTTAAACATTTATTTAAATTGTTGAGTGAGGAGAAACTTAAACTGCGCGAAACAGCTGTGGGAAATTCTTAAACATTTATGCTTTCTTGTAAATTTTCCATTAAATGCAGTATATTATATATTAGGTTGTTTCTATCCTTGTAAAAAAAAAACAAAAAAAAAACATTAGGCTTCATGCAAGAACCAGTCGTATGAACAGATTTGTTCTTCAGAAACAAACACAATTAAGGAGGTCCAGACCTGACAACATCAGATTTACATACAGTCAGAGAAAGTAAAAGTGTGTGTCTTGCTCAGAGTTCAGTTATAAAGTCTCAGCACGCCTGCTGAGCTGCTGGCAGCACAAGTAAAACATGAAGCTACTGTAGGCTGATACAGGAGTTTAGTCTGGCACTCAACTTAAAAAAAAAGGGTTGAATATGTGTTGAACACAGAAATGAACAGTAATGGACGTTCAACTGACAAAACAGCCCTCGTGTTTATTTGCTTTGGCACAAGTCGTCACTAGAGACGCATTCTAATGCCACATGTGAATTAGAGCCTGATCGATATGTCGGTCAGCCGATATTATCAGCCCAATATTGGCCTATCAAAGCTGTATCGGTATTAGCAGTGTCCGATTTTGAAAATACCATTGAGAGTGCCCTGATATCATTTATTGTTAAACTTATCAGCATCTGTCCCAAAAGTCTGTCAGTCGGGCCCTAGTGTGAAATGACGAGCTCAGAGAGTTGTGCACTAGTATTTGAATCTTCCAAGATGCGTGTTAATACCAGACCTAAACAGCCAGACTCCATGTAAACCACAGTTCAAATTAGTACTGAAACAACCAAATCTATGGAAAATATGTGGTTGTTAACTTTGTCTGTCTGCTGATGAATCACTTTAAAAGTAAAAATGCCAAACATTTAGCTGAACTTCTTCGATGTGAGGATTTGCAGCCTTTCTTTGTTTTTTTTGTTGTGTGTAAATGTTTGGGTTTTTTACTCTTGGAACAAAACAAGTCATCTGAATCTGTCCACTTCCTGATGTCTCTTCTTCTCCTGTTTCTCCGTCCCACAGGTGTTTATGGAGTTCGCCAAGGAGCAGGAGAACGAGGACGACGAAATCGGCTCCCTCAGCACAACTTTCCAGTGGCAGCGTCTGCGCCAGGACGGCCCGGTTTCAGTCAACCACACGGACAGCATCGTGCACCAGCTTTGAAAACTTCCCACTGAGAGGAGGGAGCAGGCTGGTGACTGACCAGGACTGACCGATCCCGACCTGCCAGGCTTCAGCGCCTGAGGGTTCACGCCAGCACTCGCCCGCTCCACGCAAAACCGACGTTCACCACCCTGGAATGAACGGGACAGTCCTGAGTGGGGGGGCTCACATACACTGGGACTGACTGTGTGTGTGTTCAGGCTCAGGGCTGTTAACGGCCCCTTTCTCTGGGTCTGAGGTGTGCATGTGTGTAACCCTCGTCCACTGGTGCTCCGTGTTTTCTGAATCACACTGACCGAGGGGCCTGCAGTCTTTCTCGACACGCTGATGCGACACCTACTCCTCTTTCTAATGGTGTTTTTTATCTTCACAGGGAGTCAGAAAAAGGAATCAAAACTATATATATAAATAATATATAATATTTATGCTTTGTAATCCTTTCCATCCGTCCTCCTTTGAGGGAGGCATTACAGTAAGTGTGTTTGCTCGTCTCTTCAGATGTTTTCGTCTGTTGTGTTTGTGAAACTGTTTTTTAAAGCACTACCAGAACTGGGAATCCATCCACAATCTTACCAAAGCAGCACATCTCTGAACCACACACTACCACACCACCTCGCACATTGAAACTGAGACGTTCTTTCTGTTTTTAAGTGTCAGTAGCATGTGCATAAACAGTTTGCATAATAGTTCTATAATTGATGTGGGGCAGTGGAATGAGGCGACGTCTGTAAGGCCCATTTGATAAAACGCTGGAGAAGAGATGCTACAGCTCTCCACAGAGTCTTTAGACCTTTACAAAGCCCACCACTTAATAAACAAGAGTTTTTTTTTTCTGAGGTTGAAGACCAGAGTCTCTTCTCCTCATTTTACACCAGCATGCACATCTTAACATTTAAACTCTACGTTCTCCAGGACTGAGTGTTTCAGCATGCACGCTCATGAAGAGGTGGATTATTCTGGCAGATGGATGTTGGGATGAAGGGTTTTTGGATAGACGATCTTTGTCCTGTGGCCTTCCTCTCTGCAGGTTTAGCTTTGAACTAGAACCCCATGAGTTTGGGAATGTAGTGTAGAATATGCACACCAGTACATGTAGCACACTGCCCTCGTCAGAAATTAGCCAGGGCCGATGTTCAGATCCAGATGGGGCTCGTTGAAACGCTCTTAAAGTCTTCTCTCAGCCGGGTGTTGTGAGGATTTTTGATAACAGATTTTGAATGTACGTTTGGCCTCCAATGAGAGGAGGGTTTGTTACTCAGCAGTGACCGCTCTGTGGAGCTCCTGCCGTCACTCTGTTTCACTTTGGTGCCACTTTTAATCACACAGCTGTGTTTTGTTAACTCTATCTAGCCTATTTGGTGTGTGTGTGTGTGTTGTGTTGTATATACTGTGTGTAGCTGCGGCTATGTCTGCATAACCTAGTATTTGTACAAACAGGTGCGTTGTTGGTGCAATACCTATCAGCAAACCGATAAATTGTAATTTTTTCTTGACATTCAGGTGAGAGTGAGAGTGTTTTTATAAGGCTAAAGGGAATTTAAAGGGACACTTTGATGAACAGACTTGAGAAATGTGTACAGAAGCCCTGAGAAGCAAGTAAGGCAAAACAAAGTTCTGATGCATTTCTTAAATCTAACCTGAGTTACGCAATTTTTATCCATTTGTGAAACAGGTGAGAAGATTTTTTTTTTTTAAAGTTTTGCCAGGATAATTTTTCTAAGCTACTTTTTTGATCCATGAAAACCAATGGAAAACCCCTGCGATCATCTCATAGTGAAAGCAGAACATGTCTCTGTTAGAGTAAAACGGATTATCTTAATGTTTTCTTCATTGCAGTCATGTTAAGTAATTCCTCTGTGCTGCAGTTAACATAGTGTTGCATTATGCATCATCTAACGTTATTATTTGGCCATTCTCTATTCTGTTTATCAGCCATGTATGTGAGAGAAAATGGCTGAAACTATCATTACAGACTGTTGTTACAGCCTGTAAATCATTTCAATATACTAATACTGATTCTCCAGTTCCGAGAAAGGGTTTGCACGGTGATTAAATTAATATGCATGACAGCAATCCTTTTGAATTTGAGGTCCAGTATTTTTCTTAACAGGCATCTGACAAATAGGGTAGAAATTAGACTCATTTTGAAATCTGCCACTTTTATCTTTATTCTAATGTGCTTTATGTGCCTATTTTCAGGATTGTAGTTGAAAGAATATTTAAATATTGATGTTTATTTTGGGTAAATATTAATTGTTATATTAACTGAGAATCTAAATCTTTAGAATAACTTGTTAAATTAATAAATAAACTTTGAGGTGTTTTAGTTCCTCCATGCATTTCTGCAGACACTCTGAACACGAGGCGTGTACCTTGTGTTTCACCTCTTGTGGCCAAAACTATTACAACACTAATAAAATGATCCTTGCAAAACCTTTTTTTTTTTTTTTTGCACCTGTTCTTGTGTCATGAACACAGGAGAGAAAACAGTTGAGATCAGATTTAGAAAATCAATCAGACTTCTTTCGTTCTTGCCTCTCAGGGCTTCTGTAGTTTTCTGTTGTTAATGATCATAAAGAGGTGATATTTGTCTGCAAGTGCTAACTGAGCGGCTTCCTCAGTCGATCTTTAACTTGACAGCGTGAGCCTTTTGGCTGCTGGACAAGGGTGTGGACAAAAATAACAGGAACCAGTTGACAGTCTAATGTGACCCAGTGCAGCAACAACACAAACTCTGTCCTCACAATTCAAAATGATGAAATTCACAGAGGACGTGTTTGTACTGGGTTAAAGTGGACTGTCGGGTGGGTCTACAGCAGAGCAGAAGATGAGCGTTTATTTTAAAGACAACTTAAGGTTTTTGATATGAATTATAAAAACTTATTTGAATGAAATATCCATCGTGGATTCATTTTCTGTCCTGGACTCTCATTCATGGCTCAGATGCTTTGTAGTGGTGAGTTTTTCAGTCTCACACGAGGAGTCTGGGATTAAGTTTCTTTCGCGTTTATGCAGTAGCTTCCATTTATCTGTTTTTACCTATTGCGTTGTTATTAACTGACGTTGATTAAGAGCTGATTTACCAAGTATCAGTCTTTTTTTTAAATACTTGTGAGCTGGATGAAGAAGTGAGTATGAAGACAGTTGACTTTCCAAACATTCACGATGGACGTCGGACCACATGACATAAACTACTAATTAAAGAACACTACACTTGAGAAAGTGAGGGGGGGTAATGCCTTAGGTTCTGTCCATGCACTGTCCTTTTAAATGTGAAAACTTTATTTAAACCCTGTTGACGTTTTTTGCACACATGTAGCCTTGTTCCCTCCAGCAGGGACAAAAAGACACACTGGCTCTGCATCGAGTTTAACATGTGCAGTGAGAATCAAGGGTTTTTAGGATGTCACATACACTACGTATATTTTATATTTGTTTTCCTAAGTGCAATGTAGGGTATTTGTTCCCAAAAGCAAACATTCTTTGAACTTTGTCATGCTCCAACATTCATGCGTGCTCTGTGGGTTTAATTGTCAGTTTCAGTAACATGTAGCCACCCAAACAACATCTGCTTTTTTTTTTTTTTTTGCACTTCTCTTTCCCCTGCTTCCAGAACAAAAAGCATCACATCTCATCTGAAGCATTTCACATTAAAAAAACAAAAAAACTAACTATTCTGTGGCTCTGTGGAAAGTGGAGCATTTAAGCAATTGGCTTTGAAAAGTGGAGCGGGTTTCATTTTATTTTCCTGGTGGTGGTAAAATTGCACTATTTCTGGGAAATTTTATAACCTTTCTTTATATTATGCAATCTTTGTAAGATTATCTGTGCACTGATTTAATTTTTTAAAGACTGTGGTTTAGCTGTGTGCTGTATTTACCTCCTGTATCGCCCGCATGTCTGGATGGACACTTGTCATTAATGAACTCTATGGTCTCTACACGACCTTTTCATGAATAAATGTTAATCCAAATCATTGTTTTGTCCCTTTTTTTGATGGACAGGATGGACGCTGGATGAACAGCTGCAAGTCTCTTAAATTACTCCTTTCTGAAATTTAATTTGCATTGCAAACATCACAAGTAAACTCAATGTGCTTTACATTAAAAATGTGTACAGGAAACGGTAACATACAGAAGAATATAGTAAATTAAACAAGAAAATGCAGCAGGAGTTTTAAACAAGAATATATGGTGTAAGTGCTGCTACTGAAAATGATTGTAGCTAAGTTAACATGATAGCCTGCTATTTGACTGGAACAGCTGTTAGCCAACAAACTACAAAGCTAGCATGCTTACATTAACAGAAAACAAAAATGCTACATATATTACGCTAGCTTGTCCATGCTAAGCTACTGTTAAGCACTGCTACTGAATGATCGTAGCGAAGTTAAAATGATGCTTCCACTGTTAGCCAACAAACTATGGAGCTAGTATGTAAGGAATAATGTACTGTGAGCAGGTCATTATTGTCAAATAAATCACGACAGCGGAGGGGGTTTATTTTACAATAATGACCTGTTCACCGTACATTATCCCACATATTACATGGATACTTACAAAAAAATATTTGGCACATATTTATGTGACGCAAAATACACATTTTAAAATGATTCTGTGGCTTTATTTCACAATGGTGACCTATTCACTGTACATTATCCTGCTTGTTACATGGTTATGCTTTAAAATACATCAATGATTTGACATAAAATCTTAATTTCAAAAGAATTTTAGTGATTGATCAGTGATTTTATTGTTCCTCCAGAGTCTATGATCAGAACTGTGTCTCTAGCAACGTCTGTTACACAGAAATAACAGACCTTAGCAATGTTATACATAAAGTATCTTATATGAAATGTTATTGCTAAGTTATCATTAATGTGGCTCATTCTGTTTCTTTTCTTATTATTTGTTTTATATTGTTATTATATTTTATATTTGTGTTATATTTATATTTTTTCTCACTAAACAGACACATGCCAAGGACGTTAAACACTATGGTTAACCTGCCTTGTTGTTTGTAAATGTATTGTTCAATAAAGCAACTATATGCTAATCCTCACTATTCCTTAGTTATCTAATTTCTTTTACTTTGAAAGTCTTCACCGGAAGTCACTTGTGTTCATTATGTCTGCGTTGACGTTTGTAGAGTTGTAGTCAGGACGTGTCACTGCCCTCCTGTGGCCGCAGTGAGGAACTGCAGCACGACGTTAAATCTGTTAAATCAATGGCGACGTGACAGCTGAGCGCTTTTGGTGTTTATTTTGTGCACAGAAATCTTATTAACTTTTAATATGTTTAATTTAGTATGTCAATATTACATCCAGTTCAATAAAGTGAGACCTGTGTGTGTCCTGTTTCCACAGTATATTGTTGATATATTTGCATTTTGATATTTTATCTGAAATAGAAACTTGGAAGACGAGGTTTCACTGACATTTGGAGCAGAGTTAGTAGCATTAGTGCTAACAAGCGCCTCCGTCTTTGGAAAGCCGGTTGGGTATCAGAGTGTTCACCGCCCTCTTGTGGTCACAGAGTAGAACTGCACCACAATAAATTAGTCAAGTAGCGTCAATGCAGACATGGAAGCATACTACAACTTCCGGTTATTGCTTTCAGAATAGAGTAACCAAACTAACGAAATTGTCACGAAATTTTTGGGAATTGACTGATTTACACATCAGTGAGCGCTGTTAGCATGCTTCTAGAGGATAATAAAAAACATCTAATTACTGAGATATATAGAGTATGTAGAAGTAATTTAGTAAGTAAAGTAAGTAAATATACACAATTATTTTTTTATATATTATTATAAAGATCATGCACAATAAATTGTGAACACTGTACATTACATTTGATTTATTTAGCTGATGTTTTTTATCCACTGAATGCATTCAGTCATGTGGATAAAACCCAACAACTGCAAGAATCATGCAAATAAATCAACATCATCAAATAAGCTGAACTGCATTTAGTGCTGCAGAAAACAATTAAATAACCAGCTAAATAAATAAATAAATAGGTGAGAATTATTATTATTATTATTATTATTATAATTAATTACTATTTGTTGTTGTTGTTGTTGTTGTTGTCGTCGTCATTATATAGTTTCAGAGGTTGTTAACCTTGTAAATGAAGAAGAAAATATTGAGTACCTGTATTTGGGCGATTAGGTGGAAATTTCTGTCAGAACTGAGTAAATCTGGTAAATTTTTGTTTTAATTCAATACAATGCAAATGAAAAAAATGGGGTAAAATGAGGATAAACTGGAAAAAGTAATGCTCAAATATGTGTCCCAATTGTTTTATTATTTAAAAAGAAGAAGAAAAAAAACAGCATAAAGTAACAAAAATAGTATTTTGATAAAATAATTATATTATTATATATACTATACCTCTATTTAGCAGTTAACGATTACCTTGATTATTTCATATTTTTGCTCTCAGTTTGTGCATAAAGTGGTTAATTTATTTTGAAGGGATCAGCGGAGGTTGCAGTAGTTCCCCTCTGTGGCCACAGGGGGGCAGTGTACAGCCGTGATTCTACATACAGGAGACTCAGTTTGTACTTAATTTAAACATATTCGTATCTTTTCATTTCACGCTCGACGCAGAGGAAGAATTCATGGCGTCCATGGTGTTTTGATGACTTAAAAAACGTCAGTCTATCAGATGATCCTTTTTAATGACTTCTGGGATATTTCTGCGTTCTACCTGTTTTGTCCCTGCGCAGACACCGTCCTTCCTGATGTGGGTGTGGACACTTGCACAGATGACTACACAGATAATGGAGGGAGCTGCTGCTTTTTTTATAAGTTCTAAAAGAGTTTAAAATCGGACACGTTTCTCTCTGCTTGCAGACTGCAGCGGGATGCTGAGTCAGGATGGGAAATCTGTTTGGAAAAAAGAAACAGACCCGCGTGACAGAACAAGACAAAGCGATTTTGGTAAGAGTCTCAGCTAGCTAACATTAGCTAAGCTAACTACTCGGACCCTGTGACGTGAGCGACTCACGCCAAACCTGCTGTGATAAATGTGGTCATTTAATAAGTTTTCGTATCGGTGATCGCAGACACGCAGATGATTTAACGTAACTTCATCCTATCAGCACTTTATAAGGTGCTTTTTAATTCGGCACCAGTGTGTTTGAGAAACATCAGTGTTTAGATCTCACATTTCAAATGATCCTGTGGAGAGAAAACTGAAAAGTTGAGATATGAAGCACTTAAACCAAAGTGGCGCTCAGCTGCCTGCATGCCGATTTTATTCGATAGTCTGGTCTCGATATTTTAGTAAAAATATCATCTTGTGTTTTACTGCAGAGGCTGACGGAGCTGCATGTCAGCTGAACACTGTTGTGACACTGAACAACAACAGCTGTCAGGTTGATTTATTTCTCATATTAAAAAAACAGAACTGAGAAAAACAAAACAGAGACAAACAATAAATGATGAACAGACTTTCACTGAGAAACATAATTAACATCTGATGTCTGAAAAAGAGTATGGAGAAGCTACATGCTCTAACCCAGTTTATACTAATCCATCAATAATCAATCTATTACTTAAATCCATCTCTCCTCCCCATCGATCAATCCCACATTTACACCATCTGTACTTCTTAATACCTAATCAACATTACACCACATAATCAAAAACGTGAAAACCAATAACAGTATCACCTTTATGTGCTTTACATTCCTTCTGTACCTTTGCACATTTTTACTTTGTTTGATTTCTTTGCGTGCGTTGTGCGTTACACAAAGTCACCTCACAAATTGATCTGCACATGACCACGATGAATAGAAATACATAGAGATACATTTACTTTTTTCTTTGAATATTTCTGTATCTCTACACTGTATGTCTGTGTGAGCACCTTGGATTGTGAGAAACACAATTTTGTTCCCATGTACGCTGTGTGTGGAAATGACAAATAAACCACTTGAACTTGACTTTCTAAGAGTGGAGCACAAGAAGCTGCTGTATGATTTTGATGCTTATTTTTAAGTCTATCTGCATGTGAATGACAGGTTTGTGTACATACAGTGTATACTCATGTCTTGTGTTTCTTCGTTGCAGCAACTGAAACAGCAAAGAGATAAACTGAGGCAGTATCAGAAGAGGATCAACCTGCAGCTGGAGAAGGAGAGACTTTTAGCCAAGCAGCTGCTCAAAGATGGAAAAAAGGAGTCAGTATACAAACACATTACAGTGTAATAATGAATGAAAACAGGAAGAGATCATTAATGAAGAGGGATGAAGCCTGATTCTTCCTCTGTGGTGTCTCATGTTTCACATTGTTTTCAGAGTGCAATTATTTATTTCTATTAGAAATGTTTTATTTAAATATTCAGAGGTCAAGATCATTTTCAAAACTTGGCTGCCTGGATTTCTTCGAATCAAAATGTTGAATCAGTCATCTGAAAATACATTTTTTATTATTTAATTTTTGACGGAGAATGAGGACGTGTATCTGTTGTGGAGGTCATAATCCCATGTGAATCTACCACGTCCATAATTTGTAAAGTAAAAGTTCCGCTGCAAAACACACAGCTGAGATATTGAAGCACAGCCACAAAGCATCTCTTACATGGTTTTAATGATCTGCAAAAGTGTATTTATGCTTTTAATACACACAGAAAGTGGGAAAAACAACTCTAAACTGTATTATTAATGTAGCAGCTGAAGAACAGACGCCCCGCTTCTGAAACATTGATGTTACGCAGATAATACGGGGCAAAATTAGTAAATTTGGGGCTTTGAGACCTCAAAAGGAGTTTTAGAGACTTAATTTCCTGCATTCTGTTGACTCTTAAATAATGAAAATAACAAAAAGTCCACTGCAACAGCATTTTTATGTTGAATCATGTAAATTTTACTTTTAATTCTCAGCAAAGAATACAGAATAATTCATCCCTCAAGCGTAAACTTGCATAAATCTTAATTCATTTAGTTTTTGCTCCTGCACCTTAAAGAAAATTGATGCATCAGATTTTTTTTACAATGCACGCCCCTTTCCTTTAAAACTTTAAAACAGGAAATCTTCTTAAGAAGTCTGGTTTAGTGAAGACTTTTACAGTCGTGTAAGGCTTGTGTACCCTGTGCTGTGTCCAAAAGAGGTTGTGATAATCAAAAGGAAAAAAAAGTTTGAAAATTCATCAGAAATCAGGAGAAATGTGTGAGAATTGTGATCAGAGGAGGTAATAGGGAGAGGCTAATGAAAAAAAAGGCATCTCTTGGAAAAATTGGAGGGTTGGCAAGTACGTGAATGCACCGCACGAAACACAGAAGTGTTTCCTGGTAATTCTAGTCCTGTGTGAAGAGGGCTTTAGTTCTGGCTTGATAGTGAACGAATTGATTCTGATTTCACTCTCTTACGAACTCAAACAGGAAAGCACTCCTTCTGCTGAAAAAGAAGCGCTACCAGGATCAACTTCTGGACAAGACAGAGAACCAGATAGGCAACCTGGAGCGCATGGTGAGTGAGCGGAGGATCTGACTGACACACAGTGTGAAGCAGGCAGCAGCAGCACTCATGTGACCTCTGTTTTTTTCTGCTCATTTTAGGTTCAAGACCTGGAGTTTGCCCAGATTGAACGGAAAGTCATCGACGGGTTGAAAATCGGAAATGAATGTCTGAAAAAAATGCACGAGGTAGGCGACTGGAAGTATTCGTGTCCTCTGCCTGCATCAGTGGTTATTAATGAGCTAATTGACTGTTTTTTCCCATGTCAGGTGATGTCTGTTGAAGAAGTAGAGCGGATTATGGATGAAACCCAAGATGCCATCGAGTACCAAAGGGTAAGATGTCAGAAATTCAGAATAAAGTGCCAACAGATGTGGAGGATCTGATCATGTATCAGTTATTACACACATTCCTCATCATCTTCTAAACCCTGAAGCTGTTTGTTGTTGTGTCTCTGCAGCAAATAGACGAGATGCTGGCGGCTCTTTAACACAAGAAGACGAAGACGCTGTGCTGGCTGAGCTGGAGGCCATAACTCAGGTTGGTCTCATCAGTGTCACTGTGAATATGTTTACACTTGGGTTTTTTTTAGGTTTCACTTTTAAAAAATTCAGATTTCATTGGATCAAACGTGACATCAGTAGCTCAGAGGATCCAAAGCAGCTCTCTCCTCTTCGATCTCTCCCTGATCTTGCGTTGTCTCTGATCTCTGGTCCTCTGAACTGTCTCTCAGGGAGACGTCGAGCTTCCTGAGGTTCCCTCAGACGAGCTGCCAGAAGTCCCCGAGGCCTCAGAGGAGAAACCAGGTTTGTTCTCTCACATATTAAATTCCCCTCTGACCCTGGCTATGATAAGACACCAAACAGCCTCTGTTGTCCGGATCCTGTTACAGTGATGTCAGATGCTTTCGTCTATAATCTGTATAGGAAGTGTGTCGTGGTTATTGTCAAATTTAATTAATCCTGTCACAATCCTGTCAGTTTTCAAGTCTTTCCTGTGATAATTATTTTCATTATTGATCAATCTGTAGACCATTTTCTCCATTAATCAGTTAGTTATTTGGTCCAAAAAATGTCAGACAATGGTGAAAAATGTTGATCAGTGTTGTTCAAAGTCCAAGATGATGTCCTCAAATGTCTTGTTTTGTCCCCAACCCTAAAGATATTCAGTTTACTGTCATAAAGTAGTAAAAATAAAGTAAAGTGTTTCCCTTGTTCAAAAGCTCTCAGGTTTTGGATTTTAATGTATATTTTCTGCCTGTGAAGCTGAGCCACAGGTCACGTTTCTCACATGTGTAACTGTTGATGCATTTGGAAGCAAAGTAGATGAAAACTTTGCTGCTGCAAAGTCATTTTCAGGAAGTAAAATCCAGTTTTTAATGGTTCATTCATGTGGATTCAGGCAGGCAGCAAACCAAATATCAGGACGGTAAGATTAGGCAACACCAGTGGAGAACACCAGCAACCGAAACATTGCCATCAATAGTTCAGATATTTTACCTTGTTGCTGTCCTCCATGATGAAATTTACAACCAGATATAACTTAGCTCCCTCACACAAGGAGAAAACATAGGTGAAAAATGTTGATCAAAGCTCAAGATGATGTCCTCAAATGTCTTGTTTTGTCCAAAAGTCAAAGATATTCAGTTTACTGTCAGAGAGGAGGAAAGAAACCAGAAAATATTCGCATTTCAGAGGCTGAAACCAGAGGATTTTAACTTTTTTTAAATTAAAAATGACAAAACTATTAATCAATTAAGTAATCCTGTCACAGTCTTTCCATGTCTTTCCACAAGTCTTTCCCGTACTGATTATTTTCATTTTTGATTAATCTGTCAACCATTTTCTCCATTAATCAATTAGTTATTTGGGCCATAAAATGTCCACAAGAGAGGAGTAAAGAAACCAGAAAATATTCACATTTCAGAGGCTGAAACCAGATTTAAATTTTGTTGTTAAAAAATGACCCAAAAGAATCAATTGATGATCAAAGTAGATACAGATTAAGATTAATCAGCTCTAATATAAGTGTTTCCTGTTGGTTGTTAGGTTTATTAGTTTGTCCAGCTGTTCCTTCCTTTGTAGTGTACAATTTATCGATTGATTGATTAATAGTTTCCATGTTGTCGAGGTCATGATAATGAACTGGGAGCTGTGTTTGCACTTGTGCGTGGTAGGATATCGTTCTTAATTTTAAAATTGTAATCCTACTAATAATCTTAATTTTTACTAAATGTAACTGTGATCTGATTGTCTTATTTATCTGTAACTGTAATGGAATACAGTTTTTACCTCCTCAAGCCTGTGATGAGAGTGAGCTTCATACTGTGAGGAAGTGTTGCACAGATTCAAATTTGAGAAAATGATGGCACTGGTATCTGATGAGAACTCGATGCCGAGCCTTTTACCAAATTTCCATGTTTTCTGATTTTAGAAGCGGTTCTCGATGCTGCCGTTTGTAAGTCTGTGAACCTGTTCTTGTTTCAGAGAGGGAACGTCCCAGAAAGAAGCCAGAGCGAGAGCTTCTCGCTGCGTAGGAACTCAACTGACCTCCTTCAGCCTGAGCTGCTGGAGCTGCTCCACTACACTCCAGTCCTACATAAACCTCCAACCACACAAACATTTGCTGGAGAAGTCTCTTCTCTCCTTCAGAGGCCTCCGACAACGTGACAGCAGTTACTCTCAGATACTGGGCTTCCTCCATATCATCCAGCCGCTCTTTGTCCTCGTCTGCTGCAGGTGGACACCTGAAGGCAGACAGGACGGGTTCACTACAGTGGACAAATGCTGATTTGAACCATGAAGACCTGTGAGATCAAATAATTGTGCCTAACCTTTGTTTGAGTGTCCTTTCTCTTCGTTCACCATGAAATTATTTTACATACATCGAACTTAACTTAATTGCATGTATGTGTTACTCACTGTAATTCATCAAATCATCCTCAGGAGTCTTCTGTTCATGGATACGGTTTGTAATTCACAGTCTGTAAAGGGTCAGTTCACCCAAATTACAAGAAGACTTTATCCAGTTACAGTTTTATCTCATGTTTTTTTTTGATTTGTCCTGGTTCTATTTGTCTTTGAGATTTCTACCTCCATTCAGAACAGCGGAGTTTCATTTGTGACATTTAAAGCTGCAGTAAGCGGTTGGGTCTCATTTCCAGGTTGTCAAATTTAACTTTTGGGTTGGTGGCTTGAAGATGGTTTATTGCTGAGTCTCATTCACTGGTCGTCTGAGACTCAACAATCAACTACGTTACTGACCTGTGATTGGCCAAAGTCTCCGGTCACGGGCTGGATTTTCTAAAGCCTGAAACAGCCAAGAAGAGGAGCAGAAGTCTAAATTTCTCTCAGACCACTTGAATTACATTATGAATGAAGGTTATTATCGAACTTTTGCCAAATGATGCCAGAAATAAACTGTCGAACTTACACAGACCGTGCTGTCAACGACTGTTTATTGGCAGGGAGAAATGCAAATTATGTGAAAACAATACAGAAAAGACAATTTAACACAACTTCCTTAACTGTGACACTTGAATTGTGATGTGGGGTTTCCTGAAGGACTTGTTTGCGATGAGAAATGAGCTACACTTTTTTGCTAGCTGAGAAAACTGGCGGTACACACCTCAGTACATCACGTCAGGTCATATTTTAGCCACTTACACTCCTGCTTCAATGCACTCCTACATTTTCCTTACCATTTTCCTTTTCTTGCCGTCCGTCTTTTATGTTTCTGTTTAGCAGTTTGAGTCGGCTTAGTAAACCCAGACTTGAGCAGCCAGTGACGACGACTGTTGGCTGTTCTCATGGGATGCTGAACTAAAAGGAAGGAAGGAATTGGGATGTTTGTGGAGCTGTAAAATTGTGCTGAGGATAAAAGTTGGCAGCCACAGGGGGCCACAGAGTAACTTTGGTTAATGTCAGACCCTGACTGGCACTACTTTTCTGCCAAAGAAATTTTCTGTGAGCGGTGGGAATCTTAAAACCATGAAATAAATTGTTTTTGTTTCTCTGGTACAGCATATTCTGTAAATCGCCTGTATAGAAAAAAAAAAACAAAACAAAAGGGATACATTTATATTTTATATTTTTTTAAATGGAAAATTTCCCCAAAGACCTTTTTTCTTGCTTTTAATTGAAAAAAGAACTAAAAACACCTATTTAACAGCTAAAAGGAATGACAAAAGGCTTCAGGTTGCAAATGAAACTAAAACTATCTGCCTTACCAGACAGCAGTAGGATTGGGTGATATTTTGTTGTGGTTTTAGTGAACTGACCCTTTAAGGTTTAAGCTAACCCTCTCACAGTGCAGGCCTCGTCTGCCTCGGCCATCCCAGCTGGCCGGCTTGGCTCTCATTTGAGTTATTTGACCCACCCTCAAACTTTTTCCAAAATTTGGAAACATTTTGCGTAATAAGCATCTGTTTCGCAGAATATTCCCTCAGTCTGACCCCTTTTCAAGCAGATTAACTAATCTAATTCTCTGCTCCCCTTGTGGATTAGTTCAGCGTCATTGGAGAAAGGGCTAATCATATCGTCTGTGGGCTTACCTGTGAAGCCCAGACAACAGTTGTTAATCTCTTCAAGTTAATAACTTGACAGAACCTGGATCTTTACCCACCGAGTATTACATGGGCCTGTAATTATTTTATTGTGCTTATTATACTCAGACTTGCTTGTATAGATCTGTGTTAAACTGCAGCAAGAATGATGACCTACATTCATGAGGCTTAAGCTTGTGTATCTTTGAAGATCTATCTAACTAATCTGTAAATCAGTTAATCTCGCAGACACAAAACACTGATGACTAATACCGTCAGGCTGCACACGTCATTTCATCAGTACAGCATCAAACTGATCGTCTTAAAATTGGTTAGGAAATTGTACCTCTCTGTATCAATCTGTATATTCTTTTTACAATAAAAGTGTTTTTTTATTGTCATACTCTGCTGCCTCACTGCTGGTTCACAGTTCAGATGTTCCATGATTGAACACAAGGTGGCGACAAATATTTTCTGAAACATCTGTTGTGAGGAGCAGGTGACTTTGTTTGGGCCAGTATATACAGTATATTATAGGCAGGAGAAGTAATTCTGTCGTGTTTGTTCTTCCAGCTTTGTTTGTCCCCACAAACGAAAAAAAAAAAAAAAAGGTTTTCTCCACCTGACTGAGCTCCATACAGGCCCTGGTGGAGAGTCTTAAACCAGGAGACTGAAGGCTGTTAAATGAGCACTTTGATGGTTTTTGATAGCCAGATTTAAAGGTCTGGACCCAGGCTAGGTTTTGGAACCAGATGTTTAAATAGCCCCACAATAACTGTCCACTTACTGTCCATCTGTAAATCTGTAAAAGCTTTATATTTCCCTTTCTAGCATTTTGTGGCCTTGTCTTTTACTCTTCTCTGGTGATCTAAGAATTAATTCTTATTGAACTGTTTCTGCAAGAGGTTGGACCAAGTCATTGTTTTGCAAGACTGAAGTCTTTGCACTAAAGTCGAAGTCAAGACAGGCAAGTCCTGAGTCAAGTTCCAAGTCCTAAAAAGTCATGATGCGCTCTTCACCAAATGTAATGCCATTTTGACAACAGAGCCTCGACTGACCGTTCTTTGTGCAACTTCAGTTGTCAAATGAAGTTGGAAGTTGTTGTCGAAATTTTTGATGGGAGATTTTGAAAACAATTGCAATTTATGTTTTGTTGACCACCTCATGGTTTTTGTACGCAAACAGAATTATCTTTGGTATCATCTTTTAAAACTAGAGCTCAGTAACACAACGTTCTTCATGGTTCTCTCCTGCAACTAGATTGGATGCTGCCAGATTGGTTCAAAAAATCAGGGTAACTAAATGTCGACTTGCTGACAATAAATAGTGTTAATGTTAGTTGATTCAGGAAACAAATTGACTCGTATTCACCCTTTTTGATTTTTAAAATTTGGGTTTAGCGGAAGGTATCAAAGTTTTAAGTCAAAGGGCTCAAGTTCAAGTTAAGTCATGATCATTGGTGCGTCGCAAGTCTTTTTTTGGTTTTGTCAGATTGAGTCTAAAGTCATCAAATTTGTGAGTCCAGTCTGACCTGAGCCCACGTCATGTGCTCGAGTCCACAGTTCTGGTTTCTACAGGACATTACAAAGTAAAAGGAAGACATTAAATGATTCTATGTTTAGCTTTGAAGTACTTTCACTGAACTAAGCCTGTGTGATGACGTTCCATCATTGAGGCCTTCTGTGAGCCCGAAATAGCCTGAATTGGTGTCTTTGTCAAGTTATTGAAATCCACTTCACAGTGCCGTACTCTTTTTGAATGGACTGGCTCCATGCCGCAGCTGACTGTGCACTACAAGCTCATTGGTGGTGTGTGGGAGTGGGCGATGCACAGACAAGAACTGAATGTCAGAGCACCGCGCTGATGAATCACGGACGTGGATCTGAGGCGGAGAGAGAGAAAGGCTGAGTGGACGATGGTGAGTAGGATGTACATGAAGGGGAGATCAAATGCTGTTGAATGGATGCTTCAGGTATGTAGGTGTGTGTGTGTCCTGCCCACCCAGATTCTTGCCTACCCGACTACACCTCCACTGTGTACTGATTGTACACAGGCAGAGCTGTTTTTAAGTCAAGTCAAATCACGCATAATTTGAGAGTTCTTGATAATGCAAATGCTCAAGTCTTAAGTCTAATGTCTAATAAACAAGTTCAAGTCACATGACAAGTGTTAATGAATGAATTTTAACATTTAGATCCACAGATATTGATTATTCACTTAATACTGGAATGTTTTTAGTCTTAATTCAGAAGCGCCCTGGTGGCCTTTCGAGTTTTGAGTCCGACGGGTTGACCTTGTTGTACATCATTTCCCGTCTTTCCTTCCCTTTATTTCTTGTCATCTGACAACTGTTGGCTATCAAATAACCATGAAGTCTAATAAAAAGCAAAAAAAAATCTCAAGTCTTTAGGGAGTTTCAAGTAACTTTGGCTCTGTCCAAAGGTAACAAAAATCCGCCTACCAACAGCACTGAAACTCATTAATTAACACATTAGATCTAGTTTGTTTCACGCCTTGATTCCACCAGGCACAGCTCTACGACCTAACGTCTGCCACCCGGTTTGCCACAGTCCTCCACACGGCTTCATGCCCCACCAGAACCATTTCAGAAGTGGAGCATTTTGGCAGACTGATTTTGTTGACTTGGTGCGTCTACCATGGGTAAGTAGGCTATGTAGTTATATAGCTGTTTCTTTTTTTGTCTGTACTCATGATTGGGATATTTAAAATGCCTTTCCCGTGTCTGACTTCCAGCCCGGTTCGATCTGCTCTGGTCAGCTTGATGCGGCTTAACGTCAAAAACGTGTATCCTCCAGGGGGCAGAGCAGATAGCCGCTTCTGGGCCACTTCTGGAACATTTCTCCAGAAGATGTCACAGTCATGTCCAGAGTAATCGGCCAGTAAAACTTAGAAAAACCAAACTGGAAAAGTGACAAGCTGTGGTTTCACAGAGGTTGTATCTGCAGGACTATTTCTTGGCCTGGTGCAGTGATTTCCAGGGCAGTCATGCTAGCTTTTGCCCCATTTCCAGGCTTTATGCTACGCTATGCTAGTTGTAGTTTCATATTTAGTGTACAGACATCAGAGTGGAATCAATCTTCTCATCTAATTATTGACAAGAAAGCTAATAAGCTAATTTTTCAAAATGCTAAACTGTTGCTTTAAAGGGATAGTTCACCCAAAATTTTAAATTCTTGAGACATGTTCAGGTCAAGTCACAAGTCTACATAAGCAAATTTCAAGTAATTTGCAAGTCTTTCAGGTCTCCAATTTTTTTCCAAACTTGAGCTGAAAATTTTTAGTCGTTAAGTCTCACAGTCATGCCGAAGTCTCAAGTCTTAGTTTTTGTGACTTATGTCTTTAGACTAGTCCAAGTCTCAAGTTGTCTAAAATCTACCGCTGTGTGCAGGCAGGTTAAAGTTTAGTCTGCAATAAAAAACATGCAGGTCTGTAGGGCAAGTCTGGAGTCAGGTCTTTCAGGTCTCTGAATGCTAATTATTAAAATGACACAACTTGAACATTTTCCTATTTAACCTGCGTTATTTGTGTTCTTTACAATACGGAGACCAAATATTTTTATTTCAGAGTGTGTCGCAGTTTTACATATCTGTAAATTGTTGCTGGGTTCTTCCTGGTCATAATTTGAGACTTGATTTTCTTTGTTTTCTCGTCTAAAATCAAGTCTCAAGTCCTCATTGTTGTGACTTTAAGCCTGACTTGAGTCTTAAGTCTGCTGCTCTGCTCATTACTTGAACTAACAGTGATTAACGATCATTATCTTAATTCATTTGTACATAATTATACTTCAGGATGGATTGGCAGTCAGCAAATATAATGGAAGCCTACATTCAGCTATGGAAAATGATTGTGGGGATTGAATACTCACAGAGGAGTAAATCAATAGCCACGCCGACAGTGAAAATGTTTCTGTTTGCTCTGGTAAAGACCAAACATGCCTGATTGATTTTCTCTAACTGTCTGCAGTTCGGTCTCCTCGGGATCTATTTTAATCACACGTGACAATCAAAACAAAAACGGTCTGTTCTGATAATGAGCCAAGGTTCCACTTTATCATCCTCGGTGCCATCAGCCCTAAAATATCCCATTTATTTGATCTCGCTAAAAAGTGTGTTGCATAGTAGAAAAGGCGTGACTGTCCTCTTTCACACTGCAGGTCTTCTGTTGTCTTTGGCTTTGCCTTCAGTTCGTGATGTGCTAAGATGTGTGGGATTCCCTAACCCACCATTGATATCCAGGAGAATGTGGCTCCATCCCACTCATACCAACCAGAGCCCACTCGGCCAAAAGGAGTGGAGCCACACAATTATAGAGCAGGGTAAACAAATACGTGAACATTTAATCCATTATTTCCAAGCTGCATTTGGCAAAAACACAATCCTACATAGGTGGATGGCCTCAGCTACATGATCCATATTGGTAAAAATAAAAAACAGGATGATATACAGACTAAAGCCAGTATAAAGTGCCACAGACATGGCATAAAAGCCTAATTCATGACAATATTACATTGATGTGACGTTTGGGCAGATTTAACCATAATGAATAAATTTAGTCTGTTCCAGTTTCTATATGAGGATGCTTGGTCAGGTCCTCTGAATGGTTGTAGCAGAGGCGGTGGCGTGGGCAGCGTGTGACACAGCGGAGGAGGCGTGGCTTGTTTAAATGCTATGCTGCATTCAGGGATCATCGTAAAGTTCTCATTCGCTCATGCTTTTGGTCAGGGTTGAATGAAAGTAATAGACGATGGTGACTCATTAAGACTCAAGAAAGAGGAGAGACAGAGGGGAATACATCTTGTAGAGTAACTGCTGTTTTGATTAATTTATGAAAATTAACGTTTAATGTTAAACAAGTGTGACCTCAAGCCTTTGGTATTTTAGCAAATCTCCGCTTGCTGAAAATGATAGAAAATGCCAAAATAGTCTGTCCTCAAAAAATAGAGACATCTCTACACATCTCTTTAAATGAGAAAAATTCCTTCACAACTGTTGGTATAGGCTATTTATTAATTTATGATGTTTCCTTTAAATTGGCATCTGATGAAGGTTGACCGGACCAAAACGCTGTACCAAAACATCCTAACTTTAAGTTGGTGTCCCCTCAACAGTGTCCAGTCATATGCCATGGATAGCAAAATGCCTTCTAGCTGTTTACCATTCCCTCCAGGTAGGAACTCATGAGTGAAATCACCTGCTGAGGTAATTGGTTGGAGAGAAAGTCTGTGCAGATTCTTCGCATGGTTGAGGCTGGTGTAACCTACCAATTAGCAAAACAAGCAACTGCCCCAGGGCCCCGGAAATCCACAAACCCAAAGCTCCAGTCTTGATGTGTCAACATGTTTGTGCTAATTTAATAGCATGAAACATTGATTGGATATATGTACCATAATGCACAGTATCATATATCTAGGCCTACATGATAATATAGATCTATAGATATAGAACTCAAATTGGGTCCTGTTTCATTACCAGATCTGAAGGCCATGTCTTGAAGAGGGGTCCAGTTTCAAGGCCTCTGTCAAAGCATCTTGCTTAAGCTACCATAGAGCAATCCTGTGGCCAGATGGAATGAGATCTTAGAAAAACTGTACACATTTTCATACTTTAGGAGTTAATAGAGGCCCAGCTATAGACTGTATAATAAATAGGTCTAATGTACAGTAGCCACATCACCCACTGGTTTGTAGACTTCTGTTTTGAAGCCTTGAGTTTGGCATTATGGCCGTTTCCATCTTGGATTTTTTTGGTGCCATAAGTGCCATAACCATATTTGGGCAAGATTGTGAGCTGCAGAGGACATGCATTGCTACACCTCTATCCTGATTTGATTTGACTGAGAACCCAAGGACACACCGTGGTAGCAACTAACCACACCGTAAAGCGTGCCCTGCTTTATTGGTTATTTACTCAATATAAGACCATAATTTACAAAATGAATGTTATGCTGTATTGAATGAAACATGAAACCAACAATTGAGACCATAAACTCATTAAGCTGAAATTATACGACTATGTCCTCGAGTGGCGAGGGTCTGCTGGCATCCGTGGGATGTATATTTCGTCATCAGAGGCTTTTTGCAGACATCCCCAAAATCCCCACTTGGTACGACTGCTGACTTGTCCATGGACCTTTTCATGTGGCCACTACAGACGCTGATCTACTACGCGTTGGTAGAACAGGTCCTCAAAGAGGACTTCACAAAGTAGTATAAACAGAACTAATAGGGTTAGGTGTCCATGTTGTCCAAAGCTGTCTGTGTCTTCTGGACTTCTATAGAGCCCTTAGGAGACTATACCCTGAGGTAATAAATCAAGTGAAAAGTCGACTATTTTCTCATAGATTCAACACAATCTGACTAATGTTTGCAACCAGTAGAGTTGCCCCCTGCTGGCCAGTAGAAAGAATGCAGGTTTAAAGCACTTCAGTACAGCCTCACCTTTCAGACCCAGATGCTACACCCACTCTTTAGACTCATGTTTGCCTCTGGTTAAATTGGCAGCAGGTAATACAGTCATGTACAGATATCTGCAATTAAATCTGCTATTTTTCATCGTACACAATTTATTTCAACATTCTTTGTTACATAGGCACTCCTTATCGTCTTCAACTTGGCTCGTTCATTACAACATTTAATCTTTCTAACGAAATAGGTCTCATCTTTGCCTCTGGTCCCTCAGATCGTAAGGACCTCTATTTTCCCATCGCCCTTGAAGGCAGCACCGCCCCTCTTGAAGTGAGTCCGCCTCTGCGCTCCAACCGAGAGGCACCGACTGACTGAGCGGCTGCGTGGGGAGCCGGTGTGGGCGCAGCGGAGGACTTTCCTATAAAAGCCGGGATCCCACGTCAGACGAGCTCGTCTCTCTCAGTCACCGCCGACAAGGAGCCGCGATTCCCCGCGAACACCTGTCTCCTTTCTCCCGTCACAGTCCGGGAAATCATCTCAACCTCACCTGAAAGGAAATCTATGGTTCTGACTGACGCTCCAACAAGGATGTCCCGGACCGACGAGGTGCACCGTATAACGGAGAATGTCTACAAGGTAAGACGGACCAGTCTGGTAGTTTGTTTCCGCACGCGTCCTCCTGCCTCGGAGGGGGACACCTGCTGCACCGGTGGACGGCTAATTAAAGGACGCTGATAGAGGACAGACAACGGATAACTTTGACTCAGTTGACCTGACTGCTGTCTTAGCCTGTTTCTTGCCATTTTGGTGACAAAACTGCCGGTTATGTTGCTGTGAAGTGTTTTAATTATTAAGAAATGATTTCCAGTCACCAGGAGACACCAAGAAAAAGAAGATGCCGCATAACTTCAGTCTGCTTGGTAGAGATTAATGTTGGTCTACAAGGGCAGCTGGTGGTTTTAATTAAAGGCAAAATGATTAATTAATTAGTCGAGAAAATGTTGACAAAACCTGTAGAAGTTATCAGAGACAAAAATCAATGTCTTCAAATCCTTTCTCGGTTTGGCAACACCACCAACAGTGTCAAATTACAGCAGCAACAAATGGAAAGGTAGCAAATGTAAACAATTAACAGAACTGTAATCGATTAATTATCCTGTGTATGGACCAATTGATCCTTTTACACCCGTGAATCGAGCCTCCCTCTCTATCTCTGTTTACAGTGATTTCTTTTCTATAGTGGTGCGAGTCAGGGATGTAAATTCCCCCTCCATACTGATAGTTTGCCCCGGGGCAGATCAGTTCAAGTTGCTCGACACATTGCAGAGGAGATGCTGTCACACCACCACCAGAGGGGAGGTTGTACTGGATGCACCTGAACTGCACATGATGTGTGTGAATAAAAGCAGATCATTGATGTAAAGAGCGAAAATGGACCCAACAATCTTTATTTGGGGTGTTTATTGGTTATAATGACTGAATGAATGTTTTGCTGATGGGTTGAGCTAGAAATGATTATCTCCCCATCAGACTGCCGGTATAAGTGAAAATAAACAAATTGCTGGAGAGCTGGGACCGATCTGGTATCGGGTGCCATCATTCACTCATCGGAATCCATAGACCTTAGCCATCTGGGGCTTTTCTGGAGTTAATTCACTTGACTTCTGTTCATATATACAGTATGTATGTGAGGATCAGAGAGGGAGAGGAAGACTGGAGGTGACAGACAGATGGATGTACAAAGAGGGGCAGACATGCTGCTTGGAGCCCGCAGTCATACTCATGGTACCTGTCTGGTTGTCTGAAAGTCTCACAGAGAAATCGTCTTGGCATCTAAATTCAGGTGGTGGAACTTTGCCGTTGACCCTGTGCTCCACCTTGACCTCAAATCGGAAACCAAATTGAATACCAATCTGAGATGCGAGGACGAGTTCAGTAAGAGTGCAGTCACAGTTCATAAACACCAAACGCTCAATGTCAGGGGACTTGTGGATGGACCACCCTGCTCTTATTGAAACTTGAGATGCAAAAGGTGACAAACGCTCAGCTCCTCCATTGTTATTCCCACAACAAAGCTCCTCTTCAAGCAGAGGCAGGCGGGGGCAGCGGCAGTGATGATGGTGGTGGTGGTGGAGGAGAGGTGTTACTCTTCAGTTTCACTGCACTCAGGGCAGCTCTCCAGGCGAGGTAAATTTCAGCAGCGGAAGCGCGACAAGGGTTTTCCTTTATGCGAGGAAAGTTGTCAACGCTCCACACTCCTCCGCAAAAAACCTGAGCTTGGAGAGAGCCGGGGTGCCTAAAAGCTCTTACTTTTTACAGGCGGAGGTGTTGGTGGATGCAGGAGGAGAAGGGCATGTGTGCTTACTGAGCCAGGGATGTATTTGAGGAGGTCGGGTCACTGAGAGTTTATGGATCCCTGAGTGGCAGAGGCAGGATAGTGTAACTTGACATTAGAATTTAGGTTACCAGGAGACATTTCAGACTGTTGTCAACTGTTGACTTTAAGTTACATGAAAACATCCGCACAAACAAGCTCGCCTTTTCCCTGAAAATGCTCTGACGAAGGATCAATGGTGGCACAAGGAGTAGGCGCCTGATGTTGTGACCCGTGGGAGGTTTCTTTGGCTCCTTCATAGCTGGAGAGAAACCACAGAAAGGAGGAAGAAGAGGAGGTGGAGGAAGATGAGTGGAGTGGAGAGACAGAATCTGCATGAATGTGAATGAGTGCTAGTACTGTTAAAAAGTAGTAAAAAGTCATTTATCAAGAACAAATTGAAAGACATTCTGCTTCCAGCTTCTCCAATGTGAGGATTTGCTGCTTTTCTCTGTCGTGTAAATTGAGCATCTTTAGCTTCTGGACTGTTGTTGAGGCAAAACAAGCTTTAAGAATTTGTAATGGGCATTTTAATTATTTTCAGACAATTATTTAGAAGAATAAATGACAGATTAATCAATAAAAACATGACTGCAGTGAAAATCTCTATCAAGAAGGAAAAGGCAAAGGCTAGAGAAGCTGTCAGTCTTAGCAAGAGAATTTTCCGCTAAAGGGTCGAGTATGAAAATGCCATCATGCAGAAATGCAGCAGTGGGGTTTCTTCCTGTCATCAGCAGGCTGCATCATTATGGAGTCAGCAGGAGTGAGGAGAAGCAGAGCGCCGCTGCCAGTTTGACCCGCTGCTGGGTGCTGATTGTAGGAGTCTGTGGCAATCGGTGCTGCAGTGGTTGTGGAGCCCCGGGGTGTTTTTTTTTCTTTTTCTTTTTTTTTTTTTTTCTTTGAGCCGATCCGGTGCGGTGGCTGAGCTTTGTGTGGGCCTGTGTTTAGAGAAACTAACAGGTCTTTATTAATTCATTAAAGGAGCGGAAGATGAAGAGGCCCAGAGGTGCCAGCTCCCATTAGATAACACTCAGGTCTGTTTCTCCACTGAGGAGAGAAGATGACAAATGTCAGCAATTAAATCATGCAGCATCAAGGTGGGGATGGGGAGCATCAATTACAGAACATGATATCACAATGAAGTGTCAAACAGAAAGTACCCAGAGTGTGCACTATATACTGTACTATTTTTGGGGCTTCAATGTTTCAGTGAGAATTAGCTGCAAATAATCAAAGCTTTGACGGGGGTGGTGGTCAGGGAAAGACAACATGAGCTAGTCTAGACATCAGTCACTTTCTACGCCATCCTCGCCTCAAAAGTCAACTTGACAATCGAGCAGAGCGTTGAGCACCTGCAAACGTGTAGTGAGGGTTGAGCTCGCACTTGTGACAGGACCATATTTTGAGGATGCTTTTCTACTCGCAGATACTGTTCTGTGCGCTCGTATCATGTGCATGAGACTTTTATGTGCACAGGTTTTTAGACTAATTAAACGCCAGAGGAGCTCTATTTTTCACTCTTTGTCAGTTTTTTGCAGCCAGTAACATCTGTTTCTGCTCTATGACCATGGCAACAGTACAAACTTTGAAGCATTCAGGTCAGCTGTTTTTTTTTAGGATGACTTGCACAAAATTGCATTAGTCAGACTCATGAACACTGAGTTAAGGGCATTTTAGATTATAATCTTACTTTAGCACCACCTACAGGTGAAACTTGACTTGCAGGCTTTATCAGAATTAATATGTGTACGAGTTGTGTAACTTGCACTTGGGTAAAATATTCTATTGCCGAGATAAATTTAGTAACTAGATATTGAAAAATCGTAGCCTATAATCTATCAAAAAAACAAAAGCATAATTACCTAAACTTTTTTTTTGGACTCCTCAGAATATTAAATGTACCAAATCTGGTGAGGAGTTGTTAAAAGTTGTCTTATTGATAATTAAAAAGTCTGTCTGGAATTGGCATAGCCTGCACTGAAATATTAGTTTTGTACCAAGAAATGCTGGAAAAATGTTTTGCTTTTGTCTCAGTGTTAATGAGTTTTGAGTGAAGACATTAGGCTGATTGTTTTAGTGTCCACATGGTGGCGGATACATTAGTCATACAATTGTAGTGAGTTTGTCTGGAGTTATAGATGGTTACAGGCAGGAGTTTGGTTTTATTCCTCTTGGTGTCTCTAACTATCTGGACTGAGCGTGCTGACCCATCCCTGGTTAAACAGTGATTTTGTTTTGCAGCAGCTCCACATGCTGTTTGTTTTTCTTTGTTTGTCCGACTCTTAACTGCCAGAATTCAATAACTCAAACTCAACAATAGAGGACCAAAGCCTTAACCCTGCTGCTCTGCTGCCGAAACAAGAGATGCTGAATGTAATTTTGGATGACTCACACTGGCGGATGCAAGTGTGTGTGGGCAGTGTCTCACGACTGTGTATGTGTATTTGTTTCGCCTGTTTGTCAGCACCCATACTGTAGCTGGCACTGTATCTGGCCCTGTAATGATACGCAGTTTCACACCAGAAAATGCAAACTATGAAAGGAATCCACCATTGGGTGTGTGTTGAGGCGTCAAGTAAAATGTCCCCCTGGATTTGGTTTTGTTGAAGTTTTAGATGCTGCACAGAGATGTGTTTGTCACCCACTGACAATGTGGGTTAACTGTTTCCTCAGGTTGTTGTGGTTGCTGAACAAGCACCATCTGTATGTTTGTTCAGGAGTGTATTCAGCCAAGTGTTGTAATCCCAACAGTGCCGCAGGCTCCGTTTGTTGAATGAAGCTCGAATGTCAGGGCGAGGCTGGTTTTCAGATTGTGTGTGATGTGTTTGGTGGAAGGAGTGGATTGTACAGAGATCAGCTGGCCAATTGATAGATTTTTCTTGTGTGCATTCTTTGTATTGTGTATGTGTTGATTGTACACATCACATCCCCCGGCTCCTCATGGAGGAGCTCGATGTGTTCCATGGCCAGATGGTATCAGGTGTGGCTGATATTGATAAAAAAGCTCTATTATAGGGCTGCACAGTATGGATTTTATTTCAGCCAATGTGATAACTGATAATTACCTGCTTCTCATGGCCGACGCTGATAAGTATTTTAGAAAGTTCTTCTTCACGCCTGAGGGTAAGAAAGGCTGAGATGTAGTGAGCAAAGATGGATGATTTAATATTGTACAACTCTGACTGAACTAATCTAACTGACGTCACTATGACAACAAAAAAGAACAGTTCTGGTATACATAAACAAATTTAATGAATATACTTCTGCTTACTTACACTAAAGTATTTCAACTCAAATGCTTAGACAATCTGTAAAATCAGATATTACAACTGATATTTGTCAGCTAATATATGCCAATACGGATATAGATCAGTATAGCTGACTAGGCCAATATTGGCCAATAATATACTGATGATATTTCTGACATTCCTAATCTAATATGCTACATGGAAATTTATGTTGAGATAGCAATATACATTGATATATAGTACATTTTCTGAAAAGTCAATGAATAAACTGCTTTTTAATGAAATAACCAGATAGGAATGTTTTTGCAGATTAGTCCAACATGGCCGTGTTTCCATTTAAGTGTCATGGAAATTTGAAGCAAACTTTTTAAAATGTCGCAAAAAAAAAAGAGAATGCTAATTAGACGTGTGTCTGTCAGCTACATCGGCACAGATAAACTAGGCCAGGCAAAGTAGTTGCATCATGACAAATGAGTTGTGGCATTGACCTATCTTGATTTATCGAGAGCAATTTTGCTAATCAATTGTTGGGCAAAACTAATTTGAAGATGTCTCCTTTGATTCTGGAAACTTTCAATGGGCATTTTTCAAGATTTTCTGACATTTGCAAAAAAAAAAGTAAATAACTGTAAAGGAATTGAAAACAAAACATATTCACCAGCGCAGACTAGTTGTTTATGAAAGTAAAGTTGAGGAGGCAGGGTTGTTGAACTCATTCTCTGGGTGGTAGGGATTCTGATTTGCTTTCCCTTATTGTTGTGAAACTTGTTACTAGCAGAAACTGTCGATTGACGTGTCTCGGCTGCATTATGAAAGCTGTTGAGTATCAAGCTCTTCTTCCGATGACGGGAGCGCTGTATTAGTATTTGTATTGCTTAACTGTCACCAGAGAGCATTCTCAAGTGATTGGAGCCATAAATCCCTCCATAAATATTGTCACATTTTCAAGTCCAGTCTTGGTAAGACAGGAGGCTACGGCGTTGCTCATGCGAAGCCAAAACTATTTGTACTCAAGGGAGGGATTTTTGTCCAATGTGTGGGGGTTGTGAGTAATGCTACGGAACACTTTATCCCCACAGTCACACAAGTACAATCTGCTCAGGTTTTTTTCTTCCCTCAAGAGCCTTTTCATTTCTTTGCCCAGTGGACAAAATACAATAGTTTTCCAGCTGTTTTCTCAAGCATGCTGCAACAGAACTTCTGTTCAGTTATATCACACAGTTTGTATAGCTTGTAACCATGACCACAGCCAGTATTTCATTAGATTTAATTAGATTCTAGCAGCCTACTGCCTTATCAATTATCGCCTGTTGTTTGTGTGTTCTTCAAGCCCATAAGGTAGCACACAGCTGTTGTTGCAGGCGAGTGCTGCAGGTGAGAGGCAGGGCATCTGTTGGGAAAATGATAAAGTGCAGCAGTGGATGGACTGAGGAAGGGAGGGCTTTTTTGGCAGAAAGCTCCATCAGTATGTTCATCTCCCTCCATCTTCCAGCTTTCACACTGTGAAAAGATGCCGCTGTGTCAGCGTACAACCTCAGTACCGACCAGGCAGATTGAGCCGCTCTGGTCCTTTTGTTCATGTTTGAGGTCATTTGAGGTGAAACCAAGCCTCTAGTCTCTGTGCTCATGCGTAAGAAAGCATATCGAATCTAAATGCTCAGCTAAGGCAGGATTTCTCCAGTGTGATTGTTTCAAACCAGTGATTTTTCCTCTCTGATTAGTCACACTGCTTTCACCTCTTTTGTCTCTGTTCGGAGCTACATCGCCGGCTTTGTGCTTCTGTCCCTGCAGAATACTCTGCCTCCTCAACCTCCAGGCTTTGTTCTAGCTTTTTGCCTTGTTACTGATCTTTGGGCAGCAGCAGTGTTTGCGAGCGTCATCGTGACGCTTTCTGACAATGTCGTGTGGCGTATGATTGTGTTATGTAAGAGGGGAAGAGTGCAGATAGGTAGCAGGAGGTGCAGTGTTGCAGTTGTGCACTTTAACCTTCATTAAGCATTATATTGTTGATCTTATTGAGAATAATCACCAGCTTTGCAGCTCGGCACAGCTTTACCTCTTTGTGCAGTTGAGTCTCTTGGCTCTCATGATCCTAACAGAACGCTGTAGGCTGCAGCTCCGACAGGTCGACTACATATTACATCTGCATCACAAGCCAGAGTGAACAAACCTGTGTACTTCATGCACATTTTGAAATATTCCATAAGAAAATGCTAAAGGGTAGCCAGGCTATGCAATACGATTAGTGGGAATGATAATTTTTGCATCATAATTTTCATTTTTAATGAAAAAAACCTTAAAATTGTGATGATGTGACATTTTTTGGCATCTCTGCAATACGTCACACTGTTTTCTCACACATTTTTCCTTCTTCCAAAAATGTTGTTTCTGGTCCTGCGATTTGGATAGTGTGCCTATTGCAGTTTCGATATTATTACAATTAATTGTGAAGCACTAATGAAAACACAACCAAAGTTAGCTCCTAGCTGATGAAGAAAGTGGAACGTTTAGCAACTAAAGAGTCAGATATTTACTGAGGCTAAAAGAGTGAAAAAAAAAGGGAGTGAATATTGGTCTTGCACTCATCAGGTGGACAGAAACACAACTCTAATGTGATGATAATATCGCATAAGGCAGGTGTTTGTTTACACATTATCCATAACTTCACGGGCTAATAGTAGCTTGTGGTGGTGTCTCTTTGCTCCCTAGTGGCTTAAATAACTTAATGCTCTTCATTTATTATCTTATAGCAAACCTCATTTTGCTTCTACTTCAGTCAGGGACTTCCTACATTTCCCAGCAAGCCTTTCAGCAACCTCCAGAGAACATGTTTATGCCTGCACATAAATAACTAGGTAGTCAACTGGTTCATTAATACATGGCAACAGGCGTTACGGCTGCATGACATTCAGTTTTATGGAGACTGCTGACAGATGGAAAACTGTTTGATTTCTTTGTTGCCTCTTCTGTGATGCAGAGGAACGCTGGTTCACAGTGGTGAGTTTACAAAGAGAACCTTTCTCTTTCATTACGGGGCGATTGATGTTTTAGATGGCTAATAGCTGGGACCAGAAATGCTTTAATATAATTATTGTACATGTTTGATCAGTTATCTGTAAGAATAAGAAATGAGAGACAGAGAGAAAGAACAAAACCAGAGATCTGAATTTTGAATTTGTATAGCTGTATCATTTATTGAAATGCATGATGATAAATAATATCTCTATCAGAATTCTGAGTTGACATCCTCTGTACAGCTTGTTTTTACATTACTCTTTACATATGAATTTAATATTTGCCTTTAAGCACAGATTTGACCCAAACTCAACATCCAGAAGGCATCAGGCTCAGCGCAGGTGCAGGAGTGTGCGGTGCTATCCTTTTATTATTATTTAGATTTTACTGTTCTGTTACGACACAGCTTTCATAGCTGTCACACAACATAACTGCTGGCATCTGCTGTGTGTGTTCAGTACGTCAGCAGCCTTTAGCACATCTGTAAGTTATCTAATGCGAGCTGGAGGGAGATCTGGGAGGAGAGGTGGGAGGCTGTCAGGGAGCAGGAGGTTGGCAGAGGATGAAAGGAAAGTTACTGGGACGGATCTCCAAAGAGAGAAAGAGGATGGAAGAGAATAAATGGAAGCTGAGAGAGGAGACAAAAATGTGGATCCACTATTCTTTTCTGACTCTAATTAGAATGAAATTAAGGGGGAAAAGGCCTGAGAGGCAAGAAGGAGTAGGAATTTCCTGCTGCAGTATTCATGTTTAATCAGAGATGTAGCTCGAGTGACATTTAATCTGAAATCTGAGGTTTTAAGGGGAAAGGAGGGATGACAAGAGGTGTGCTCTTCGGATGTAAAGCTAAAGTGCACCATTATCACTGCTGTACAAGGCTGCATCCTTTCAAGCGTCAGTGCACACACGCACCTGTGTGATACAGCACATCCTGGCAACACACATGCAGATACTCCTTTGTACATTGTGTCTTTGCACAGGAAATGCGTCCAAAATGAATTGCTCCTTGTCGTTTTTATTTCTGAAATCCTGACCTTGCCACTGATATTTGTGAATGAGCATGTGAACACACGTATTCTTCCGAGCATATGCTCATTCACGTGTACGTGTGTAAATTTAAAAAAAAAACGTTTGTGTAGACCAACTCGGTTGCGTCACACTGAGGCGATGACGATGATGATCACCTTCGCTCACATGATGGCGGCGGAGACTTCCTCCCTCCCTCCTGTCACCTCCTCGCTCTCGCCTCGCCCACCACGCCATCAGCTTTCCTGTGGTATGAGCCGAACGTGAGGTGAATAAAGATGGGATGCCCTGTCACGGGGGGGAATTCCAGCACTTCCATATATGGTGGCGGAAGCGCCCCCCTCCCTCCCATCTCCGTCTAAAGCTGCATCTGTGGAATAGGGGCGCTGACTCTGCCTCTGCTCGCCTGCACGCAGATAAGAGCTCATCTGAAAGGGAAATTGGTTGAGTTCTCACACATTCTTACACACTCACACACACACACACACAGCAGATACGCACTGAATTTCCATCTCCTGAGGGCGTTGAAGCAGTGCAGCTTTAGCGTGGTGATTGTCACACTGACTGAGCAGAAGCAAATAATGTCCATTTCCTGGGAAACAGAATAATGAGGGACAGCAGCAAAACACTAATGGACATAATGTATGTACATCAGCTTATCACTCCCACATACAGTTGATAATGCAGTGGGGGGTCTATAATGGCTTTTTTCACATTAGCAGTAATGTTTTCCAGTGCATATTTCAATGTACAGTGCATGTGTATGTTTGGGTGTTTGTGCAACTTATGATAAAGTGAGGTGTGTATGCTGTGGAGCCAAAAAGCTATCTATATACATCAGTACTGGACAAAATATGCAACAGTATCCAATGCAGTCTAGATGTCATAGCAAGCTACTGAAGTACACAATGTTCAGTTTCCAGTGACATTAGCCCTATTCGCACAGGACTAGTATTACCTCTGTAACTACTATGGGCTGTTAGCAGAGGTCGCCCGAGATCTTAATCCCGTGTGAATCTGTTATGGCTTTAATTTGTAAAGTTAGAGTTCCATACCATAGTTCACCAAACACAGAGGTCCTGTGATAATATTATTCCCATGACCTCCATTTGTTTGAGTCATCCATCCACCCCACCTCTCCATGTGGATTTCTTCCTCTTTGTTCAGTGTCGAAAGCCTGATGCGTCTCATACAGTCTAGGATGGGTTTACACTAAAATAACTTGAAAGCATGGTGCGTCTCTTTCTGCCGCTAATGGATACAGTGCACGTTGCAGAGGGGTGGTGACAAAATGTCTCTATCTGACCAGTTGGGAATGAGACTGGGCTGAAACGGCAGTCAACCCCTGTCCTGTGAGATTCGGTTCCTTGCAAGGCAAAGGCAAGGCAAAATCCATCTTGCCAGGCTTGAAGTTATTCGTTTGTGTCCATGTTAAAAGTGGTGCAGCCAATCATGATTCTGCCTGGCAGCTAAAGACGTGGTTTCAGGTGTGACAACAGCGAGAAGCAACCATGAAAGCAACCCATATCAAAGAAACGAAGGCGGTTCCTGAAGAGGTTTGTCTAGATACTGCCTTGGCATCAGTTATATCAGAACTGGAGAGTCGTTCTTTATTGAAAGAAGAGCAAAGAATGGCACTGTTCTGCACTGCAAGTGTTTTTAAAGTGCCTGCCCTTTTCCAAACTGTTTCTAAGGACGACTTGTAACAAACCACGGCGTGTCTGGTTAGCTTGAACCGGCTGCATTCAAGATTCTTTGAGGTTCTTAAAACTTTGGCGCAATCTAGTTAACTAATCTGTGTTTCCACTGGTTTTGGGTGAAACCTCTGGAATCAAGGTTGCATCATCATTGGAGGGCGTTGCACAGCACACAGCGACCTGTAGAATATGAAATGTCCACTTCGGTTCACGCTTCAGGTCAAAGAAAATCTGCTAAAATAGCAGCATGTATACTCAATGAAATATTAAGTGTACATTCACAGGTAAACTGCATTCTTCCGACTTTCCATTGTTTTATGAATTATGGAGGAGAAGTTTGTGGGTTTCTCTGTCTCCATGCTGTGCTGCAGGGCTGCCTGGAGGCATCTGCAACAAGCTGCCTTCAATAATAAGCTGTGAATGAGCAGGTGAGGTGAAACCAACACAACTGAATTTGATTCTGACACATGTAACATCAGCTTAGCATGAGAGCGAGCAAAAACTTATCTTCTGTTAAATCTATTTGAACTTTTACATTTCTAACATTAAGAGCATGTGCTTTCACTTCGCCTCACTGATTAATTTCAGAAACTTTTACAGCTCAGAAAGGTTTTTCACCTTGTTTTGTTGAAACTCAAACAAAGCTTGTTATACTTTTGGTTACATAATATATCAATAAATTCATGAGGGACAGCTGTATACACTTTAGGTGAAGCCATCAGTAACATCCTTTCTATTCCATTTGTACTGTTCTGACACGTCAGGGTTCATGAGAATAAAAACACCTCTCTTTTATCAGTAGACTTGATAAAGCACACAGCAGAACAAAACAGTAGGACGTGTGGAATGTGGCTTTGACCAAGGAATTGGCTTTGCTGAACATGAGAAAGATAACAAAGCTCACACACATACTGTAAGAACTGATGCATCTAATTTGGAAATTTACAGAGTTTCATGTGCAGGGATTTAAAATAAAAACAGACATTAACTGAGTACCAGAGAACATTTTGGAACATAACAGGGAGGCATAAAAGACATTTTTCGGCCCTGGTGGAGATAAAATCTTTTTTAAAATGTGAATCAGAGCTGAAGAAAATATATTTTTTTGTATTTGCTGTTTGATTGAAAACATCATGTGGTGACAGAAAATTGCTTCGTACTGTATGTAAGTGTGTGAGTGATGATGGTTTATACACCAGCTGACACGTGTACACAGTGTGAAATGAGTGTGGTGGCAGGTTATGGAGAGGGGTGTCATGCACACACACACACATATGCACACACACACACACACACACACACACACAGTAAAACTTGATGACAAGGGGTCACCTTGACTTGTGAGTGGTAGCCAAACACACCACAGCGCCGCATGAGCCCTCCCAGTTTCCAGGGTGACCACCTAGAGTAAATGACCTTTCTTGTGGTGTGGGTTGTGTGTTGTGTGTGTGTGTGTGTGTGTGTGTGTGGTGTGTGTGTGTGTGTGTGTGTGTGTGTGTGTGTGTTTTGAGTGTGTGTAGGTATAATCTAGTTAACCTTCATATCCCAACCAGTTCACACACACTCTAAACAGCAGGGGGATACAGAGTGAACTTTACTTATCAGCACAGAAACTGTTGACTTTGTGGTGATTACAGTGCTGGTGTTTTTGGGTTGGCGGCGGTCCACAAGCATCCTCTCTTTGGCTCCCCCCCCCAGTTTCCTTTTGAGAGTTTCTCTAGAGACTGTCACTGAACTTCACATGAAGTCACCTCCTGCAGTTCCAGTATCGAGTCGTACGTGTTGAGAGGAGGAAGTGACCTTCGTTTTTCGGTCATATGACAGAGAAATTAAGGCAGAGATAGCATTCTGGTTTCTGTTTGTAGTCGAGTAGTATTGACCAGTCATTTTTGAGCGGGCCTTTTTTGCATGCAGGTAAACAAATTAAGGCTGAACGATTTTGAAGAAATATCTCATTGCGATTATTTTGAGTGATTTTGCAACTGAGATATGATTTGTGGTATTAAATGGAATAGTAATTTTTTAGAAAATTATTCTTGTTTTCATTGAAAAACATGTTAAAATGGTTATGGTGTGATTTATGCGAGGATCTATACCAAAAAAGATGTTTTCTTAAACCTGTAGAATATGATGACCAGGACATATTGGCAGCACAACAATATTTAATTTAAAATGATATTTTGACGCATGTTTCGCCTCTTAACAAATGTTGTGCCTCCTGTGATTTGAAAATTGCAACAGGTCATTTGCAGTTTTGATAAAATTTTGATTCACTGTTCACCCTTAAACAAGGCGATCTCAGAACCCATCAGCTATTGTCTTGATGTTGATTTAGCTTTTTTTTAAATGAATCTGTGTTCATACTAGTGAAAAAAATGTTGTCTCTCAACGCCAACTCCCTTCTCACGTTTCAAGTCAGTTTATCGGACTGTAAACAATCTGTAAACAGTCTTGGCCCTGAATATCCGCTGTTTGGATATCTGCTCACCACACTGGAAGCTCCAAAACATTGGCCGCTGCCTCCAGTGGCTGAGTCGTTGTCAGATGACTGCCAATGGTTCCAGAGATTGCCCTAATGTTAATTGATGTTGCTTAAGTCTTTTGACTTGCAAATCACTAAATCAGTGCTTCCTAGTGCCTGACGTATTACATGCTTTACACACTGATTTTAGAATAAATGATAGTTGATAGGAGAAAGCTTTCAAGTTAAGAGCATTTTATCAGCGGTCATTTTCTAAATACTGATAATAGACACATGATTCCGCTGCCTGCAGCCAGTTGCCAGTTATTTAAATAAAAAAATCCTCATTCTGTCTTTGCTTCCACCTGGTCTGTCCCTCCCTCCTTGCAGGGGTTGCCAGGTCCCTTCTTGCTGGTTAATCTGTTTGGCAGCGAGTGGCGCAGCAGGTTCTAATGGTGCCACATGGTTGGCTCGGCTTTACAGTAATTTACACCCCGACATGATATGAACCTGCTGCTGTTTATGTAGGCTCTGACTCACCCCACACAGTCGTCTCCTGCCGCCAGCTGATACACAACACAACACACACATGCATACACACACTCACACGTACACACTGACTGCCTTCTCTACACCATCATGGCAGAGCCAGCTAGGTCACAGTGTTCTTAATGCTGCTTGTTTTCTTACCTTTGTTCTCAAGTGTTTCGCTGTGAGTGTTCTTACCTGTCTGGGAATTTACCGCTGGATATTAGGTTTGCTCAAGCAGGCCCGGCTAGACTGCTTTTATTACTTTAAGAAGGCTCCTAATTTTTGTCTACTACATATTTTACTTTTTTGATGCCTGGAGGTATGATTTAATTTGCAGATTCAGTTTTTATTTTCAACATAATTTCTGTATTTCTTTTCTTTTTCTTACTTTTGTATCCACAGTCCTTGTTTCTGTTCCTCTGTTCTTCCATTCTATCACTTTTGTACTATTCCCTTACCTTCATTGCCAGTTTCTTTCTAGCTTCTTCCTTTCTTTCCTTCCTCATATCGCAATTGAAATTTCAGTCAAAATAATCGCAATATGACTTTTTTACCAAATAGTGCAGCCTTAATTTAGAGATATCAACAACTGCGTTTATGTCCACTTTAGGGGACGTTAGAGGATTTAACACTGACGAGGCTTGGGTTGTTGACACGAACGACACAAACAAAATACATGGGGCAGAGATGCAGTGCAACACGTCTGCCACAGACTGGCTGCAGATGGGTACATCCATTATAATCAACAAGTTCATCTGTGCACAGGTATCTCACTGCTCATCTCTATATTTACGTGCTGGTCAGTTTCTTTTTTTCTCCTGGCTTTCCAACAGGTACAAACTGCACAGAACTGAGTATGATCTGTTTTAAAATTATTATAATGAATGCCTTGTTGTACCAGAGGCCAGTGCGATGCATCAGAGGAGTCTTGTGGGTGTTTTTAACACTGCACATTAAAATAAATTAAATCAATGTGTGTCCATGATCCTGGAGATCTAGTAGTTAATTAATTCAGTACCAGTTAATATAGCCCACGCTTCCAAACTCTGCATAACTGACTGCATTATCATTTGGCAAAACTCAATATGCAACACGGTGATCACTTATGTGGAAAAATGCTGCCAATGTATTGCAGGAGGGATACATGTTTGTTTGGAGTGCGAAGTCCTTGGTTGAGATTGTCAGGTGGGGGGTAGACTCACACAGTGGAAAATCCTTAACTTACCAATTTTGTGAAGTTTCCTACTTTAAATCTCCTCATAAAACAGGCTAATCACATGCTACAAAGACTGTCAAAGTTGCGCCCATGCCCCCATGTTCTTAATCTTTATTCTTTTGTTCTTTTTGTCTGAATGCACTTTAACTTTTCATAAACACTTCAGAGAATTGCCTCCCTTGTTCCATGATTAATAGCTTGTACAACCTTTGGCTCTTTTCCACATCTCTCATCTGTCATGGGACATGATGTCCATGCACTGCCATGTTGCTCTGATGGATCTATTAACCTTGGCGTTGAGGGCTAGCTGCTACCTATTCAATCTCCCTCTCCTCGCATTAGCCATCTGTTATAGCCACAGTGGCACTTAAAGTGAAATACCACCGGATTCAGCTGTATTATTGGGAAATATGCAGTCTTTCATGACCATGCATCGCCAAGCAGAATGTGATGTAAAACCAATGTGTTGATCCTTAAAATGCAGGAAAGACAAGAGAGAGGACAATAATGATCCACAGGATCATTTTCACAGGATGAAGATTTTTTTTCAGTTTTTAAATTTTAGAAGTTCTGTAAAAACTGGTTTGGATGCAGGACATCAGATGTTTTACAGTCAACAAAGACAGCTTTTCATTTTTGAATAGCAGTTTTTTTTATTAATGGAGATGCTGATGTCTCTCACCAGATGTACTCGCTAATCACACCTGTCAAACAAGTCCGTACCAAGATGTTTGATTGTAAACAAGGTACTCCCGATGTAGCCGTGGCCAATTGTGTTTTGGCCTACTCTTCGGCTTCCAGCTATCAGTCGATCAACACTGTTAACAATGCCAGTTGAATTTTGAGTTTTGGATCAAAACAATATAATTGGAAAAAATAGCTGCTACTCATTATTATTCGTAGTCACACATGACTTGGAATCATCAGTCTTGAATTCAGCAGCTTCAGATCCCCTCATCAAGTCGGCTGATCTCCTCATTAAACTCAAAGATGGTGAATCTGGGCTGATAAGCGTATTCAGAGAATGAACTGGTTCAGGGGAAATGTACTGTCAAGACAGAGTGTTTACGGCTAATTTGTCAGATTCAGCACCTGTTTTTTAAGTTTAGAACTTTGGACTTGAGATATGATGTCGGTGTATGAAAGCTGTAACCAGCAAAAAGACCTATGTTCATAATGATCCTGACAAACGACTTCTTATGGTGGGAATAATCATTGTTCTCTGTAAGAAGCAAAGGCTGAGGAAACATGTCTGCAAAAAGTCAAAATTTTGTGTAGATGGTTAGGCACACAAAGCATGCAAGACCCTGCAGTTTGCATCTTGTGCGATATGCAATGGTAGAAATGTTTCCTCTGCAGGAGCTATGCCTTAGTGTCTCTGCTATATATCTGGGGCAGGCTATAGCAAATAAGGACTGTATTCTCACTTGATCATACCATATTGCGTCCTCGCAGCTGCCTTGCAAGGTAGCAGATGTTGGTTTCTCTTAACCATGACTTACATTTTCTCCTGCCGAGTAGTTTTATTTATATAGTCATATAGTTAGTTTGCCAGTACTAAATGATCACATGGCAGACCTGTACTTTGTTGTTAAGGTATAAAGGCCTGTTGGTGTGGCTCCTTGTCAAACCTGATAAGATAGAAAAGACAAGACACTTTGTTTTCCCAAAGGAAAATATCAAGTGTTGCTTGCAAACTGTTTCCACAGAACCCTGAAGAATAAACCCCCCAAAACAAAAACAAATGAACAATCACAGGCCCAAATCCTCATCTCTGGCCTGCAGAAACTGATGCTACATGGCAGCCAGTCCTGCCTGCCAGCACAGTGCACTGTGAACAACTACACACACCGCTGAGCACACATGAGCATTTCACTGACACAAACAGAATTTTTATTCCAAAGTTATACTTGTACACATACACACAAACACACACGTCTGTCACCCTCGGACACATCCAGGGTGAACATCTGCCTTGCCGACCAGCTGGAGCATCCTTTTGGTGAGAGGTGGAGAAGCTTGTTTTCTTTTCCTCGTGAGAATAAATATTTCAGAGGCTGGCCAGACCAACAACATGTCAGTGTGAGACAGAGTTCTGCATGTGTGTGTGTCTTCTGTAAGACGGCATGTGGATGTTCACGTGCTTCCAGTCCACCGCATCACCTAAACGTCTGCAGTAGACCAGGTGGAAACTGATTATTTTCTATATCAGTTATTCTGCTGATTATTTTTCTCATTAATTGTTTAGAGTGAAGTCAATTTCATTTACATAACGACAAATCACAACATATCACAGGACATTTTTCATACAGAGCAGGTCTAGACTGTACACTTGATGATATTATTTAGACTAGAGCTGCTGAGTCATTTTTAAACAAAAAAAATCTGATATCAGCTTCTTAAATGTGAATATTTTTGTGTTTCTTTACTCCTCTATTTTAGTAAACGAAATATTTTTGGGTTGTGAGTAAAACAAGACAATTACGGACGTCATCTTGCACTTTGATAAACACTGATTTACATTTTTCCCCATTTTCCCGACATTTTAAAACAAACAATTATTAATCAAGAAAATGATTGGCCAATTAATTGAATAACAGTTGTCACCATGAGCAAGCACTTTGCGACAGTGACGAGGAAAAACTCCTTTCTAACAGGCAGAAATCTTGAGCAGAACCAGGCTTTAATTCTGCACACTATTAAATGTCCAGTATTTGTGGAAAAAATAGCCATTATGATTTCTTCAAATTGCTTGTTTTGTCCAACAAAAACCTAAAGTGAAAAACTGCAAATCCTCACAGGAGCTTCAGGAGCTGGTAACAGAGAATTTTCTTTTTATTATTTAATCGCATCACTGACTAATCGTATTAGCATTGTTTGGTTATATAAATATGAAAATATTAAGCTGGTAATTAGTGTTTTCTTCCTCAAGATGCCAAATGTTATTGATGTCTTTAAAATTGTACTTAAAGCAAATTCTTCATAAAAACATATTCTATCTTTTTTGCGATACATTGAAGCCAACTTGTAGTCACACTTTTCCCTCAAAAGGTTAATTCCACTTTGGTCTTGAGTCAGCTAATTATTTGTATAATATTTCTATCTTCCCTGCGGGATCAGTGATACGCTTCATGGTAGATTTCAAAGTGTTCAGTGATTAGCTCCGCTGTGGCATTTAGTCTGTTCCTGTCAGGGAGCCAGGACATTAAAAACTGCTGCATCGGTGACACTGTGGCTGCATAATGGATTGATAAAAACAGTGTATCATCATCTGTGGGAAGAATCTTACTGAGATCAGTAAACAGAAATCACTGCGTATCGTTATCACTGTTTGTATCAAGATGACTGTTTCAACAGAGCAGAAGATAATGTACCATTTGTTATTATGCTGGTATTTGGCTTCCAGATAACATTCAGTGTTGATCAGAGACGGAGCATATTCATGAGAGCGTTTCCCCAATGCTGCAACGTGATAAGACAATCCTTGTATTGTTATTGAGTTTTGGCATTTAATTGGGGAGGTGATTAGCGAGTCAATTAAAACACATGACCGAAGCACACGGGCAAAGTGAGACAAAAGCTGTGTTTGCTCTGTAATCCCTCTCATTTCCCATGCACTCAAATATGGTCTTTCATTCGGTGGAATGCTAATCAGCCTCGGCCCCTGTTGCTGAAGGAACGAGCTCAGCTGATTGAGGGTGGATTAAGCCAGGACCGGCCAAATGAATGATCCTATTAAATTATCCCTTAAACCATATGAGCATGTTGCAACGAGCAGAGAATTCATGAATTAGTTCACCATTAGCATGTGCAGGGCAGCATTGATGGTGATTGACAGGTACAGTCAGTCAGTCAGAGGAGTCAGTCACAGCTGTAACATGGTTTGAGTGTGTGAAGGGCAGAGTTACTCGTTTCCAGCACCGACTGATTTGAATTTGAAAATGTTCGAGAACTTCAAATTGGCATCGAAGTGGTGCAATGAATGTTGTACTCTCTTTAGTCTCTTTAGTGAAGACATTTTAGGCAGAAACACGCTGCATGTTCAGGTTGACTTCAAGTGGAATTCATGAGCTTGTGATTACGACATGGGAAATTGTGTACACGATATGCTCAAGTGGTTAAGAATGAAAACAATGCTGCAAGGCAATGGCAACATGGACGTAGGGCTGGGTGATATAGCTATAACATACCGTAAAATTCTCAATCAATATGATTTTGATATATTGCCCAGCCCTTTGCCAAAACTGTTGGCATCTAGGAGCCACTGAGGCTAACAGTTTAGCAAGCTAGCAAGTAGGTAATGTGATGCCGGAAATGCAAAGACATAATGAAAAGATAAGGCTGTTGCATATCCATATTTTCCTCAGACGTATTATAAAATACACAGAGAAAAACTCTGCATTATCATCCACTGAAACCTCCAACAACTTCCCTGGCCATTTCTGAAAACTTTAGCAAACATGTCACGGCTCATGAAGCGTTCAAAACACCCACTTCATAGGTCGTGAATGCCACAAGAGGGAGGCGTTCATATGGACTCTTCTTGTGGACACAGTGAACAGCCCCATTTGAAGGCACTAAATGTGTGTGTCGATTGCAGTGAGGCGTCCAGCTAAGCTATGCTAATCTTATCACTTAAGCTCCTTATTTAGTATACAGACATGACCATGATATTGATCTTTTCATTGTAATTCTCTGTAAGACAGCAAATAAGTGTATTTCTCAAAATATTGAAGTATTCCATTAAGTGATTCACACTATTCACACTAGGCTTCCTAAATATATGAAAATAAAGAAAAGGGCAGAAAAAGACCCTCTAGTTTTCTGCCACTGAGTCCTTTTGGACAGTTTCTTTGGGGTAGTCAAGGCTAACACAGCAGTTAAAATGGTTTGAGGCTTATTTTGTTGAATTTAAAAAATGTTTGTCATGAAAAATTGTCACGAGTTTTTATCTCGCCAAACCCCTTTTGTTC
Source organism: Lutjanus argentimaculatus (assembly GCA_034769285.1). Taxonomy (NCBI): domain Eukaryota; kingdom Metazoa; phylum Chordata; class Actinopteri; order Lutjaniformes; family Lutjanidae; genus Lutjanus; species Lutjanus argentimaculatus. The sequence continues at coordinate 426,446 of JAWZSL010000016.1, forward strand.
TCTGTACGTCCTTCCTCCGCCTTGTGTAAATCTTTGTGTGTGTGTGTGTGTGTGTGTGTGTTTATTCACATGTCAGTAACTACATGTGAAACATTGACAGTATTTTGACAACAGCAACACTGACTCAGTGAAATAATGCGACGCATGAGGCCGAACCTGTCCAACAGTGATTACATAACTCACCTCATCACTCTGTCACTCACTCTCAGGCATGAAACCACTCACAAACACATGTGGAGACACACACACAGAGACACACACACCTAGTCACCAAGACATTCCCCCGGTCCTCTCTCTGTAAATCTGTTGATTTAGACATGAGAACCGGGCAGCTCTCCATCTTCTATATTTATTCTTTTGTTGATACGTCCCTTTCTTCCTGCCAAGCGGTGGTACAGGCACGACGATGATTGCTGCTGGAGCACTTCCACTGACTCGGTTTGTTCAGCAGCCGACGCCTTACGTAACAGAAAATACACCCGGAGATGGGAGAGGGGGGCAACAGGGAATCGGGGGTATAAATAGGTTTGTTTGTCCTCAGATATGCACGAAGAAACACCGCTAACCTCGTTTTTTCCTTTTCATGTTTGTGTGATTAGGTTAGAAAAATCTTCCCAGAGAATCCACAGCAGGGTTCTTTTGATCAGAAGTCCAACCAGTTTTCCATCCACAAATTACCTTACATCAACTTCAGCCTCGCAGAGATCAAAATCCATTTCCACTGATGATGCATTTATTATCAGCCCGTTTCAGTCCACGTCCAGACTTCTCCTCTTCCCTTTTCGCCACCTCATTTGAGCACCTTGAAGCTGTTCTCTCTCTTCTTTCACTGGGCAGTCAGCCTATTTTTCTTGCACCCCTGTGCCGTCCTGCCCTACTTCTTACTTCCCTTTTTGAAGTCATGGTGAAGTTTGTGCACCAAGGTGACTGTTGTGCGTCAGCCGGTGGACATTAGCAGGCATTCCTCGTAGCGAGCAGCCATGAAAATATGTGTCTGTCAGCCTCAAATGTACCCTCCTCTCCCCTCGCCTTATGCTCATTCTTTTGTTCCCTCTGTCCCCGTAAGTCTTCTTAGTTTCCTCATCCTCCCAGCCTGTAAAATATGTTTAACCTATTTCAAACTCAGAACACTGACTTTTAACTGAACTGGTACTGAATTGAGGTCTGGTTGTACCAGAAAGTGGCACAGACAAATTTATCTGTGAGTTTTTACAAAATATGTGGTTCTAAGTGTTTGGTGACTGCTCTCAGGGCTAGTTCGTGACCAACTTGCTGGTGAGTTAGCCAGCCGCTAATTGTTGCTGTATTCAAAAGACGTATTTGTCATGTGCCATCGACTCTTGCCTCGCTACTGTCTGCAAAACATTCCTCTTTTGTATTGCAGTTTATATTCTAAAATAGCCTCCATTATTTTAGCTCTCTGTTCCCTCAAAGATTAGCATGTAAAGGCCAGAGATGAAGACAGTGGATGCCACATTCAGGCTTCTGCAACGCTTTTCTGCTGCCACCATCTTGCTACAGGAGTCTGACCCATTGATATAGAAGAAAATGGCAGACTTTTGTTTTGCTTTTGGATGTTCTAATGAAAGAAATGCTAAAACCCAGCAACAGGGAATAACTTTTCACAGATGAGATGTAGTTTTCCAAAATATTATTGTTCTGAATTTGTTGAATTTGATATCACATTAGGTAATCCTCCTTTTAAGTTAACATGAAATTAAGTGACTGCTGAACTAAGCTAACAGAACAGTGAACATCTTTTATCAAAGTAATAAATCAGTATTACATTTATTATTAAGCTATGTCATGGTTATTGCATTAAGTAGACCTAAATTATCTAACCCTGTTTCATGGAACTAAGGTGACATACACACTACACAACTGCTGATTTTGTGGCCTACATAATATGTGACTTAAAAAGTAAGCTAGCATTTAATTCCAAAATTTAATTTATAAACAAAACTACATCAGCCATTTTACATGCAGCCAGAAGAAAGAATATAAGGCAAATTTATCTTTAATATTATATTATTGGAATATTACTGTTCAAAATATTAAGTATTTTGGTTTGAAAAATGGCATTTTTAAATTATCTTGTATCATAAACACATGTTGGCATTTGTAACAAACCAACCCACTTAAAAATTGTGACAATTCTGCGAGTTATAATGGCTTAAATTGTGGGTTAGACCTCCTTCCTTGATAGAATTACATGCATTAAGAGGCAGCGACATCGATGCATCGCTCCAATGAACAGTGGTGGCCAGTGTGATGTCTATATGTATTCATGTGTGCATCAAGACGGTGAAAAGTTTGTGCAAATCCACCTATCATTGCGATTCCATTGGATTTCATTGATTTTTGATTGATCTTGATTAATCAAAGACTGCTTGTTACTTGTGGCACCATTAAGTCCCTCATCTGTTTGATCCTGCGTTGGATCTTCCTCCGTCTCCCACTCATCCCTCACTCCCTTTACATTCTCTCTCCTTTCACCCTCTGCTGCTCGTCTGACAATCTTGCCATTTCGAAGTTGTAAAAGAAAGTCAACAGGAGAAGAATTGCTGTTTTTTTTAAATTGCTGGGTTTTGCTGGAGATGCGGCAGAAGTGAAAGGGCAGCTTGGACTGAGGGGGAGGTTGAGTCACTGCAGAGACGGACAGAGGCAGTAAAACTCATTATACGTTTCTTCTTGACTTTTCCTTCACTTATTAACGAGGGATCAGGGACTCTGCCTGTGTGTTCTGCTGTGGACACACTCTACCCTCTGTTTGCAAGCTGATACTTGGTCTTTTGTCATGAAAGAGAGACAGATTTGGATCATATTACTTGAAATGTGTGTATTTATGTGATGTGGACCTTTATCTGCAAGCTTAGATGGTATAACCTTGTTGAATGCAGCTGATTTCAGCTGCATATTCTGACCTGAAGATGGTGTTGCTATGGTGCCAGATTATCACATGGGGCTTTATAGGGTCTGTTACAAAAAGACTGTCTTTTCTCTAGCTTCATCTAGCCGTGCAGACAGTTTTAGTTTTATTTGTCCAGTTTTGAGATCTGTTTCTGAGATCTGATGATGCTAGGGCTAGATTTCACCAGAGATGAGTGAGAAAATGTGTTTTATTTAAAATTTGGGTGAACTGCACCCCTCCTTTTTTAAGAAAAACAATTAGCAGGAGCGGTGTGCCAGAGTTCAGTGAGTGTTAGAAAGATGGAGGGGAACGGTGTTGTGTCCAGGTCTGCTGCTGAGCTGAGGGAGTCAGCAGCCAAAACCAGGTTTTATTTTAATAGAGACAGCAGGGGAGGTGAGAGGAAACAGCCCCCCCTCCGCAAACATGCACACACCACACACACACCACAACATATACACGCAAGCCCCCCCTCAGTGTCTTCTTCTCTCTCTTTCTTCGTTCTTTTTTCCCTTTATTTCATCCCTTCAGTCCTCGCCGTGAGCCTGAAATGAATCCCTGCTGCACTCCTCTTCCTCCTGGTTGGCTCAGCTGACTGTGTGTACGACTGTGTGTGTGTGTGTGTGTGTGTGTGTGTTTCATGCCCCAGTAAAGACTGGTGCTCTGTCACTGTAGCTCATGTCAGTGTTTGTATCGGTATCTTTCCTGCCACTTGACTAACCAAACGTGCTGGGTTTTTTTTGTTTTTTTTCTTTCCAGTCCATCATGGAGCAGTTCAACCCCTGCTTGCGGAACTTCATAGCCATGGGAAAAAGCTACGAGAAGGCGCTCACCAGTGAGTACACCAACCATTTCTTGTTTTCTTTCCGTCTTCGTCCTTTCATTCTTCCTGTCTGTCCAGTAGTCCAGGCAGAGGGCCAACTGACCCGACACTTGGCGCTGCTTTTAGATCCTCTGAATTCTCAAGAAGAGATGTGGTGTGGTGATGACACAGATATTCAATAGTTTTCTAGAGTTGTTGACACCTGCATCGAGCCAGAGTCCACTCCAGAATCCTAAAACTTGTCTTTTTAGGTTTTGACCTACACAAGCTGGCTTGTTGCTCTGTCACACAAGTGACAGCAGTAATGTCCCCCTGCAGAGACAGTCCTCGAATATCTTGTGTCCAAAAATTGTCAAATGTTAAAGATTTACTTCTCAGAGATGACACTCTGAGATTGATGCCCTCTGATTGTGCCTCTGTGATGGTGTCCATGTCCACACGTCTTCGCCCTCCGACAACCAATTCATTGATCTTAAATGTCCGCCTCTGCTATACGTCCTTTGTCATTGCTTTTTGTGGCTTGCCCAGGTGTGTTTGCATGGTCGCGTGTGTGTGAAAGGAAAAAGACGGAGAGATTGAGGTGTACATGCACCAGTGGCTCAAGGTTAAAGACAAAAGCACTGGGACTGTCTTGGGGGAGCTAAGTGGAGCATAAGCCAATGGGAAGTGGAACAGGAGCAGTTGTGAGAATAACGGTGCCCCCCCACGGGGCCAAGGAAACGAGAACAGACCGAGCTGGTATCCAGGACAACTCAAGACGGTGTAAAAAATAAAAAAACAGGAGGCGACAGAGTAAAAGATAGATAAATACTCAGAAACACAAAATGCGAAACTGACTTTAAAATGTCATAACTAGGAAAAGCCTTCGTCATTGTTCTGAAGAATGTCCAGCAGCTTGTCAGTGTTTCATGGACTTTGATTAGAGTCATGCAGTCAGCACTGATTAAGATATTTCATACTTCCAGATTAGGCTGGAAACGCTCTTAGCATGGCTATGTACATGTTGTCAGATAAGACGTGCCTGCAAGCATGTTGAGCTCATTTATTGATAAGAGAAACCTCTTTTCCACTCCGCTCTCTGCAGAGAGGAGGTTATCAGGATCGTATCATATTTTCAGCGATGGTGCAGCTGTGCTTGGTATGCTGTGTGCACGGTGTTGTGCAGGGCTCTCCTTCATGTGCTTGGAGGGGAAATGCAGGGAAGACTCAGTAGCACCACAAGACCAATAAAGGAGGCCTCACTCCAGTCTGATAGATAAGGCTAAAAATAGCCCTGCGACTCCCTGAGTGGGGATTACACTTCATCAATGCCAGGCAGAGGCACAGAGGCAGGGTTTAGAGTAGAGCAGTGCAGAGCTGGGCTGGGTACCCAGCGAGCATTTATTGTCACAGGAAAAATATGAGTGCAGCCTCTGGTTTTTTAAGTAGAATTGGGGCGGCAGGTTTGCATCTCCGGGGATGTGAAAACCTGCATGATGGAGGGAGGAAGCTCCTTCTGTTTTGTTTACTTGAGTCTAAAAATGTTTGGGCTTGATTGGACAGGATGTTGGTAGTGTGGTTGTGGTGCTTAGAGATATTTCTTTATTTTGTATTAAAATCTTTATTGCAGGACTGTAGCAGAAAGGAGCTGTGAGGCTAGAAAATATTACAGGTTGTGAGGCAGACAGAACATCTCACTTGGGAGAGGCTAAATGTGTGAAAGGAAAGGGGGCACAATAAGCACTGATTTGATAGTTTTAAGTTCAGAAGACATCTAGTCTAGGTTAAAATGGGTTATATTTGGCATTGAAACAGATCTAGACTGAACTGTTGTTACCCCTGCCAAGGAGGTTAATGTTTTCAGTCAGGCTAGTTTGTCTGTCGGCAAGAGAACGGAAAATCTTGTGGCCTGATTTTCATGAAACTTGGTGGAAGAGTGTAGCATGGACCAGGGAACAAGCCATTAAAATTTTGTGCGGATACACAAAGTATTCTTCACTTTTGTTAACATTGTGAGACTAAGTATAGAGGAGATCTGCACTCTCCAATTGAAAATAGGGGTATAAATAATGATTAGATTTATTTTCAGATAATCTGCCAACTATTTCTTCACCAGTTGATTTATAAGTTTTGCTCATATCATAATTTCCCCCATTCTATGGCAGTGGTTTCCATACGGTGTGCTGAGGCACATTGATGAGTTGTGAGGCAAGTCCAGGTGTGCCGTGGGTTATTATTGCAATATACAACTCTACAAAAAGTTCTCAGTTAATTTTTTTTTTTACTATATCGGTACTTTGTACTCGCTCATTTCCCAATACAGGGGTAAATTCTATACCCACCAAAGATTCCTTCATCAACTTTCCCACACTCTGAGAACTTATCTGATTGGCTAGCATTTGTTGCCTCTGTTGCTTAAGTTGGTTATAGAGGCTATTTTGCACAGATATGAATACAGGTATGTCTTGAGATTTTGGCTAGCTCTTTGGTATGCCTTGGACACAAAAAGCTTAAAAAACAAAGTTATGCTAATCCCTAACTCTAATGCATTATAATGCTACATAGAGCCTGGGAACATAGGACCCTTGGAGAGCACATATGTTGAAGTGGGAAAGACAGGAGCCTGGGGACATTGGAATGACCCCACCGACTAATCATTTTAGCACTAATTTCAAATGGATGCAGGTCTTAACTACACACTAAATATAGTCACTGAAGAACAATAGCCCAGTTTTAACCTAGATGCCTTTTGACCTGCAAATCATCAAATCAGTGCTTACTGTGAGGGGATGTGAAAGGGGATTTAATTTGATTGATGTTGGAGAAGACCTGATTTAGTGAGAAGGAAGACAGAGTTCATATCACCAATCTCTGCTGGTTTAGACATCTTTCTTGTTTGTATTCCTGTTTACACTGATACTCTCGGCTCTGTATCGGCTTTATATCACCGTTCTAATCCTCTCTACAGGTAGACCCTCCGTCTCCCTCCTTTCTTCTTCACTCTGTCATTTTTCCGCTGACAGACAAGCAAAGCATCCCCTCAAGTTAAACCCGCCTCACCTGGCAACCGCTCTCCTCCCGGCTGGGATTTCTCCGGACAGCGATTAAATTAGCCGTGCTCACCCAGCCGCCTTAGCCTCACCTCCATCCCCTCGCTCTCTCATATCCCACCTAGGCTTAACTCAAGCGAGGCTTAGCAAAAGCCAGAAAAGGGTCTTGGCTTGTCTGTCTGTCATAGCTTACCGGGGAGGATTGCACCGCTGTGTAGGGATTTACTGGCTTTTATCTCAGTTCATGGTTTTGATAAAGAAGTGAAAGCAGGCCAAGTTATTTTGGAGGTCGCCTCAAAATTGCCTTATAGAAGAAACTGTTAAGTATGTTTGCAGGCTGAGCAGCCAGACGGCATCTTCATTTTCAGAACAATAACTTGCGTCTCTCGGTGTCTCTGTGGACCCACGTCACAAAACAACTAGAACTAGAATTGAACTCAGAATAGATTTACATTGTTTTCCATGTGGAGATATATTTTCCCCTCTCTTGGGGATTCTGCATGAGCGTCCTCTGGCAGTTCAAAGCACAAACACCCATCAACATGACGGCCTTGTAATGAACTCAGCCCTCATCCATATGTATCTCCTGACTGGACATGTGTCCTCTGTCATCATGGCTGTCAGTCCCTGTGTGGCTACCCTCTGACCTGCTTTAATTCACCGTCACTGCAGCTTGAGGCCGTCTTGTCCTCATTGTTAAGGCCTGAGTCACCATTAGGTGACAATGCATCACAGTGAATCATGGCTGACATGCAGTATTAGAATTGCAGAGTGCTTTGACATCATTTCTGTGGAAACTTATTTTTGTCAGAATACTTTCAAGTAGAGAGTAGATATGGTGTTGTTAAGGATTTTAAAGATTCATGTTCATCCAAATTACAGAAAACATTTTTCTCCTTACCCATGCAGATGCTGATATTTTGTTTTTGAATGTTTCAAGTATCACAAATAAACTCAGTTCACCTCGAGGAGGATCAGCTTTGTGGGTCCTGATGTTGGCATGTTGTCAATTCGGTTCTTTCAAAGTTCCTCTGAAAGTCTGAACCATCCCCAAAAAATGTTTTCACACCGGAAATGAACAGCACCATTCAATTCGATCCAGACTGAGACCCCCACTTTTGTCTCACCGAGGTTCGGCTGTTTGATCTAAACCTAAATTACAGGTGTGAATCCTCCCATAGACCACAGTCCAAACCAAATGAAAGTCTGGACCAAATCAGATAGGTGTGAAAGGGCCCTAAGAAGAAGAGTTACTACTCTGTTGGTCTTTTTTAACTGCAGAATCTATCAAACCATCGAAACTCATGATCGTAGAGATCATGTAAAATTCTGCCTTAGAATACAGTGTAGTGCAGTTTTTTGGCGTCTGGCCATTGTTTCAGGTCTTCTGGGGAAAGCCAGCCAAGAGGGGTTCTTGACCTGGATTATCCCAGTTACCTAATTTCTATGTACAGATATCTGCATGATCAGATGATAGCGGATCAGTTTTGAGATTGCATTTTGGCTAATGCATCCTCTTTTGCTCTCCACACAAACTGTTAACCTGCATTCCACTAAAGCCTGCTCAAACGTTCTCGAACCAGAATGCTTCTGATACCAAAATCTAGTCCTTTTCCTACAGATTATGCATTCATATACAGACATCTGTTTATAGAGATTAACTATATAGACCTTTACGGAAATTCAAAAGGATGTAACATTAGTTGGGAAGCCATGTACCTGAATGCTTTGCATATTGCCTTTTGTAATAAAAACAGACAAAATAAAGAAAGGATTTGTTGGATTTGGATCCAAAATGAAACTGGCAATCAAAACCCAGTCCTTGTGACAGAAGTTTCATAGATGATTAGAACTTAAAAACATTTTAATGGCTAGATACTGTTAGAGCAAATACAAAATGTTTTTCTGTAATTTGGATGAATTATAATCCTTTAAAAAGTAGTTTGTGTTGTAGACAGGGTTTCCTTTTTTCACTCGTGCTTGAGATTAGTCTCTATAGCTTTATCTCTGTTTCCTGTAGTTGCCTCCATAGAGCTTTTTCTTTTCCTGCCTGGTCTCCATTTCCGCCTGTCGCTCTTTATTTCCCATGCCCAACCTTACCTCTCTGGGGGGGAGGGCTGTAGGGGAGGGTTGCAGAGCTGAAGAAGACATCATTTCAACTCCGCACCCTTGATCTGATGCCCAATGCTTCCATGTTTCCAGGTGTCACATATGCTGCAAAGGGCTACTTCGACGCTCTGGTGCGGATGGGCGAGATGGCCAGCGAAAGTCAAGGCTCTAAGGATCTTGGTGAGTCCTCGTAGTGGCTGTAGCGCCCCTGGTCGGGTGGAGGGGGGTTGCACAAGCAGATGGTGAATGGAATGGCTCGTGCTACATAGCAGAAGCAGCTGATGACCGACTTGAAACTGGACATACATGCACACATGGCCATTCTTTCGGTATTCCAGTGCTTAAAGACTGTGTAATTGTTAAAAACACAGCATTAGTCTGCAGTTTGGAGCTTATTTGATGCATTATCAACCCCAGTTCATACAATCAAACACATTCTAATTTGGGAAGAATTAATTCTGCACGTTTGTCACAGCATGCCCATTTGGCTAATCTCTTGTTTCCCTCGCATTCAGGAAAGATAAAGGCTCTCCAGTTGTTTTTCTATTGCACTGCTGTGAGCAAATAATAAATTCACAAATTTGTCTGGCATTTGATATTCACAAAAGCACACATGGTGAGGTGGATTTGCTCTATTCATAATAAGCCCTCAGTATATTTACAGTGCTAATGAAAAATCTTCCTCTTTGACTGCTGCTTGCAGCAGGATGTGAGGAACAATTTTCCCAGCTTGCTCAGCTCTCACTCAGTGTGTTGGATCAGCTCTGGTTCTGCTCGCTGTAGACTTACTTTTACTGATGCTTTGCATAGGCGAGAACTGAAGATAGCAGATACACAGGTAGGAACATCTATAGGCTTATATATAAACGTTGTGTTCTATGCAAAGTTGCGTCATAGTTGTAGACCCAGTCACATGCTGGGGAGTGTGACGAGTCAGTGTTAGCCCTGCATCACTGCATCCTCTTTGTTCCTTTACCCTGTTGTGACTTATAGCAGATAGCAGGGGTTGACTGAAACAGCCCAGGAGAGGATGGAAAGGATGGAGGGAAAGATGGTGAGAGGAGGGTAAAACGGGGATACCCGAGGCGAGTGAGGAGGATATAAAAGCAGCATTCATTATTAATGGGAAGACCTTTTTGGGTGCTTCCTCGCACTTCTTTTGGATCTTCATCACTTCATTTTTCCTCCCTGTCTCTTTGAGTAAATACACTTCAGCTTGCGTACCCACTCGAATTGTGAATAGTGAAAAGCTCATTGCTGTCCCTCCATTCAGCTTCAAAGCTGTAATTCGTACAGTGATCTCGTTCCGACCACTTTAAGGATGTTTGAGCCTGAATTTTCCTCTACTTCCTGCTATAACCCTGCAGCTTTAATGAACATATGAGCCTATGATTCATCTTAAATGAAATCTTAAACTAAAATACCTTTGTAAAATAAGACAATTATTTTTGTCTGAACATGGATGTTTAAGAGTAAATACTACTTTGTGTCCGAAACTTGAAATTTTCTGTTTTTTATGGTATCCAGTGAAGTAGTACAGTATGAACATAGCTATCATTTTTCAGTGCATCTAAGTCAGTGCGCAGAATTCTTGTGCCTCACGATTACAATTTTAAAAATTACTCACAAAAACTTTTGTCATGGTGTGCAAACTCATAAATATCCCGTCATCCATCCATACATCCTCATTTCCATCAGCTTTGTTGTTTTGCTGTTGTGCCTTTCATGTTTTCTGTCTTAACATGACTGTGCTTTTGTGGTCTTTTGTCTGCATGCATGTTGGGGTTATTCCTTTTCGATTTCTTTTTTCTGGCAGCCTAACCATGACTCAGCAGCCCTTTAACTCAGCAGAACCTCCCTCCGCCTCCAGTCAAATGACAGACTAGGCTGAGCAGAATGGATTGATGCCGTCTCCACATATCAGCAGGGCTCAGAGCAGCTGAGGTCTGTGCAGACTGAACGGGGGAATGGCTCTGACGACACTTATTGCTTCGTGAATGCTTTAGCATATTCCATTACTTGTGTTGAGCCTCACAGCTTCGGTAAATTATCTGAGAAAATGCAAATTACCTGGCAAAATGCAAAGAGAGTGAAAAATGTAGTTTAAGGAGGATAAATCGTAACTTAGGTTGGATATAATGTCAGTCTGCAGGGCTGTAATAAGTCATGTACATAATAGCTCTGCCACATTAATCCATGGATGACAATATTTCCCACTGATGGAGTATTTGATTATGGGTAGGGTCTTGTGATAGTGGGAAGCGCCGACACGTCCCAAAGTAACTAATGAGCTGACTTCTGTAGCCATTCTTTTGCAGGGAAGCCATTTTCCTATCTCTACAACTGACTGCATCTTTTCAGCATAGTTTTACAGCTGGGCTTCCAATCATTCTTCTGAAAAGCAGGAATAATAAGTAGAGAAATAGTAACATAATCCAATTACATATATCTTAGAAAACACTGAATTGTTAAAATGCAGTTATAGGTAGGGAGGGCTGGTAAGAGATCATTTCAACCGTTTTCCTCAGTGTGAAGTTACAGTGACTTGGACTGAGTTACATATTTGATGACTTTAGACTGACTTGACAAACTCAAAAAGGACTTGCAACTCCACGTGGACTTAACACCGATGACTAGTTACTTGGACTTGAGCCTTTTGACTTAAAAATATGTGATGCCTTCCCCCCAAGCTCAAAGATGAAAAAGTCTTTTATTTAAAAAGTAGGAACCCAGGAATCATTTCATTCCCCTTCATTTCCTGAATCAAGTGAAGTCAATGCTATTCATTCTCAGCAAGTCAACACCAGATCCACTTTGTTTGAACCAATCCGACAGCATCCAATCATGTTGCAGGAGAAAACCACAAAGAACTTGTATGTTACTGAGCTCTTGTTTAAAAAAAAAAAATTACATCAAAGATCATTTCGTTCATGTACAAAAACTACGAGCATGTTGATGTAAAATGAATTGTATTATGCAAAATGTGTGGGTCAGAAAGTACAGATGGAGAGTCAACAACTTCCGGCTTCATTCAACATTTGAAGTTGCACAAAGAACGGTAAGTTGAGGATCTTTTGTTAAAATGGCATTACATTTCATGAAGAGCACATTATGACTAAAGTTTAAGACTTGGGACTTTCATGTCTTGACGTGCAAGGACTTGAGACTTGCCTGTGACTTGCAAAACAATGACTTGGTCCCACGTCTGTTATAAAGTAATCAACCTTCTGTAGTCTATTATATTACAATGAGAAGTGGTGGTGGTTTGCTAAAAGTCAGGATTTCTCTCTGTTTTCCTCTAGAAGAGGTTAGAAGAAAAATTGAGCCCCGTTGTTTTGGCATACAGTAAAGAGAGAAAAAATCTCAAGCCACTACAGTGGCTTATTAATTAGTAGATAAGAAGGATGAGCATTTGGTTGCGTGTGTACACAACTGCGTGTATATGGCTGTATACGTCCTCAGCCGGCACGTGTCTCTAACTGTGGCCACGGCTAAGACCACAGAGCCACAGATAAAGGATTGTTTGTGTGTGTGTGTGTGTTTGTGTGTTTGTCAGGGATAATCACTCACCCAGGGCTTTACCTCGCACTTCATAATTGATGAAGACTGAAGGCAGATTTGTAATATTGGCCAACTTGTAATTGTGCTTTTAATTGGGTTTTGTTGAGGGGGAAAATGTCTGGGCGCGACAGAGCTGAATTAACATGGCTGGACTTTAGACCGCAGAGCCTTTCTGCCAGAATTCACTTGGACTGTACTGGCTGAAACAATGTAATTAATCAGAGTATTAAGATGAACAGCAGCTAATGGCATTAGCACATGAACAGAGGATGTGGAACTGCACGTGACGGGGGGAAATAAGGAGAAGACTCAGAGTTGGGTTTGAGGAATTGAGCTTGATGGAGAAAGTGGAAAACATTGTGTAGAGTGGAGAAGCACTGGACTGTTGATAAATTAACTTACTTAATTAGCATCACTGATCATATTCAGCCTTAATGGATAACATCACTTCTGTTCTCCATGAAAGAAAGTTAAAAACAGAAAAAACAAGCAATTAATTCTATTGTAGTTGTTGTACCATGAAATTTTAATGCATTACAGATTACTCAGTAAGTTACGTCACCACAAGAGCTTTGCTTATGCAATAGCTGACATAAATGTGCAGTCATGAATTTAATGTTGAAGGCTGAGATGAGTGATGTTCAGTATGAATTTTGCACTGAAGTAAATCGATACTCTTCTGTGTCGTTGAGTCTGGAGATTTAACTGCAGGCACTTCTTCCTGCAGTAACATAGTGAACCTAGCTGTGCAGGTATGTAAGGCATCTCCCTGAGTGAAACGCACAAACAGGTACGTCAGCCTGCTGTAGCTTCCTGGTTTAATGAGTCTCAGGATCCACATGGTTTAGGGTTTGGTATTGTTTAGATTCTGCGTATATTATTTGATTTTGTAAAAAGAAACAAACCCAGCTTACTTTTCAGCAGATTTCAGGCAGCTATAGTTATTCATTTGTCATAAATCATGAGGTATATTGTGTTTACTTCTTGGTAAAGTCCAGTAAATACAGATCACAGTCACCATATAGATGCTTGTTGAAGGTGCTGAAGCTAACATGGATGATTGACGATAGTCCCCGATGGAAAGTTTGCATCAATAAACTACTATTTTATAGTTGGGCACATGCAGATGCTTTTTCTGTCATTACAAACTTATGATTCTTCAAAAGGAAAATCAAGATGTATAGATATTCTGTATTATGCCATGACCAGTTGAATGTTGCTATGTTGCAGTGGCGCTGCTTGTGATTTCTCCCTCTGCAAATGAAATGTCTAAATTATATATTCATAAGTAACACAACTTTCCTTAGTTAGACCTCATCCTTTTTTGAGGATATCCCTATAAACGATTGCTGTGCTGCCTCTCAACCTCTTAAATTAGTCATCCATTAAACTGCCAACTGGAGTAGGCTTTAATGGTGTAAAGGCATTACAGAAAACCATGATACTAATAAATCTAGACAGTATGATTTTCAATATTGTTGATAATACAGACACTCCTCTTTCAATTAAATTGATACCAAGATGCAATATTGAGGTGATATATTGTAATGTACAGTTCACACCACCAGAGGTCAGTATCGCTGATGGTGGACAAGACAGAACGGCTGAGAAACATGGAGTCTGGGGGATAAAGTTACACTCGTAAAAGACTTGTAAAAGAAAAAGTGCCTCTGTCCCTATTTTGGATTTAGTCCTGATGACAAAGGTAAGCCAGCAAACACTGTGGACCACTGTTCACTTTGTCAGAGTTGTGTAGCAGCGTGAGTGTGTAAAAATATGAGAGAGAGTAAGTGGCAGAGAGTGACGCTGAGCAGAGGAAAAGGTGAGCAGTTGTCAGTCTGGCAGTGAATGTACAGTGTAGGTTTGAGTTTGTCAGGGAGTAAAGGCTGCAGCTCCTCAGATCAAAGCAAAGTTTTACATGAATACTAATTGTGATCCACCGGTAAGATACACCCAAGTCTAAAATGGATGTGAAACCGAAACGTCAAGGATGTCAGCATCGATTTTGACCAAATGTCCTTAGCCTGTTTGCTGATGCAATTTAAGACATCTTCATCAGAAAAAATTTAAACAATCTGATTTTTGCTCGTTCCTGTTGCTTCTAATTAGGCAATGTTGTGACTCCTGTTATCTGTATGAGGCAAACTGCAAAAGAAGTTGCTGCATGCAGATGTTCCACTCAAGGGAAGTTTCTACTGTGTGTGACTGTAGCTTGTAATTTTACAGGAACACTGGTAATCCGGTGTGTCACTTCAGAAACAGCATCCGAGGCAGGGGAACAGTTTAATGGTAGATTTCATCTGCCTTCACACACACACACACATACACAGATACACGAGCAGTAAACTGTACAAGCACACAAGGGTGCACCCTCACATGCCAGAGCAGGCGGTGCTCAAATGAGTAATTAGGACACAAAAAAAATTACATGATAATTATCCACTTTGTAGCCCAAAATAATCTGACTCACATCTCCTCATGAGACACTTGTTTATGGAGAGGGGTGTTGTTTATCACACAGCCCTGACAGCTCGGCACAGGAAGAGGAAATGATGCCTCACTCTGTTTCATTCAGTTACTCTTAATTTTACACGATGCTGTCGGAGTTTGAACAACTGCTCTGCCGCATGGCTCCCTGTGCGGAGAGACGAGATACTCCACGACTGCAGTGTGGAGTGTCATCCCACTCATCCTCTCCTCTTTCACTATTGCTCTCTGTGTCTGCGAACGCCCCCGCATTGATGTGGGAGCGCAGGCAGCCCTGGGAGAACACGCCGACTCTGCACACATTTCTAAAAATAGATGAAACGAAACGCCTCGACTGGAGCCGCTTCGAAGTAGGAGGAGAGAGCCGGAGTACGATGCTCGATCTGCAGCCCAAAAATGGCTCGTCGGTGATGTCAGCACCGTGAAAACACCATCGTCTTTCTTCCGTATACTAAATATGGACATAGTTGTGAGAAAAAAAATAGGAAGCTCCTGCAGTTCCGGCTCTCCTCTCTGACCATATAAGGGCCCCACCATTGAGATGCAAATTTGGGCAGAGGTGGTACTCACTCAGGTCTGCGCTCTGGCACACAAACCTGAAGGAAGCACAGGCACAAAGAAAAACATCGATTTTGGCTTTGCTTTATATAATCTGTGGCTGTAACAGAATTCATATGAGTAGATGCTGGATCTGAACCTCCATTTTACACCGTTTGAACACATGCACGTATCTGCACCTCTCTCATCCTGCCAGCTGTTGCTTTTCATCCCTACCTCTTAGAAGGAAAAAAGTCACACACTGCAGTATGTGACGGTGGATAGATTTACATCAGAAATGATGATTTATATTGTAGAAGAAAAAAGAGGACTTTGATTAAACATTTATCTAACCAGGACAGCCTAACTGAGATTAATCAAGAGCGTCCTGGACCAGATAGGCAGCAAGAACAGTGAGTTATGATGAGCATAAAAACATAAACATAAAAATTGAGAAGGCAAGTCTAATTTTATTTGTATAGCCCAATATTACAAACCACTATTTGCCTCATGTGTATAGTTTGTGACACCCTTGATCGGGAAGAGAAAAAAATGTAAGAAACCTCAGGGAGAGCCACAGAGGAGGGGTCCCTCTCTCTGGATGGACAGACATGCGATACATGTACGAAACAGAGCAGAAAAGAACTTCAGGCGTCACCTGTGGGACCTGAGCCATAGAAACCCCTCACCACCACGTATACGGTGAGATGTTGTCATATCAGAATTAGACAAAACTGCAAATTTAGAATTATAAATACATACAACTTGAACATAGGACAGTTAAGTCAAGGTCCTGTCCATTAGGGCTGAACAATTAATAAAAACTTTATCGGAATCACAGTATGGTCTACTGCAGTTTTCAAATCACAGGACGCACAATATTTGTTAAAGGCAAAATGTGTGTCAAAATACCATTTTAAATTAAATATTGTGGTCCTACAGATGTGTCCTGGCCAACACATCATCCCCTAGACTTCAGAAAACATCTTTGTTAAGTACAGATTGTTGAAAAAAATAACACATTATAATCATTTTAATGTGTTTTTCAATGGGAATTGGGAATAATTATGTAAAAATGATCCTTTCCTCTAATATCTCAAATCACATCTCAATTGCATTATCAGTCAAAATAACTGCAATTAGATATTTCTTCAAAATTGTTCAGCCCTACTGTCCATCCCCTCAAGGCCCTGGTCCCCCAAGAATTTAAACATATTTTTATCAGAGTTTTTCTTGCGGAAGTGTTTCTGAGGAAGAAAAACATGGGAATTGAGGAGAAAAATAGACAAAAGACCAAATGAGCTAATGATTTTGAAGTCCCAAAGTTTTGAGCCATTTCACTCCTATTTTGTTTAGTCCGAACTTCAGTTTGATCCAAACCAAAATTACTTTTTTTGGGGACGGCTCAGACTTTCAGACCAAGTGCAGGAAGTTCTGGTGGGCCATCGTCAGAAAAAAGGGAGAACAAAGCAGCAAAAGAAAATGCTTATAGGGAGAGGAAGAGACTGACAGTTGGCTTGACGACTTTATAAAGAGTAATTTGAGAAAAACTCACAAGTTCCAAAACTTTAAAAGAGAAGATGACAAAAGAATTGAATTGAACTGACAACATGCCAACGTCAGACGCACACCCGTCTACAAACCAATCATTTGCAAGGGAGACGGAGCTCACACAGGTTATGATGACAGGATGTGTGTCATGTATAGTTCTTTAGCATGCTCTCATACTTGCAATGTAAAACAAAAAATAACTATCAAATATATAACAAAAACTTGAACCTCGGGTCAGACTTTCAGGTATGAAAAGGTTTTACTTATAAATCAGCTTTCAACCCAGATATTTCTAATCTCACTTATCTGATCTTTAATGATTTTTGTAGAGAATATTTCTTATTTATTAAAAGCCAAAAATAATTAATCTAAAGATTCCTGACTGACTTTCATTGTAACTCCAGCTGCTTCCCAACTAGGTATGTCCTGCAGGGTGTGACCATGAGCTAATTAACATAGTGTGTCCACATATTTTATTCTCCATTTTTGGCTCTAATTAAATTTTCCTTTCATCCCTCTCATCTAATTCTCATCATTCTCTTATATATTCCCATTGCCAAGGGCTGCACACACTTTAGCATAACATCCATCTCATTAAAACAATTTAAGGTTAATTCACATGGCCAAATTTGAGGTCCAGGAAACAATTACCCTCTGGTTAATTAATTCATGAGGAACACGATTCTAGAAGAGTGTGTTGGCCTTGGAGGCACATTCCCTCCACTTCATCAGACTGTTATAGCAGGCTTTCACAATCGGGAACAAGGCTCTGATACAAGCAGTGATATCAAAGACTCGATTAGGCAACAGCAGGGGAGAATGTAATTCCGGTGGGTCAAAAATACAAAATTTCCTTCCTGTGGTTCAGTATTCATCACCGGATTTTACTGTATAATTTTCTCCTCATTTGTCTCTAAAATAATTACACTTCATCTGGGAGAGAAGTGGTTTAAATCACCGCTCATGCTGCACAGCTGAATGGCAGCAGCAGAAATATGAGCACTTGCTCCTGGAAGCTGAGGTAAACAAAACAGAAGATGAAAGCAATAATAAAAACTCATAAACAAGGACAGGGAAGCGACATCTTCAGCTACACTCTGAGACCATAGACTGTTGTATTGCTTAGTCACCGAGCATCTCTTAGGGAAATTCTTCCTCAATATCCACTATCGTTTTCCCTCCAACTGTGTCGCACTTGAAATCTCACGCTGCTCAGTTTGAGGAAAAACCGGTGACCTCGCTGTGACCCTCGTTTTTCTCAGGCAGCACAGGCTGAATTTCCCCGAGCTTCAACCCCAATCTGAATTCAGCCAGCATTCACTGTGCATAGAGAGAAACTGCAGCGAGAGCAACTCTCTCAAAGCATTTTCTTTTTCTTTTACCCCTGCCTTGTCATCTCACCATCTCACAATGTAATAGTTCTCGCATTCCCACGCGTTTTGTCCTACAGGGGACGGTTTCTGCTTGTGTCCAACCTTAAAAAGACTGATCTGTGGCATTTTGAATCATCAGTTGATAACAAGTCTGTGAACAAAGTCAGACCTGAGGGATATTACTGGAGTTTAGACTTAATTGAGTTATATAATGCTGAGTGATTGGTGATGTGCTGTCACATTACAGGATGATTGAGCCTTTTTTAGTGGAAACTTTCTTTTCATCTGCATGTTGAAGTTTCATCTCAAGACAAGACACATGGATGGAAAACTTTCAACATGTTTTTTGAGTGTTTATCTTTCTCTCCAGACTCTATGGAAACAGAAATAAAATGGGACACATTTTTCCCCTTGCAGGCTTAGGATTTGATTTTGCCTGAAGGTCACAGTAATGAGGTGACCACAGGCACTTTTGGACCAACCAGATGGGGCACTTGAGCCAATTCGATGGACATTTGGGACCCAAGTGCTAAAGGCCGACCAGTGGGACAAGTGGACTGACCAGAGGGGTACATGGATAAACTTCAGGGGCACTTACTTTATGCAAGGGGTTACCTGGGGCACTGATACACCTTTTCTACAAGGAACCAGTTCTGTTCTGGTTTTTGTACCAAATTGTGAATCTTTGTTCAACCAAAATTATTTGTGGTATGGTCACACAACCCTGGGGAAAGTTAGAATTACTTGGCTGACCATTGTGTCTTGGGCTGCCAGGGCTTGGCTGCCCATGCACCACGAAATGAGCATTCGGCTCCCAGGCTAAAGGTAAAATGAGTGTGGGCACACCTGGTGAGTCAGCTTGCTCTTCGTGGTCCATTACTGTTCAGAAACGGTGCTCCATTGACAGTTCATTTGTAGACATTTTACATGTGGGCAATGACTTGAAAACAAAAGTTTGCAGAGAACAAAGGGAACTCATGTTGTGGCAGTCAGACAAACATCCCTCTCTACTCCACTAGGTAAGCCCACCCTCTAGCCTGACAGCCATGTAGGGCAGCCAATAGGGAGACTGCTGTGACAGTTGGTTCAGAACCATAAAAGTTGGTTCCCATTTGGAACCTAAAAATAGCAGGTTTTCCTTGACCTGAAGTGGGAACCGAAGTAGGCGTGTCTTATTCTTCTTGTTGTCCATAGTGTGCCCTTTGTTGATGAGGCTTCCTAGATTACAACGGCTCCACTCAAAACTGATGGAAACCCAGGCTGGTTCGCTAGGTAGCACCAAGGGTCCAATAATCCTGAACAGAACTGTAATACTGGTGTATGTGAGGGGCAGTTGGAAGTTGGGCCAAGCAAGGGGGTTACTAGAGCTACCCAGAAGGGCAGTTGGGCTACCCAGAGGGGTTGTTTTGCCAATCAGTAGGGGCACTTGAGTAAAGTGTTGGCAGTTGGGTCAACAGCACAGGCTGTTGGGCAGAAGGGCATTTGTCTAATGATATGGACACTTAGGCAAACAGAGGGGCACTTGGGACACTCAGGCACCCCTGTAGTGTGGGTGTTAGGGCAGACTTGAAGCCCCACTAAGGAACAGACATATCATGCTTAAATAAGAGGCCTTTTGGCACTAGTTTTGGGCCTTTTCTCTCCAACCTGTCATGTATTTTAATCTCCATCCGGGGTCAACAGACTGTTTAATTGCCAAAACCCATGTGACCAATCTCTGATGGGAAACGTAGCTATCCTTCGTCTGTTTGCACGTCATCAGACCTGTACCACTGTACCAATTTAGCTCTCCCTTACTGTTTCTGCCCTTTAGAAAGTCCTTGTCCTCCAGTCACCTCAGGAAGTGAGGGGGGATGCAGAGGAAGAGAGGGAGAAACAAGAGACAAGTAATGAAGGGAGAGACGCAGAAGGAAGAGGAAGGCGAGACAGAGAGCAATGTTTTCCCGCCTCATTAGCAGCCTTCAGGCAGTCTCAGGTCAAATCAAAACCTCTGTGCCAACGGAGCGCACAGGATTGAGTACCTGCACTTTGATCACCCCCACCCGCCATTCATTACTACATCCCATACCACCTGTCTGTTGCTTTCCCTCTGTCTCCGTTTCATATTTCTGTCACATTCATCAGCACTTTCAAACAAACTGTCCTGTCAACAGTAAGCTGCACGTCTTTTTGATTGCCAGTTAGGTTACAGAAAGAGATCAGGGAGGGATTTTGTAGTGTTTGAGCGAATGAAATAGGCTGTTAATGTGGCTTTAATAACGTGTTAGGGTCTATGAAATGTCCTTGAGGTGTCGCATTGTCCTCGATGTGGGGATTCAGCCAAATGGTGACTTAATGATGCTGATAATAATGCGAAGTACAGGCTGTGATCTGAGGCACTGCAGAATTAAATATGGTGCCAAACATCCAGATCAACACACACACACAGACATGTTGCCATTTATATAAGACCAAATCAATAGACAACAGGCAGGAAAAGACAACTTGGGAATCTGTTTTTAGATTTTTAATGCCTGTTTTTTCCCAGTTTAAAGCTGGAACATGGTACCACTTGTCAGCTCTTTGTAAGCTTATTGTCACCAAGCTATAATGTGGAGCTGTCAGTGAATCCCCACACACTTTTGTGTCTATAACGCCTTTTAAAACAACACTTCTATTTTTTGTTGTTGTTGCTGAAGAAGCACGTTTGTAAGCCTGCAGTCCTCTTTAATACCCTGATTTTGTGACTCAATGTGCAAACTCCATGGGGACGTACAGCGAAAGGGGTGGACCAGGTGATGGATCACTTTAAGAAAACAGTTTAAAAAAATCTTTATTTGCCTTTTTCCCTCTGTGGGACCCAATTAGAGGCCAGAAATGATGAGTTACAGTGGATGCCAGAGATCATATTGACCAGCTGGGGTCCATGTGTGTTTGTCAAAACACAAAAAGCCATCAGATTTTATCTCTGTCTTTCCCCTCACGCCCTCCATCTCTCGCTTCCAGTTTGCATCTGTTGTCTCAGTAATCAGTCTCCATTTTGCACCCCATCAGCCACCCTGTAATGATTATGTATAGCTAGTCATTCATATCGATCTTATGTTGCCTGATTTCTTTTTAAAAGCATTCATTTTTCTTTTCAGTACACTCCAGAAGTAAAGCTATCAAACGGAGCTCGACTGTGACATGACATGCTTACAAGTGTGTCATCAGATTGCGAGGATTTGTGTTGTTAATATAATTTATAACAAGGAACATGACAGCATGGTTAGTTTAAACATTTGAGCCTCTGAATTACTGCCTGCACATTGCAGGATTATAGATTATATTCCTCCACGCTGGACTGTAGATATGCAAAATGTTGATAAACTGGTCTTGTAACTGCAACAAAACTCATCATTGTCAAGTCACTCTGTTGTCAAGTAGATGCTTAAAATGTAAATTGCATTTGCTGTAGAGTGTGCACATGTCCTCGGGTGTGTACATGGATGCAGCCGGCGTTTAGAGAAATTAAAGACCCAAAAGAGCACAACAATAACGGTGTCAATCATGCAGCTTTCAGGAGGACAAATCTCCCTGCAGCACCTTGTACTCCCTCCACTGCAGCTTTCTGGGGATTAGAGTTGCTTGTGTTTGCTTTCAGGCTCTTATAACACAGTCCCTGCAGAGACGCACACTACATAAAACACCTTCCTCCATATGGCCATTAACTGTGCTTCTCCCTCTCTCTGTTGTGCCCAGGAGTCACATGGAAAGTAGCTGGGGTAATAAACCCAGATGTGAGCGCTGCCCTTGGGTTAGCTTCACTGAGTGATGGGCATGTTCTCGCCCTGTAGTCAGACCTGCTTAACACACACATACTGTACATATACACACGCCACACGTTCTCACTCCAACTCGTCAAATACGGCAGCTTGATCAGTGGCCCTATGCTTAAAACTCCATGTCCATGGCTCAGCTGTCAAGTTATCACTAATAAATATGCAAAATCTGGATGGACTTTCAAAATAAAGGCATAAAAGCTACTTGGTTAGATGGTTAAGATCATCACGTTGGGCTTTGGGAAGCTTTGATCACCATTTTTTGCCATTTTCTTACGTTAAGGTTAAGATTCCCAGAACTCATTAATTGAGAAAATAATTGACAGATCAATAAACAATGAAAACAATCAAACGTAGCAGCCCTAGTATGACCCAACCATCCTTTGGTAGCACATCAAAATAATGCTTGAGGGGTACTAGGGCTGCACAGGTAATCTCAAAATTATCTAAATTGTAATATGGCCAAGTGCAATATCCAAATTGCCGAACAATTTTTTTTTTTTCAATTTTCTGAAAAAGGAAAAATGTGTGAAAACGGCATTATAATGAAGTACCACAGTCCTGCAGAGATGCTCTGGGCAACAAAACGTGTTCTCCAGATGTAAGAAAACATGTTTGTTTTATACAGACCCAAGCAATTATCACATTCTGACAATTTTAACTGTTTTTTTGCAGTAAATATGATCACTTTAATACAAAAATTATCATTCCCACTAATCGTATCACATATCGTAATCACAGTTTCAGTTAAAATAATTGCAGTATGACTTGTTTACCAAATTGTGCAGCCCTAAGGGGTACCTGCAGCATCATAAGTTGAAGCATAGGGGCACTATCCAAGCTGCCCCATTGGGAGTGAGTGAGAATAGGATGGCGGTTTATTTATACACTCGCACAAATACACCGATCAGTTGTTGTTTGATAGCTTATGGGTGTTTTGAAGATTTGTGAGGTCCAGGTGTTTTTCAGAATGACCTTTACACCACTTTGGGGTAAACTCCGGGGTTGATACACAAGCCATAATTCTCTGCTGTAATTCTGTGAGCTGTATTTTGGAAGCTGTTTTTAGGTGCTTACCTAATTTCTCTCCACGTGTACTGTAAACCTCTGAGTCTCAGACTTAACAATGGATTTTGTGAGTATTAGACAAACAATGAAGTGCCTCTTTTTTTTTTTTTGCTTAATTAGGTTGAGCATTTTGCTAGTGTGCTTGATGGAATGGTCATGAACTCAATTAGAATCCTGTCTTCAGTTTCCATTTGAAGGTATGAAACTGCAAGAACTCAGATGAATGTCAGACTAGTAGGGAAAAAAGACTTTGTGTCCAGCTTGCAGTTGAAGGGATGCGGGTAGAAGTCCAGTATTTCACAATACAAGGTGGGGAGGTTTTTGGATTAGATGGGTGCAATGAAACGAGAACATCCAGGAATCTGGGGATCTTCCAGGTGATGACAAAGTCATTAGGACAAAATGCTCAGGACATGCTGATACAGACCTGCACTCTGAGACAGCAGTTTCTCTAAAGAATGATGATTTTAAAGGATGCTTTCTTACAACTTGGATCTAATCTTTTTTGGCCATAATAATTGCTAAATTGCCAAAAACAGAAGACATCAGATGGGCAGCGAAGAATAACAGTTAGACAGTCTGTGGTCCAAAAAGTCACCTTAGTGAATATTGTTATAACAGATAGAAATTCTGGCCTAACTATGAAAATAAAACCCAACTAAAAATATCCTTGGAAAAAATATAAAGAGCTGCAGCAGCTGGTGGTAGGGTGACCTCTGATTGACCATCTGCTCTACTGAAGTGTGAAGTGAAGAGACATTGAAGCTCTCAGAGTGCTGTTCTGTAGCTGAACCCTAACCCGCCTGAGGAGGAGAACAAGGGAGAAGACAGTTTGCCCACAGGGATCAATAAAGACTAACCTTAATTAGTCTTTGGACGAGCACATCTGTTATAAAAACCAGAAATAATGACCAAAGATTCATTTTTATGGAAGCAAGCATGGTGTGAAGTGTAAGTAATCCGACGGATATATTTCATTCCCAGCTGAACGGCTTCATATTGGCAGAGCAGGAGTCTCTCTGTCTCTCTGTACAGTAACTGATCTGCAGAGGGAGTGTACACCGTGTAAAATAAGACTTTGATCCATAAGAGTAACTCGTGTGTGTGTGTGTGTGTGTGTGTGTGTGTGTGTGTGTGTGTGTGTTTGGGTAAAGAGCATGGGTATGGTTTCAGAAACAGAGGGACACAAATTCGAAAATTCTGCAACCCCAAAAAACCTGTACATCAGTACAGTTTCCTACATTTATATGCCGCTGTATCAACTTAACTAACATTATAGTGAAATTATTTATCATACTTTCCATGATAATAATGGCAGTCTTATAAAAGAAAAATCCTATGTAAAATGCTGATATTAAATAGGTATGCACTGATCAACTGGCTA
Source organism: Lutjanus argentimaculatus (assembly GCA_034769285.1). Lineage (NCBI taxonomy): Eukaryota > Metazoa > Chordata > Actinopteri > Lutjaniformes > Lutjanidae > Lutjanus > Lutjanus argentimaculatus. The sequence continues at coordinate 451,076 of JAWZSL010000016.1, forward strand.
GAGACCGGTGGCTGGTTTTCAGCTGGAACAGCCCTGACTGGTGACTGGCTGGTCAGCGTCAGTTATCCAAATTCTGTGCCAGTCATATTAACATGCATGCGTCATGCAGCGTCACATGAGATTGTGCTCCCTCTGGTACATAATCTTATTGCCGTAATACAATAAGGCCTGGTAATAACCTGGAGCCCTTTTGGAGAAAATGGAAAAGTTAAATAATAATCAGTGTTTTATTATGAACTTGAACTAAAAATCTTGACATTGGCCAAGAAAATTGCATCATTGCATCATTGATTAGTTCACTGATAGTTAGTGTTGTTATATAAGATTATGAAAAGTTTGTCCCTTGTGTCCTTTATTTTGAAGGACAGACAACATTTTCTCACCCTAAACCCGTCAAATACAGCAACTTGGTCAGTGGCCCTAAGCTTCAAACTATGATACTGTAGGCAGCCCCACTGGTGCCATTTTTGCATGTGCATGGCTCCACAGTCAAGTTAGCTATAATAAATATGAAAAATCTGGGTGGATTTTCAAAATAAAGGCACAAAAACTACTTGGTTAGGTTTAGAAGTGAAGAAGAAGTGAACGTTTTGGTTTCACATGGGACATGAACCCGAGTCTCCTGGGTGAAAGTCCTGTTTTTGTTTGACCCATAGGTCCATACACAGACTTTCTCACTCTTTATGTAGTGTCACCTGACTTCAATGGCACATCGAAGCATAATGCTAGAGGGGCGCCGCCAGAAGTGATGTTAAAGATGCACCAGCAGTATCATATAGTTGGAAGCACAAGAGCACTGACCAAGGTGCTATATTTGATGCATCAGGAGCGAGAAAGAGCTGTCCCAGTTTATTATGTATTTAAATCCAAACAATCAAAATTTGGGCAAAATATGTATGTTTTAGCATCAAAATACTATTTTCCCAAGCCCCCCAAAATTTTCCTCTGTGACCTGACATAGGTTTTGGCTGTTACAATGTATATAAACCCCATAGGTTGAGAAAGAGAAAGGGCATCAGCGCTATAACCCATGTATGTCACTGTTTCTTTTTGGAAAACCTGTAAAAGAACGTAGATCGAGTCGCCCTTTGAATGTCTGAATGTGTCTCCTTATTTTGAAATTTAAAAAATTGTATTAGTTTTCATATTTTGACATGGCAGAACGTTCAGAAATACAAAGTTTAATTTGTTTTGGTTATAGTCTGCTAATAAATAGTAAGAAATGACTAATATTTGGGGAACAAACTAGCTAAAAGGAACTAAAATTATAATAGTAATAATAAAATGACCATGAGTAAACAAATATGTATGTATGGCAGTTAAGGGAAAAGACCCCAGCACCCTGATTATCTGTTATTTTCTGTATGCATACATCCTCTGAATTCCACCTTCTCTGTTTTTATAAGGTGCAGTTTTCTGATAAACCCTCTGGCTGAGATCAACAGTGTAATTGTGTGTGTGTGTGTGTGTGTGTGTGTGTGAGTGTGTGTGTGTGTGTGAGTGTGAGAGAGAGAGAGAGAGGTGCTCTGAGTTCAGCCCAGTCGCCGTAGCCTGTCGATGGCCGGTGGCTGTTTATTAATGGATGGGATGGAGTGTGTGTTGGGCGCCCTCCAAGAATCAAAGGAGAGTTTGAAAGTACACGCCAGTGCATTTATCTGCCTCGCTGCTCCTAATGCCCTGTCCTGCGGCAGTCAAACACTTCCACAGTGTTATAGCTGTCACTGCATTTTCATAAGCAGATGGGTGGCTATACAGTGTGTTTAGATGCTGGATGAAAACAGCCTTGTGTTTCTTTGTGTACAGCGTACGGTGATGAAAAAACGTTTCTTACCCAGATTACCCCCATATATATGTGTGACATCTGTGTTTATGTGGAAAGTTAAAGGGCAGTCAGATAGAGCTTGCACATCAGCAGTGGAAGAAATACTCACAATCTTGAATTTGCACTAAAATATCAAAACTTAAAATAGCACCGATTGTGAAGAATTTGCAATCATAGGATGCAAAATATAGGAAAGTACAAGGAGAGAAGGAAGGGCAAAATAAGGGGGGAAACAAAAAAGAATCTACAAAATAGCTCGTAACTTCAGCCACCAGATAAATGTAGTGGAGGAAAAAGTCTTTTTTTTCCCACCTGAAAGTAGTTGTGGAGATACACTCAAGTTAAGTACCAGCACCTCAAAGTTAAGCCAAGTACTTAAGTAAATATGCTCTTATTTCCTTTCCCCCTCTGCCCTCCACCTCCCGCTCCAACCTTTCTTAAATCCCTTCTTCTCCAACTGAGTCTTGTCTGCATGACCACAGCACTTCCATTAAGCCCATTAATCCTGTTCAGACAGCCCACTCCCTCAGTGTCCCCCTCTGACTGTCCACTGTCCGGTGTCCACGGGTCCACCAGCACCCACCCACCCACCCACCTCGCTCAGCTGCTCCTTCGTGTCAGAGCGACATACATTATCTGATGTCAGCGTACATTATGCAGGAGGCAGATGAGTGCCGTTAATGCATATTAGTGAACTCATTTAGAATAAATTGGCTCTCAGTGCTTCGTGGTGGTGCTGCAGCTGTAGAATATTTTATTATGGGAATTTTAAGAATGTACCAAGGTCTGTTTGACACTTTATATATTTATTCTAGACAGACAGTGGAGCCTGACTGATATACTGATCAGTATGTCCTGATGGCACAGATATACTGTATCAATATTGCCCTATATGTTTGTAGATATGTAAGAAATTGCAGTACATAGTATGTTTTCATAAGATGCATTTTTATGTATAATTAACCCTTATTTTCTTAAATTGTGTGTTGTAAATATTAAGTTTCATTTGTGTTTTATACAGAGTTAATTACTTATTATGTGTTAATTCTTAAGTTCACTTATAATAATATTATTATATTACCTATATTTACTGTTATTGTCATATTTGTTGGTAAAATTTAATGTTCAGTGATGAAATATCTTGCCTGAATAGTAGAGCACGATTGATACTGGATTTTTGAGGCAGATATTGATATCGATATATGCAGACTTTGTATTGATACTTGGACCAATTTGCCTGACATGAACACATAATGTAAAGAAATTTTCAGCAGTGGGGAAGTTATGTACTATGAAGTACATTTCTGCCAATATAATGAGGAAAAAAAGGATCCTGTAAGTCATTATAATGAGAAGCCTTTTTGAAAAAATTATTTGGTATCTAAAAATAATGACTTATGCACGAAAACAATGACTTATCCCGAAATAATGAGTTAGTATCTCAAAATAATGAGCTAATATCACAATATAATGACAAACAAAACAAAATAGTATAACAAAATTGGTGATTTAATATCACAAAATAGTGAGTTATTATCTCAAATAATGAGTCAATATCACAAAACAATGACTTAGCATTGCAAAATAGTGATTTTAATATCACAAAATAATAAGTTGGTCTCAAAGTGAGTTATTAAATCACAATAATAAGTTAGTATCTCAAAATAATGAGGAACTTTCTCAAAACCAAGTCATTATTTTAAGAGTTTTAAGTTTCTCATTATTTTGAGATACTGAGTCATTATTTGAAAAAGTTTGTCATTATAATAACCTAAAGGATTTTTTTTAATCACATTGGTGGAAATAGGCTTCCATAATGTTCTGTGTATTTTACAGAGTAGTAATGAACTTGTCAGTGCTCTCTAGTGGACAAATTATCTTATGATAATGCTGTTTTAAAATTATTTTAAACATATCTTTTGCCTTTATATCAGTGTATTAATCAGGCTCTATTGGTACTCTCTTTTCATAACCAAATTAGAAACAAAAAAATTATGCAAAATTTGGCATTGTTGATAGGATTATTGAATGTTTTAACTTTCAAATATCAGCATGAACCTAAAAATCCAGTATGGGTTTGGGCTCTCGTAGATCAGCAGGGACTGTAGACGGTGTGTAAACAAGTGGAGGGTCTGATTAACTGCCTGTCTGAGTGTTTTTCTGTGTGAAAACCTGTCGTGTGTCTCATTTTTCTTGGGGTAGTTTGATCTGTCACTGTCTCTCCAGGTCTCTATCCCTCTGTTCTTTGCTCAAACTAGATCTTTTTGTTCCTTTTTTTACAATGCATTGCATATTCAGAAGAGGCAGCATGTAGGTATCTTAAAACGACACGCACCTCCCTGGCTGCATGAATCATCCTTTAATTTCTTTTTACTTATCTTTTGTGTTTTTTCTTTTTTTTAATTTCTTTAGTTTTTAACTTCTTTCTGGGTTCTGCTTTTTGGTGTTTCCCCTGTTTTGTTGTAGTACAGCATATGTCATAGTGCAAAGATAAAATCCTGATTTCTGAAGATTTTCTTTGATCATGCTGTTCCTGTGTGTTTATTAGCAGTAGTGCTATAAGCTCTTGGTAACATGGAAAACCCCTTGGTTTCAGTATTTAAAACATTCAGTAGATTTCTTGATTAACTCTTTGATTTTTCATTCATTCTGTTTGTGCTGCATATTCCTGTAATGTTTTTTTGATTTTTGTCACCGTGATGAGTTTCGTCTGCTTCGTCAGTGTCATGACAGATGTTTCATCCTGTCCATTGCCTCGTCGTCCTCCTCCCTCGACACCACACACACACACCTGTCTCTCATCTGTTCTGTGTGGCTGCATGGTCTTTTTTTGCACGATGTATGTAGCTCTCACAGACATTGGAAAGATTTAATGTCACTCTCTCTTTTCTCTCTCTCCCCCCTCCCCTCCCTCTTTTTGTTTATTGTCTTTCTTTGCTTTGTCTTCTCTCTGCAGGGGAGGTGCTCTTTCAGATGGCTGAAGTGCACAGACAGATCCAGATCCAGCTTGAAGAGATGGTGAGCATGTGGTGCTGCTGGTGGTGGTGTTTCTAAAATCAGCGCTTCTTAAGCCACGAGTTGGGAACCAAACAGATTGTGGGACAGTTGGTTTGGAGTCTCCACATCACAATATATATTTTGATATTTAATACTCAGCAACACACACTCTTTGCTGTGCTTGAGTAGCTTCTGTACTTCTATTTTCTGTAGGCAGTGGTTTCATTTAAAGCAACATTATGTAAGAATTTGTATTTTTTGCTGTTTGGCGCCCCAGTTTCAAGGTATCAAGGTCATTTATTGTCATCATTACACAACACAGGGTTGCACAACAAAAAGAGACTAACTTCATGCTACCCACATACAACATACACACAGTATAAACAATTCAATTCAGTCGAATAGGATAAAATATAAAACAAAATATACCAATTGTACCAATATATATTTAGATATTTACATACACACCCCGGAAATAATTCTGTAGTGCATTTTTTTGAATTTGTGTCAGGCTGAGTGTGCACAGCATGTGCATGTTGCATCCTGTCAGCTCAGAACTGGTCATCGCGTCAAGTGCAACACTTTAATCTGGGATGTTTAGTCTCTGGTTACCTGTTGCTTGGCTGGCCTGAGTCCCAATTCGTCCGTTTTCATTTTCCTGAGTGGACATTCACCAGGAGCAGCCTGAGGTCCCAGCTGAGTTAGCATGGCCCTTATCCCTGCTCACCTGCACTCCTCCTGGGGTGGTCTGTGGTGGTGCATCCAGCTGATCTGACTGCAAGGTTGAAAGAGGCCATGTGCAATGCTGATTGTATCAAATCCAAACCCAAGGTGTGTTTCTGTCATGAGTGATTGGTTTCAGCAATAAAAGCTGAAAAAAATAACAGCTTAATGGCGAAAAGTAGCAAAGTTTGAAAGAGCTGCAGCATTTGGAGGCACCATTCACCCTATTATAAGTCAGTGTGGCATCCAAAAGATTTTGAAGCTGATTTTTTAAGGTGGAACAGTTACATAATGTTGCTTTAAGTATGGTTTGTTTACTGATCTTCTGATATGTAAATTAGTGCCATTACAGACTGAAAACATTTTTCAATTCGGCTCCCCAAAAGATCTTTATTTGAATCTTCCAAAGAGTAAATTGGCCAATTGTGGCAACATTAGCAGGGAACGTTCAGTCAGCCAAGAGAAGACGTGAGGAGCAGTCTCAGCTTTAATCTTTATGCAAAGTGTGTTATAATGGGCATTTGAAATTGCATGTGGTCTCATCCTTTTGGGTAATGGATGCCAAAGATCCAAGGCAACGGTTGTGTTTTTTGCACAATACAAATGAGAGTTAAGGCGTTGAGCAGATGCTTATCTTTTTTCCAGAGAGATTGAGAATTAAGGCAGTGGTGACATCAAGCAAAATATTAGAACTTTTGTAACACAGTTCAGACCTTGCAAACAGTTTTGCACATTTCTTGCCAATGAACTCATTGTTCCTCGCAATCTTAAAATGTGCAGAGTTCCTGCTTTTTCACCAATTATCCTGCTGATGATAGTTTAAGAAATTGTTATGTCTCCCGACATGGATGATAAGAGAGGAACAAAGGCAGTGAGAGGTCACTAAGAGCAATAATAGATGTGTTTTGCTGGAGGGACATACATACTATACATGCACAGAGATAGCAAGTTGACTTTGGCATGAATTTACATACCAGACATCCTTCCCTAATCCCCTGGGTGTGACATTTCCGACAGCACACACAAATACATCCCTTCAAGTCAGTCTTGCACCGCAACACTGCAACGTTACATTCCTTTTTGAAAATAATCCACTGTGGTCGTGCATATCACCGCTTGAGGTTTGGTTAACTTTGTCCTTGTTGCATTGTTTTTTGTTTTGTTTTTTTGTCTTCATGTGTGTCTTGCAGCTGAAGTCTTTCCACAACGAGCTGCTGACAGAGCTGGAGAAGAAGGTTGAGTTGGATGCACGCTACCTGAACGTGAGATTCCCTTCTTAATTTACACTCTTACGCACTACTGATTTTAGTTCATCATTTCAATTCTACAGCACATATACTGTTAAATTAAGCAGATTTTTAAACGTCAACTTGTCTTAAAGTAAGAAAACACTCAGGTGATAAACAGCGTCATATTGGTTTGCAGAGTGTGGCTAACATTAGCAGTGCTAGCACCAGTAGCCTGCTCTCCTTGCAGGTTATCGTATGAATGTGGTTTTATGCCACATTACTCTGACGCAGCCTTGCAGACAACCTTATTCCCATTTTCTAGATCAAAATGCTGTCAAACCACGTTAGTTTAGACATCCCACTTTCTGTCTCACTGCTTTACTTCTGGGCATTAGCGCCTCAGCTAGTAGCAGGTCCCTATGTAACATTTTAGATGCAACAGCTAACAGGTGTAGTGTATGAATAAAATATTAATAATTAGTTTAACCAACTAGTATTTCTGGTGCCAACTAGTGTGGATAACTCAGTTTGATTTACTAGATGACTACCCCTAATTTTTTGAAGCTTTAAGTTGCTGTCTGATGAGTCTCAACCACAGACGCTCTGTCAAAGCCTCATACTGGCTGTAGTTAGTTAAATGATCATCTGAACAAAATAACAACTCTTGGCTTTGACAAAGTGTTTTTTGTCACTGTCCAGTGCTGTAGTAGATTTCAATATAACATCAACAGGAAAATTTTAAAAAATCAGCTTTTCAGAAAGAATGATTTAAGAAGTCTTATATAAACAACACTGAAGTATGAAGGCTCACAGAACAGATACTAGCCTGGAGCTGGGACAGGACTTAGGTTATCTATCTACACTGTGGTGAAACTGGAAGTGATTTAGTTGTAGTTCTTCAGCCCAAACTCCTCAGCACTACAGTAAAGAACAAAAACCACAATTCCAACTTAAATTTTCAAATGGATGACCTGTATTTAAAGCACTGCTCCTAATCATGAGGACTCAAACAGATTCACATAGCATCATACTCTGATTCATTATGTAACCTGACCCACCATGTGCTTTGAATGAAACACCACTTTTAACTCTGCTCCACGTCCCTCAGGTCTCTCCAGAGAGTGCAGTTATGGGGAATAAAGTATGAACCATGTTCTCATAAAATCATTGGCCAGAGACAAAATGCACACTCTCTCCTTAATTTCCCACCGGCTTTCATCCAAACCACTGCAGCAAGTTACATAAATTACTTCCCACTCTGCCCTGTTGTGTATTATGACTCATTCTGTGAAAATGAGTTGTTTTGCAAAAAAAAAAATAATAATAATAATAATTAAGTGGACAAATTAATTTGTGGTAATCAGTAGTTTGGAATCACTCCCAAAAACATTTCAGAATTTGAGACGGGATGTACGAGCAAGTTTGGATCAGTGTCATTCTGATCATTACAGTCACAAATTCTGATGTGTTCAAATGCAAATCAGCAGCAATTTTAAATTTGATTAGCATATTCTTATATTTGACATAAACTCTATATAGTACATACACGGCCAGCACACATAGTAGTTCTGTGATAGACTGGAACATATTCATGGTTTACCCTGTCACTCACCGAGTGCATGCTGGGATAGGCTGCCAGCCCCTGTGACCATGCACAGCAAAATCAGAAATGGAAAACCGATAAATTTAAAGCTGGATAATCTGAACCTTTTGTTTGGCTTCAGAGAAGTGGAAATAAGTTGTTGGCACCACACTGACGTAACACCTTTAACCTGATTAGGAAACGTGTCAGCAGACACTCGCTTATGTACTCATCCAGCAGACACAGAGCAACATTAACTTTCATTTGGAGTCGTGTTTCTGGTCAATTGGCAAGTGCAAAACCAATATTCACTCTCTTTTAGCTCTGTTTTTGGTCCCCACCGACTCCTGAGGGAAATATCTGGCTGTTTAGCTGCGAAATGCCTGCTGCTGTGTGGTGTTGGACAGGTAGTGTGCAGTGGATTTTAGAGCGTTTAAAAAAAATATCATACGGATTAAAAAAAATATCATTTGGTCCCCCCACCTCTTAAAAAAAGGGCATTTTCAGATATTGCTATTTAGAATTTTATGTCACTATACCAAATTTTGATATCCAATAAATTGTAGTGGGGCTCTGCCAAATCCAAAATTTCAAAGTTTGTTGATGGTAGAGCCACCACTGTTAGAAATGTTCTTATTTTTGGTAAAGAAAAAAATAGAAGCATAATTTTTATGCTTTGTGGGTCAGTGTAAACAAACTCTGCCCAGGGCTCGGGTGCAGCCCTGCTACAGGAACTGTTTGACGACTCTCAATAAAAAGGCCAGAATTAAGAAAAAAAAAAAAAAACAGCTGAAAAGGAGGAGGAGAAAAAAACCAATACATCATAATCCTGCAGTTTTCCAGACCCCATTCTGCACCAATCAGGCAGTAAAACAGAAGCTGACCACTTGTCAGGCCAGTTTGAAATGAATGTGTCAGTGCAAAATATCATCTGTGGATGCTGAAACATGTGAGCAGTGCCGTGCCCCTGCTGACTGTGTGCTGCCCCCCTCAGGCTGCGCTCAAGAAGTACCAGATGGAGCACAAGAGCAAAGGGGAGAGTTTGGAGAAGTGCCAGGCTGAGCTGAAGAAACTGCGCAGGAAGAGCCAGGGCAGCAAGCACCCCTCCAAATATGGAGACAAGGAGATGCAGGTCAGTCAGTCTGTGTGCTCATGAAACTAAATGTGGCATCAGATGTGTGAGGAGGCTGAAGAGTCAGATGTTTTGAATGCTTTAAACCATGGTGCTTCTTTGGTTGTCTGGATCAATGAAGAATAAAGCAGATGTCTTAGCTCTGTGGCTCACAGAGGATCCCGATGGCCAGCTGGAAGACCAGCGTATATAAACGCATAACAACATGGTTACAACAGCCGGTGCCAAGAAAAAATATTATCCTATTGGCTTCAGCCCAGTATGTGGTGCGGACAACCTGCCAGTCAGCCTTTAGAGAAAACATTAGTGTCTCATAATTTACTGCATCTTTATTTCAGCAAAGTCAGAATTAGAATCACCAGCGGAGACTTTTAGTGAACTCACGCTGACTCTTCAGTGTACCACACACTCTACTTCGCGTAGCGCTGGCTCTCAGATGCTTTTCCTCCTCCTGATGGGATTTGAGCTTCAGTGCGCCCGGTAATCCGTGACTGCTGCCAGTGCTGATGGGATAGGACATGCTGAGCTGAATGGGATGGGACCCCCTGCTGGGCGCACGCAGTTTGGGTGCCAGTCTGAAAGGATCTTCACAGGGAGAGGGATGGAGATAGCGAAGGTTACGACTTGAACCCACTGTGTCAAACATTTGAGGATTAAAAAAAAAATAAAAAACAACATTTGTGCAGCAGCAGTATGAAGGACAACTTTTTTGAGTTTTTTTTTAGTCTGTGGCCCATCAAGGTCATCAAACAAAATATATTTTAAGTGAACAAATTCCTGAAATGGTCAGGTTAAATTTGAACAAGAGTTGTATAATGAAATATTTCTAAAAATGCTTGAAAACCTTGAGTTTTTTAAAGTGTGGTTGTATGAGGTACAACCATTGGAGTATCAGCATAGAAGCTGAGCAGTGTACTGAAGCACAGCGGTTGGCACTTTCACCTTAGAGCAGGATTTGAATCCTAGTTGGGATGCGGCCTTTCTGCGTGGAGTTTGCATGTTCTTCCTCTGCCTGCGTGGGTGTCCTGAGGATGCTCTGGTTCCCCCACCATCAAAAACATGTATGCAAGGTCATTTCTCCTGTCAGTGTCCCTGACCAAGGTGCTGGCATACACCTGGAGTTGGTCCCCCGGCTCTGCACCGTGTATATAATGTCAGAATAAAGGTGTCCTTCACCCGTCACCTTCACGGTAAAGCAATGAAAATATCCTAAATGTAGCGTTCACTTAAAGGCAGGGTAAGTGATTGTGAAGACAGATAGTTGATTTAGTCTCATTGATCTGTTGATTGGCTCCATCTAAGCCACCAACCCAAAGCGTCAGTATTTAACAACCTGGGAATGCGACTCAGCAATCGCCAGAATTGCTTATCCCACCCTTAAAGTGATGTTGATTTTTTATTTTTTTTAGGTGACTAAAGTGCATTTTGCTGCTAACCCTGTCCACAGCAGTACATTGCTTAGCTTCCTACACCAGTATCCTGTTGCTTCTCCTATGGATAAACACCTCATACAGCCACACTTCAAAGAATCCAAGCTATCTCTCTAATTTTTTTTGAACACTTTTAAAAATATTCATTATATAATGCTTGCTTTAGAATATTAAAAAACACTATAAAGAAACATTTAAACATGTTACATAGATAAAAAGCTAAAGAATATTACAATATATTAAATACACAAAGAAAATGTGTAGCCTGGATCAAACAGTGCCAAAGTACTCCCATAACTTTCACTGTTTACATCTATTTCATTAGTTTCTGCACTTTATCAGCATTACATAATATTTGTTTATGATATCTAGGCCAGGTGGATGGGTTGATTTCCCTCATGTTCAGGTAACTGCTTGAGCGGAGGCGTGAGGAGACAGTGCGAGTCTCTCTGCCCCGTCTGTAGGTGTTGTGGTGACACATGGTGGGCGGGCCCTCTTACACAACCTGCACAGGGGATGTGCTGTCTGTCCAATCAGCTGCACCACAGCACAATGAGAGGCTGAGAGAGAGACGAAGGAGACAAAGGAGAGGGTGATGGGGAGTTTTACGTATAAATCTTTAAGTTGTATGCTTTTTGGGTGTGTGCATATTTTCCATGAGCACACAATATGTGTGTGGTCACTTATAAAGTGACTAGAATGACCTTAATCTGGGCAAGGTGATTTGTTACTGGAAAAAAAGCATTATTTTTCAGGTTTTCCAGTCAGAAATAAGAAATGAAAATCATTTTGAGTCACATTTTACTGAGTACACCTATTTAAATGTCACACACACAAGTTCTTCTTGCCTTCAGCGGGTTTCTGTACAGGCCTACAGGAGGAATACCTCTGCTATCTGCTGTGGCTGATGGACTTCTGTTGTTATATTTCTGCCTCGTCAGCACTTAAGCTGTCAAAAGTGATTCCAGTAATTAAACTCTCAATGGAACAGGGGAATACGGGCCTTCATCCACTGACAGCCTGTCCGCACAGTGTTGTACACAGCAAAAACGAATTCACCTGCAGCTCCAGAATTAAACTGCAGTTAAATATTTTATCACATCGGCTTAATCACAGGTTGAAGGAATGACGTTGCTAACAGGAAGTTTTGTCCCTATTGTCCAGCCTGGAGAAGCCACATGATATTGTGTCAGGGGATACACCAGGATTACCAAAACTTTTTAGGAATTTTGGCTTCATTCAACAGTTGAACTGAAGAGGGCGCCTGGCCTGATTCAAATCAGGGAGGCAGTGATGTGATATTCATCTGCTAGTCCATCTAGAGGTTCTAAAACCAGGTTACTTTTTGAAAAGCATTGTAATTAAATGTAATTTAATAGCAGTAAGAAAGAAATTTGGAGGCATAAGAGCCTGTTGCCGTCCGCTCTCATCAGCTATCATGCTTCTTGCAGCAGTGGCCAATGTTTTGGGGCTTCTGGCTCAGCCAGCGGATATCCAGATAACAGATATCCGGCCCAAGACTTCCTTTTCCATGCACCAATCATTGTTTACAGTCCGATTAGAAACCTGAGACACGAGAATGGAGATGGAAGCTCTTCTCTACAAACAGATGAATGCAGATGAAGGATGGTATGAATGCAGATAGATTTTTTTTAAAAAGCTAATTCTTCGTCAGATTATAGCAGATTGGTTTCCAAGATTGCATTTTGGCATGTGTGTTCTGGCTGTTTGCTCACTGACTACCCACGACCAAAGTCCGCTCCACCGTGATTGGTCAGTACTGCTTTGACTACTAATGAACTCCAGAATGCTTCCACTACCAATATTTTGTCCCTGGCCTATAGATGTTGCATTCATATGACGTAGGACTGGGCCGATGGACAATGGCTGAGAGTTAACGACCAATAAAGTCCTCTTCCATCGTACCAACTATACACACAACAAGAGAATGAGACTGAAATAAGTGATACTCTATCAGACACTGTACGGTTTTAACTCATCATGGCAGTGCAGAGAAAACATGGTGTCAGAGGTTAGGGGCTAATTGTGCAGCACTTCCAGAGGCTGAGGCAGCTGCCCCACACTGCTCTATAGGAACAGCAGGGGAGGTAATTATTGTGTAATTGTTAGTGTTGCTTCGACGGATGGCTGGTGGAGCGTGAAAGGGGCGGCCGGGCCGGTTGTTCCAAAAATCGATACATGGAGCCGTGAGGTACAACAGCACAGGAACATTCAAAGTCCTGCAGCTCCTCTGGGCTTTAACGGCTTATCGGGTGTGAGAGAGCCAGGCTCAGCAGAGACACCAGGCCTGTCCCCTCTGCGCCTGGTGGTTCATCTCTGGAGATGAACTGAATTGTCCAGAATTGATCACAACACCACTTTGAATCCCAGAGACCAGAGTGTGTGCACATGTGTACATTAATAGTGCACTCATCTATGCAAGTTTGCATTTATTACCTCCAAGATCGTTTTTTCATCCCCGTTGTTCTGTTTAATAGTCTGCACTGAAAAAAGGGATTAATTTTCCAGACATAAAAAAAAAAATTTCAGAGTTAATGAGAAATCAGTGAAATATTCCTGCAGTCTTGAGTATTTTAATACAGACCTTGATCCAGACTAATTAAAACCACCATGCACAGAATTATTGTGATTTTAGCATCTTTCAAATTATTTTTGGGGATAGACTCTAACTCTACATGTTTAAGTACTGCTTCCACAGGCCACCAAGCCCCTAAATTTGGTGGCCTTTTTTTTTTTGTTGACATTTTTGGTGGCCCAAATGTAAACTTATGTAAAACAATACAAATAAAGCAATTTAACCAAACTTAACGCAGCCCTCTTTAACTGTGCATTGCTTTCGATCAAAAATCAACTTCTTGGCTAGTTGAGGAAACTGGCAGGACATGCATTTTGTTGATTTTTTTTAGTCTGCCTTTCGTGTTTCTGGTTGTTCTGTAAGGATCATGTCATCAGGCGGTCGGGTGGCTCAGTTAGTGGAGTGTTTGCCCAATGTGCTGGGACTTGAATTAAAAGGTGCAAAGGAACCGGGATGTTTGTGCAACTGTAACATTGTGTTGAGGAAGGCTCGCAGCGTGGGGATAAAGCTACATGGAATATTTGGTGGCTGCAGAGTAACTTTTTGTGTGTGTGGTGTGTGTGTGTGTGTGTGTGTGGGGTGTGTGTGTGTGTGTGTTATGAAGCTCGAGAGCAGCATGTGTATGTTCTGAGGGAGTGTTTAGGTGGCCAGATTCTCGCTGCGCGTCATATGGGCCCTCATGGGAACCAGGTCTTGGCAGGAACAGGAGACACCAGCGGCCCGCACTATGAAGCTCACAGCCAAAGATAAAAGGACACATTTGCCTTTTTGAATACAATATGGTGCATATATTTGTCTGAGTACTTGTGGTAGACAGAATGTTTGTGCAGCGTCTGAAAGCTTGCCCTTGTGGATGTGTGTTGGCTCACTTGCTTCTACAAAATGAGGCCGAAGACTGCACTAAAGTGCCCTGCTCACCTCCTGCATCCCTCCACTGTCCAACTTTTAATTAAGTGATGCAACAGCTTCCTGGTGTTTTGGACCAGCGAGAAAAAAAACATCACAGATTGAAGTAATGGCCGTTCACTCCTCCTGCTCATGATTGATGTTAATATTAAAACTATAGGCGATAGGAAGTCACCCGTTTACAACAGTGTCCCTCAGGGGCTGTAAAGCACTGAGCTGCTTCCTGAGCACAATAGACAGTCTGATAAATCTCCTGGTACATTTTTTAGTGAAGCATGATTGGTGGAAAAGGGGCAGTTTGTGGCTTTAGATGATGCCAGTGTGAAAGAAATCCCTTCCTCCCACGTCCACTGCATCAAGTCCTGCAGAATGTTTTTGTTTTTCTGTCATAAGAAATAATAATGCAGAAACTTTAAAATGAAACATCATGATGAGTGCCTAGAAAATCAATCAGTCGATCAGCAGAATATTACTCCCACGCATTTTTTATTAATTCAGCCAAATATCCAGTTTAAGATAATGTTTCCCGACCTGGGGGTGAGAAGCCCCACAAGAGGTCACAGGATGAATCTAAGGGGTCCTTGGATGATAACTGATGCTAATGATACTTATTTTTCAGATTTTTCCTTTTAATCTTTGCTTCTCTCTGGATCATTTACCTTCTTAGGCCTCTACAAGTTATTCAGATGAAACAACGGAGGAAAAATCACTACTCAAAGCAGAAATAGGCTGGTAACCACCAGTTTAAGCGTTTTATTAAGGTTAACCGGCAGAGAAATATGGTTTCAGCTTCTTAAAACGTGATAATTTGCTGCTTTTCTCTGTTTTATATCGGTGTGAAGAGAATATTTCTGGCTTTGGAACTGCCAGTTAGACAAAAACAAGTCTCGCAAGCAACTAAGGCTTCACCTTTTCACTGTCCTCTGACATTTTATAGACTAAACAGTCATTTCTTAGACCATGTATAATGGAGATTGAACGATATTCAAAATGATCGCTAGTTGCAGCCCTGATTATGATTCATGCCTGTGGCACTTGAACTGAGAAGTCAGGTGAAGTGTTAGTAAAAGAGGAGACATTACGTCAGGATTGAGAGAGCAGGAGGATATTTTTGTTGTCCTTGTGCTTCTCTTTCTCTGAATCTGGATCTACAGAATGTTTGTTTCACATCTCCTTCATAAAGAAAAGCTCCAGGCCTGTGGAGCTATTTCTCCACGGGAAGCAACATTTCCAACCATATAATTGCATCTTTTTGCGGTTCCCAACACGTGAGTGTAGAGTAGTAACACCAATTAAACACAGAATTAACATCCTGTCATGAGAGGAAAGCCATGATGGATGAGGAGAAAGTGGGATTTTCCTTCTGTGTGTGTGAAACACAAGTGGATGACGTGAGAAAACACTTTCCACCTGTTTATTCCTGTTTCTGACACATTTTTAATGGGATGACATCCGAGGAGATGGCAGCACGTCATGAGATGAGAGATGTTTGTGTATCAGGAGCTCTGTTTACACCTGCTATTAACATGCGTCTCGGGTGATCCAATCACAAGTAGACGCTTCTAAGTACAGGTGTGAATGCACACAACACACATTGAGATTCAGTCGCACAGACCACATTCGGAGGTCGTCTGGGCAGCATTTGGCCGCATTCTTTCAGCAGCGTGTATGTGATGTATCCAGGGCCACACTGAAGGACCGCCTACTCAACTGATGTCCTCTAAGTCCACATGAAACAGCCATTTGGCTCACTGTAATGCAAATTACATGCTTGGGCTGTCTGACCTACCAAGATGAGCAGCAGATGTTTGTGAACAAACTTTCAACTGATTTCCCCACTGAACTAGTGACTACAATATTCCCTGAGTCCCTTTAAAAACGGCACAATTTTGAGAATCGGTGAGTGAGAAGAAAGTTACTAAAGGGAAAAATGAAACAGCCACTGCAAATTCTTAATTATTCATGCCTTCTTAGAAATTCTGCATCAAATGCAAAACATTAAGTTGTTTCATTCCTTTAAAAAAAACACTGTCAGTTGAGGCATCGCTGTACTGGTGGACAGTGCGTCAACCTGCCAACAATTAGCAGCAGTTTGAACGCACTGTTTCACCATTTACACTAAATTTATGAAAGAAGACAACATTTTATTGGCAGTAAACATTTCTAATAACATATATACAGTAAACAGGAAGCAGGACAGGTGATCACTGCTGGATGAAAGTCAGGAAATCACCAAAGATCTTACAGTTCATCCCGAGGCGGACATGACTTTATATACCAAATTTCATGGCAATCAATGCAATATTATAATGGTGAGATAATTCACTCAAGGACCATGAATGTCAATCCTCCTTACAGTTGTTGAGATATTACAGTCTGGACCAAAGTGATGGACTGACACACTGACTGACATCGCCGTCTCTAAAGCTTGTTGTTTTCAGATGAACCCTGACAGCCAGAGCTCTGCCTCATGTAAATCACACTTAAACTTATGTCCATAGAGATATCTGACTGCAGCTGAGAAGACTCAAAAAGGTGCTTACTGTACGTATAAATGATGACTGGCATCAGACCAGAGACACCAAAATCAATCTCATCCTGAGATCCATTGAGCTGACAGGTGGGCTTCGGAGCCAGTTAACACAATTGTCTGTTATTACTTTCAGCCTTCTGGCAGTTTGTGTTTTCTTTCACCTCAGTGAAACAAAGAGAAGAGGTTTGTCAGTTTGAGATGTTGAGCTGAGGAAAATCCAAAAAAGTAGGTATTGTTTTAGCTCTGCACCATGCACGCATGAAAGAATGTGTGTACCATCACGCAGTGTTGTTTGGTTTAATTTAAAGAAAACCTCATGTCATACTGTTTCACAAGTTACTAATCAATCCGAGTTTGGACATGTCTCGTACTCTGCAGAGGCCCTGCAGCCAGTTTTTGCACCAATGGTTCATCTTTAATATGAAATAAGTCAATAAATACTGGACACACAAGCACACACCGGCCCTCCCAGCACACGTTTTATATGCTGATTGTGCTCACTGTCAGCAGAAACCACGAGCAGCTTTTGGCCAGATTTATATTTTGAGTAAGAGGGAGCTTCAGGCGAGGAGCGGGCTGATTGGCAGTGGCATGAAAGGCCAGCTGGAATCTAATTATGGCTCCGTATCTGAGAGCGATCACAACATGTGTACGCCGCATACAGCAGGCCTGATGTATTAAAACGACTTAAATAATGGAAAAGGAAACTCGGCTCTGGTGGATGAATGTACTTTAATGTATATCAAAGTAGTTGTGTTCCCCAGGGATCTGTTATAAAACTGTGCTGTGCTGGAGCTTATAGCACTGAAACATTTCACGTCCTATATACTTTATGATTTTCTTGCTTATACGATGTCAGAACTATAGGGAACAAACTTACACAGGGTTTGTGGCAGATTATAGCATACTGTATGATTGACATAACCTGTTTCAGGCTCTGGGGGGAAAAATTAACATATATTAACAAAATATTCAAAGTTACCACTCTGGAACGTTGAGATTGGCATTACTTTGAATTCGTTAATATTTCGTAGATTTGACAATTTATCAGTTTCTCAAACAACATTTTACAGATTTATCAGTTCATGAGCATTAGAGGTGCACTTCATCTGAATTCTCAGAGGAAACATTATGTCATAATTGACAGAAAATAGCACATTTTTCAAAGATGAACTGGTTAAACTAAAGGAAAAAAAATCTGCTCTCAGCCTGTGACCTTCTACGTTTTTACCTTAGTTTCTCTGTGAACAGATACTGTATCTATCTGATTCCAGGTGAGGACGACTTCATGCTCAGGGCAAAAGAGACAGGTTTCACAGCTTCTACTTTCTGGTTTGTGTCCCTATATGGTGTTTGTTTCCTTGTCAGAGCTCACAGGGCATTCCAGAAAGGTCATATAATCAGTGTGAACAAAACAAAGCACACACACATGAACTCCAGAGTAAACCACCTATTAACTTCCTGATGACTCTTTTGTGATTCTGTGGTTAATTTACACAGAGTGTCTGTAAAACGCACTCATAACTGCACACAGACTGAGTCTCCTCTGGCAGGGTTTCCCGCCCCCATCTCTCAGCCTGTCAGGAACTCTCTGGTGATTGACGGCTCCCTCGCGGTCGCCCTGACCTCAGCATGTGGGTCTGAATCTGATCAGCATGGTCGCTCGCTCGCTCGCTCGCTCGCTCGCTCGCTCGCTGTGTGTTTTTTCGTAGGCTACCTGAAAGCCTCTCCACCTCCGCCATTTGCATGATTCATAGTGGCCTTCACCTTCTTCTGCTGTCACCATTTAATGTTCACTGTGGGTGATTGGTGCATGTTCAGCCATTGTGCGCCCACATGAAGGACCTTGTTCAGTCCTCAGAAATTGTTCTAAATGATCATATTCATGGAGTTGATTCACTTTAACGTCTCCTCCGGTTGCATTTTAATTTGATGCCCCTGCCTGAAATGTGTAAGGGTCAAATGCTCGAGAAGGAGAGACGACAGATTTTAAAGGTTTGAGGTGACACTGTGGCTCCTCCATGTGGTACATTAGTATATCAACAGCCAGTGAGACATACTTTGTTACACAAAGTATACATTATAGAAGAGAGCACAGGAAAACTGTGCAGTAAAGATAAGTATACCCCAAATCATGAGCCAAAAACTTTCCCACTTGATCTTAAAGTCTCATCTTCCCAGAAACATGTTAAAAAATGTCTCAGCTGATTAATTGCAGTGATACATTAAAAGATTGATTAATTAAGGGGAAAAAAGTGCTATTAAAACACAATACTGTGATGTAATTTATATATTCAACCATTTTTACCTTTTAAAAACTTAGCTCAGCCTAAAAATGCGAATACAAAATTAACAGAAGAATGAACCTGGCTTGTTTAAAGAAAAATAATTAACTAGGTGATTGAACTTGGCTAAAATGTGGAAGAAAAGAAAGGTTACCTTTCCTCGTTAATACCCCACAGGTGTAAATTAACACAGCTTTCAGTAATTGAAGCATCAGATGGAAGGGTTTGTCATAACATAAAATAATTTAGGTGTCATTCACTGATTCATATGTCTAATTTTGACTTTCAAATAGTCTAAATATCCTGGCAAAAATGTTCATTTTCCTGATTGATCTATCAAACCACGTCACATTACATTAACAGAGTCATTATTTGGAAATCGGGACTTTTCATGACTCTGCTCCACCTTGTGCTTAATATTGACGAGGGACTATATCTTTCACTCTCACTTTTTCTCACTTTTCATTTTTTTCACAGTCTGCATAGAAGGTGGAAAGGATGAGATTAATTGCAGGGTGTCTGCAGCTGTTGTCTCGTCTCCCGTGTCGATCCTGGGCTATTAGTGTCATTACCGAGACAACTAACAGTTAATCAGCAGGAGGGTGTCATCTCTCTGAGAGCCACTAAACATCTCACTCTGTCTAAGAGGCTGTGGACAGTGAGAGTGTAATATAGACTGGGGGGGGGGGGGGGGGGGGGGTGAGGATTAAGTTAAGCTTAAGTTTAAGTTTATTTGTTCAGGGACAGTGCACATTGATGAACATTGCTGTAAATGTACCAGTTTGTAGCTGATTAGCTAATTTCCAACTGTAGTCCCTAGGCAAGGTGTTGATTGCCTAATATAAAAGCATTAAAATACATATTACAGAAAATTACAAATTACAAAATACACATTACAGAATACAGTCCAACATAAAATGATATAGTGGTCCCAATCTAATTAGTGGACACACCTCTGGTCATCCTTTACTTATCCTAAGTTACGTTTATGGAAAGTCTTTAGACAGGTTTTATATAGAACCAGAAAAAATTTATTTTGGCTCTGTGGTACCAAAGTGAAACCTTTTTTCATCTTATTATAAGCACCTGCAGTCTGTTGCACCAGCAGTCTAGTTTTAATGCAAATTATTACTAACTTTTGGTTTATGCATAACTAAAATAAAAGCTGTTGCACCACAGAGATAACTTCCAAATTCTAAGTAACAACTAAATGATTACACATGCCAATAAAGTAGGTGTTAAATCATGAAATTTCACAGTATTATACTCACTGATGGTAAAACAGAAGTTCTTTCTGCCACACACAATCATTTTGTCATTAACTGCAAGCCAGTGGGCAGCACAGTAATGCAGTGGAGATCTGATTTATTGATTTATTGATATTCAGTATTGATCAAGCTTATTATGATGTGATGTGCTATGATGTCATGTCGGACAGAAAGCTAATGTGGTCCGTAACCATGACGATGGAACTCGATCTCTTTGATTATTAATTGGACTTAAAGTCATAACTTAGGCAAGTGGCCAAACTTGTGAGGTTATGCCCTAAGTAATTATTGCACAACCAATTTTTAGAAGCTGATTTAGTTAAAAATGAACTAGTAGCTAATAAGGCTGTAGTGCCAGCTTTGCACCCTAACTTTGGAGCAGCCCAGTAATGAGTAGAGGAAAATAAAGGTGAGTAAATGTTCGATGACCCACAGTGAAAGGATAATCATAAAGCTAACGAGCACAAGGAGAAACAGAGGATGATTTTGCACAAAACCATAGCCTCATAAACACTGCATTATTTTTTTAGGATAAGATGCTATTTTTCTCCTTTTTCTGCCAGACCTGACCTGAAAAGTTGCAAACAAATCCCTCAACTATCTCGCTTATTTACTATGAATTTCCCTGTAGTATTAATGTCAGACTGAAGTGAGGAAATTGAGTTTAGTTTTGGCTTATAAGCATTTACGTCTTTTTTTGTCTTGTGTCAGATTTATTAAATGTAAACAGATCAATAGTCATGAGTCATGTGGTTAACCAGTTAACCCACGATGAACTCAACCTTTATCTGGATAAAAAAAACACACTGGGAATCTGTTATTATAGTCTATTATTAAAGTGTTGTTTGCTCAGAGGGGGTGAAGTCGGCTCTGCAAGATTATTACCGAGTGAATAATATCATTATCAGGGCCACTTCATAGAGCTGAACATCTCACCCTGGCTGTGTTAATGCCGCTCTCTATGCATTATATTACATAAGACCAGTGATATTTTTGTGTCCCCACATCTATATTATCCATAGATGATCTTTTAATTAGATCTCTCAGTCTGTGCAGCACCGTGTTCACATTTGAATTAACACACTTGCTTATGCTTTATGTCCATGTCCAATAGCCAAGTCCCTCCACTGAAGCTTTTTATGTCCGTCCACCGCGGTGTATGAGTCTTGGTGCAGACTGTACTCATGTTATAAGTTCTCTTTGTCTGTATCTGCTTGGATTTTAGAACACTTTGTTCCCTTAAATGGCCACATTAGTGAAGAAAAAATATTTATAGTAAAGTGCTTTAACTTCATGTTTTAATATAAAGCCTCAATCATAGACTGGATAGAACTTCTTGGCCTGAAAAGTTAAGCCAATGTGTAATTGCTTTAAATGTGCATTCTTTCTAATGTCCAGCAGGCGGTGACGTCACTGGTTGCAAAAAGAAGTCTGATAGTATGTAGGCTTATGAGAAATAAGCCTATTTCTCACTTGATTTATGGCCTCAGTAAACCTTTTCCTAATGAGTTTATGGTCTCAATCACTAGTTTCAAGTCTTCTTCAAGACACTATGATGTTTATTTTGTCAATTATGGTCCCATTTTGGTAAAATAGATGATAAAGCAGCATATTGTTTAGGGTGAGGCTGCCTGGTGATTGACAAGTGTCGACCACTTCAAAATGGTGGTACACAAACCAATCAGTGACATCATGGTGGGTTTTTACTTGGGCACAATCTGTTATCTGAATTTAAATGAATGACCAGGATTCAAAGTGGAGGAAGGAAAGCTTCATTACTGAGAAATTATTGACTTATCTTTCAAAAGAAGGACTAACACAGAATAAAAACATAATCTCCATTGTTAATATTAATATTTTTTAGTATTGCTGTTCATTAAGAACATCTTAAATTATTGTCAAACAACAAACAATGAGGATGTTTAGTTTTTATCTCAGTTGTTATCTTGGTGAAGATTACAGATTGTCTCATTTAATACATTCCATTTTTTTGGTGAGATAAATCTGTCATTGAGGCAGAAAGATGTACAAATGAATTCATGAATTAGCTTAATTGGTAACCTAATTAGACATCCGGTGATGCTTAATATGTGATGGTGATTACAGCACAGCATTAGGTAACTTAAATGCCTCATTTAAATTCACATCTTGTCACCAACAGGTTGATTTTTGCATCTAGACTTTAGCTTTCAGCAGAATTAGTGTTCCTTCGCGTAGGCTGCTGACTTTCTCAACAAACAAGCCAGCCACGGTCATTAACACCTCATACTGCAGCTCAGCGCTGTCTGGCACCTCGAGAATGCTGTTTCACATTATCCAACAACTGTGGGAATCTTCAAATGCTTTCAGTTACATGAGAATTACCTGAGGAAAAATGTTGGGTTCACTACAGTCCACCTTTTGTGCATGTCAAGGTAACGCTGGATGTGGATGAGTGGTTCCACTTGTTTGGTGGAGAAGAGATGTCTTGTATCTCAGAACGAGCTCTAAGAGGAGTCAGTGGGCTGAGTCGTTGAAGGTAAAAGCCAGAAACAGCAAAAGGGTGAGCGAGTTTGTGCTGGGAAGGCTCTTATTCAGCTAATCTGCAGGAAATACAGAACTCCGGTCACCATTATCACAAAACAGAGACGTGTATGATTAGACAGTCTGTGGAGCTTGGTTTCTTTTGTTCTAATTCATGGTTTTCAGTCCTGATGTGCTGTGAAAATCAAATTGCTGTGCATTTGGAAAATGTCAAAGCAGCAAATGAAAGCACCATTTGTCTGCTTTTTATATGTCATGATTGTGACGTATGATGATTTAGTTTAGTACGGCATAGTCCATTATCTGCTGAAGTCAGTCAAAACATCAGCTGTTAAAGGGCAGATTCACCCAGAATTTTGTTTGTGGTGCATACTGTTTGTGTGCATACTCCAGATGTGGCACAGTGACTCGGCTGGAGCCATTTGAGCCATTTTGCTTCTTCAGCTTTGTGATATTTGCACAAACCTGTTAATGTCCAAGTCTTTCAGAATATTTAAAAGTAGCTGTGTTTCTCTTTCTGCAGAAATGTGGGCTTTTTTTGTGCGTGTATCCCTGCCCCAAGCTTGCAAACTGTAGGCTAGTTGTTTTTTTCAACGCACACATATTTCAGATGTGCCATATACATGTCCAAAGCAAGCTCCTAAAACTTGAAATATATTAACATATTGGAAAATGCTATATACATTTGCAATATCCAAACGGAATATACTGTTAACATGTACTGTCTCTGAATATTGTCCTAAAAAGGACATGCCACCATGTTTTTTTAACACCATCCTTTCCCTTCTTCTCCTCAGTACGTGGAGGCCATCAGCAGCAAGCAGGGCGAGCTGGACAACTACATCGCAGAGGGTTACAAGAACGCTCTGTCTGAGGAGAGGAGGAGGTACTGCTTCCTGGTGGACCGTCAGTGTGCCGTGGCCAAGAACAGCAGTGCCTACCATGGCAAGGTGAGAAGACACGGCTTCAGCCGGCCCCATTCTTTCACTTCCGAGGCAAGATGCCATCGATAGCTCTGCTCACCTCCTACAGACAGATTTGAAATCACTTGTTTGACCATCTGCAGGTTAAACTATGACAGTAGGTTATAGCTGTGTTTAATATGGTTGTTTTTTAGATGTTTAAGGTTTATATTAACATTGTTTCAGCAGCATTACAGTGATGCATTTCACACTGTAGGTAAACATTCATATACAGCTATTTAAATCTGTTTTTAGCTCAGTTTGAACCAAGTCATCTAGGCATCTTTTAGCCTAGAAATCATTGTTTCCTGGTGAAATCACTTCTTGTTTAAAAATGAGGGGCTTATGCAGTTGTAGCTCAGTAAAATATCCTTCCTAAAAGAGAATTAGATCAGCTAAACCTTCACTGGTCTCTGAAAAATGTGTGTTTTTACAAAAGGTGAGAATCAGATACAGAGATTTGTAAATTCTTGTCATATATGACAAAGTTATCTAAGTAATCTAAATAAGACAAGTAAAAAATTCACTCTAAGCCAACTGCAAATAGAAATGTGCCATTCTGTATTGTAAACTGGCTTTGGGTGAATAGAGAACGTGCAGACATCACATCTGAACATTTACAAATGTAGGTCAAATACATCACACACATTCAAATATACTACATGTTTTGTTCCCGTCTTCCTTTCACTGTTTCGTTCTGCATTTATTCGTCTGTTTCATTCAGGAGAAAAGTTTTCTGCTCTTGTATCTCGGCACAGCCAGGAGATCACTCAGGGGTTTTGTAATAACCAAGAACGTAACAAGGAGAGCATGTCCCACCCACCTCTCATCCCTTCACACTGGGGACATGTGAAGTGTTAAAGTGAAGTGAGAGAGACGGAGAGGTGGAGGGCGAGTGGGTGAGCAGGAGGCTGAAGTGGGGGAGAGAATGACCTACTTCTGCAAGAACACTCGGTTCAGACTCACTGTGTGTGGGTGTGAAAGTGTCTGAATGAGTGATTGATAGACAGAGGGAGGAAGCACAGAACACAAACCGCTGATGTGATGAAGCATAAATGGCAGAAAAAGATTTCATTAGCCTTAAACTCAGTTATAAAGTTTCTTTCAAGCAAAAATGCCCAAACTTTCTATTGTTCCGGCTTCTTCAACATGAAAATTTGATGCTTGTCTTTGTCATATATGACAAGTTAACTGAATGTCCTGGGGCTTGAATGGTTCTTGAATGAAACAAGCAGTTGGACATTTTATAGACTAATCAATCAATCGAATAAATAAATTCTTATTATAAAATAAATCGAAAAAAAGGTTTTTATTAGGGTTTTCTGTGGTGGTTGCATTACAAGCAAAACTCACCAAAAACACCTTTGTTCGTCTTTCTACTCGTCCAACAATCGCCAACTCTGGTTTGGTCGAAATAAATCCTTAATTTCACCACGTTAGATGTGAAAATAGTCTGGCTTTGCAGGCTGTTTTGCACTCATTTCCTCCTCCAGCTCAGTGCTCTCGTTGTTCGACTGAGTGGGCATGTACTGTTCTGCTGAATGAACAGCAGCTGTCCCTCTGCAGACCATTAAATTGGCTAAATAAAAGGACAAAAATCACCCCAGAAGAGCAACCGGCGAAGGACTCAGACAATCACTCATGGCCAATATATTCGTCCATTTACCCATCCCTAGTTGCCAGAGCATCACTAGATTTTTGTTAAGCAGTTGCTTAAGAGTAGCTAAAGATAAATATTTAGCATGATTCTTATTAACATTATATCATATAATAGTTTAATGTTAAGCAGGTGAAAATAAGTAACTAAAAATACTGAAATTACTGTAATCAAGTCGTTTTGTGGTTAGTTGTACTTTCAAGTTTGTATTTGCACTCATACTATGCATTTCATTATGTAATCTTCTTAGTTTCTTTTAAAATCATAATAGAGTAAAAAAAAATGTATTAATCGATATTTAATCCGTAGTCTAGAAGTGGCAGTAATTAAACTTAAAATGAACAAAAAATGACAAAGAAGACATTAACGTTCTCAGCATGTAGGTCGCAACTAGGAAGTTGTTCTTGTTCTGTGGGGACTTTGAAAATGTAGATAGTGGACGACGCAATGCCGCTTGAAGCAAGCGACCAATGGCAGGACTTGTACCAGCAGTGTGCATCCGGTGAGTCAGACTACAAGCTCAGAAGAAAGTGCAGTGTACACTGGATAATGCTGGCTGCCTACTGTCACTGTAATGATGGCATAGAGGACTGGAAAAAATGATCTGCAAGAACACCATTGATGATTTTGGTCTCTGGGCTCTCTTTATTTACTGGGTACATTTATAAATTGGCAAATCTCCCACAGACTCAGTTTCTGTAAGTGAGTGGTTCTGTGTGCTGTGGTAGGTGAGCGGGAAGGCAAGAATGAAGGAGAAAGAGCCACCGTCTGCCAGTCGATTTTATCAACTCACCGGTAAAGGCACTGATCCACCTACGCTCTGCCTTAGCTATTTGAAAGGGCTAACTGAGGTCGGAGTGACTCATCACTTCTACCGGCAGCAAGAAACACTGAGAGAGACTTTGCTGCACACACATAGAAACACAAGGGTGATATCTCATTCATCCCAACTCCATTAATCTCTCTAGTCTCTTGTGAAAGTTGATGTCCACAAGACGCAATGGTTTCAAATCATTAGCTTAAACTTAGTGAGTTAAAAGCGTGAATCCAGTAACACGACGCGCACCCTGTCTGCACGAATTTGTTTTTGCTGTATTTTTATATGTGTGTATGTGTTAATTTATTTGATCATCCCTCCCACACCCTGACGCCCACACACACTCAGCAGGGACAGACAACCTTGGAAACACACTGTGTTTATCCTCCACACCATCCTGGTGGAGTTGAGGCTGTTTGAGCAGCAGTATCTGTCCAGTATTCATAAATTCAGGACTCCCTCGTTTATTCACTGACGATGAATGCAAATGAGGAGCGTCTTTATGTAACTGCCCTACTGTATAATGTATGGAGGAAATGTTACGCCAGCTGAGAGCTTCTCAAATGAGAGCATTCATAAAGAGGATTCATATCTCTCACTTTATCCCCCTGCCTCTCATCCCTCTTCTCATCTCTTGTGGCTGCATCAAAGATAAGATAAGATCAACTTTATTGATCCCACACCGGGGAATCTGTATGTCCCCCCCACTTCTTCTCTTCCTTTTCCCCTCGTCATCTTGAATCTTCTGCTCATGAGAATAATGTGATGCTATGTTGATGTCCACAGGGACAGTTGCTTGTGTGGCAGAATATCTCAACTACTAGTTAACAGATTTCAGTGTAATTTGGGCCAAGTGATTAATTTGGTGCAGATCCATATTAATATTGCAAGATGACAACTTTTTTAATGATGGGGCCCATGCCAAACAAATGTGTTTTCTTACATCTGGAGATAAAGATTTGTGGTCCAGACTATCTCTGCACCACTGCAGTACTTAATGTTGCTTCGTCTGTGACTTGGACTTCGCTATATCGCCATTTCGATAACATTTCGATTTATTGTGGGCCCTAATGAAGATCCAAATAATGACTAGAATGTCTGAATGTAAAAAAAATACCAGAAAACTGTGTTGTTGTAGAGCAGTGGTTCTCAATCTGGGGGTCACCAGATGGTTGTGGAGAATAAAATGAAATAACATATTGTGCCAAGCAGTAAGGAATGAGAACCATGATGCAGCTCTCAGTGAAATAAGCCCCTAAAAGACTTCTACATAAAGGACAAGTGCTCAGAAATATGTGAAATACAGCTGGTGTCAAGAAATGTAGCAGCCATCTCACTTAATGGGTCATTGCGAACATTAACCTGGTTATTAAAGCAGGTTATGACTCAAAAAAGTTGAGAACCACTGCTGTAGAGAATATTTTTGCTCTCTGATTGCTTTTTAATTAGACAAATGAATGAATAAAATGTGCACAGATAAATAATTTCAGGTTTTATGTAGCTGTGATTAGAATAGAATAGAATAGAATTTGATTAAGTCCAAATTGGCACACTATGTGAGCAAAGGAGCATAACCCAACAGTACTGTTCTTTCAACACAAGTCTCACCTCCTTTCTTCCTTCTTTCTTTCAGGGGAAAGAGCTTTTAGCCCAGAAGATTCCAGTGTGGCAGCAGGCGTGTGCCGAGCCCAACAAACTGCCAGACCGTGCCATGTTCCTCGCCCAGCAGATGAGCGGTGCGGCGGGTGTCATGGCTCCTGGTGGTCATCATCCAGGCATGCCTATCTCTGAGCCCATCCCTGGTGCTAAACCCCTGCCGGTGCCTCCAGAGCTGGCAGCCATGAGGGCCAGTGGGGGCATGGGACAGCAGGTCTGTTCTTCTGCAGCTCTTAAATCACCATTCAGTCCACCTTAGACCTGTGCACTTTGCAATATTTATAGCCTTTGTGTATGATAATAGGTTTCTATAGAAACAGCAGTTTTAGTGAATTGTGATATTCATGGGCTACTGCAAGTGGTCACTGTGTTTGTGGATCTTTATAGTGCAGTAAAATGTCACTCTTTTTCTAGAATGTTTCACACACATTTGATCTTCTATCCTTGTGAGGACCCTCGCTAATATTTTGCATTTCCTAATCATAGCCTTCACCTGCTTCTAAGCAAAAGCCCTAAACAGTCCTTGAAAAAGTGAGACCCATTAAAGCCAAAATGTCCTCCTTTAGCAAATGTTCCCACTTTCCAAAACTGTTCTTACTCTCACTCAAATTGGTCCTCACAAAGATAGAAGCACAAACACACACAAACACAGGTAAGTGTTGTCTAATGAGACCCTTAATAAGGACCTGGATTGAGTCGAGGGGGAGTTGCCCCGGACGCGGCTGCTGCATCATGGGAGCCCTTAACGCACCCTCAGAAAACTCCTCTGAATGCAAATGAAATTGTTAGCGAGCCATGCTAATTAGCTTGTTGCACAGAAGAGGCTAAAATTCCTCACATCCTCGGGCTCTTTCACATCCTGCCCCCTCCTCCCTCTCCTGCAGGCCTGGTTACTGAAAGAAAAAAAAAAAAAAACTTCAAGATTCACATGAAAGACCGCCTCAGTTTTGCTCGAGCTCCTAATTAAAAACGCTGGTGCACATTCAGTGGCGTTTTATGTTCCCAGATGAAATACACTTTGAAAGTCTTTGCAGTCTCCCAGTAGTTATTCCATATGTTTATCTTTAAACCAACACAAATGTAGTCTTTTCATTAATCAGCATTTCCTGACCCAGATCCACTCTCCATCTTTGTTACATAACAACTCTGGGTGATGTAAAGAGACAGAGAGAGTGTCTTAATTGCCTGTATGCAAATGTCATCATATCGCAGAGGCTGATGGGAGGCGTGGATGGAGGGATGCCGGTCATGAATGGCACGGCCGGTGCTCACGGAGGAGAGGACTACCAGCAGTGGATGGAGGGCAAGGTGGCCCAGGGCAAGGCCTCACCGCAGACCCAGCGGCACGGAGGGGAGGTCTACTCCAACACCCTGCCCGTGCGCAAAGTCGCCCCGGCCAAGAGCAAGACCACACTGAGTAAGGACACTTTCTCTGCACTAGTGTCCAACTGTCCTCTAAATGTGTCCAATCTTTCAAGGGATTTGGAAAGATGAAGAGAGCATAAGTCCCAGAAAGATTTAACAAGAATTTAGTCTTTTTAGAATAACATTGAATCAAATGACTGTGTGTAATATGAAAGTGGTAGAAAGTATCATCCAGCTCTGTTGTTGCACAGATCTTTTTAGCCTCTTTAGCTAATTGTTTTGTTTAACAGCACATTTACTGTGTGGCTCCATCTCAGTGCTCTCATCAGCCTTGTTTTCCAGCAGCAGGCAGCTGTTTTTAGCAGCAAGCTCTGATAAACCCACAGTACCCTACTTGCACAGTACCAAGCAGCAACTAGCAGGTGAAGAAAGTAGAACACCTAACAGCTAAAAAGCCAGATTTTTTTCTGAGAAGTTGGTGGAGACCAAATAGGCCTAAGACAAGCGTAAATACTGGACTTATTTTCATCAATGAGACCAAACCAAAATATGCTTCCAAATAGTTTTAGTTTAGTTTAATTTCTGTGTCATCATGACAAACATCTGGCCTGTCCAACATGAGGTTATACAGCACTACCATTTTACAAAACATATGTCTTCTGGCAAAAATAAAGTATACAAATAAAGTATACTATATTTTTTCAAATGACTTATTTCAAAAAAGAGGTTTCATAGTAACTGTCCACTAAAAAGCTGCAAATCTGCAGTTTATCTTGTGAAAGAGCTTTTTTTGCTAATTTCCCAGGCTTTCTCCAGGTAACTAGGTAGTCGATATGTGAGTATATAGCTCATATGTGCATCATCTATATCTAAAAAATCAGTATCTGTTTTTATCTTCTAAACAAATGATTAAACAGTACCTAGTAAATCGAAAACAAAGTGAAACAAAATTTCTGTCAAACAACACACTGAACAAATCCAGTTTTCTTCTTTCAGAATGTCAAGTTATTTGTATATATGTTACATTATATTACATTATGTATAATACTATACTATGATAAGTTGATGAGTTACAAGAGTTAATAGAGGA
The DNA here is from genome assembly GCA_034769285.1 of Lutjanus argentimaculatus. Classification (NCBI taxonomy): domain Eukaryota; kingdom Metazoa; phylum Chordata; class Actinopteri; order Lutjaniformes; family Lutjanidae; genus Lutjanus; species Lutjanus argentimaculatus. Next base: position 481,649 of record JAWZSL010000016.1, read on the forward strand.
GAAGTGAGAAATGGGGAAATATGTTTTACTTCCACTTGGTCCTTTTCCTTGTCTTTTATATCTGTTCTCTATCTTATAAAGTCATTCATTCATTTATTCAAACCATCCAGTTTCAACCATAAGTCGTAAAATATTCAAACTCAGCTGGGCGTGTAAGTCTTCATAATTTATCACCCTAAATGTGCACAGTTTGGTTTTAGTCCATATATCATCGCACACATTCTCTGAACATACAAATGTTGAGCTTTTCAATTATTGAGAAATATCTCACCAAACCCATAGTAACAGAACAATGTGCACACATCTCATGACCGAGAGCTTATCATTTATTTATCCCATATAAATATCTTTCTTGTCAGCCTATTTTCTTCCATATGAAAGTAACAGATTCCATAATTGGGCTCTACAAATCTTCCAGCGAGCCTAATGTGGTAAATGTTCATGTTCTCTGTCTGCTGGATGTGTAAAAAGACAATCATTTGCCAGCTTTAATAACTTTACCAGCCAATTGTCAGTTTGTTATGGAGGTCGTCTATTTCTTGAAAAGTATTATTGCATCTCGAAGATAAAACCCACCAGAAGAGCTGCTGCCTGGATGTTGCACACAACCTGTGAGGTTTTAATAAGAAACAGGCCAAAGCAAGTGGGAATAGAAGGATGTGATATTAAAAATGAGAAAGAGGTTTTCAGTAAAAATAGATATAGGACAGGGACAGGTTTACTAAAAATTGAGTCATTTAAAATTTTAAAAGTGAGCTGTTGTGCAGCTACTAAATCACTGAATATTGGAGATATACATCAGTGGATGTACAGTAACTACACACCAAGTTTTACTACAGCCAACTGTTTGTTAGAGAAAGTGAGACTTAAAGCTGTCCATCTTCTCTTCTCTGCCAGCGGAGACCCGTACGCTGCCCCGGTCCAGCTCCATGGCTGCAGGGCTGGAGAGGAACGGGAGAACTCGGGTCCAGGCCATCTTTTCTCACGCAGCCGGCGACAACAGCACCCTGCTCAGCTTCTCTGAGAACGACGTGATAACCCTGCTGGTCCCCGAGGCCCGCGATGGGTGGCACTATGGAGAGAACGAGAAGACGAGGATGTGAGTGAAACTTTGTATTCTAGTTATATTTGGTGGAAAGTAAGGCTGTTGTCAGAGAAACCACTGTCACTGTTTATGTATAAAGCACTTAAAGTTTAGACTACCTGAACCGAATTAACCTTAAATGACCCAAAAAAGTGACTTATTAGTTTTTTTGAGATGCTAATAACTGTTACCCCCTCATCTCTTCCAGGCGAGGCTGGTTCCCCTTCTCCTACACCCGGGTGATCTCTGACGCCGATGGCAGCTCAATGAGGCAACTTAGAGTACACAAGTATGTTTTTAGGTGTTTTGTCAAAAAAGTCAAAAAAGTCGATCACTTCAGTAAACATAAACCAAATGAAAGTTGTCTGAGCTGATGTATTTGTTTTATAGAGATATTTCAGATTTTTTGTCATTTTTTGTTTTATTTAGGTTAAATATTGACTTCTGATTTTGATGAACTTTATTATTTACATGTCACTTTGTAATTTATATTGATTATAACATTAATTTGAGTGCTTGTGGGTTGTAAAACCTTCCAGTAAGAACTGAGCATTAAAGACAGCCTCCAGACGTGTCTTGACATGAATATAAATTGGCCTTCTTTGAACAGTAATTTGCTCTTTTCACAAAAAAATGTTCAATAATTTTTTTTTTAATTTTTGAAAAAGCATCTTCTCTTTCATTAAAAATCCAGAATCATTTAATTTAAGTTGAACAGCTGGACAAGTAGGGTTGTTCCGATACTGATACCAGTATTTGAAATTCCACCATACAACCTAAAATGCTGGATCAGGTATTGGCAAGTACGCAAGTCTATGCATCCATCTGATATCACATAATTTATTAGCCCTGAAACACGGCTAGTGCAACAATGATAGCACATCCATACAGGGTTAATAGTATATAGCTGTTAAAAATTAATAATTACATTTATTTCATTGCTTTAGTATCAGATCTGTACTCAGTATCTGCCTTTATGCAAAGTTCTGGTATCATATTAGGAAGGAAACAAAGGTATTGGAACATCTCAAGGGACAACAGGTTTTTCCTACTTTACTTAGTGTATGAGGACAGTTTCAACATCACAGTTATAGCTGAATATTGAACCATGATTGGTTTTCAAACTATTTATGATGTCACAAATCATGCTTGGAGGCTGATACCTGAAAACGTGATTTTTAATGAGCACATAGTGAAGTTCAAACATTCAACTGTAGGAACAAGAAGAGTAAGAAGAGAACGTTTTTGAATGGAGGGAAACTTTAAATGAGCCATCATGAAAGCACTCTCAGATAGCAACAGCCCACTGGTGGCTCCCCTGCAGATCTTCCCCATAAACACCCACAAGCGAACATATTTGTTCCCTGATTGGCCCTGAAGGAATTGCCGACATGTTTACAAGTTTCCTCATTTTCTTCACACCTGTGTGTTTGCAGCCTCCACGGGAAGAGCAGCAGCACAGGCAACCTTCTCGAGAGAGAAGACATGGCTCTCTCCGTCCCTGATTACAGTGTCCACTCCCGTATGGCGGCACAGAGTGCTGCTGCGCTGCACGGCAGACAACAACGTCCCTACAGCGTGGCCGTGCCAGGTTTCCCACAGGTGGGGGGCCTGCAAAACAAACACACACACACACACACACAGACACACACACTGGCATCTACCCACACATGAGCTCACACGTGACACACGAGCGGAGCCGTCACCCAAAACCTGGCAGGGATCTGCGCTTGTCTGTCTCAGAAAGTTTGGCGGAAGCTTTTCACTACGTGCTGCTGACCTGAGACGCAGCGCAGGAATAGCTTTGCTTTGACAGGCTGTCTCTTCCTTTACCAGCACTCACAGCTCTCTTGTGCCAAAAGCTTGCAGAGAACACTCTGCTACATTAGCTTATATAAAAGCAGAAATCAGTTCTCCTTCGCTTCACACGATCCTGTTTATGGAAGGTCGAGTGTGAGATGCAGCACAGCTCAGATTGGAGAGGTCTCCCTCTGCGCCTGGCTGCCTCTGAGGGAAGTTCTTGTGACAGGCGTCGGTTGATAACAGAGCGAGCGTTTGCCCGGCTGGCTGAGAGGAAGAGGAGGCAGTGGTGGCGATGAGGGAGGGGTGTGGGGGGGTTAATTTTTCAAAAGGCAAAGTCAGAAGTAGACTTATGCAACGCCGAACCCTCCTCTATCAGCTTCCCTCCTACGTCTCACCTGGAACATTACATGTGGGCGATGCCTAATTGCTCAGCAGTCATGTAACAACTTAAACTGTTCTTTCCGCCTCACTGCATTTAGGGATGAAAACATCTCTGCTGGCTGACATTTAAGGAGAACTGGGTTTTGTCGTCAGGCTTATTTGCACTTGAAAGTGTCTGTTAATCAAACGTCTAGATGTTTTCTGACCTACAAATCATCAAATCAGTGCTTACTGGGTGACCGAAGCATTTCAAAGAGCTACATTTGGTTTGAAAGTGAGTTTTTGTAGACGGTGACACACAACTGAGGATTCAAAAGTGTTGAAGTCTTAGGACCTAAAAAAAAAACAATTTAAATGCTGCTTTAACAGACATTTAAACCCATCTGATTAATCAGTGCTGTGGACAGGCTCAGCAGCAAAACATAATTTAGCCACTTGTAAAAAAAAGCCCACCTTTGTGCGCAATATGTAGAATATTTTCACCACTTTACCTCGCCATCAGACAGCTTTTTCTGACAGGAAACTGCTGTTACATAAGCCAAATATCACTCTTCAAAGACACCAGACTCCATTTGAAAAAAAACATTAATTTTACCTCACAGAACACAGGAGTTGTTGGTCTGCCGCTGCCTCGATGGGTTAGTTTGTTTGTGTCATCGTAACACAAACAAACTGCCCGACTGCAGCAGCAGTAGATGAGCAGCTCCTGTGTTCTGTGAGGTAAAATGACTGGAGTCTGGTGGATTTGGACAGAGTGATATCTGGATTATATAATTATGGTTTCCTGTCGGAAAAGACTGTCTGACAGGAGGTAAAGTGGCGCCGATACTCTAAACATAGTGTACACTTAAACTGACTATGAATAACACTGACTGGATAAGTACCTTATACAACCCACTTCAAAATATCGGAACTTTCCCTTTAATGTTCACTGGGCAGACCAGACAGTCAAAAAGAGTAATAACGTTTGAACCTGGAGAGAATATTGAACCTGAGCCAGAGAAATCATATGAACTTCATAAGATCTTTGTTTGCTTGTATGTTTGTAGTTAACACAGTTTTGATATCCGGCTCAGGCTGCTGGAGGAAGAGCCTTGTATGGTTATTACTGCAGTTTCTCTTCCACCCAGGCTCTTTACTGCCATCTGCTGGCTGCTATGGCCATTATAGTTACAAAAGCATTGATTATATAAAGCTTTATCTGTCTTATTTTTTGTCTTTACAGCAAGGAGTTGAAGAATATGAGCCCCGCTTCCCCACAAGGTAAGAACCACTTGTTTACTGTTAAAATTGAACAAAAATCAGGTTAAATTCAGTTCCAGTTCAGTGAGTTTAAGTAAAACGTAGCAAATATGTTTTAAAAAAATGTTGCTTGAACTTTGGAGGTGTTTATGGGTGGGAAGCCAGGGAGGGATTGTGTCCTTTTCCCTGGGCGCTGAAGACGGAGAGTTGAGGGATTGGGATATGTTGTGGTGCACAGCCTGAAGTCCAGACCCGCAAACACACAACCAGCAGGACACACCACCACTTTTTGTTTTGTGTTGTTTTCTTTGTGCTCATTTATGTTTGCATCCTGTTCTGTTTTCACTCGTTTGAAGGATAATATAAGTGATACGATAATAAAATATTCATAGTGCATATTGGTAGAAGACTGGCTTTGTGTTTGGCTGTGAATGTTAAGAGGAACAGTAGAAATAATAGTTTCTTTTATAAAAAAAAACAACAAAAATGGATCATATTTTAAGGCTATTGGTTAATTTGGTTTCTGTGTTAAGCTTAAGTTTCTTTTTGTTCATTAATATGAAAATACTCATGCTTTGACCTCCCTGCTCCTCCTCATGCCCCCCATGCACCATGCAGCTCCCGTAGCGCTTCCACCACCTGCTAACTGCACCCACTCACCCACCCAATCCCTGATCAACTCACCCTGCTTCAAACCCTCTCATTCACGGTTAATTTGATTAGAACGACCATCATGTCTAGGGAGTTCAGGGTCAGATGGAGTCGAGCTGTTAGGCTGTTGGTTTCCATGTGTCCTGGTTGTGTTTGCTGCTGTTTCTCCTGAGCCAGCCCACCTGGAAGCCTCTCCCTCTCTTTGTCCACAGTTCCACAGAGGGCAAATTGATTTCGACAGTGTGAGGACAGACAGACAAACAGGCACAGACTCAGCCAGACGATGCGATAGGACAGGCACCTCGCTGCCCCCTCGACAAACCCCCTTCCTTCACCTTTCTTCCCTGCCTCCCTTCCTCCTTGCTTATGGCAATAAACTCTCCCTGAGCCAATAAATGAAAGGAAGAGGCTTGGGTCTGTATCTTTTTCCCCACCACTCTCTGATCTCCCTCCTTCCTCCCCTTAATCCTCCCCCTGTGCTGTCTAACTGGCCGGTCGCCACACCGGGCCACTGGTGAAGCCTTGGCGCAGAGCCATGCCAAGCCAAACCAGAGCAAAACGGACTCTTGTGCCATCCGAATAATCAAAATCAATGTGATGGACATTTTCTCTGAGGAAAATGTATCTTTTGCTTGTCTTTCATGCATGTACATTTCTTTTATATATCGCTGGGGATTATATCTCCCCACCAAAGGAAGCAGATTTTCACAAATGTCAGTGCTCTCCATCACAATGACAATGTAAAGGATATGTAAATCAGGGTGTGAAAGAAATGATGTTGATCCCAAAGAGGATTTTCATAATGTAAAAAAATGACATTACAATCAATACTTTTACTGGGTCTTTCAGTATTTAACAGTAATTTTACCTTTTCATGCTGTGAGGTTTTGTATTCCTCTGAGATGAGAGGCCATGTATCACGAGTAGTGAACAGCTAATGTAAATGTTTTAACTTATGGAACGGAGACAATGTGACGGGAATGTTTACTGTACATAAATGTGCCATACAGAAGTGCTTGTCATACAGTATCAGTAACAAAAAAATAATAACGCACCTTATGAAAGTAATAGTCTATATTTCTGACTTTCTGTAAACAAACTTACTGTAACGTTTTCAGTATCAGCCTTTGAACTTGTTCTCCAACATCTTTGTGGAGGGACACTGTGCTCAGACACACAAACCCAGGTGCTCGGGCTCCTCTGATCTGTTGTGGTGTGTGAATATCATGCCAAGGCTGAATGGGGTCAACTATCCCTCGTCCCTGAATGACACGCAAGGCTCTGAGTTGGGTTTAGTGCTGAAAATATTAGTTGTTTAGCAGTGTTGGACTGTAATTTATTACTCATTACTGTTTTCAAAAGTAATATTAATACTTATTCAAATTGTTCTGATATAGATGACGTATCAGAAATGTCTCTGATACAACCTAAAATGCTGGATAAGGTATTGGCGAGTTCATGCACCGATTGTTTCGTAATTAATTATCCCCTAAACAGGACCCGGTTAGTGTAGCTGAAGGCATTTTAAAACGTCTTTCCTTGTCATCTTTCCTCCCGACAAAAATCAAACGGGAATTTTTCCACTCGCTGAAGTAAGCTAGCTTGGAAGACGGAAACACACATGCGACAATTACAAAAATGATAATATTATTATTGAAATTTTATTAGTGTTTTGTGAAACACTTTCTGCATCTGTGAGTATGCATCCTCTAGGGTCCGCTTAACGTAAATTTCACCATCAGGGTGCGTGTACGTAGTGCTGTGCCAGATTTGTCTGTAAGACCGTTACGCTGCAACAAGCTACAGAATACCATCTGCACTAGTGCGCGTCTGTGGTGTCTGCAGCTGCTCATGTACGCATTCATTTGGTAAATACATATGCAATCATATAGTATACACAGGCCTTTATACGACTTGTTACTGTGGAGAGTTATAATGTTACTGTAACGCATTACTGCCCAACAAACTGATTGATCACTCTGGCATTTGGACTTTTTCTTTTAACATTTTACAGACTAAATAACCAATTTTTGGGAAAAAAAAAAAAAAAAAAGATCAGCCAATTAATTGCTAATGATGTTACAGTCCAGATAGCTGAACCATCGTTCATGCATGAAAGAAAAGACAATTGGTACTGCTGTTTGGTTCGGCAGCACATGTTCTCGAAACATTGCTTTTCATTTGCAGCCATTTAAAATCTTTTTCTACGTTCGGACATATTATAGTGCCTCTTACTGTGAATTAAGTGACTAACGTGAACAATATATTTTTATGGCTTTAAACTTATTGTCGATGACGGATATGCTGATGAACTTCTGGAGCCAGAGATTCAAATGAGGCATCGGCAGCGTTGCGATAATGAAACAGGGTTGTTGGCTTCAAAGTGGTGTTCACACTGTGCCACGTTTATCCAGGGTACAGATTTATGGCACAGCCTCTCTGTAGCCTCGAAGGGGAGAGGAGTTCATTTGATGTTGAAACCTCATTCAGCCTTCTTGTACTGTTGTCTTTGCAATTAAAAGGCTTGATTTTTAAAACCTCAGTGAGTAAAAGAAAAAAACATCATGTTTTGAAGATAAAAGAACTGTTTGTCTGATTCTCTCTGTGCTAAATAAAGATGCTGGTCTGCTTGTCTGTATGTCAGTCCAGTTAGTGCCTGTCTTTACTAACCACTGTCCGTCCGTCTGTCGACATCTAATGTCCACTAACTAGCCCACTAGGAATTGGTTGACTTCTAAATCTTACAAGGTTTTTACAAAAATCTCAACCAAGTACTGTCTTTACCAAAGAGAGGAGGTGAAAATATGAACGGCACCTCTCCCATGTCTCCTACTCTGCCAAAATGTCTGTCTTTACCAAATACTTAAAGGGTAATTCTGGTATATTTAAACCTGGGCACCATTTTTACCTATTTTAGGTACAGAAAGTTTTGGAATTGGTCCAGTAGTTTGCTTCAGCTGGCACCTGCAGAGGATGCAATGTAATCCTTGGAGGCAAATGTGCCCGTCAAACTTTGACCACTAAAAGTGCTTATTTTTGCCTCTGACAGGCTCAGATAATATTAAAATAGTTATTTTGGATCCTAACTAACCTTTTAAAACACCAAAGTCACACAATAACACAAACAAATTACCAATCAAGGCAGCAGTAGACCAGTTTTGCAAGATAAAAATGACTGTTTTTGTCACTGGAGTCTGGTGCAGGCTCCTTCCTACAGGACCAAATCCAAAACTTTTGTAAAAATGAGGCCCAGTTTTAAAAAGACCAGAATTACCCTTTAATGTGGTCAAGTGTTTAAAGAGACTTAGAATATTTATTTCTTAAATTTAGTGAAAAATTGAGGCAGATACTGTCACTTGTTTCAAACAGTTATTAAGATTTTCTTTGCACCAAGTGTCACTTTCCTGATCTGCGTTGTGGTTTTCACTTATTTAAGAAAAATATTTCAAGACTTAATTGGACACTTGAGTCAAGATGGACGTTTTTTTTTGTTTTGTTTTTTTGCATTGTAGAAATGTTTCCCTTGCTGCGTATGTCTGCTGTCTCTCTGCTCTCTGCTCCTCTCCTCTCTGTTTGTCTGTTTCCTAACACTCGTCTTCCCCCTCAGCTTTGCCAACCCCCCTTTTCTTTTCCATCTCTGTTTTGATGAATTTAGAGACAAAAGTCGAGTGCAAACGACTGGAAGCTGCCAGTGTTTCTTCTTTCTCCACTAAAATAAGCCCAAGGTACGACTGCCATTGCTGCAGAGATAGCACACCAACCACCTGTGGCCGAATAACTCCTACTATACTCGACTGATGTGCTTTTATTTTGAGGGGTTTTATTGTAAAAGAACAACAAAAAAACACCTAAATATTGTACAGAGACTTTATGGACATGCATGCTTTGGGGGCACCAAAATGTATAACATTGATGACCTCAAATGTATGGTGAATTTCTACTCTAAAAAGTGTGAAATAAATTTATTCAGCTGGACATTTTTGGCTGTTTCTGTTCATTTATTTTTATCCAGAAGGCTTTTACATTCCAGCAGACAAGTAGGAAGAATTTCAGCCTTTGAATTTTTCTTTATGTTTTTTTGCTAAAAAAGCTTTTTATTCATCTGTAAATTAGGTTTTGAAGGCCAATGTGTTTTTCTTCTTCTTCTTCTTCTTCTTTTTTTTTTTAGCTTGCAAAACTAATATCTGTATTTTAGATTGAGGTCACTAAAAAGCAGGTTAATTAAGCTCTTAATTCTGAGCTTAGTTTCCTCACAGTTTCTCCAAAAAGGTTTTATTTGCTTATTAACCTCATCCTAACAGAGGAATTAGCTTAGTTTCTTTCTCGAGGTTAACAAGTTGCTGATCATCCTCTTGCTTGAACACATTAACCAGCGGCTCTTCTTGCAACATTCGGTGCCGCTTCTCATGTCGACATTTCTGGAACCGACTCGGTTCCCATCATAACCTCCACCGGCCTTGTTGCATGTTAAGTGTGTGTGTGTGTGTGTGTTCGGTGCACAGTAGTAGTTTCACTGCATCCTACCCGCCCTGACCTGCCACTGCCATACACCCACTGGCCTGCTCCTCCTGCTGCTGCTAGCAAAGGTACCTTTTTTAACTCAACTGTGTGTGTGTTTGTCTGTGTGTGTCCTAATCACAACATATTCATTTTATGGAGCCACTGTCTGTCTGTTTTACTTCACTGTCTTGTTGTTTATATGCCTGTCTGTCTGCCTGCCTGTTGTGTTTTTGTCATGATTTACATGTTAACACAGTGACTGAGAGTTTGTAGCGTCGTGACATGTTTGGGTTTTTATGAATGTTGCACTTTAACGTCAATAAATAAACAGCACAGTAATTTTAGAGACATCTTGTAGTTTTACCACAAACTGAAGTGAGACCATCACTGAGTCTGACTGGCAGCTTGTATTCAGACCTCAACGCTGCATTTTGTACCTGATGAGTCACAGGCTTTGTTGAAGGAAACATTCTCATCCTTCACTCGAGTAAAAGTAGAGGGATTTTGCTGCTTTTCAATCAGTTGAAGGATTACATGCTGGATTAAAATGTTTCACATAATGCCTGAAGGACGTTGTATCATCAAGCTAAAACAAAAAGGTTTATTTTAAAGTCTTTCACATCCATGTCCGGGCCTCAAAATAGTTTCTCAGAAACTGACACGTTGGAGATACCATATTTCTGTGAGCAGTACTTAAATGTAACTAAGTACATTTACTCAGTATTTCCATTTTCTGCTTTTTCATACTTATACACCCCTACATCTCAGAGAGTAATATTGTACTTTTTACTCCACTACATTTATTGTTATATTTAGTTAATTTGCAGATTCAAATTATTAATATCAAATAAAACCATTATTAAAATGAGCATTACGTTTTCTAGCCGCAACATTAAAGTGAGGGACACGTTTATGCATCAGTGATCAGTGTATATGATTCTGAAACGGACCATTCTGCACTTTTACTTTTGGTAATTTAAGTATTTTGATGCTAATACTTTTTAACTTTTACTTAAAGCTGCTAAAATAAGTTTTTTAGCAGTTATGAAACCGTTTCGGTTTAATACTGATGCCTCTTTATGACCTACATGAGCAAACGAGACCATCGGGCAGAAGATTGGTTATTTTTAAATCATTATTCTTAATGAGCAGTATTCTTACAGTGAGCAGCATGTTAGCCTGGAGGTTTTTATTCATATAACTTTATTGTTGAGGTTATATTTGGTGGTTATGTTGGTGGAAACACTACTGCTTTTGTGCACAGAGGCTCCCAAAATCACAAACACACTAAGAAAGTTCCATGTTGTAGATTTAAGTAAGATTTTGAAAACTGGACTTTTACTGATGTTTTACTTTACATAACAGAATATTTTTATGTTGTGATGTCACTACTTCCTCTATTACTGGCTATACAACAGTTATGCAGATACATTATCTTAAGTTTATCTCTAGAACCTGAATATTTAAAGTTACTAGTAACTCCAACATCAGATAAATGCAGTGGAGGAAAAAGTTCAGTAATTCCCTATGTGGCACAAAAAAAAAAAAAAAAAAAAATCTTGCACCAGCACCTAAAAACTGTGCTATTATATAAATGTATAAATGAATTTACCACCTCTGGCAACAGAGTTTGATTTTACAGCGAGGACAGAGGTGACGGAGGCTCCCAGTCGTCTCAGTCTTGGTCTCATTTGTTTACATCATAAATCCTTCATACTGTTCCTTTAATATTGATGATAACTTGTTGTAATAGTAATTAAATGTGCATACTGTAAAGCCATGTAAGAACACATTGTATATAGTGATTATACTTTGCCCTGTGTCACATTAGAATATATGTCACTGTGTATTTGAGAAGGACTGTTTCTGCCTTTCAGTACAGGGCCTGATTACGCCCGCTTTTGAGTGACCAAAACCCCTCGTAAGTGACTGATGTCGGGTCTTCGGGGTCTTCATGCACCACTTCCTCTTTTCACTCTCATTATCACTAAAAACGGCTTCCTTGTCATGTCAGTTTTGGGTGTCGTGGTTATTTCCGTCACTGTTTGTTTTATTTTTCACGTCATGTGTTTCTCATAATTTCACTGCGAGGTGTGATTCTTGAACATTTCAGGAAATGTGTTGCATGTTTCAGCATCATGCTCAACTTTCTGTCTTTTTTTTTTGCATGACTCATCAGACTTTTATTTATCTCACTTTTTTTTTCAACTGCACTGTTGCTAAAAAAGAAATATTTCATCCTTTCTGTCATTATTCTCAATTTTATGCATGATTTGTGTTACATTTTATCAAATAAAGAAAAAACAATGTGTTTTTCACTGTATGTTCTTTCCTCTTCGTCCTCCCAGCTTTGATCCACCCGACGAGCCGGCCGTGGAGGCCCCAACCAATCCGCCCCTTTCTGATGATGATGAGGAGATAGAACTGGAGATTGACCAGCTTGACGAAGCTCACTATGACTCCGTGGAGAAGGCCTCGACTCCCCCGTGTGACGACTGAGCTCTCCCTCGGTTTGAAGCAGCTGCAGGTGGATCACTGGTGCACCTTCAGCTGTAAACGCTCCGATTCAACCGCAGTATTACAATAGTGCTTCGATATAATGAGAATTAAATACGACCAGCAAATGAACTGCACATCAACAATTCACATTTACAGTAATCTCTGTATTAGATGAGAGAGAATTGTAATGTAAATAAGAGCTAGAATTGATTTATATTTGATCTTCTAGCACGCAAAGCACATTTAAAGCCAGGATTTAAGTCAGGCTTTGCTCTTGATTGTTTTCCACTTGTTGAGCTGTTTTTTCTGTAAAGGCATGTGCTCACATTTTTGGGTAATATTGATGGACAGAAGTGGAGGTGTTTCACCCTTTTCTCTGTCAAAGCATTCAAGGAGCATGTGGTGTTAAATAAGAATAGATTTTCTTGGTTCATTTTCAAAGCCTGAATTATTGCCTCTCACATCGAATTACTACCCAAAGACTGACGACTGGCTCCTCATGTAGACTCACAGGATCTGTAGGCGGTCTGAGAGGTCATCTGATGACGTCTCTGTGCTTATAAAATACAGCTTCCTCCCCCTGCCTTGTCAACAAAAGGGCTTTAATGTTGGTAAGCTATACATCCTGTCAGGTGTTTCACCTTTTAGCCTCACTTGTTAATACTGCCTTCTCACAGGGCAAGCATACCAACTTGCTGCGTCGAACACTGCAGAAGCCCTGAGAGGCAAGTGAGGAAAAAACAATCCAGCGGTCCATTTTCTAAGTCTGATCTAAAAGGTTTTCTCTCATGTGTTTATGACTTAAGAAGAAGTGAAAAAATGTTCTGCCAGGATCATCTTTCTAAGGCCGTGTTGGACCAAACAAAGATAAGCCTAATCTTTCAACGTGGATAAACTGTGGTTTAACTTTAAATTATGTTGCACCAATTTTTTAAACTATCTCAAAAATTAAGAAAGATTAAATTCAAACCTCTCGTACCTCAGTTTAGTTTTTACACTAAACCTACCTGTGGTTTAAATTAAATTCTGGGGAACCAAACTTCAAATTGTGATCTGGTATTAACTTTAAACCTACACTTTAGGAGGTTTAACTTACAAATGGCTGCCATTTTGAGATGGACTGAAAGTTAAAGACCACTCAACACTTGTAGCGAGCTAGCAAACAGTGTGACATGTTCTTTTCATCTGTGAAACAGGTGGAGAAAAGGTGTTTTGTGTGTTGTTGTTGTTGTTGTTGTTGTTGTTTGTTGTAATACTCATTTCAGCCACAAGAGGCTGAAGTGCACCACTGCCCCATGTTCAAAATATGACTACAACCTGTTTTCTCTTTCACCTGCCAAAATTATTTTACCACCTGTGTCACAGATGAAAAAAAAAAGAAGGAATGTGGACAAATGATCATTTCAAAACATTTCCACCAGTCTAAAGTTGAGCCATCAGGTTTAAAGATTAATCCCTGCTTGGTGCAACTTTATTAGATATTAGATCTTATCAGAAACATTATGCTGGATTTGTTTCATCTGTTAAGTCACACATACAGGAGAGAAAACAATTTAGATCAGACTAAGTGTTACTAGATTTTTTTTTTTCTCACTGGCCTCTCAGGGCTTCTGTAGGACAGTGTTACACACATCAAGAAAAAAGAAAAGTCTGTTATTTGTCTGAACCGAGATGGATAATCTAAAGTACGACGAGTCAGATGTTTCAGCCGATGATGGAGAGAAAATAAATGTACTGAAACACACGAGAGAAAATAGACTAGCCTGAAAAATCAACAGTATCTGTGTAACAAATCTGTGCTGAGTGATAGCATCAAACTGATAAGCACACTACTCATAGTACTGTATCTTACTCACAGGAAATCTTATATTCTGTAATATTAGTTCTAAGCAGCACTGCAGGGGCACCTACAGTAATAATGTACTGTACTGGTTCTCAGATTTCATTGATTTGATGTTTGATTAATATTGTGTACAAGCAGCAGTTTGTAAGTCTTCTTAAAGCAACATTTTCAACAGATAAATATTCAGTAATACAATCAACAAGAGAAAACCTTTGTGATTGCATTTTGTCTTCTGTCATGTTTAAGATAACTGGAGACTTTAATGTAGGAGACAAGCGATCAGGAGGACACTGATACAGGTTGTTATTAGTTACACTGAGCTGATAGTGGCCTTTTGGTAAAAATGTCATGGTTCACTTCCCTCTGCTGGTATCTCCTCATGCAGACAGTTTGGGTTTGACTTTGGTGAGAAAATTGAGATTTTTCAATGGAGTCTGGGACTTTCTCCACTGCCAACAAAGACGTAGCCTAGAGACCTTTTTACAGTTTGTAAATAATGAGCAAGATGTGCATGTAGTTTGGCAACGGAAGTACGGTGGACTAGAACAGCTTGTCAATGGGCGCTGCAAACATGAGCAGTTTTGGTCGCGTCCTGAGTTCAGTCAACATGTTTGACAGCTTGCAGCCTTAGTTGCCACCAATTGCTCTGAAACAGTGGATGATTGGATGATTTCACACCTGTGCTTAGATAAAACAGATAGCCAGACTTCAGATAGACGTCTAAATTCATCCGTTGCACGAAGCATTTTAGTTCTTGACTATCTTAAGTAGGACTATGGCACAATGAATTCTGGGTAATTAAGTGACTGCATCCGACCGCTCAAGCTCCATTTACCCCAGCAGAAAATATGTTTCGAAGGAATTCAACAGTTACAAGAGTGTCACAATACAAAAATATACAAGATGCAAAGAAATGATTGCTTTCTCCATAACAATGTTTGCAAATCACAAATTATGAGCCATGTTTTCCTCTTTCTTCCTTGTTGTTAGGTGCTACTGATCAGTCGGTGGCACTGATTGTTACCATGGTAACATGAATCTTAAGTCTGAGTCAGCCTGGGGTTAAGGTGTTGATTTTTTTTCTTTTTCTTTATTTTTGTGAAATGGTCTAACTTGCAATAGACCGATCTATGAGCAAAATTAAGACACCACAGACTGGTCTAAAATATCTTTGTGAAACTGGCCCCAGATCACCCAGGATGCATGTTAATGCCAGGTTTAAACAAGGCCTTAGAGTCCTGCCTCCACCTCAACACAGTGGAGACGAACAGAGTTTCATTTGTGGCTGTCACAGCATTGTGTCTTTCTGTAAAACAGTGTCCTGATTACTGTGTATAATGAACAGGTTTCACTGAAACGACTGTTTTACGAATACATCGTCCCATCTGTGAATTATCCAGAGTTACAGGGACACTCTTTCTATAAGAGATGTTGTTTTGTTTTTTTATGGAACATTTACATGCTGTGAGCGCCACAAATTCACCTCTGACGTTCCTGTTTCCACCACAATGTAACTGAGGGAAATATCTTAAAACTTGACCAACATCTGGATGGTTAAATACCAGTGGAGATAAATGAGATACTATGTTAAGGATTTGAATGAACCTCCTCTTTAATTTTACCTCCTGTTAATCTGATGGAGGTGAAGGAAGTATGAGGTGAAGCCCCCTACACAGCTCATAAAATTAAGGCTAAGGTTTGAGAGATTTAAAGTTAATTTAAATGTTTTAAAAGTGGTTTGAAATATGTGCTTCACACTTCAGTTTTTCAAGACTTGCTTTGCAGAGACGACAGATCATGGTTTCAGTGAAATGTGCCTTAGTTTAAAATGTTCTAAATGTGAAAGGGAATTCACCTCATAATCACCAGTTTCTTCTCATCTGCAGTCAGCAGTCATATTAGTTACAGGATATTTTAAAGAGCAACTGCACTCTGAATCTTGTAAGTAGGAAATCTGTTACTGTACTGACCTCTTGAAAGGTTTAAGTCTGTTTACAGTTGTAACTGTACAGTTACAGTTACTTTGTAAGGCACTGTTGACGTACCACAGAGCATGTAGTGACCACTAGATGGCAGTGGAAGCAGAGTTTTCAGCCCGGGTGTTCCTTACTCTTTAATATCAGATAATCAGCAGCCAATCAGACTGATAAAACCTGTATCAGTGTAACTCCAAGTGATACATGAAGACTAATAATACAAATATGATGACTGACAGTCAGATCTGTATCATTATGTGATTTGATGGCATTTTGAGAATAAAGAATCAAGTATTTAACCATATTGTTCTGTATGTCTTTTGTCTTTCAAAATGGCCGCTGTGTCAAATCAGGTGACCAAAGAGTCAAATGTTCTTGCTGTGACTTCCAAGAGAAGTGACCACAGTCTATGACTGGTAGCGGTCCAACATGGTGGTCTTTCTTTAACAACTTGCCTGGTCTACACAGGTGATCAGGCAGGAGGTGACTTTTTTTGTTGGGAGGTCCTGAGTGGTCTCGTACAGAACTGTAGTGAGAAAAAATATATATATCGAGGTCATGTTTGACTGCATTGAGCGCTCAACATGCTGTTGCAGGTTTTTTTTTTTTTTTTTTAGTCTAACACCAGTTTACTTAGTTTTGCTCAATACCTGGACGTCTGTAAGATCATGATGACATCACTTGATCCTATAGACACTCAACAATCGAGCCAAGAGCCCAATATCACTGTTTCACATGATTTCAGACTTCACCGTGTACATAAAAAGGTCTGTTCAAAGACAATTATTAGTTTCTGAATCCTGGAAAGGCAGTGAAATACTCCAATACAGTATTTCTGAATTATCTCTAACAAAATCACACACACACCTTTGGGCTATTCAGTGTGATCTCCTTTGGTAACTTATGGAGCCCATTTCCACTGGTGGCATAAAAATAAAATAATTATTATAACTCATTATTATGAGATAAAAAGACAGAAAGTAAGTAAAAAAATGAGATAAAAATGATAACTTATGTCACAACTATTACTTTTTATCTCCTTTTTTTTCCTTACCTTTTATCTCATAATTTAATTTGATTAGAACTTTCTGATTTCAGCTTCTTGAATTCTTGAAATTTTCTGGTTTCTGACGTCATCTTGGGATTTGGGAAACACTGAACTACATTTTTTTTTTTTACCATTTTCTGACATTTTACAGAACTAATCAATTAATCAAGAAAATGATCAACAGATTAAGTATAAATGCATAAAAAGATTTTTTACATTGACTTTTCTTTTTTCTGCTTATATTTGTGAGTAATTTTCTCCAAAT
Source organism: Lutjanus argentimaculatus (assembly GCA_034769285.1). Classification (NCBI taxonomy): domain Eukaryota; kingdom Metazoa; phylum Chordata; class Actinopteri; order Lutjaniformes; family Lutjanidae; genus Lutjanus; species Lutjanus argentimaculatus. The sequence goes on from JAWZSL010000016.1 coordinate 498,941, forward strand.
TAAAAAAAAAAAGTCTCCAAATTTAAATGACATAAGAGACAGAATGATGCAACAACAACAAACAGTCAGAAGATCTCTTAAGATGTGTAAAACAGACTTTATTTATATTTGATAGAAGGTACAGAAAGTAATGATGTGACCAGGTCAGTGTGGGGGCACATGTTACCGACAGTATCCTGAACCAAAACCTTTTTATGACTGGGCCAAAGCTGCTGTAACGTCCCTCCTCTCCGTCTCCGGTCCGGGGTCAAAACAGCACCGACTGACTGTTTGCCCCTGGACCTCAACACAACATCTCTTTGGCAACAATAAACAGAAGAGACATATTTCCCTCACCCTCCCTCCTTCACACTTACAGTACATCAATACTCTTTAAAAGTATTTTTGTCGAGATACAAAAATATTACGGACAGCTGTCTAGATGGTTCTATGCTTAACTGTTACAGAATATTAAAGAAACACTTAGAAGACACTACATGTTGATCATAGGGTGTCCTGCGTCTTTGAGGCTCCAAACAGCCTCAACTCATCGACCACACCTTCCATTTCACTTCCTTACGTTTACACACATACAAAGCAAAGCATCGTAACGCTTCATGATCGTGACATTAGCCCTCTGTCACCGTTCAACCAGCTGATCAGACGAATGAGACTTAACACTGAACCGATTTGTCCCACCTAAAAGCAACAAGATTGTTCTTAAATATTCCATCCAAGCTTTTAAGAGCTATAAAATCTCATCCTGTTACCGTTTCAATGCAGTGCTCAGATTTGTCTTCCTGTTTTATATGTAAAGAACCCAAATTATAACGAGTTAGAACAAACTTTTTTTTTCTTGCAAATCTGAAAAGGTTCAACAGTCCAGCTTCTAAAACCAGAGTCAGAGTACAAAACAGACAATATACAGCAAGTGTCAGTGACAGTAAAGTCAGGCAGCTCTTCTTCTTCTCCTCGTTTCTCTTACAAACAGATAAATAACATGGTAGAAATGGGCAGAAGCTAAGAAATACTGCATGTAGAATGTGCTGATTTACATACGCAAAAGTACGTTTGCAGACAAAAATATAATTTAACAGCCTTCTTAATACTGTTGTGCAGATATGTGTTTTGATATGTTGGCCTGTAGGGTTGGGCAATATGATGATATACTGACAGTAATTTAAAAACAAAGTTTCTACCAAAGTATCTATGCTTAAAATGTCTCTGGCTGTACTTGTGAAGCATTACTGCTTCCTGGTAATATTGGATCTTTGCATCAATGTGATGAAGAACGTTGATTGGTCGAGTGTTTAACTCCAATGCAAGCATTTTATCTGTTAACTGTTTAACTGAAGTTCAGAAAAAGTATGAAGATGTACCATTATTGCAATGTAATATTCAGAGGTGTGGACTCGAGTCATGAGACTTGGACGAATCTGACTTGAGTTATAAATTTGATGACTTTAGACTGGACAAAATCAAAAGAGACTCAACTTTCACTTTAACTCATCATTTGAGCCTCTTGACTTTTAAATACTTTCCCCCGAGCCCAAAGATGAAAAAAAATCTGTGAATCCACAAATCATCATTTCCCTTCATTTTCTGAATCAACTAGAATTAACAATATTTATTCTCAACAAATAGACACTTGATTCTTCAGATCCACCTTGTTTGAACCGATCAGAGAGCGTCCAATCAAGATGTAGGAGAGAACCATGCAGAACTAACATTATGTTACTGAGCTCCAGTTGGAAGAAATGATACCAAAGATAATTTTGCGTTCAAAAACGATGCAGTGGTCAATAAAAAAATGAATAGCAGTATGTAAAACATGCGGGTTGAAATTACAGACGGAGACGCAACAACTTCCAACTTTGTTCAACATTTCAAGGCTCTGATGACAAAATAGCACAGCTTCACATTTAGTGAAGAGCTCATTATAACGTGTTTAGGACTTGAAACTTGAAGTTTAAGACTTGTCAGCATAGATTTATGATAGGACCCAGATATGGTCTCGCCACTCAGCCTTCCTTTTAATTTTTACAAGCAGCCACTGATGGTATTGCAGCGAAAAAGCCTTTTCCTCATAAGTCGCCATTATGAAAGAGACGACTGCACACCTCAGAAAGCAAACAACGTTAATTATGATTAATCTTTTATCCATGGAGGTTTTATATTTATAAAACTTTCCTAGAGCCAAGAAAAGTAATTTAAAAATCTGTGACATCATCACAATGTAAAGTCTATGGGCTGAGCGGGAACTTGTGGGCGGGGTCAGCGGGAGAAACACTACTGCGTGTATTCAGTGGGCTGGATACCACGGACGTAAACCTGGAATGTAGAACACTTTTTCTGGCGTATGCACCAGATGAGCAGTTCTCATTCGACTGAATAGATGTGATCTTTGCCTCCAGTTCTATATTTTACATCCATGATTGTCAGCTTTGACTTATGAGACTTGCTTGTCTTGACTTGACAGTTGTGGCTCGTGAAACGATGACTTGTTCCCACCTCTGATAATATTACATATAATGTGATGAGGATTTCATCCATATTGTCCACCCCTGTTGGCCCATGACGTTATTAGAGAATTACTGTCTTTATGTAGCAGTCCAAAACCTGAATATCTCCTCTTGCTGCCAGTTTGTTTTGGACCTGTAACATGAAAATGGATTTCCATGACCATGTGTGCCTGTCTCCACTCCAAAACAGAAAAACAAACAACTGCCCCCTTTTGTCTCTAAGCAATAAATTCTTACACTGTTTTCTAGTTACATGAAACCATGCATTGCAATATTTGAAAAACCTGTTAAACCTTTAATAAGAGTAAAATTACTTCCTTCACTTCTTGTCACCATAGTGACAATGTTGTGCCTGATGTTTACAACAAAGAGGGATTGGTTGTGATGGTGGTGCTGGCACTCAATTTGGTTGAGAGAATGAGCCACATATTCATGTAAAACAGTACAGTAATGGTCCTGATAGAAAAAAAGAAAAAGAAATTGTCACAAAATATTCGGTTGTCCAGGTTCGATCAGCTGTTTCCACAAAAAACATTCTGTAACCAGACAGGACCCATTTAAAATTCCCTTTGCTTCCTTCTTTTTGTCCTTTGTCTCTGAATGAACCCAAATATTAACATTATATTACTTGCGATACCTCAAGGATTCTCGTTGATATTCATTAAGACAAGTAAAGCAGATTCCTAAAAAGTACAAAGTCTGTGGAGCTGTACAGTCTTGTTCAAGGTGCTGATCTTTTTCTTGAAAAGCATAAAAGTCGACATTGTGTCTTTTACTCCGCGACAGTTCCTATTTCCATAAGTCCAGGTGGTTCCACACTCATGAATACTATCCATCATTAAATTAAGAAGTGAACGTGGTGGCAAATGTGATGCTTTCCAAACGTCTGTCCTTCCGTTTTGTCTCTTTGATCCGAAAAATATGCAGAATTCAACATATAAGTTTCCCCTGCTTTCATATATTCTTTACATCATACATACAGTAATATATTAATATTCTGTAAATTTTATATATTAACCATACTCTTTTCAGTATTCTAAACAGCTCAGGTCAGTCCTACGTCGTGGTAAGACGGACCTTTCAAAAGTGTCCACAGGCGATAAGAGGCACTGTCTTGTGTTTCTAAAACCTGACTTTAAAAAAGAAATCAGAAGTCATGCTAGCAGGCCGAGTCATTGTCACAGAGAGGCAGTAAGTATCCATAGCTCGTTACTCTTTGTCCCCGTCCTCGCTGCTTCCTGCAGAAAGACAGAATGAGGCAGAGAGGATTAATGGGCACAAGTGCTCTTTACAGGCTATTAGGCACCGTTCTCCTCCAAAACGTTGGCAGATTTCTATGAAATTTGGCAAGAAAGTTTATTATCTCATTAGGGTGGTACGTTTTGCTGTAATTCAGTCTGTGGAAACATGTTGTAGCCAACGATTTCAACTTTTTCCAGACTGGGATTAAGTCTAATACAAGATTAAAGTAGCATTTTAATAGCAAGTTAGCTAAAACATGTCCATACACAAGTTGGAATTTGTCTAAATTATTAGTATTATTTCAACAATCATGGCTTAAAAGAATGTTACCTCAGACACAAAAACATGGGAAAATCTGATCTACTTTGAAAAGACTAAGTCATTAATGGGGACAACAGTTTTTTAAAAATTGATCCATTATTGAGCAAGACCACTGCAGCTGCCAGACGCAAAACTAAAGCTGCACAGTAATCCTTATAGGCGACTGCATCGTCAAAGTAAATCCTCTAAAAGTGCGTGTTTTTGCCACTGACAGGCTCAGATGTTCTTTCAAATGTCTGGCAACATAATGGAAAGGATCCCCACAGACATAGAACTTTTTTTTTAAAGAGTGAAATATATTTTGTTTAACCAGAAACAGACGTGTCATGGCTTTCTCCAAACTAACCAGACCCCCTTTACAGAAATTGTAATTTTATCCTGGTCATCCTCAGTTGTACAGAAACAAAATAAAACCCATCAAAAATGTCATGTCTCACCTTTCCACTGTTCCAACAATCATCATCTCTCATTTGGTCCAAATAAACCCTTAATTCACAGAGTTAAATGTGGAAATATCAGGAGAGGAATGAGGGGGAGGCCTGACATCAGAGAAGCAGCAGGGAGAAAGTCAGTGCAGAGCCAGAATATTTTCAGATCTAACTCTGTCAGTCCAAACCAGAGCTGGTGATTGTTGGAACAGTGGAAAGAGGAGCCAAGATAGTTTTGGTGATGATAAAATTTCTGTAAAGGGAGTTTTGATGAGTTTTTCTACTTAAACAAAACTCTTTAAAACAAGATCTCTGTACTGATCTGCACTGATCGTTTCCATATGTTGTCCGTTGACAATCTGGATTACACTGGAGTTTATTTGCTCTTTTGATGGATGCAGTGGCCTCGCTCAGTACTGGAACAATTTTAAAATTTGTTGTCCCCAACAGTCACTTAGACGCAAATAGCAGCTTTGACCGTTCGGCAAGTTTGATCTAGAAAACCATTTTCAAATCAGAGATTTGATCTGCACGTCAAAAAATCCCATCCCTAATCAAAAACACAGTGTCTGTTCTGAGGAAAAATGAGAGACTCACCTCCTACAGAGTCCATGTCAGAGTCGGAGATGTGGGTGATGGAGAAACGGGACACGGGGGAGGGGGAGACAGTGAAGCGGGAGAACTGTACAGCTGGTTTGGGGTCTGGAGCTTTGGGGACGGAGCGGGGTGGAGGGGAGTCAGATGTCGCTGAGGATGTTGGTAGAGGGAGCAGGGGAAGTCGTCTTCCCACTCGTATCCTGCACCTGAGAGAAGACAGTATTAAGATATTTAAAATTTTATATTTGATAACTGAAAGAAACAAGCAGACCTCTTTATTTACTAAAAATATGTACTCTTGTACTTACTCTCCTCTGAGATGTTTCCATCTGAAGAATCATCTGAGGCATTAACCCTTTCTTGGGACTTTCTCTGTGAACTTTGACCCTCTTTTCCTAAAGGGAGGCCATGCTCAACCAGCTCCTTAGTTGGACTTTCCTGGTGGCAGTGAAGTTCAGAAGAAGAAAATGATAAAACACTTGTTACACAGAATTAACAAAAAAAGACTGGCTTGCACTTGCATTATTTTGCTCAGTCTATCTCAAAAAGGCAGCCATTTGAAGTTTTAAAGTTCTGGTGCACCAGAATTAAATTTAACCTAGGTTTAGAGTAAAAACTAAGAGGTTTAAATTTAATCTTTCTTAATTTTAAGCTGGGTTAAAGTTAGGGTTAAAGATTAATTGTGGTGCAACCCAGCCATTTAGCTTTTTAGGTGCTAGGTGCTTTACCAGCTATTCTGTAACTCTGTCTGCCATTTGCTGTTGAGGAGGTTGTGTAGAACGGGTTTATCGAAACTTTTTCTGTTATAAATTGTTGCCTAGAGTGGCCCAGACTAAAGACCAAACTAAAACAATTAGTTAAGTGTTGTCTCACATAGCCAGACCTGTCTCCACAGTGCTGTGTCAGCGCTGGAGAACGGTTTGGCTGTGCTCATTATCATCTTGCTATAGTGGAAAAAAGACTCTGGCTTGTTTGTATTTCTTGAAGAGAAGATATGCTTGCAAAGTAATGTTGCTGGGATCTTGTTTTGGTGGAACATTTGCATGTGGGGATGTGGGCCCTAGCATTAATATGGATAAATCCCCACAGAAGAAAAGGTAATAGCTGCTAGCTTGTTTACATTTGTACCGTTAGCGACCAGGTTAGGATTAAAATAACTTATTTTGAAAATGGTAACACACAGATAGCAGAAGGGGAAGAAAATGCTGCCTGAAATAGGTAAGCAATGGCAGGCTTATATCCACAGTCTACATCCGGTAAGTCAGACCCAGTTAAAGGCTAGCTAAAAAGCTGTGTAGAGCTGCATAATTGGTGATCACTTCCATGATTTTAGCACTTTGAGTGACCTTTAAATAGTAAATGAATGAAAATATTTGAATATACCTCTTCGCCACTCACCTGATCAAACAGATAAACGGTGACATCGTCAAAAAATGACACCGTCTTCTTCTTGCGTTCAAGCTCCTCCTCTAGGTTCTCTGTTGTGAGGAGGGTCGGCATCTTGAGGAGGCTGCGCAGTTTATGGGCTTCGCTGTCGTCACTCACCACGATGGGCACTGGGTGGCACTCGTCTTCGCTCTCCTCCCGCTCTGTTCCTGCACACTATAGGTTCGCAGCTCCTCATCCGACTCGTCGCTGTCATCTGTGTCACCGTCCTCCTCGTCCGCCTCTTCGCCATCAGCCAGAGACCCTCGGCCCTCTGTTGCAGGGAGCAGAGGTGGAGGGGTGGATGGAGGTGGAGGGGAGGAAGACGAAAACCGTCTGGTACCTGCCGTGTGCTGCAAGGCCACCTCATCTTTGGGTAAAATGTGTGGGATTTCACCGTATATCCCTGATGGCCTGTTTTGAATTGTTTTGATCGGCGGTTCTTCTGTTTTTTCTAAATCTTGAACAGAGTTTTTCGTGTCTTCTGCATCCTCCTCCTCTACCTTGACACTGGAGATACAATCTCCATTCAGGGCACCAATGGCTTCTTCCATGGCCCCCACCACCTCTGCTGCCCAGTCTCCGAGGGATGAACTTTCTTCCTGAGATGGCCATTCGTCCAGCCCACCCTCTGCTATTGAAGCAGCGTCAGAAGGCTCCAGAGGTAGCCCCAGTGCCTCATCCTGGCCACACTCTTCTGTCAAGTAAGCCTCCATCTCTAGTGAAGAAGAGGAGTCTGTTCCTTCTGTTAATATGTCTGGTATTTCAAGCTTTATGTCTTTGTTGGCTACAGTGTCCTTCAGTTCTTCCTCCTCTTCATTCTTTCTTTTCTCACCCTTCTTTTCTACCATGTGCTGTTCCGTTTCTCCATTTTGCTCATCTTTTACTCCCTCTGACAGTTCTTCCCCTTCATCCCTAGACTGCCTTTCATTCTCATAGTCTGAGAAGTAGGCAGAGTCTCTGTATGGAGTCTTATCGCTCAGTGGTAAAAGGATGTGGTCGTCTGTCTGTGAGGCTCCTAAGGCCAAATCTTCACCCAGTGATGGTTCACCCTCTGTGGGCACTACTTTAGCCTCAACGTCCTGCTCCTCCAGCACCTTGTCCTCCTCCAGGCTTGTATCAAGGGTAGGTTTTCCCAGAGGTTGTTCACGGGGTTCATGAGGCTCTTTGGGTACAAACTCAGGGCTCTCATTGTTTTCTGTGTCATAGCCACTGTCCATTGCTTTAGGTGAGCTGGAAGGGTGTGAAGACGCAGGGCTGAAGCCTTCACAAGACCCGGCTGCAGATGGCAGATCCATGGAATCCATGGAGTCAGGAGTTCCTACCTGCTTCTGTAGCGACTTGAAGGCAGGAGAAGCGTTCAGCTCACTGGACTCGTCGGCGAAGATGCCTGAGGTAACGTCAGTGATATCGTCTGTGATGTCATCATCTTCGTCATCGTCACTGCAGTCGAGGATGTCAGCAAGGCTCACGCTGGAGCCTCCTCGGTCAACGCCACTATCGCCAACATGGCTCAGCTCTGACTGTGGATCTGTGAGGGCCACCATCACATGCATGTTGTCGGCAGGAGGCGGAGTGGCTTTAGTCATCGTCAGGGTCACCTCCTCTACTTTAGGCTCTGCTGGTTTTTGCATGATTGGATTTTCTTTGATTACATCCTCCCTCTTCTCTTTGAATAGTGTATCATCAAACGTGAGGTCAACATACTGCTCTCTGCTGTCCTCAGTCTTTATCAAGGCAGGTTTGGGCACAATGGGACCCCCTGGAGCCGGTGATAGATTGATCATCTCGTCATTGCTTGGGATGTCAATGACCTTATCACTGATGTAGTTGCTGTGAGTGTAACTGTGACTATAGCTTTTGTTCCTGACTAGCAATCCTGTAAGGGGGTCAACAAAGTGCGAGTGGCAGCACTCTCCAGATGCTGGCACCTGAGTCTCGCCATCATGGCACAGGTAGATGTAGGCGTTGCAGTTGTCTGAGGGCATCATTGAGTGATGTTTGCTCAGACTAAGGCAGGCACTGTTATCTTTGGCCGGGTGGGGCTCAAGATAGTCAATGGGTTTGGGTAGAGAGTGGAAGGCCAGGCTATGCTCCTCTGGCCAGGAGTCTTCAATATCTGTACTTGGCATTGTGTAGTGGAAATCTACGTAGGCATCCTGTCTGCAGCTGTGGCTCGCCCGTCTGTGGTGACCCACATTGCTATGTCGGTGTTTTGAAGGCCAAGTGTTGCAGGTGTGTCTCTCAACAAATATATCTTCTTCTTCCTCCTCTGAATCACTGTCTCTGTGCCCGATGAAGAGTGCCCCCTCTGTTTCCATGTTAATACTGACGGAGTGGCTGTTGTGCCTGTTGTGATTGGGCATAGTCTTCCTCAGAGAGCCCATCATGTCGTAGTAGCCCCCCGTCACATTCTTGCCTATGATGGAGGTCTGACTTGTGTCCAGGTATGTGTCTCTGTAGGCCTGTTGAGGCGGACTGTTTACAGAGGGCGATATACCCAGAGGGTTCTCCAACTCACCCAAGGCCTGACGCAGGCTCCTTGACCCCCAGCTTTCTCGATGATGCTCACTGGAGAGCTCACCACCAACCAGATAGTGATCTATACCCAATGGAGGCGAGTGCTCATAGTAGTAACCCCCATCTCTGTCTTTATAGGACACATAGTGACTAGACTCCCAGGGTCGTAGGGGGCTGCTGTCTGACACTTGTCCTAAAAGGGGCTCCATTGTCAGGGAGATAGCTGGACTTGAGTCATTGGAGTCGTACACATCTGACTTGTGGATGTCTGCTGACCAATAGGGAGCCATGTTCTTAGCCTGTGATGGGCAGGCCATGCACTCGCCTGAGTCAGCACTGCCGGTCAGAAAGCTCCCACTGCTGCCCTGGTAGTCTGGGCTGTAGGAGCACATGGTATACTCTGGATCAATGTTACAGTCTACTGGCTCTTCAATGCGGATGTAGTATTCACTGCTTACTGAGGGGCTATGGGCACTGAGGACAGGAAGTATGCCTGGAGCATGTAGATGTTTTGGTTGGTAGTAAGACGGAGAAACTCCATGGCTGAGATTCTCCATGGGGCAGCCTCCCACGATGCCCCCAGGTGGGTAAAATACTTCCTGACAATGATGATTGACCTGACCCAGATTATTGGAGGAGTCTGGGGCTCTGTACGATTGGTCTGCTCTGGCTTGCTCCCACTTGTACTCAAAGTTCAGGCCGTGGCTGGTCTCAGTGACCGTTAGTATGTCATCCCCGGATTCTGAGTGGTAGCCATCACCAGCTGAAAACTGCTCAAGGAGAGGGAAAGAGGAGGAGGTTGATGAGGGGTGGTCTCGTGACATTGCCGAGGCACCACGGTGGCTGTTGAATCCAGTATTAGGACGCAGAGAGTTCCATCGCCTCTCAAAGTCCTCTTCGGCCTCGCTGGCACCCTTGGCACACAGATAGCTGAGCAGCAAGTGGACTTCCTCTGCATTGGGTCTCTGATCAGGCTGGAGCCAGCAGAACTGCATCACCTCATACCTGAGGAGGTCAAACATAAGACAAACAGAAAAAGAGACAGTCATATACACAAGATATGAAAGAGAACAGATCACCAAATAATTCTGGTGCAATACATGTAATGTGTACCATTCCAACAAAAATATTTTAACTAATAAAGCTGTAATAAAATGGCTAAAAAGAAGTGTTGAGTGGAAAAGCAAAACCAGCAGGATTAACATAATAATTAGAACCAGCAAAAGAAATGCGAACCACTCATCCTGCAAAAAATTAATAGTGTTGTGCTGTGTTTTGTCCTTCTCCTGAAGGACTGTTAAAATATTTACCTCCACCAAGGAGGTTGTGTTTTTGGTGCTGTTTGTTTTTCTGTTTGCAGGATTACAGAAAAACTACTGGCCTGATTTTCATGAAATTTTGGAGCAGATCCAAATCACAGGGCAAATACACAAATTATTTTTCACTTTCATTTCATTTCATTCACTTTCGTTTGTTGTGTGTCTCACCAGCGCTCAGCCAGGGGAACTTTGAGCAGCGGTTTGGGCAGTCGAAGCTGCTGCTCCCTCACGGCGTAGGTCAGTACTTGTCTGTCCGAGTAGTGTCTGTAGGGCTGGTTGCCCAGCTCAAACAGCTCCCAGATAGTCACTCCCAGAGACCTGAGACACAGGATAACATGGACATTGTGTTGATGAAACATAGACCAGTAATCAGCAGAGAGATAGTGTATATTTATGTATATATATGTTTATATATTTGATCTTGTCCCTAAACATTTTTGTTCATCATGCTTCCTTACTGTTTTCATTCACAGACAGAGCTTTATAACTGTACAAACAGGTTTTCTCTTGTCTTATACCTTTCTCTATCTTCTTGGTTTTTGTCTTGCTGTAGCTGTTTGCCACTGACCTCATCTATCACAGTCTGAGGTCTTGACAGAGTTAGCTGTTGACACTACAATTTCAAGAGCAGAGGGCAGGCTTGGAGAAGTGGCCACAAAAAATATAAACTCTAACTTGAACTCAACATAAAAATGAAAGGAGTTCAAGACAGCTCCCCATGGGGCAAAACTCTAATCTATCTTCCATGTTTTGCCAGTTACAAGAACATTTTGTTTTGTCAATTTTCTGCAACGTGTCTTTGTTTCAAGGGAGACAGCTTCAATCTTCTTTTATGTACACTGTATTGATAAATTGTTTAATAGTATGACTGTACAAGATCTCTGTTTCTTTCAGTGCTTTCTTTTTAGAACATTAATCTTAATTTTAGCAAAATGTAACATGAATAACAGCAATTTTACAGTTTGTCCTATTTCTGGAGACAATTTAGTATAAAACAGGCCCAGTCTCTCCCTTTCTTAACTAAAAAGGCAATAAATATTTGCTTAGCAAACAAAGTATTTAGTAATTTATTCCTAAATTACAGCCTGTGAACTCATAAAACAAATTATACCAAACTGTCTGTCACAAAATTTATTGTCCTCTCTCCAAGGACAGTTCCCAAAGTTCATATTCAACTGGAAAAGAGGACATTTTATTTTATTTTGCTCCTCGACTTGGAATCAGTTGCAAAATCTTTTGGGAGCTGCAGGTACACATGGCTGTAGATGTTTTAAATGTTGAAGGATGTTTTCATATCTTTTGGAAATTTGGTTCTCAAAAAAATAAATAAATAAATAAATAAATTAAGTTAAATTAAGATTAAATTGAAAATCACAGTATTTTGAAACTATGCTGTATGCTAAGAAATCTCCCTAGAGTTTTTTTTAAGAACAAATGTGCATGCATCTTTGTGTGTGTATGTGTGTTGTTCCTACCACATGTTGCTCTGTTGGGTCTGGTCAGCCACCAGCAGGTTTCCATGCACCTCATCCACCAGCTCTGGAGCGATCCAACGCAACGGCACATACATCTGATCTGATGTCACGTAGTAATCATCCTGAAAGGAGGGATGGGTAAGTGTTAACAGGTAGACAGCAGAGGAGGACGGAAGAGAATCACATTTTGTTTGCTCTTTTGTTTATTATCTTCCCATATTGAATTCAATATTATAAAACAAGTGAATGAGCTCTGGGGAATGAAATAATCTGTGAAATCTGTAGCAGCTCACATGCTGGATCTTTTGTAACTTCATGCTCCTGGGGGACTTAGTACATAGTGACTCACTAACAAGCTTAGTTCACTTTTTTCATTAATTCATTCATGCACTGATCCAGTCAGTGTTGTCTATTAATGACTCTATGTACTGAATCTATTTCTTTCTCCAATTCCGCCAAACAATCTGAACTAATTGAATTATTTACTTTCAGACAAACAGACCTTGTACTTGGTGTGGGACAGACCATAATCTCCAATCTTCACTGAGACGTTAGCAGACAACAAGCAGTTCCTCAAAGCCAGGTCACTGGTGACAAAGGGGGTGGTGGGGGAGGAGAGTGGGAGGGGGTAAAACAGATGTTACAACTCTTCATTATATATATGTAAACATGAAATAAGACCAGAACACATCAGGAGGATCAAACTACTTGGGGCACAAATGTATTTAGAAGCTCTGTATGCAAAAATGCTTACTAATTGCAATATGACATAATAAATCGAGGGATCAGGGGAGTTCTTTTCTGCATTGTTAAACAACTATCATAGCTATCTGACTCAGGCAGAAATTATGTTCATGGATGTAGTAATATTTAAGTTTTCATCACATTGGCAAACTTCCTTCCTCACTTTCTGATGTATCACGTCATCCTGGAAGTTATAGCAACTAGCAGCTGGTGGGAAACACACACTGTTACCTTGAATAAATTATGGATTTATCCAAGGTGGATCATTGTTGGAAACATCTGGGATAAGTACACAACTCAACAAAACATATGTCTAGCGATTTTGACATTTCAGTGCAGAAATGTTACGTATTTTAGCTTTGATTTTGCCCTACAGTTCAACACTGCTATCTCTGAAAGCATGTATCAACATCAACTCCTGTCTCTGAAAAACTTGCTGCAGACTGAGTGGATGTTTGAGTAGTTCCGGAGATGAGGGGTCACCGCCTGCAACAAAATCACTGATGCTGGAGTCTGTAAGGAGCACTCAGGCAGCACCAGGATATTGTTCCAGGAAGCAACCAAGATGCAAAAAGCAGATTTGGCTGATCATAGCAAGATACTAACTGGGTCGGGTGCTATAATTTTGACATGCGTGACATTTAGCAGCCAGAGTAGCTCGCTACCTGTGTGTGAAGTTGTGTTTGTGCAGGTGCAAGAGTCCTGAGGCAATGTCACAAGCCATCCGTTGAAGAATCAGGGGCTCTGGGGTCATGGATTCTGCGGTCCTGCAGCTTCGGAGGTAACCCTTCACATCCCCCTGGACAGAGAAATAAAAGACCAGTACATTACAACCTCTGACCACTGGAGGGCAGTCTTGTCGATGTACTGTGATTAATGGGACCAAGAGTCCCTCATTCCTTGTTCAATCATGCAAATCTGGCTTCTGGCATCAGGAAACCTATTAACTAATAACCTTGGTGTCCTCAGTTTTATATGAACAATTGAAATGCTTTGGATGAACAGACCAATCTGGCCATCTGAAATCTTAGTTGTTTTTGGATTAAAATTATCTCCTTAACAGAGCCTTCATCCTCCTCCATCTTACTAATCACACTAAATTATTATCAGCTATAACAGATTTTCCTACAGAGGCATTTCTTCACTGGTTTAATATGTCTGCTGTTTAATGTTTATCTTAAAGGGGAGACTTCATCTGTGTTCTTTTCTGGGTTTTTCAGATGGAAACTCCCGGTCAGGCCTTTGCAAAAAGCAGTGACGTAGGTTACAGCACTGATGCCCTCCTCACCCCTCTCTCAGGAGGTTTATATGTAGCAATGTCATCATACAGAAACCTCTGTCAAGTCATGGTGGAAAGCATTTTGGAAGAAGAAAGAAGTATTTTGACACTAAAACATGCATACTTTAACCAAAGCTTGAATGTTCACCTTTAAGAAAGATAAGGAAAACTGAAAAGCTACCGAATGATAAATACTTGACAAAAGTGTAAATGCAACATTTTTGTTTTTGTTCCCATTTTATATGAGTTGAAGTAAAAAATCTTTCACTGTGCAAACAAAAAGTTTATTTCTCTTAAATTTTGTTCACAAATTTGTTCAAATCTGTGCTCGTGAGCACTTCTCCTTTGGCAGGATAACCTGGCTGATCTACCTTGGACTGGTCTCAATAAAAGGCCACTCTAAAACATGGCTCTGATTGGCTGATACTCCTTCTACTCCAAACAAAATCTGACAGAAAAAAACTCTTTGTGTGCACAAAGGTCTTAAATTTTTACTACAACTCTACTACAACATGGGAGCAAAAACAAAAGTATTGTGTTTCTATATTTTTATATTTATTTATTTATTTATTTATATATGGGCAGTATAAAGGTATTATTTATTCCAGGGTATTTAGAAACCCTGGAGGTATGATTTTACCGTCAGAAACACAGACCTCCTCTCTCTATTTAACTGATATAGAGACGCTGTGTTGAGGTGACGTGCTGTAGTGCACAGCATGTGCCACCAGAGGTCAGTCTCTACTGGCGATGTAAAAGGCAAGTGCGCTGAAGACGATGGCGACTATGAGTGGTGGGTATCATAGACATATAATGTGTATGTAGATGCTACATTAACTGCTTTGCCCCGCTGCTGTGATATGTCAAAGTTGTGGCCAACAACTTGTGGCTGTGTTTATACTGGATATTAAGTGCTATAATGTTTACATTTTTAAACAGACTTTTAATGTGTCATGTTATATTCAAGGGCTCATGATCTACATGGGGTGGGAAAAGAAGTTCTTTTTCTAACTTGGACCACGTGGACCGTGAACCCTTGAAAACGGTTGAGAAATGTAAACGCTTTAGTTTGTTTACTTGTATGTGTTTACAGGCCAGTCTTGACCGGACCCAAAAGTGACGGTGATGTTGATGTATAATCCAAACGCTGATGTCTAAGTATATATGTCTATGGTGGGGATGTTACAGGACTAGTAAAAAAGAAAAAAAAATGCCTGTGCCTCTGCTTGTGAGTATTTTGGGTTTTGTTCCAGGATTAAGCCAAGCCAGCCAAAATTAGGCTCACAGAACTGTAGGCTAGACAATATCATACATGTTACAATGAGTCTGCCACAACCAGCAGCTCAGCTCTCATGGTTTTATAAACCAAATACCCCAGTGAAATGTCTGTATGTCAAAACAGTTGCTGCCCAAGCCTACTAAACCCCCCAGAAAGGCAAAAAGAATGAACCTGCCCTTAAAAAAAAACCATCTGAAATTAAATCTTACTGAGAGCAATATATTTCATCAGCTCTCACCACTGTACTTTGATAACACTGTGAGTCAATTAAAAATTGACAGATATGAAGAGGCAGCAGGCCAGTTCTTAGTTCTCTGATTACTTCAATATCACCACAAATATTAGTGTTAAATCTTCTGAACTAATCAATCCCGTGGAGCTGAAGGTGGATTTTAGGCTGCAGTTTGACAAGTTTGACAAGTACAAGTGTAGCATGACTTATTGGTAAGTTTGGGCTCGCCTGCCAAATATTTACAGTAGCTGCCAAGAATGTTTCTATTGCCAAATGTAATTAAGAGAAAAATCCCATAAACTACATATTATAAGAAGTTTCTAATCCATTTAATGTAGTGAATGGGTTACAGGATATAATGCAGACTTTAAATTTGAAGCAAAGGTCAAAGAATTGACAGGGGCTTCCATAAACTACAGCACATATCTCATACTAAAGATCATTTCAATACACTTTATGTACCAAAAATGGTACAGCCTAATATAAAAACACTTAGCGGCAAAGGCACATTCACGCCACAGCGATTTTATTATAATATTAAAATCCTTAAATGGAATGACAGACTTCCAGCAGGGAATCACAGCAGGGTTCTGGCAGCACTCCTTTCACATTCATCCACTTGGCACTTGGTGTGTATTAACTTCAGATGTGACTTAATCTCTTTCACACATACTTTAAGCTGTTCTCCCCACACCTGGCCTGTGGGTTTGGATGGATACTCACGAGTGGGCAAAACTCCATCACCAGCAGGTAGGGAGTGACTTCAGTGCACTGGGCCAAACACTGCACCAGAGCATGGTGCTGGAGGGTACTGGGGAGCAGAGGAAGGGAGGAAGAGCATGAGATCATTTTGCAGCACAGCACAAGGCAGAAAATTAGTTTTGGCACATAGTAGAATGACATTAAAACATTCTGAGAGACCCACACTGACATTAATTATGAAAATTCATACTGTATATTGACAATATTTGAAAAAAATATGCCGCAGTAACAGATGAATACAGCTGCATGACCATTTGCTAACAAGTCTAGCTTTTTAGCTAAATGGATACTGCAGCAGACTGCGTTATGAGAAGTCTCTGGTTCAATTCCCAGTCTACACATCCCTTGAGGTTTCAACCTTAGGCTCTTTAGGGTGGGCTCTAACCAAGCTCAGATGTCACACCTTAAATGATGCCATTATTATACAACAATTCTAAAAAATATATTAAACAGTTCATTTGAGAGTTGTTTAACTTGTGCATTGCATGCATCCATGCAAGTTTAGTATAACATTTCTTCTACAAGTAGCAGTGGTAAAATGTAGCCTGCTTCAGGAAGTCAAAGTACTAATTGTGAAGAATGTTCCCTTCCTTATGTGTTATGAAAATCCCCAAAATTGAAGATACTAAAACAGTTGAACACCAGGAAAATTTCAGCTTCTCAGTTTGTTTATTTATGAGCCTAAAAAAGCTATAAAAAGAGCTTTTGAAAAGCAGCAAACTCACTGCTTGCATGCATCTCCCAGCTGAAACTACAACAGGAGGCGTGAGCTGTACTATTGGACTTTTGCCTAGGATTGGCTGGAGCTAGCTGGTTAGCATGCTAACTTCAGTAGATATCTCTGCAACACAACAGACATCTTTGACATAATATCAAAATGTTATCTCTTCATATTCTGTTGATAATATAGTTAATATAATATAGTTGCTGACAGAGACAAACAGACAGACAGATGACAGAGGTAAATGTTTACCGGTAAGGCTGTGCTTCCTCCAGGAAGTGCATCTGGTCCTGCACGCTAGCGCTGGCTTTGAGTTCCTTCACCACCACCTGGGTGGTATTTAGGCCTGCATTCACCTCCCCCAGCAGAACCTGAAACGGTACAGATAGAGACATATACGCACAGGGAAGACAGATGGATAGATAGACAGACAGACCGACAGACAGACATTTACACCCAAATAAACCCATGAAGCATGGAGTGGGAGTGACCAGACAGACAAGAAGACACAAAGCAGTTACACAGGAGTTCAGCAAAAGAGAATTCAAAGACAATAAAAAGGCAAAAAAATGCAGACAAACACATAGACAGATGGACATACCCAGTCAAGGTACACAAGGATGGAGAGGATGGATGTGTATTCATGAGTGAAGAGTATGAGTTGGAAAAGGAGGAGAAATGGACAAAGAAACAGAGGGAGAGAGAGCGACAACAACATGTTATCTGGTTGTAAAAACACGATACAGCACCACATGGTTCAGCCTGCAGCAGAGGGCTATTACTTTGACATTTTTACCGGCGTAAAATTTGTTCCCAAGGGCTAAGTCTATCACTTCTGGGACAAGTGGACATCAAAGGCTCGAGGATCAGGCTGGCATTACACACTCAGACATTACAGGTAACTCAGCATGTCGGCCATATTTAACTGACTCCATTCTAAACACGGCTGGGATCACAGCAAAGACTAACAACCGTGATGTGAGACTCACTGATGCTGCGTTTCATCTACCAGGCAGGTAGCTGCAGGGACAGCAGGAGCAGCTGTCAAAACCACCAGCAGGAAGTTATGAAGATTGAAGTGTCAGAAGTGGGCTTACCTTCCCGAACCAGCCATTCCCGATCTCTTTCAGGTAGAGAAGACTGTGGCGGCCGAGATCTGTGGATTTCAGGAGTTGGACTGGAGGAAAACAAACAAAG
The DNA here is from genome assembly GCA_034769285.1 of Lutjanus argentimaculatus. NCBI lineage: Eukaryota > Metazoa > Chordata > Actinopteri > Lutjaniformes > Lutjanidae > Lutjanus > Lutjanus argentimaculatus. The sequence continues at coordinate 516,983 of JAWZSL010000016.1, forward strand.
AGGAAAAGGTGTTATAGTGATAGATAATTCTACAACCTAGTGGGCACAGGCCCAGGGGCCCAAAGGGTCAGGGGGCCCCATGGACTTCACCTGCAAAGTTTCACTCAAAGAGGCACAAAACTACTACAAAGAGACACAAAATGACTGGAAAGAGACACAAATTAACTACTAAGCAATGCAAAATTACTAAAGAGATGTAAAATAAGTACACAGAGACACAGTGCAACCACAAAGACAAACAAAACAACCACTAAGAAAACAAAAAAACAACACAAAATGACCACAAAGAGAGACACAAAACTAGAGAAAGGTGCCTAACAACTACAAAGAGACACTAAATGACCACGAAATGGTGCAAAACAACTAGGATGGAGTGTATAGCATCTACAGAGAGAGGCAAAACATTGTCTCATAATCCGTCCATGACCATCAGACTTTGATGTTGTTGTGGTCTTTACAAATCCAGCTGTTTGGCTCAAAATCACATTACGCTACATTACAGATAACTATTCTACAAACAGTTCTAATGTGTTTCAGCAGTGTGAATGTGGCTGTTCCACCATTCCAGACAGGCATTCCAGGTTCTCATTCATTTCCATGTGATATGAAATTATGATATTAACAAACTCTAAAAACTTGCTTGAACTGTTTAATCTATCTCACTGAACATCACGTCTGCATTATTTTTGATCAAAATTACAGGATAATAAGTATTTTCAAATAATTCCACACTAAGTGTCATTATCACACAACAATAACAACACTGACAGATATTAATGCAGGTTTGATTGTTTATTCTGATAGATTAATCTACTCAAGCGAGCTCAAGCAATTAGCAATGCTAATTTTCAAACCAAATGAAAATGGATGGAAACCAATACTTGGAACAAAAGGAAACAATATATTTAAAAATATCTACAACAGTTTAACATACATTTAGAAATAGTCAATGAAAATGTCAAGTAAATAACTTGAAACTGAACTGGCTCTGACACGGTCCTGTCAGCTATTTCACGTTAAACACAAAAGATCTTTTGCTGCCTTAATTTATAAGATTTACTTCCCTTCTACATTCTTTCACGTGTCCTTTCATGGTCAGTTCTTCATCTGACAAAAAGTCTTTTCTGCTTTTTTATGCTAAGTTAGAAGCCTGTTTTTCTACAAGAGACAATAGTGGCTCATATGCACTGAAGAGGAGGCCAACCTTCATCATGGTTCGCAACATTTTCATTAGCATTAGACAAAAACAACTAATTAGAAGGTGAACATAAATAAAACACATCTCATGTGTCTGTAACAACAAAAAAAAAAACATGTAATGATGATCTGGGATTTATTTCACAATAATGACCTGCTCACTGCACATTATCCCTTTCTAAACAGATTGTGATCATACACACAGGCACAATAGTTTCCGACAATACAAAAACAAGACATGATATTTTCGGTCATATGGAAGTGAATCAAAGCTCTTAATGATATAGAATGAACATTAGCTCATATAACAAATATAAGATAGCAGAACGCACCATATCCAGGTTCTTAAGTGGCTACTGTAGAATCCATCCTCTGTCCGATCGATTGTTATTAACTCTTTCTAAAATGAAATATCCCAACATGCCAGTGGATGTTGCACATGCTCTCTGAGTAAACAGATGTAACTCCACTCTTAACTCTTATTCTATATTGAACTGATTCTGGCACCGATCTGTCTGACTGTCCTCTAACCCCCGATGCATCTCCGTCCCCTGATGACCCGAGTCCTTCCTGCCTGCCGAACACGCCCAACCGTCCTGTCCCAGCTCAGCCAAATGAAACGGGACTGACAGCAACAGCCCCCCCCTAACCCTCCGCTCTCTGCTACCCTTCACCATCCATCCCTTTCTTTCTCTCTCCGTATCTCCCACGATGACACTTAGATTCTGGGCGTAGAGGCAGACAGACAGGTCTTTGTGGTGCTGTCGTCCCCCTCCAGACTGCCACACAGTCCAGTCACTGTGTGGAGGCCATATTGGACACCCCTGTCTCTTTCCCCAGACTGGTCATTCCTTACACCCACTCACGCTCTCTACAGCCTAAAGCAGAATAACCACCATTGTCTGGATGCTTAGGGGCAGCATGGCACCAGTTAGGACCAGTTAGTACACACACACTGGGGCTATTATCCACCAGCTCCATGACACAGGAATGGACTGAGTACTGGCGATAACAGTGGCAAGCAAATGGTCCCACCTACGCCATCATGTCAACCTCAAATATTCATAATTCTGATGGAACAATGAGAGGAGGATAATACATTCAGAGATCAAAAACTAAATTCTCAAAAACTCTACTATAATATTTCTTATCTTATTGTCTGTTTCTCAGCAGGATGTTTGAAAAGAACTTGCAGATTGCAATGAAATTTTGTAGGAAAACACGTCCATAGGGCAGGAAACAAGTGATAGGCCGTGAGTTTGGCATTATCGGAGTCGCCATCTTCTTTTTTTGCGACCAGAGCATTTGCAGCACCGATGTGAGTGTGGAGCTGGTGGGTGACGCACTACAACTTGGGTGGTGTTTGATTTGGGCTTGTCCATTCAGTAGCAAATAAGAGCAACCTGCCTGGTCGTGATCTTTCTCATATAACAAGTAAACAGTCGCTAAAATATGTTTGAAGCCATTTTAAGTGAGAAATAGGCAACTTGGTAACAGAATCTTGATCCATATTTGATTAGCGCTGTCTTGACAGTTTGATCTGAGTTTCGTGAGCCTCGTGTGTGGCACTGCACTAAGAATAACACATCACTCACATGGTAGCCCCATCCTAAAGCATACCCTGCTTTATGGTCTATTTTACTAAAAACAGTATCATTATTTACAAAATGAACGTCATGCTGTATTGAAGAAGACTTGAAACTAACAATTGACACCATAAACTCATTAGGAAACTGTTTACTGAAGTCATAAATCAAGTGAGAAGTCCGCTCATTTTCTCATAAGACTCCATTCAATCAGACTTCTTTTTGCAACCAGTGTAGATGCCCCCTGCTGGTCATTCGATAGAATACACTGGCTTTACTTTTTTAGACTCTGTCCACTTTGTCTACTGAGGTCAAAACTGTTATTTATTCACATTCTGTTGATTATTTTAGTTAATTCATGAATGTTTTAAACTAAAATTCCTACATAATGTACCTTTAATGTTGTAATGCAGAGTGTTTTTTAACATTTTCACTGTTGTTTCAATAACTACTTCAATTACATGATTGACAACAACCTTGGCAGAAGAATATACACTCACTTAATGCTTTCTAATTTTTAATTTCTTTTCTAAAACACCCACTGCAACAAACTGAACATACCCCGATTACCCCCGGGTAAGTTCTAAGATCTCTTTACAGCCAATACACTAACTCAATTTCCATTTGACAACACTGTCTGGTCGCGTCTAAGCTGTGAGCTGCTGAGCATCCCTCGCTATAGTAGCCAGGAAGTCTTTAGTGAGATGCACAGCGGCTAAATCACTCAGAGCCTAATGGAATTCACATTATGCTCTTCCAGTCCAGTGCATCCTCGTCTAGTCTCTGCTGAGGTGCTGAGCTGCAGTGCTGTCCTTGGACAATCATTTAAATTCACTTATGACGTTTGCCCCCTCTTGTTATGTAACTCGAGTAGAAGTGGTCGCACGGCGAGGTCGATGCCTGTGAGTGAGATTTTAAGTGTTTGTTGTTAGGATGCATGGAGGACATGTTTGTGGGAGGAAATTTCAACATGCGTGTGTTTACACGAACGTGAGGTCATGAGACTCTTTTTGTGTGTTTACACGTGTGTAGCTCTTCGTATGTCCTCTCTGAGTGGGTGTGAGCCCCATTAGTTTTTGCAGAGCAGCCTGCAGCACAGAACAGCTGCATCAGGGCGGGTCCTGCATGGGGACTGAGCCACAGACTGAGCCAAGCTCTTACAGTGTAGTGTCTCATTAGGAACTCCACCTATCCACATAGTCTTTTGACAGCCCCAGTGCTCAGCAGGATGACAGAGGAGATGGGAACATCAGCTGAAAGTAAGCAGACTTTCTCATAGCTGCTAAGTACTTCAACTCCACATCTACCTCAGCTCTCAGGAATCATTAGAGATCCGAAATCTGAGCCCTGCACCCACACTGTGTATAGCTAAAAGCAACCTGAAGACGTTTTTATTCACTTTCTAATAAAACATGTTTTAACCTTAATAACTGCTGTTCCTGCGTATTAATTTTCTTCTCCTTTCTGTTGTTTTAGTGCCTGTGTGCTGAGATTCATACTTGTTCTTTAGTTTTAATATTTAATCACCCCCTAAAGCACTTTAAACTGCATTTGTATGAAGTGCAAATAAACTTGAACTTCAACTTGAAGACAGCTGTAGAAAAAGAAAACAGCAGCTAAAAAAATAAGATGAATGATTAAAAAAATATAGTATACGAAGGGAAATGTATTCGTAGAGTATGATGGATCCGTTTCAGCCATTCCATTTCTCATTAAAAACAAAAATCAATTTCCCCTCATGATGTCACTGGGTGAGGCAGTCCTGAAGGTGCAGTAATGAATCCCTGACCTCTGCCACTACTCTAATACCATATGGTTTCTATTATTCACACAACACAAAGCACATGTTAAAAGGCCAGTTAAGTTAAATCACAGAACAAAGTGAGAAACTGCTTCTCACTCTCTTACCCCAAGTGGTATCGATGCAGATTTTTGTGGTGTGGAGACATTCTCCTCTGAAACTTTTCCCACCAGGATTTCATTCTTTGTTTTTTCAATGCATTGAGAAATGCAAATAAAATTCCATTAACTGTCCTCATATTGACCAAGAGTAAGTTAGAAAATACATTCTTTGTTGTTTGGGTGACACAAACACCTCTTATTGTTTGCCCTTTATACACTGCCTATTTAAAGGGATAGTTCAGATTTCTTGAGGTGGGGTTGTATGAGGTATTCAGTCAGTGTAGACATAGTAGATGGCTATCAACACACCCCCAGTTTAGAGAAGCAGCAGGAGTACTGGTGTAGGAAGCTTAGCAATGTACTGCTGTGAACAGGGTCAGCATGCAACAAACTAGGCCCTGAAAAAACTTACTGTGTGACTTCAGTGTTTTAAAGAGTTAGTTTGAATTCACAGAAGTCAAGCAATAACCTGTCGATCACTCTTTTCCTACAGAAAACTGCCTTTATATAAGCCAAACATTTCTCTTGCCAAAGCAACCAGACTCCTTGGGCAAAAACAGTAGTTTTACCTCGTAAAACACAGGAGTTGTTGGTCTACCGCTGCCTAAATCCGTTTGTTTGTGTTATTGTGTCACTCCCGTGTTCTGTGAGTAATTTTACCTCACGCTTCCTCCACCAGTTGGTTTGTTTGTGGTATTGTGTTACTTCTTTCAATCCAAGCTCAACGCTGAAGTTACACAATAAAACAAACAAACCAATTGAGGCAGTGGTAGACCAACAACTCTTGTGTTATATGAGGTAAAATGACTGTTTTTGCCAAAGGAGTCTTGTTGCTTTGGCAAGAGTGATATTTTGGCTTATATAAAGGCAGTTCCTGTAGGAAAAGAGTGACTGACAGCAAGGTAACGTGGCAGAAATATTCTAAATGTAGGATATTCTTAAAATGATAATGATTTTTTTAGGTGGCTCAAATATGTTTTGTTGCTGACCCTGTCCACAGCAGTACACTGTTTAGCTTCCTACACTGGTACTACTGCTGCTTCTCCAAACTGGGGATGTGCCGACCACTTTCTCCTGTAGGTAATACCCTGACTATGGATAAGTATCTCATACAACCACACCAAAAAAAAATCCAAACTGTCCCTTTAACCTCACTTCTATGGACTTCTATGGATTTCTTTTTTTCCAAAACATCACTAGGGTTAAGTTAGAAAATATATTTCTTGTCATTTGAGTGAAACAAACCCTTTTCTATTTTTATTGTGGGTCAAACTGTGAATGTAAAACACCAACCAAACATTCATAATTACTTCTCTTTGAGCTTTGATGCAGACTGATCCCTGTCCCTGGATTAACTGCGTGGGCATGATCCATTAAGTCTCACCACACTCCAGTGTCATAAGTTTATCAGGCAGCATCAGCCCATTAACGCACAACAACCACCATTGTCACGTAGTCGCAGAAGGAGAGAAAGGAAGCGACAGAGTGAGCGATGAATATTCTCACTGGGGTTTTGTGCTCTCGCATGCCTGACATTCCAACAAGCAGCAGTGTAGGCTGGCCGCCTGGACGTGATTATGCAACAGGCAGATGTTTGTGGGAGAGAGTGAAAGTTAAAGAGCACAGAGTTCATTCTGTGGGGACCTGCAGTGAGGGATTGTGGGATAGGTGGAGGCCCAGCTGACTGAGGCCAGCATCAGGGCGGTGTTCACTCTGGGACAAACTTTGATACACGGCTCTCCTCGCTCCCTCTTACATTACTCTCACACCCTTGAAATGTACTTGCATGTGTAAGGCTCTGGCACTTTTACAAAGCTGTTGCAAGGCTTACATCAGTTTGCAGCAAACAACTGAAGGTGTAAATTACGAACCACTGACAAACCGTCAAAAGTGATATCAGGACTGGATATTATTTGACCACTCATTCATCTCATATTTTATCGGGGCAAACGTGTAAATCTTTTTAAATGCAGAGTGGGGATTTCACAGATTTTACTGAGTGAAAAAAAGGAAATTGAACTGGAGTTCAACCTCTTGAGCACACAATTTTTACTTTGAAGAGATACTCAGATTATTTGAAGTGGGGTTGTATGAGGTACTTCTCCATAGTCAGTATATTACTCACGGTAGATGTCGGCCAAGAAGAGCACCAACAGGGAAGCTAAGCAATGTTCTGCTGTAGACAGAGTCAACAGCAAAGATGTATTTAAGCCTCTAAAGATGGGACCCGACGGATTCGAGTTGGGTCGGGCCTTATTTCTCACATATTTCACAGGCTCATGTCAGGTTCAGGCTGTACTATATTTATTTATTTATTTATTTTCATTTTTCTCCTCAATTTAGTAATTCCCTGCATATATTGTCCCTGTCAGTAAAAACTCCTACTGTTTGGTGCATAGAGCAAAGCTTGTAAAGAAAAATGCCGGGCTGTAACAGGATGGGGCTGAAATATGCTCATGAGGGTCGGGTTCGGGTCGGTTTCAGACTGACATTTGTCGGCATTGGGCCTTGACGGGTTCAACTTTTCAGGCACAATTAAAACACTAGTTTAAGTGCACACTATATTTAGAATATTTTCACCGCTTTACCTTGCCATCAGTCAGCTTTTTCCAACAGGAAACTGCTGTGATATGAGCTAAATATTGCTGTTTCCAAAGCAACGTCTCCTGTTTTTATTTCTCAGAAGATGGGAGTTGCTGGTCTACTGCTGCCTTGATTGGTTAGTTTGGTGTTTTTAAGGGTTAGTTCTTATTCACCAAAGTCACACAAACTAATCGACCCTACTTCAATCCATTAAACCTCTTGAACACTCACTTTTCCCTTCAAATATCCCTATATAATTCTTTAAAACTCAAGACTTCATTTGTTTTCATGGCTGCACCATCACAAATGTAAATATTGGCTGTATGAATCATTTTAGTTTTTAATTACCCAAAACTTGACCCAACCTTTTTTCACATTTCTGTGAAACTGTTACCTGCTTGGCTGCAGACATTTACAGCAGATCGAAAGTTCAAGAGGCTAAATTTGACTGAAGTGACTCACCTGACCGAGCAGGTTGCTTAGCGACCGGCAGGGACACCTCTGTGAGCGGTAGGATGTAGACGTCCGGGCTGCCCTGGGAGGCCGGCGAGGCCAAGGTGGACATGTCTGCATGGTACTCTTCCCCGTCCACATTCTTGAATTCCTGGAAAACAGAGAGAGAGAGACACACAAACACATGAAGAGATCAAAGGTCATGCAAAGAAACAGGCTGCTTGCATTAGACTGGCAGCTTGTTGGGTAACACGCAAGGTCACAAATGTGAAGACATGAATGATGCAATATTGGAAAGAAACCTCATAAGCATGCCTTACCCTGCCTTTAGGGCCACTGTAAAGCATGTAATGCAAACATATCTCTGTGCAATATGTAATATTTGACTGCAATGATGCACATATAGGTAGAAAGTGATAGAAAATGTTACGTAAAAACACAATCCAAAGTCGATGATATTTTGGCTCGACCCCCGAAGCAGAAATAAGATAAACTGAGGCAAGCTGTCCTGGCTCGGACTGTGTTTCCCTGAGCTGTTTGTGAGACTGTTTGGAACACCACAGCGTAAACAAAGCCAGTGTGATTTATCCAAAGATTATTTGTACTAAGATTACATGTGTCTCAATCCTCTACTTCGCAATTAAGCCTGATGATTTTAGTGCTGAGATGCTGGAAGCATCAGAGCAAAGCCTGGAGAGAAGAAAAGCTTCTGTGACTCATTCTCACTCAGCAAGAATGTTTTGTTTTTTCAAGATTTGGAAATATAATTTTAATTATTTTCATATCAAAATTAACAATGAGCATATTCGCAAAATAATGTGAAAGGGAAAATGACTTTTGACTTGATTTTGCAGGCCAAAAATGTCACCAAACAACAAACAAAAGTGATGAGTATCTGTTAAGAATATTAATGTTGCATTCAGGTGCTCCTAGGATGGTCCCATTTTCCCAAGTTGGGAAGTCAGTGTTCTGACTTTGGTGTGTTCATGACCTTTTAAGCCGTAATGTGGAAACAACATGGACACCACAAAGTTTACTTGACTTGTTAGGAGGGTAACTGCTAAAAACTAACTTTTCTAACTAATCTAGGTCACTCTACGTGAACAGCAACCAACAGTTATAATTTGATAACATATTACAAATTGCATATGAGCAAAAACTTGATATGTAATATGTGAATTAATAAAAAGTTATTAACCAAACATTCACTTATCTTGGCAAATTGTGTACCAAAATTTTCTCTGACTTTCTAAGCTGTTTTTCCAATTTGATGGAGTCTTCATGTGAATTTTCCCAGTCTGGAACAAATTTTGCAATTATTCCAACATCACATGAATGCAGGATGAAAACCATGGCTTTCAAATTCAAGTGGCTGCAAAAGACATGTTCATAACTGTCCAACATTACAAAAAAAGTGACTTCTTTGTAGGAAAAGAGAGGGATGAAATAGCTGTCCATATATTTTTTTTTGCTGAATACCAGCATCTTTTTTTCTTTTGTTCCTGATGAGGAGAAAGCGTTTTATGGGCCACTCTAAGTGTTTTGAGTTGAAAATCTCTGAGCTTTTCAGAGAGGTAACCAATCATATATTAGATGGGGATGTATGCTGGAAAGCCGAGACTCGACTCATGTCTGTACAGGAGCTGAGTCGTTTTTAAAAACGTCTGTGTGTTCAACTCTCAGTACTTTTGTAGCCTCTTGTAGGCCTGTGTGAGACTCTGTGTTTTATAAGTTTAGCTTCTCTCCTGCGCTGCTGTTTGTACTTTCAGGTGTCTCCTTCATTTTACTGTTTCAAATTCGCTTTCAGCTGATAGGAGTCTTGTTATTGTTGTTGAAAATAATCATTTCCTCATTTTGCTGCCTCATAATAAAAGCTTTTAGATGACAAAATATCGACTTTTACTGTGAAAAATTTATAGGAAATGGCATGTGGTTAACCAGCATTTTACAGCTGCTGGACTCAAGATGAGCCCATAACATGACACACTTTCCAGCGGTCCAGATGCAAATCCCCACCTCACTGGGCTGACACGCCAAGTCAAAGTGAGGCAGTACATCTTCCAGTTGGTGCTCACAGTGAAAAAATGTCAAGCAAATAGATACAAATGAATGATGAAAACCAAAGAGGAGGGTGATGCTAGACTGTGCACCAGTGGCGGCCTGCCAGCGCCTTTGCCCCCCCCCCCCCCCCCAAAAAAAAAGGAAAAGAGAAAAGAAAAAAAGCTACGTGGACGTGGGCCTTATGTTAAATCACCATGTAATACGAACCAGCTCTTACTACCTGATAGTCAATTCATGTATCTTTTTTTCTTGCTCTGTTTAAAAAAAATGTTTTCATTTGATGGATCGACACAGTGGGTGGAGCAAGCGAAGAACTGCTCTGCAATCATGTAATTGCTTTTGAAATGAGACTATTCATAATTTCCATATCATTACTGCTTGAAAACTAGGTTGCTTGGATTAAGACTAACATTTAATTGTTAGCATTTAGACGTAATAATGTGTAAAGAAACGAGCTACGTATTTTAGAACATTCTAGTTTTTGAAAATCCCTTTGAAGCACGCTGCAGGTTCTCATGGATTTATGTCTGTTATATGAGTTTTCTAAGTTAGAGTGTAACACTGAGGTCTGGGCTGGGTGAGCAGTGAAAGATTCCTTCTGTCCGCTGAGCACAGAGACACATCGCAGGATGAAGCAGAGGATGAAGAGGGGAGGGAGTTGGCCGCATTCACAGACCGGATGTCAGAATAAAAGTCCCTTAGTTGGGAGCTGGAGAACAGCGGGGTCCCAACGCTGGAAAAATGTGACCTGCTGCAGCCCTCTGCAACACCCACACAAACACACACACACACACACACCACACACACACACACACACATCCATGCACACACACATAAACACCTCCATCTCTCACTTCATCCTGTCCCCCAAGAATGTGAGCACACACACACATACACACAGACACACACACACACACAAAACACTCCCTCAGCCCCATATCCAGATCTTCACACGGCCTCGCTCGCCCTCCCATTCAACATGTGGTTTCACTCTCGACATCACACACAACACACACACACACACACACACCAACATTTACTGTACAGAAAAACTATATTATCTCTCTTTTCCCATGGGTCCTGCAGTGAAAGATGTCAAAACTAAGCCTGCAAGTAATGAACATTTTTTAATCGAACAATTAATCCCTTAATGAATAAAAAGGAATAATAATACTAACAGTAATAGAAAAAAAACTATTACAGTCAGTGTTGTTTATGCATATTGTTGCTTTTGATGATGGGTGAACAAAACGCATCCGTTTGCAACTAATGAACCTGAATGTCGTTAACTCTCACAGGAGACAAGCACTGTGTTTTACAGTAGCCGGCGTGGCTGACGCAACTGCCAATTCAGCTACTCTAGGCTGGTGAATCCATGACCCGCCCAACTCTGCCTCTGATTGGCTGGTGCTTGTTACCTCCATTTGTTGGATTGGTTTAGGCATGAGGAGTGAGACTGGTTAGGGTAAGAATATCAGGGTAAGCCAATCAGAGGCAGAGTAGGCCATAGAGATGCACCCGAATCTGAATATGTTATTCAGGAAAGCACAAATAATGTGATGGAAACAAATATTTATTTATTTAATATTATTATACTGAAAGAATCAGTTTCATGATCATTTCAGCATAGTTTAAAAAGGCTACATCTGATTTAATGCACCAAAGATTATTCCCTTCAACTGAAGGATATTTTTACATACTTGTTTATCTTTACTGCCAAGTTTCTATTCCCAAAGAAAAACAGAATCATTTGATTTATAAAACATTTCTTTCAATGAGTAATTTTTCAGTATCCCCCAGTTAAGAGGGAGGTGGTGGTGTGGTGGGCTTCAGACAGTCATAAAACTTAGTTTAGTATGAGAATGCAGTGATGTGTTTCATAATGAATTATTTGCTGATATTAAATTCTTTTGATGTTTTGAAGGCACAACAGCTGCATTGAACATCAGGTTAGAACATAAAACATCTGCCTAATTTGACTTCTGGCATAAACCGCGCAGACTGCAGGTCTTCTGTTCGAATACAGATACAAAAGCAAATAATTTTGTTGGTTGAACAGATCCAGATAATGACATCTCTATGCACCTCTAGTAGGGTGGGTCATGCCTTCACCATCTTAGGAGAACAAATAATGCTACAGGTACTGCTGAAACCAGTTCAAACAAATATTTGACTGAGATTTATGAATAAATCAGCCCTGATTCCAATGGAAAATATCTAATGTCGATGCAAATTGTGCTGCCGGGTCTGAAACCTACACTTGGCAATAAAATCTGATTCTGAATAACAAAGTCTGAACATTAGCCACATCGGAAACAAATTTGAAACAACACCTTGTAAGAATTACAAGTAATTACAATTAAGTGAATGATGATCACAAGAAATCATGAGCAAATGGTAAAATCGCAAGCCAAAACAAGCAAAGTTCCTCCACCCAAGAGATGAAGAGATAAACATGAACTTGCTCATTTTTTTGGGACTGTGAACTTAGTTTGGCACTGTGAACTTCATTTTAATCTGCATGTCTGAGCTAGCGCTTGTGAAATGTGAACTTGTACGACACTGATTACAATTGCCCATAATGCAAGGTGAAGTCTTCAAATTGTTTTGTCGGACCAACCGTGCAAAAATCAAAGATGGTACAATGACATAATCACAAGCAGGGTAGGGCGTGTCATGTCTTCACCGTCCACGGAAAAAAATATGTCGCTACCAGTATGGCTCAAGCCAGTCCATATGAATATTTCAAGGCTTTTTTTAATGAACAAATATACAAACAAATATAAATTGCAAAAGAAAAATCTCACATTTTATGCAAATTGTGCCCGCTGGGTCTGAAAAAATAAGTCAGCATATCAACCACATTGGCAACAAAGTTGAAATGACACGTCAAGTTGAAGGATCTAACCAATCTTGGGAAATATCTGCAAGTGAATGATGATCACAAGAAATCATTAACAAAGGGTAAGACCATGAGCCAACTGCCACAAAGCTCCTCCGCCCAAATCAATCTCACAGCATTTTGTAAAGGACGAGTAAACAGACTTGTACTGGACTACACTGTAGGAGAAAACAGAGGAAATGGACGTGAAATAGGTCATTTTAAACTGTGTGAACACTGAACTTTGAGCTAGCTCTTGTGAAGTGTAAACTTGCCCAACACTGATTACAGTTCCCCAGAATTATGTCTTCACATTGTTTTGTCGGGCCAAAAGTCCAAAAGTCAAAAATAGCATAAAGACAAAGGCAGCAAATCGTCACATTTGATTAGCTGAAACCACAGAATATTTTTAGCCATTTTTGCTTAATAAAATATTTTTTTTGGTTGATCAATTAATCAGTCAATTGTATTCAAAATGTTTCAATAAAGCATGCTTAAAAACAGAAAAACAGAAATATGTGACTTGATGACAGAAACCGATTGCAGTAATTTCATTTTTAAGTGGTCCAATTAACTTTTTCAAATATTAACAGATCAACATTTGCTTTGTCCTTTTAATCTCTGTTTCCATCTTAATACCAAAAGCACAGTCACCTCCTGCTGGTAAAATAAGCAGCACAAGTGTTACTGTGCCTCCACAGCATCTCCAGTTATCTTACCTGTCCACAGAGTCCACAGGTGAGGATGACATGCCAAACGCCCTCAGCATCTCAACTCTTTCTGGTTTTCTCACACACACCCATAAAAACACACACGCACACACACCCAGTGGCCCCTCAGGGGTCCCATTTGTGTGAAGGGTGCAGGGCAGCAGGAGGGTGGTGGTGCCAGGAGGAGCGGCAGCATCACTCTGCGGAGAGAGTCTCATTGTTGAGTCCAGAGAGGAGCAGAGGAGGAGGAGGAGGAGGAGGAGGAGGAGGAAGAGGCTTTGTAGCTGACCACTGACTGTCCCCAGGATCTGCTGCTGCTGCTGCTGGGGATGGAGGGATCATGGAGGGAGAGAGAACGAAAAAAAGGGGGATGGGGGAGGGGGGAGAGGAAGAAGGAGGAGCACCACCACCATCTCCCAGTTCACAGGCGAGACCGAACCTGCTGCTGTCTCATGAGGGAGACGAGAGAAATCGAGCCCCCTCAAAAATGTGAGGGAGAAAAATACAAGTGGGAGGAGGAGGGGGGAGGAGAGGGGAGGAGGGGTGAGGGGGGTTCACATACTATACATGTGACATCACTCGCTCTCTTCCTCTCTTTTCCTCTCTCTTTCCCAAAAGCCAAAGAACATCTGCAGGGCAGTCCCCTTCCCCTCTAAACCCAGAAAACACACAGACACTTTTTGTTGTCTCTATACTTGTGAGGACAGTCCACTTTCATTCCTGACCCCTGAACCTGACATTTAACTTCATCACTGCAACACTTAACCTTAAGCTGATCCAAGTCCAAGTCTTAACCCTTAAACTTAACCCTTGCTCCCAGTTTAAACTGACCACAGATTCTTTATTTTAACCCTACACAGCTGGAAGTTTGCAGTCAAGCGTTCAGTTACAATAATTAGGCAACAGAAACCCTGACTATTATACCATAAAAGCTCTTTAAACTTTTTATATTAAATTAAGGGAGGCTGTGTATATAATAAATAATATTAAATCTTAGAATATGGGCCTTAAAAACAAATTGCTTGCCCAAATGTTGCTTTTGAGTCTCAGTCCTCTCTTGTTTTAATGGGGTTTTAATAAAATTCAGAGACTAAATTCAAAGATTTAAGCAGAGGTGTAGTGACGCCGGAGGAAATAGAATATTCCCAGTTTGGTTTGCATAATTTGTGTAAATCCACGTACATTTTTTAAGCACTTGAAGATCCAATCACAAAGCGTATATCATGCACGAGAGCCAATAAGAAAACAGAAATGTCATATTGACATTTAAGGTGGGTTGGTTGATTCACAATGTTAACTCATGCACTGAGTAGTATGCAAGAAAACTTTCCACCTTAAAAGTTTGCCGGCAGCCTTCAAGCTGCACAGTGTCTGTTGCTAACTATCATTAACTAGTCAAGATGAAAAAGAAGCAAAACATCCTTTCATTCATCCTTCACTCTTCTGACAGTTTCTTTAGGCTATTTGTGATGCATTTTGCAAAGAAACATTTCAGAACCAGCCTGTTGAACTTGGCCAGCTTGTGCTGCATCCACAACGCCTGCAGGAGATGAAAGTTGCTTAGCTACGTTTTCATAGCCTGTTAGATGAGCTTGACCTCTGCCTGCACTGCAACTTTTCTTCAGAATGCTGGATGTTTAAAATGCAGCTTCATTTGCTCGGCAAATAAGTAAATGAAATCCTTCAAAACTTGTGTTCATTCATCTGCATGTTTTAATGGAATGCTAATTACAACCGACCCTTTCTCATCCCAGCTTGTCAAATACTGACATTTTGTCACCACCCCTGTACGTTTGAGCCATCCTTCCACCCTACCTGCTCAATACACGGACTTTGTCCCTCTTCTTGCAAAGTCAAAATCCTCGAGCATCTCTCAGCTGCTAACAGGTGCTGTGCACGTCTGTATGAGTTGCTGAGCAGCGGTGACAAAATGACAGTATTGGAAGAGTTGGGAATGAGACCGGGCTGTTACAACCTATTTCATAATACTACAGATGTTTGGCTGACTTCAGCGTAATATTCTCAACATGATGACACTATTCATAAAGTCAGTCTAACATTTGATCTTATGGTCAGTTTTAATCTACTAATATATGTTAACTTGCCACCATAGCAACAATGATTACATAACCTCCAAAACGAGCTCCAACTCTACCAAACAAGTGTACGCCATAGCTGCACCCTGGTACTTGAAGAAATAGCACACGTCTGGGTTTGTGAAACCCTGAGTTAGAGGTGTGTGTTTAGATTGATTGATGATTAAAACATTTTACATTTTACATGTTTCATGTTGCTGGTGTTTGAAATTTCTTTTTAAAAAAAATATGCTAATCATTTCAGTTGAATGTCTGGAGCCATACCTACTAAACTGAGAATTTCTATTTGGCTCTTTTTGTCAAACGATAATCTATTTGGGAAATACACTCATTTGCCTTGTTAGAGAGGTCAAGAAGACAAGATGAGAAGAACTCTGTCATCCCTCTAGTCTCTTAAAGTGCAGCCTGTGAGCCAGTAGTGGCCCTCAGAAACATTTTGTGCGGCCCCCAAATGTGACATGAAACCCATGTATTAGATTTTAATCATTCCACAACAATACTTTCGCTATCAGTACCCAACATTTACAACACTGGACTACTGCATCAAACTGTGCCCCACTAACAAATTAGCTATTTCAGTGTACGGTATAATGTGGAAGTGAGATGGAAAAGCCATCACGGAAGAAAGAAAATGCTGTATGGTTGAGGAGAAAATGTAGTTTCAGGAAAAAATAGATCAACTCTGACTTTATCGGATCTCGGGGGACAGATAAATTGATCTGTCTTATCTGCAAACAGGTGAGTTTGGCACTCAAGGAATTCAACATTAAAAGTCCGAATGAGACCAATCGCAAATCCTGCAACAAGTTCATGGGTCCCTAAATTGGCACCCAATCATCAAAACTTTTTTTTTTAAAAAATCCCTCCTCTATACTGTGTGGAGCTACAGCCAGCAGCTTTATGCTAAGAAAAGCTTAGCATAAAGACAGAGGGAAACATCTAGCCTGGATCTGTTAAAAATGAGCAAAAAACACCTACCAGCACGCTGATTATTAATATATATCTGGTTTGTTTAATCCAAACAGAAACAGATGTATAAAAATGACGGTTTGTGGTTTTGCAAAGGGTTAATTCTTGTCTTTGCACAAGAAATATCTCATTTGAGTCATCAAAAAGAGAGCAGGCACATCTTTGCAATGAGATTTTGCATAAAAACTGATTTTCACAATTGTAAAGAATTACATAATTCCAAAGATGACCTTTTTTACATGATTTGAGGGGTGATCAATTCTTATGAGTCTACAGAAAAGGCTACTACTGAAAACTTTAGTTTTAACCCTAAAGCAAAGTTCAAACCCCAAAGCAGCCCCTTACAGCAGTGAGGGTTGTTAGAGGAAGTTCCTCATCTTTCCATCACTGTCTGTAAAACACAGAGAGCTTTTCTCTCTGGTCTCCTCTTGAAGTTTTTTTTTTTTCCTGAAATTCCCTCTTCCTGCTCTGGGAGAGGCTGTGTCTAATTCCAGATGGGGCCCTGAGGCCGGATGCACTGCGGGCTCATGGGTATGCCCTTCCTCACGCCCTCGCGCCCTCTCCCCCCCCCCCCTTTCCCACCCTGGCCCCTTCCTCGGACACACCCTGACAGGTCCAAGCTGGGTGGTCCAACCCGGCAAAGACACAAACCAGACATGAGGCACATCATATATTCTTCAATAGATGCCTATTCCCTACTTGAAGTCTAACAACAACTCAAGACGCACACTTATAAACACGCACAGTGTTGAAGAAAGAACAGGATGTTATGTAATATTGCTACAAACACTTCTGTAATCAGAGCAGCTCTGTGTCATCTTAAAACAGAAAAGAAAGAAAGGCTGAGAGAAAAGTCATCCGACAGGCTTGATCATGAGCTTCTCTTCATAGTGTCTCAGTGGCAGAAACGTTTCTGCAATTTCCTCTAAAGACACTTGAATAATGTTAATTGGTTACATAATGTTGCAACATAAATTAATAAACTGCATAATAAATCATTTCTTTAGACCATTTCAAGTGTTGTGCAGGAATATGAATCACAGTACAGGAGCTTGTGGAAGAAGTGAGACAAAGGATATGATGTATTATTGTGCAGTAGATCTGGGGATTTGGTGTCGTAAGTTTCCGGAGCCCAGGGTCACTTCTTCAAATAGTTTGTTTTGCCTGACTCACGACAGTCCAAAGCCAAACAGATATTCAGTTTACAGGCACATGCAGCAGAGGAAAGATGCAAATCCTCACATTAAAAAAGATGGAAACAGAATATTTGACATTTCTAGCCACAATAGAGGCATGTCAGCTCTATGAATGACAATATCAGTCCGCCACTGTGATCCAGGCTGAAATCATGAACTACTGGATGGATTTCAGTGGCATAGTGCAGACATTCATGGTCCCCAGAGGATCATTACTTTGGTAATCCACTAATTCAACACAGGGATCAACAAAGCTTCCTACAGTATTTACATATTTGCATTATTATGAACTGGTGAAATTCCAGGGGGAAAAAAAACTGTATTAAATTACTGCTAACACAAACTGAATATTTCTTAATGCTGCAGCTTCACAGTACTGAACTGAACCATGCCACTTTGAGGTTAGGTGATGTTGGATCATAGATCTGGAAACAGGCAGAATGTGTCACATGGCAAATGATTAATTAATTATCAAAATGGCTAATTCATTTCCTGTTGATCAACTGACCAATTAACGCGGTAAAGTGTCAAATACAGCATGTTGTGTTAGTGTATGTGGTTTGCTTTTAGTGACCAGTAAACTCTGCGGAAAGTTTGACCTCTAGTGGTGCTCAGATGTTTTGGTTCCAGGATCCCCTTTTTGCGTATTCTGTGAACGAGGACAAATGCATGCAAAAGGACTCGGGTAACCTGATACGCATTCCTTCCTGCTCAGGAGGGCCCTGATGTGAATGTATAGTGCATGCAAGCTATAAGACATCCCTTGGCTGTCAGCCTATTCAACAGCTGCTGGTGGTAAGGTGCCAAAAACAGCACATTCTCACTCCCGACTCATCAAATACGGCAGCTTGGTCAGTAAAAACTATGAAACATGGAATTTCTTGGGAGTGGCCCAGAAATATAATAACGTGCCATCGAAAGGCAAGAAAGAGGAGGGCTACTAGCCCGCGTGGGGGACTGCCCGTTGTCCCAACAACTATTATTCCCAAACCCCAGCAGCCCAAAAAATGTCTCACTGGACCAAAAACTAATTTGTCCAGCAGCCTGCTCACCTGAACACAAATACCCATTGCTCCGAAAATACCTGCTCTCCCTGCAATTGTTAGTTCAGTGACAGCCAGCCCTGTCCATGGTGCTGGACTGGGGGAGGGGTGCTTTGCCCTTAACAGGCTTTCTTCCCTTACACCAAACAACATATCAAGTGATTTTTCAGCCAAATTTCCAATGCTGGAGTAAAATCATGAGGATTTTACCTCAGTCAATGGGATAGAGTTTGGGTTACATATGTGCTTATTTTCATAGCAGTAGGCATTTGTCTTCAGGACAATGGGCTGTCAAATGGGATTTTGGTCTGATGGGACAATTTTTGGACTATTGGGGTTTGAGAAAAATAGGCCATCTCTGCAATGGCATGACACCACTGATATGGATGTTAAATTAAACTAGAATTATCACGTCCACAACCAGTCAAGTTGCAGTTTACATCCATGTTTGTCCAAACTTATATCTGGTCAAGATTTTGACGGATATCAATAAATCATATCAAGTGTATTTTTGGCCAAATGGAAGTCACAGTATCACTATACTGACATGTGTGATTCCAGGGAATAATTTCCAGTGAGAAACCTGCTGCCTTCAATTAAAGACTATTTTTTTACAGAGGAGTACAGAGGACTGAGAAAGAGCTAGAGAATTTGTCATAAGTAGCAAATTAAATCTTGAGTTACCAAAAACATATTTTTAAGGTCACAATGACCTTAACTTATGACCTCCAAATTCTAATCACTTCATCCTTGAGTCCAAGTTGACATGTACCAAATTTTAAGAAATCCCATCAAGGTGTTCATGAGATATCACATTGATGCGAGTGGGACTGACATGAGCTCACAGTGACTGATTCAGATTCGATTCAGTTTTGGACAGAATTTTGTTGGCATCAGGCCTTGATGGGCTCAACTTTTCAGACACTATTACGCGCTACCCTGACCTTTGACCACCAAAATCTAATCAGTTCATCTTCGAGTTCAAGTGGACATTAGTACCAAGCGTTCCCAAGATATTGTAATAAGTAGAATGGACCGGTCATGAGGTCACAGTGACCTTAACCTTTGACTGCAAAAATCTAGTCCACTCATCCTTGAGTTCAACTGGATGTTTCCGCCAAGTTTGAAGAAATTACATCACAATGTTTTTGAGATATCAGGTTCACAAGAATGGGACGGACAGATGGACAACCTGTAAACATAATGCGTCCGGCCACGGCTGTCACTGGCGTGGAGGCATAAAAATCTTCTTTGCAAATATCTTACGAGGAACTAAAAACAAAGTTTACACAGAATAAGATTTTGGAAGAACTGTGAATGTAAAGAGAACTATATTTGTTTACAAGAAAACTCTACAATGTGATTTTATTAAACGTGTGGGAGAATCAGCAGGTGCTCCTTTATGTCCACCTACATACACACACTGCTAAGAAAGAGTCAAACAGACACATTTTTACAGTCATATGCACACGTATCACCATTCCTCCGATGTACACACACACGCATAGACTCTTCTTTACTGCTGCCTGTCCTATTTTCTCCGGTGCCTTGACCCATTTCAGAACACTGCTTAGAAATGGGGTCTACATCAACGACACAAGACAGGCCTGAAAAGCTGCAGGCCTCCCGCCACTCCGTAAACACAGACTCTCCCACCTTTGTCTGCTGTTCTATCTACTCCCCGTCAACTTTTCTGAGTATAAATGGCTGGAGACCTTGTGTACTGAATATAATGGATGTCTAATGAAAGGCTGTGAAGAATGTTTTCGCGTTCAGTCCATTTGCAGGAACGCTCACAGGCAGAGAGTTAGAACACGTATCTCTGTGCAGAGACTCCATAAAAACTTCATGTGATTAAAATGAGTGTGTGTGTGAGGGTGCAGAGGTGTGTCAGGTTGACTTCGTGCCTCATATTTTTTTCATGTTTCATGCAGAAGTTGATGAGCTCTGTGGAGAGGCTCAGGCTCACCTTGAAGCCGATTTTGCCCTTCTTGCAGCAGAGGCAGGCCAGCATGAGGAAGACGAAGGTGAAGAGGCCCGAGAAGGAGATGGCCACCACAGCCAGGGACGACGACCAGGACAGTTCACTCAGCGGAGCGCCATCTGCAGGACACAGCAAGTGTTACAGACACACAGAATATTAGCTCTGATATGAGACTCTGTGTGAATATTAATGTGATCAAATGCATATCAAAGCATAAATTGTGTGTGGAAGAAATTAGATTACAATAAAAAAGGAGGAATATAATTTACTTTGATATATTAATGTGTACAAGCAGGTTTTTCCATCATATCACATAAGTTATTATACAGTAGCTCATGAACTGACTGCTTAGGAGATTATATTTCTATTTAGGGACATTCACGTTTGATTCATAGCTCATTTTGCTCAAAATGAAATGCTCTGAAACATTATATCCCTGTAGGATTTATCCAGCACACAACAACAACAACAACAACAACAACAACATTACACCTCGGCTTGGAAAACCAGGCTAAAAATGCATGTGTTGATTTAATTTTATAAAATGTTCAAAACAGCACCGTGAGAGTGATTTCCAAATAAATAAATCAGCTTTATTTTAATTTGTTTTACCCAAACAAAAAGGGCAATTTTTACATAATGAGAATTCAGGTGGCTGGAAGATGAAATATTGGCATTTTTTTATCTAACGGCTGCAATGCCTCAGAAACACACCTCTGCTGCAACAACATCTGTTTGATGTGTAAATGACAAACCTCAACCCCTGAGATAAACTGGACAGACTTGTATGCATTTAATATATAGTACACATTATTATTGTGTATGTTTATTATGTTTTTCCTGCTTATTCTTATTCATCTATGTATAAATTAGGCTACTCTTGCTTTTTTGTTGTTGTTTTTTTCATCACTATAACTGAGTGGACATGAGTGTAGAATTTCTTGAAAACACACTGCAGGATTTTTCCATTATTAATTGTTAACTCTGCATACATATGCCTGCATTTTAGGTGCTAGAAGTTCAATTTTATTACCGTTAAAATGACAAAATCATCGAAAAAGTCATTGCATTGTAGAGATCTTTCAAGTAAACTTTCATGAGAGCGTACATTGGTCATATCTTCACCAGGTCGAACATCTCAGTTATATAATACTCATATGGGTTCAGAGGTTCAATAGTTTTATTTAGAGGAATTTCAAATGTCAACTCCCATAGAGATCAGATCTTTTGGACAAATAAATATTGAGTAAACAACCAGTAGAGACCTTAAGTGCACTGTTCACTGTTTGCCAAGTAGATGGCTCTTTGTTTGTGAGGCTCAAAATGAAAAAAGAAAAAAAAAAAAAACTCAGGGAACTACTTTCTTTCTGCCAGCGAAAGAAAATAGTCCCTAATGAAACTGCTCACAACAAGATCTGTGGATTACTGTGCAGTGTTGTGCATGAACATGTTAAAAGAGCGGCGTTCATTGAACGTGCTTATATTTTTGGTAAAAGTGAACTGAACGAATCAGTTTGCAATTAATTAACGTGAACGTGAGCATCGTCCTGAGAGAGATAACGTCGCTCACATCATCAGCTGATTATAAGAAAGTGTTTTAAAAAGTTTTTTTTTCCTCATAATTCACAGACTACCTGTAGTCATCTTTTGATATGAGAAACATATGTACGTGCACTAAGACTTAAAAGTAATTTTACATTTACAAATGAAATAAATACAAAGCCATGAATATTGCACATTTAGTACAATGTCATTATATAGACTCCAGTGTCCCTGGTAGGAGGAAGGTCTATTTCAAATTTAATTAAACAAACAAACAAAAAAAATGAACGTGAACTAGCTCGTTTGTGGGACTGTGAATCTCTGTGAACTGAACTTTGAACGATCTCCTTTTAAGAGTGAACTTGCACAACACTGATATGTATACATGGCTGAAAATTATTTTCAGGAACTTGGTTGGCGAGGGTGAGGTCTGTTCCAAGAAATGTTAGTTTGTGATCTAGCTGAATCAGAAACACACATTCAATACTCTAAAAGGAACTTAAAAAGAGTTGGATTTCTGGAGTTGTTGAGACTCTGCATTTATCAGACAGGTTTTAGACCATGAGGACTTAGGACCCACACAACTCTATAAGATGTAACCCCTTGTAACTGAAATCTGAGTATTAAAACACAGAAGAAAACACTGAAGACACCCTGAAGTGCACCACATGTGCTGAGGAATATGATAAACACCTCCCATGTGTCCTAAATACATCATTATTCAGTTTGATTTAATATCTGCAAAACAAGAAATGTAGTGATTTAATTAAAAATGAGATACAATTATAATAATGTTACAATATTAATGCAGTTTACTTAAAATATTTACACACTCCAGTTCTGCCTCTGGAGCCCGACAGTGTAGATTTCTCTGTTCAGTTCTTTTCCTGCAGGCTCCGTCTCTCTCTCATTCTGCCGCTCTGAGCTTCTTTCTGTATCAGCGAAGCCAATTTTCAGACTCTGATCGTTTGAATTATCCTGTATGCGTGCCGTGCGCACGTCCTCCAATCTTGTAAATAATATCTTGTTCACAATTTTTGGGGGCATTTTTGAGCAGTGGATGATTTATTTTTCTCATTCTGCGACGGCTTCTGAAATGCAACGGTTACCACGGAAACAGATTGGACGGACAGCCATGCAGGATTGCCTTCAGCTGTAAATCTCTCACACTGTTTCCTGCCAACAACAGTGCCACCCAGCTCCGCAGACACACACACACACATATACATAATAAACAGCGTGCTGAGAGTCATTTCTGCTGCCAGTTTGTGCTGATCCTCTGAAAGCTTGTGCGACTGGTTCTGGGTGAGTATCAGGCTCTTAGTATAATTGGACAGAGTGTGAACACTGCTGTTCAGGAGGCCGGCTGGCAGAATGTACGAAGAGAAGAGAATATTAAAAAAAACATGCAAATTTAACAGTTAAATACCGGATTAGTGGGCCAGCTCAGGGTTTTTGGAACGTAGAGCCCTACTCTGAATTTTACTGAATTTTCCCCTCAAACAGGGTTAAATAAAATCAACGGTCCAGTTCCAGTGTCCATAAAAAGTGCAATATGACGCCACATGAAGCAGAGTGGGAGCAAGAGGTGGAAAAAGCCAGCTTGCTAAATCAGTCAATAACCATTTAGTGCTTTGAAAGGCCAGAAGATTCAGATTTAATTACGTTATTTATCAGGGGGGTAATTACAGAGACATATTCTGACTCTGTTGTGGTTTATTTAAAACTCCCTTGCTTATAGATCCCATCTCCCCCAGCAGCACAAGTGGGAGAGTGTGACTCAAGATGCAGCTCGGGATTAATATTTGAGGAGCACACTCACGTCCACATGCAGGCAGAATGAAAACAGAGCATTAAAGCCCAACTGAGGCACGTGTACATTATTATTACAAGCAGATGCAAAAATTCTACGGACTGACGGCAGAGCAGGTACACTGACCTGCAGCCAACTGCACAATAACTAAATTCACCTGTACCTCAGTGAAAATACACACAACTAACACCAACAGTAGGCTTCGGCGGTATCTATACTGTCATACCTTCATATCTGCATGACATTTCACCAGCGTGTACAGTGCATCAGTGGTTCCCAGCCTTTTTTCTTCAGACCCCCCCCCCCCACCGTATGTAAGAAATGCTAAGGCCTCATTCCAAAACTTCACAGTCAAAAATGAACAAATTATACTTGTTTCCATTCTTAGCACCGTCACCTTTGGTAAATGCCTCTTTCCTAGAATAAGCTCAACATTTTTTTTTTTTTTTAACAACCCACCAGAGTAGCTTACACACACTCATCCTCACCAAAAGAACATTAATGATTCATCTCAGATCTTGAGAGTTCACACCAGTGTGATCCACTAAACAGCCGGCCATTTTTGAGTGAGGACAAAAAAAATGTATTTTGTATACAGACTTTTCCATAAATTGTGATTTCAGTTAATATGTGCAAGTTTAATTTTGACAAACTCAGAGCAGACAAAGCCTTGGGGACCCCCTGTGACTTTTGGGGACCCCAGGTTGGGAACCAATGTGGTGTATGGACAGTATTTGTGTGAAAAAAAAACCAAATAATTAAAAGCTGGTGATAGAAGTCACTGTAGCATGTGACATTGTCTGTATTATACTATGTGTAATATGCATTTAGGCTTCTTAAACAAGTCTTTTTTTTATTGTGATTCTTTTTTTTAACCATTCCTAAATCAATTTTTATGTACAGTATAGGCTGTATAAATGACTAGCACATGGCCCGTTAGCTTGATGCTAACACATAATGGGAGTTCTCATTGGTGAGCTAGTGGAAATTAGCATTGCTATCATAGAAATAGTCTCAGGGCACAAATTTCCTCTGATCTGTCGAAACAAACTAATCCAGGAAGGCGTCCAGAACAGGCTTTAAGTTCAATTTCATTAATTTCAAGAATGTTTATTTAAATGCTCACCTTGTGCTGTGCAGTTTTCAGGGGTCCTATTGATTTGGTCTTATTTAAATAATTATTTTCTTCAAATGGGCTTGAGCCAGTCGTTCAACTTGTTCTCATTCCAGGTTGTCAAATATGGACGTATTTATCGTGTCCCTCTGTGTCTCATACTGGCCCTTTAGCGCCTGTAGAGACACTTCTGCCTTCTTACACCTTCTGAACACATGGTTGACGTTGTGAAATGGTCGCAGTTAGGTTAGGTTTAGGCACCAAGGATTAAATTCTCATTCAGATGGGTCAGACTAACACATTGTTGTTTTTGGTATTTTCATGGGATTCTCTCTTAAAAAAAAAAAAAGATATTTTCATTTATTTGGCACAATTTTAATATCAGAACATCTAAAATCCACAAACCTATCGATTCCGTTTATTCAATAGACCTTTGTTCCACCTGAAAACACCCCAAAGCAGGCCAGCAAGGAGAATGTGTGTGTAGGAGGAGAGGAGAAATCCGGAGAAAGAAAGAATTAATATCTGATCTTATGCCTGAGCTTTTTCTAGTGGAGTACCCCGAGAGGTGTAGTGTAGGCAGGTGCAGAAAAAAGCTTAGTACAGGTAGTAAGTTGGCCGGGGGGGAGGAGAGAGAGAGAGGAGAGGGGGAGGAGAGGAGAGGAGAGGGAGAGGAGAGGAGAGGAGAGAGAAATTGAAATATATTGGTGCAGTCATGGGGTGCTGCTAGTCATGCAGGTCTGATTTGACCATTCAGCAAGTGAACAACTGCTAATACATCATTTCTTTTGTTTTTTCACACAAAAACTACCTTGTTTTTGTGTTTTCTTCCCTAGCGGTGTAAAATCAATGCCATTGACTGCTAATCCTAATGAAATAGAGAGGATTCTCCCTCTTGTTAGCTGTAATGAGCCCAGATCCAAAGAGACAAATGTCTCCTGCTAAAGGTTGTTTAGTTCACAGGGACATGTCCCTCCTGAGAGCTTCATTAAGTACACTGAAAAAAAGACAAAACACAAGACCCCATTTACAGTGAAGAACACAGGAAGCTGCACTGAATTTCTGAGCTGCTGCATTTTTTTTTTCTCTCTCCTTTTACTACTTGATGCTAGCAGCTTGAGCACCATATAGCTCTCAGCTCAGAGGTGGTAGCCATTTTTAGCCTCCCGAGGCAGAGAGCTGCAGCACATCCTGATGACTAAATGATGAAAAGGGAGCGAGCACAAGGAGACGAGAGGAGAGAAGAAAGGATCTGAGAAAGAAGAAGAGGCTGAAGAGCTGTGTACTCTGCAGCGTCTGTCTCCCCCAGGAGAATCTCCTCCTCAGCAGCACTCAGCACAAGAAACTCGGCGAGCTGAAGAGCAGCAGCTCTGAGTCTAACTGAGGGCAGACCCGACCAGTAAAGACTGAGTCTATCTGACAAGCTCACGTGTTTGTTCCTCCTGTACAGAGATATCACACAGTTAGCTGCAGTGAACAATGACTGCCAGCTTCTTCCTGATTCCCAGAATTCAACACATGAACCCTCAGCAGTATATCACACCACCACAGCCTGCGGTTGAATCACTAGTTACACTGTAAAAAATGTATTTTATTTTGTGTATTTCTGTTTTCGTCATGGCAGTCTAATTTTCTGTATTATACCAACTTGAAATTGCAACCTGTTCACTTAACCTGCAATTCTTATCTCAGTAAAAGTGCGTCAGTTAGGTTTCTTTTAATATTTTGCTTCTGACGTCACAACGTCCACGTCTTTTCCAGATTTTTCCCCCAGGCAGCTGAGTTGCCATTTTCTCTTGGTGACTCGGAAAGAAAGGAAGTCAATCCAAAATTATATCTTGTGATCAAATAATCTGTCATGTTATGTTTAAAATGTATCACTTGAATAAGATAAACTGTGTTGCTTAAGTTTTTTTAAACTCACTGAGCAAAACTAAGTTCGGCTGACAGACAATTATATTGATTATATTTAACAAACTCTATGATTACTATATCAAACCATAATATTAGGTTGTTAAGGAGCAGTATTTTATTTTTGGGTTAAGCAAATAATTAAGTTGGAAAATTGGAAACTTTTTAGTTTAGCTCCTTTAAATTTAGGTTGAATTAATGCATGTTGATTTGAAAGCAAACAGATAACTACGCATGTCTAACTTAAAGCAGCTGTGTTGAAATTACTTAGCTTGATTTGAAAAAACTTAAATCATTGTGTGTTACGAAATTGAAGTTATTTTTAAAAGTTGGTTTGACAATTCTCTTTTTTCAGTGATATTAAGATATTAATAAGATATTTGCTCTCAATAGCAGACTTATGGAATCGTTGGATATTTTGGAAAAAGTTGTTTTCTTTGCTAGGAGTCAAATGAGGAGATCAATGCCATGATTACGTCTGTACACTAAAATCATATTGATCCAAAAGGATTTCTAACTTAGAAACATGAACAAAAAATTTTTAACACTCCATAAGTTATTTGAACTGTGTTCATTATTTAATTTTTGAGATTTGCTCATTTTGATCAGCAGAGTTCAAAGGCGTTTTGATAGTTTCATCTGTAATAGAAATATTTCCCAGAGCCTATACTTATACTTACTATACTATATCTTTTTTTATTATGATGTTATTTATTTGATTATTATTAACCTAAGAACAAAACTAACTCTCTCTGACATAAACTATCGACCTGCCCTTCTGCTCCTCTGCTGGCGCCACTTCACTGCTTTCAGCTGCAAAAAGAATGATTGCTCTCACTATTATGGGTTTTATTTTAGATTGATTTAAACAGGGCCATACAAAGAACGATTTCCTGTGGCCATGGGGTTAAAAACTTTGGACCTGATCCAGTGACCCAGAGAACACCTCTAGGCACACAGGCACACTGGATCCACTTGGGCATCAACTGCAGAGAACAGCTCAGATCCACTCGACCCGACTCATTTTGGTACCAGGTACTTTTTTTGATTTCGTTAGTAGCCCCCCCTCAACGTAGACAGGATTCTTAGTTGATCATTGTACTGACACTGCTGTGTTATTTATCTTCAATGCCACACAAACAGAAGAACAATGGAGGCTATAAAAGGGATGATTGTTTGTCACAGCAATAGGAAGAAAAGGCTGAAAGTGGTGAGACAAAAGACTGCTGGAAAAGACAGGAGAGTTTGGTAAATCCTACATCAAAGACAATGAGGCGACCCTGGTTACTCTGTGTAGCATCAGTGATGATTCTAGTGATAATTCTATAATCAGTTTGCACCTTCCTCAACGCGCTGGGAACCTCAACCAAGGTGGTGCAAAAAAACTTCCAGGTTCTATCAACAACTTTTGACAATGGAAAACCAAACGGAGGACTTGCGTTGAGCAGTGGACATGTGGCGTTACAGTGTAGGTGTTTTATACTAGGTATGATTGCTTCGTACTGCGCTAGAGTACCATTACACGTAGTTGGTTTGCAATCCGCCAGTAAACACGACGTAGAGGAAGAGTACACCCACGTAGTCAACTGGTGTTCATCTCTTTGCTAGAAAACAGTGAATGCCAATCACAAGATCTCAGATGTCATGCAGTGGAGTCGACCTTCGTAATATGCCTGCTATTGTTAATGTTTTGGAGATGTTGTCAGCAACGACCCTCTCGCCTGCTTTCCTGCATCTTCCTCTACGGCCTTGAGGCTCAGAGGTTAAGATGGGCCCATATTACCAGCATACGCCAGTTCCACAAGAGATAGGCAGCGTTGAGAGATGCCTTTGCTGTCGCTCTCACTGACTGACAATTAAAACTTCTGTGTTTTCGTCCAGTTGCTTTCACACCTGAAATGGATCATGCCTAAGTCTGCACAAACCGACTCGGGCATGGATCAACACCAGTACCGTACGCAGTGTTCACATTTATCAAACGAACTGGACTTTAAGGTCAAGTGAGCAAGGATCCTTGCCTGGGTTGCTAGTGTGAAAGCCCCGTAAAGAAACAGCTCACTAGTGCTAGCTCAGCTGGTTCTGTCACTGGCAGGTTGTGAGTCTGTATTTTTTTTTTTTCCATTTGTGGGAACACAAACAATAAGCAACTAAGCTGTGTGACCTGAGCTCCAGCAGTACAGTGCAGGTATGAGTCACTGTGACTCGGCTTGTCAGAGAGTCTAAAGTGCGGTTGGCATGCGGGACATTTAAATCAGAGCTGACAGACTGAGAAGAGTCCAAACTCTTAACCCTGTCAACACGATGTCCTGCTATCAGTCTGAACGTGGCATTCCACTGTGGCATCGACTCTACAGCTGCTAAGTGCAGAAAACAAATACTCTAAATGTTTATTTCTGTATTGGCTGTTATTACTTATTTACAGGTAGTGATTCCAGATGTAACTCAGCCATCAGTGATTAGTGTGTCACTATCGTTAAGCCTGCTTCATTCAGATAAGCTGGCTGGCCATTACAGAGCGAGTGATGCCCAGTTTCATGCTGCAGCTGTGATCCAGAGGGGCCACAGACACCTCCCCGTCTGAGCTGAGTCAAAGCCAGGATAGTTACAGCTCGGCCCTGGCTCTCTTCCTGCACCTGCTGCTCATATCCAGCTCAGGGAATCAGCAGGAAGTGTATCCAGGGGACGGCTGACACCCTTCACCCATCATGGCCCTGGTTACTGTCCTTGCACACAGCTAAATTATCTAAAGCTCAGCAGAGAGAAAGGTGAGAGCACCTGAAGGGCTGGAAACTGGCCAGAGCAAAGATTTTACACAGTGATCCCAATTAAGGATGAAAGACGCCAAGAGAGAAGAGGTCAGTGATAAAGAAATTAATTCCAAAATGCTGCCCAGGACGTCCATTTTGACATTTTTCTGAAATTCAGTGAGCTCCTATTTCATTAGCAGAAAATTTATAGGAAACACAACAAGCTGCCAAAAACCAAAACTTTTAAAAGATATAAAATTATCAGTGGTCACAAAACCATAGAAGCAAAGAAATTGAAGTCTATAACTCCTGACGAATAAGACAGGGTCTAACACATGCACACACACAGACACACACTAAAAATTTAAGATGCAAACATGATAAACAGAGGATTGGGATACAAAGAGCATTCAGTGTCAGATGCAAATGTGACCTTTGTAAAGGTCGTCATCCTACACATATCTCATATATTAGCCCCAGGACAACTGAGCTCACTCTCACTGTTAGCTTCAACATGGTTGACTGTAAATGAATGCCCCATTTCATGTGTTCCCTTGAAATTAATTCACAAACATTATTGAAAACAGATTTTTTAAAACATTGTGGACTACTGGTGATTTGACTGAAACAATCAAGTCATCATATGCAACATTTTCCTGAAAAAAAAAAAAAAAAAACAATGTATAGACTCTAATAAACACAAGCCCTTTAATCACCTCTTATCAGCCACTAGTGCAATGGTGGCTGTATCTGCAGAGACCCTGCAGCCCTCTGCTTGTATTTCCCTATTTTCTCATTATTTTTGCTGTGCTTGGGATGCTTTAAAAACCCAAAACGTTGTGGGAAATCCTACTGACGCTACCTTTAACATTTTGCTTCTTCTTAAAACCAGGCATGCCCAAACTGTAAATCTTAATGAATCATGCTAAATCCCAGTGAAAATATGCATGTGATCACTGCCAAATGTATTCACTGTGCGGCTGTGAATTTCGGGATGTCCCCTGCATGCTGTATCAGGAGCAGGAGGAACAGTTTCAGCTCTCAGGCTAATGCTGACAGTCAGGTGTCAAAGCGTGAGCAGTCAGGTGAGTGATGTGTGGACCAGCAGGTCTTTGACAGCCACTGACATACAACAAAATAACAGCCTGCCTGAAGTGCTGAGGGATGCTCTGCAATCTGATGTGTGTGCATTTGGACGTGTCTTGTTTTTCTACCCCGAGTTCGACCTTTGAAAGGAGGTTATTTGGCCATTTTTTACACATTCAAGGGGTTTGTGGTCATGATTAAAACCCTAAAACCCTACTTTTAATCCATGAGGTAACAGGTATTGGGGTGTCTAACAGATTATAGTAATGACTGGTATGATATATAATACACTGAGCCTTTATTCCTGAAAATAGTAAAAAAAAAAATGTTGGGAGAACAAGGTGTGCTGCTGATGCAAATTGAACATGTTTGCTGCTGTGGCTTCACATAGAAAGCATTTAACCAGTGAAACATGAGACGACTTTTACTATGAAGTAGTCACAGGTTGCAACCTTAGCACCAGCTGCTATCATTATTCAGAAATGCATCAACAGGTCATTTTCAACATTTTTTGACAGTGGATTAGTTTAAAATCCTGCAGCGAGTAATGGAACCATCAGAAAGTAGTTCCCAAATGAAAGTGCTCACAACAAGGTCTGTGGATTATCTTAAGGAACAGGGTAATGATTTCTGAAAAGAGACATTACTGTTGAGTTTTTCAAATGTATTGTTGGTGCTTTGAGAATCACAAGCCAAGTACCATCTAGTTCCATTATATTCTAGAGAAAGCAGACATCAAAACTATCTAGATGCATAAAATGCACTACAGGTAAGAGGAGAAATATGTATTTTTGATTTGGGGATGAATTATCCCTTTAAGGACTGCCACAAAAAAACTAAACTAAAATGCCTTAATTATCCTGTACTGTGTGTAATGCGAGTTAGTGTTTTTCTTAACTCCATAAAATTTGTTATTCCATGCACATTACACCTAATTTACCCGCATGAATGCAAAGCAAAATCCCAATAATGACCTGAGACTCCACTGCAGGGGGTTGGGATCAGGGTCAGGAATTATAATCAATAGCTGCTTCTCACTGTAAGATGTGTGCCAAACCAGTGACAGAGACAAAGCTTCTTCGCTCACAGCCAACTGAGACACTGTATCAAAAATGCTGGCGCTGGTAAAATAATGATTGTTCCCCTTCTGTCCTCTGCAACACTACTGCTGACACCATGCTTCTATCGGGAGAGAGATGGGGACGGGATGACAACAGGAAGACTCATCAGTTAGAAAAAACAACAGGAGAGGTAGGGGATGATGATGACTGGGGAGGGGGGAAACAGATGGGCGGAGGGAGGGTTAGAGATGGTTAAACAAGCCCATATGGGCCAAACACATGTGAACCGCATGAAGCTGATGATCTGGTCATGAACAAGCCGTGTTCAGGGCCAAAGAGAAAACCAATCTGCTGTACATCTGCTGCTGGTGCACGTGAAATGATGCAGCGACCATCCTTCTGGTGACTTCTTCATGCACACATCAGGCAGACAGACAGTAAGCTGGACAGACAGACATATAGACAGACAGATAGATAGATAGAGAACACCCGTGATGCATGTTTGGTTTGTCATTGGAGGTCTGAATGTAAACACCACCAAATGTTAGCGAACAGCTGTCGACGCCTCTGACTCAAGAACAGGCTGCAAAAAACTCAACTGGTTTCCATGGTGACTGCTTCCCCCAAATCCTGTTCAGACTAATTCAAATGCCCTCCTAATGCTCACAGACGCTGTGCCAAGACAAAGAACAACTTGCCCCTGACACCAGGAGGGAAATTAACCTTCTACACTCTCACCTAAATAAAACCACCCGTCTTTTGTGTTTTGGAACAACATGGGAGAAGAAAACAACACTTAAAAGAAACATTATGTAACTATTCTACCTTAAAATAACAGCTTCAAAATTATTTTGATGCTGCACTTTCTTGTAATAGGGTGAATGGTGCCTCTGTCCTTCCCACTCTGCACTCCGTACGCCTGTTCTCGCACTATATAACTTTGGTGTTCGAGTCGGGAAGAAGTGTGTAATGCTTTACAAGTCACACACCACCAACTATGTCACTGATTTGGTGAAACTGGATCATATTTTATGGAGAAAATCTTTTTTTTTGTTTTCCCTCTGATGTCCTCCAGCTGCTCTGCCTCAACTCTCTGTGATTTACAGTTTCCTGAGGGATAGTGAAGTAAACCGTTGCTAAATGTGACTGCTGTTAGCTAGTTACACCACTAGCTGGCTTGTCTTGTGTTGTTTTGCTTGCTTGATGTTTGGCTGTGTTAGAAAGTTGAGCAACATTATGTAACTATTGTACCTTAAAATAACAGCTTCAAAATAATTTTGATGCTACTCTGACAATTGGTGCCTCCTCATTCCCACTCTGCACTCTGTACGCCTTCTTGGTTTTCCTTCTGATGTCCTCTGGCTGCTTTGCCTCAACTCTAGGTTTCCTGACAGACAGTGAAGTAAACTGCGGCTAAATGTGGCTGCTATTAGCTGCTTAGACCACTAGCTGGCTTGTCCTGTTTTGTTGAACTTGCTTGATGTTTAGCTGTGTTAGCAAAGTTGTGCTGTAGAAAAAAACAAAAAAAACCAGAACTGAATGTAATACAGCCTCAAGAGCCGTTTTGTGATGAGGGGTGCAAATCTTGCTTTATCTTCATAAGAACTGCTCTCTTGATCTGCCTACACCATTGTTTTCCACCTACATGTACACTCTTTACACCTATACCCATTTACACACATTAACACACTTTGCATTTTGTCTGCTAGGAGATATTTCATCAGTTTAACCACCACTGAAATATGAACAACCTAGTCTGGCCGCCATAACAACAAAAAAGACAATGTTCAGTGGCACCTTACTACTTGACTACATCTCAGCAGAAGGACAAACAGCATTAAAAACTCTAAAGGGGTGTCCCATTTCCCAGTAAAGATTTCAAACACTACCCCCTGTGGCTCCTTTCTGAGGGGACACTACCTAGCAAGAGCACTCTATAGATAGGGGTAGGGCCAGGGGAGGGGGAAAGGGGATTGGCCCTAAATCACACACCATCAACAATGTCACTTTGGTGAAAGTGACTCATTTGTATGGAGATAATGATTTTTGAGTTTTTCCTCTGACGTCCTCTGGCTGCTCCGGTTCAACTGTCTGTTATTTACAGTTTCCTGATGGACAGTGAAGTAAACTTCTGCTAAATGTGGCTGCATGAACAGAACTGAATGTAATGCAGCCTCTGGAGCTGTTTTTGTTAGGAGGGATGGACCTGCTCTCCTGATCGTACTACACCATCGTTTTCCACCCACATGTACACTCTTTACACCTACATCCATTTACACACAAATACATTTTGCAGTTCTACACCAAAGGCACATTTACTATTTCAGAAAACCTTTCATTTTACACCTCTTTTATACCTCTTTTGGAAAATACCACAGTAGGGTTGGGCCGACTGATGATGCATTTGTCCACTGGTGTTGGCTGAGAGCAGGCCAGTAGCTACTAGTGAGGACACTGAGGTCATGTGGTCTGTATTTTTACTAGGTATTTTTCAATTGTATATTTCTTAAAATTGCTAAAATTACCTAGTTGTCTGGTGTATTGTGAACAAAGGTTGGCATGCATCATCTGTCATCATCTCTGCATCTGACATTATATTTGTATTTTGTAATGCATTGGTATCTATTCATTACAAAAGGCAGAATCAGTAGGATTTGTCCGAGCTGTTCGTAAATGCACCCTTTAGATGTTTGGGAATTGATCCTGAGCGTGCCAAGCATAGCAAAATAATGAGAAAATAAGAAAATACAGGCAGAGGGCAGAATCTCTGCAGATACAGCCACCATCACTCACTTCAAGTGGGTCATAAGTGATGATTGAGAGGGATTTTGTTTATATGAGTCTAGACATTTAGGAAAATGATGCATATTATGCCTTGAAATTTTCAGACAAAACATTTTACACTGTTTTCTCACAGTTATGCCACATGTAACGTTAAGATTCTGGCATATTGTTTGGATGAACTTGGGGTAGAATAGTTGGCAGATGATTTGAGAAAAAACATGAATGATACAGCAGTTTTGCTCCTCAGTTTGTTTGACAGTGAACGTGATTTCAAGGCAATAAGAAACTGAGCTGAAAATGACTAATTTTCAAAATTGGCCATATTATCTTGTGTTGGTTGCTGGTCCAATTTCCATTTCCATCTGTGATTCTGTGATTATTGTTAGTGATTATTGTTACCCTCAAAATGCTTTAAAGTGCATTGATTCATATTACAGTCTACCACAAACCCCTGCAGTATGGCTGAGACTCATGACCACAGTATTTCTAAATTTCTGGCTACAGCCCTGGCTAAGAGTCATCAATCACTGGTCCCTCCACCATCCTAACATTGTGATTTAAAAACCATCTGCATTTGTGGTAGTGTGTCCCCTCAGAGTTGCCCAACAAGGCAGTAGTTGTTGGCAAAGCTACATTTTTGACATGTGGGGGAGAAATTGGTGGCAACAGTGTTTCTTTTCAGCAGGCAACGGTTAGCGGGTTTCTTTCAATCATGCCGTTATTTGTTGTTATTACTATTGTTTTCTTAGCTTAGCCTTCTTACAATAGACAAATCCATGCAGCGTCTCCCCACAGTATGTATGCACTTGACTGTGAGAAGTGTACCGTTTCCTTTTACACGTACTTTTTTATTTAACATTAATTTTGACAGTTTGGCTGCTCCAGCAGTGCTGTTACTTCAGAGCAGTGCCCCTGTCTGAAACACACTCTACATAGACTCCCTTGGTGCACAAATGACCATGATATTTGCCAGAAGTGGATCAAGAACATAAACAGAGAGGACTTTGTTCCTGAAAATCTTGAATACCTGAACACTTGAATACCTACTGTATAAAAATATTAATTCATAGTACACAATATTTCATAGCTTAAACATGGGAGATGGTCCGTTTTTCTCTATTTTTCTGTTATCTCTTTCTGGCTACCATAACCAACATCGAACTACCATGTAAAAATTTTTTTATTACTAGCATCCAAAAATTCAATCGAATCCAATTATCCATGCTCTCAGTGTCAACAGGACAGGCAATAGTTTCATAAATCTTGAGTACCATTCTAGACATGACTAGCAGACACTGAGCAGTCTCTCCAGTCATACGTCTGTCCACAGTGCTCAGCACTAAGAAGGGTCTGGCTCCACGCATACACATTGTGTTATGGGGAAAAAAAAACGCCCTGCCTTGTTTGCATTTCTTTAAACCAATCACAAACATCTTGGGCGATGCTAGGCCCACGATGCAGGAACGGTGCCGCTGTAATAATGTTGAGGAGGAACTTGTTGTGGTGGAACATTTGCACATAGGAGGTGAGCTCTGGCATTAAAATGACTACATCCCTGCAAAAGAAAAGGTAACAGCTGTTAGCTTGTTTACATTCGTACCATTAGCATCCCAGGCCTAGTTTGCCGTTTTCAGTGGGTAGGTTTTTCTTGTTTCCCGGTGAGTTGAAAACATAGATAGCAGACATCACGATGCCACTTGAAACAAGCAGGACTTATATAAGCAGTGTGTATCCAGTGAGTCAGACTAGACACCGAGTGATAGACAGTACAACGTGCCACTGCAGCAATGGCAGCACCACTAGATGGCAGAAGACATAAAGTGGTCAGTAAATTTAAAATTTCTTCACACAGTCAGTGGTCATTAGAATCAGATCACGCCCGGTGATCTGATTGTACATATTTTTCTCACTCAGCTTCTCTTTTTCATTGCTGATATAACATGAATGCTGAATTATGTAACAACTCCCAATATGTCACCCTGTATGAAGGGTGCCAGAGTCACCTCTCCTCTGTATATTCCAAACACATCACAGCTTCCTGAGCTGGAATTCGACACCCTCCACTTCCCCTCCTGAAGCCTCTCGGTGTCATTCATTCTGCAGCACTCCAGCACAATGTGAGATCATCCAGCGGAGTTACAGAACATTATAACATTATACTGTTTAGAGCCGTCACACAAAGGATTTGGAGGATTAGCTGTTCATATCATGTGGGAGTCGGGGCTACCTTCCATCCATATAAGCAGGCAGCCCACGTACTGTAACCTAATTACACAGGAAGCTGTAATTCGGAGCAACTAACCATGAAACACATCTCCCTGGAGCGGCCACATTATCTCTGTTCAGCAACCTGGTACAAATAAGAGAATAGCTCTCCAGATCACCTGCGTCGGCACTTCTGCCCTCAGGAGTGTTTATTTCAGTGTGCATGTGTATGTGTGCATGGATGTGTTGTCTACCTGATATTTCCAGCCCTTCTGTGGCAGTGCTACACCTCAGTATGCTGAGTGTAGCCTCAGCTGTCTGTTTCCCTGCAGCAGCAGACAGCTTCCACCTGAGGCTCTCACTTCCCTCCCCAGACAACAACACAACGCCCAGAAACACCTCAACCTCGTCTGGTTTATTCAGCACATAGCTCCCTAGAGGACCTGTCGGGCATATCAGCAGGATGTCCAGCAGAGGAACAGAAGTAAATATATTTACTCAAGTACTGTAATTCAGTGCAACATTTGAGGCACTACTACTTTACATGAGTGTTTCCAGTTTGTTTTTCTCCACTACAGTAATTTAGTGGTTGGACTTTCTTGTCCATTCTAGTTCTTAGATAAACCATGTGGTGCAACATGGACACATCATCATGATGAGCCCGTGGTTATCAAGGGGCCTTTCCATTGGCACTTTTGGCCGTGCAGACTCAAACCATGCCACGCTGAATTGCATTTACCTATTGCAACACGCCAAGCTGTCTCAAGTCAAGCCGAGCAGCGAGAAAGACATGTTTAAAAGTGTCTGTGTGTTCAGCTCCCACTACTTCTGTAGCTTCTAACTGAACCTCTGTGGTTTCAAGTCTAATTTCTGTCCTGTGTTGCTGCTTTTACAGTCAGGAATCTGCTTTATTTTACATTTTACATGTTTGCTTTCAGCTAATAGGAATCGTGTTAAGTTACTGCTAATGAAAACACATTTCCGGATTTTGTTGCTTCATAATAAAAGCTTTTTAATATCAAATTAACAGGGGACTTTTGTTTTAAACAATATGGGAAATAAAGTGTTTATTCACCGTTTTACAGCTGCTCAACTCGAGCTAAGCTTGTCTTCAGTTAAAACATAGACCTTCAGGCAGGTAGCCTTGTTGTTAGAGAGATGCAAAACCCTGCCGTGCTGGACTGACATGCCGAGTCAAACCAAGTCAAGGAAAAGGGGGTACAAGAGTCCCAGGACAAGGTGTAGACACTGGTCTGTGAAGCCCCTGCAACTCACTTCAAAAGGTTCACAGCAGGCCTTTCACTCATTCCTCCAACACTCAGCTACCAGATCTGCAGACTTTGAAGTTGAGGCTTCTCCCCTGCTCAAACAAAGGCGGGTGTTGCTGCTTGCTGTAGCTGAGGCCAGTGCAGATGGTGTCTGCAGAAAGTCATGGCACCAACAACAGGATCATGTCATTAATGACTGCTTCAGCTTTGACCACGTTTCGGCATGTTTCAGCTTTAGCTTTCATCAAGGTCATGTCATCGATGACCCTTAAACCATAAGGCTTAAGATCAAGCTGCATCCATTAGTCTAATAACTTGCTGTCATCGTTCAGTGTGTTTCCAAGTCTGATCCATTAACATTTCAAATACACTCACAGAGGATCCATGCTGAAAACTCAGAAAGATGAAGTTCACCAACAGTTCTTACAGACTTGGGAATGCACAACCGTTCGGAAATCAGCAACTCTGGGATATTCAGCTTAGTGTGTGTGTGTGAGTGTGTGTGTGTGTGTGTGTGTGGGTGTGTATGTGTGCGTGTGTGTGTGTGTGTGTTTGCATGGCCACATAGTGGGCTACATGTGTATGTGATCTGTTAAAGGTCACAACACTGGGAGAACCAGTGGTGCAGCTACATCCCTCCCACTGTCCTCCCATCACTACAGACATGAATGTCACTCCTTTGTTCCCTTCATCTTTTCTACTCTTTTCCCTCCATCTTATTATGACATCACCGTCCCTGCAGGGGATGATGGGATTTGCTGCATGTGTATGCGTGGGTTCCTTGTAATAAAAACAGCTATAGCTCGGTGCTTTGACTCTGTATGGGGATAAACAGAAGTTCTGTTGTTGTCTGTGGGTTTCTTTTGTAAGACAGAGGAGAAACAGGCGGCGCTCTGTGAGGACTTAAACAAAGTGGTGGAGGTGAGTGGAGATCATGTGGCTGTGGAGGCTGATCACATGACACACAGATGTCAGTATTAATGTAAATGTGCTCCAAACATGTTGATTTAAATGTTCTGGTGAATTCTGCTGTCTGTGTGGCATTCATCAACAAATGTTGCATTAAAAGGATGGTATACCCATAAATGAAAATTCAGTCTTTATCTACTCACCGTCATGCTGACTGAAGGTCAGGTTTAGTTTTTTAGACCACAAAACACTGCTACAGTTTCAAGGGACACCAGCCTTGCAGAATCTCCCAAACAATTTAAGTGAATGGTGACCAGTCTGGCATTACCCAAGTCTCCTAAAGCCCTGACATGCCAAGTTGGCTTGAAAGATGTCATTTACACCATGTTTTTAGCCTAAATCTTCACAGTAGAGCCTTGGCTTGGAGCCACGTTCACATCACACACACCCCGTGTGTGGTGTGATAGTGTGCAAGCGCAAGTGAACAGCATGTTGGGGCTTTAGGAGACTTGGATTACTCCAGACGACCAATTGCATTTTGTGTTTTTTTGGTGGGTTGTTTTTTCGATTTGAAAACTGGTCACCATTCATTTTAATTGTCTGACTGTTTTCCTGTGAAACTCCAGCATTGTTTTGTGGACTTAAAAACTAAACTCGACCTGGAATCAGCATGAGGGTGAGTAGATAATGACTAAATTTTCATCTCTGGGTGAACTATCTCTTTAAGCCTCATCAGAATGGTTCATTACTTTGATTGAGGAGAACAAAAATGGTAAATAATGGATATAAAATAATGCCAGACATATTAATAGTATTGCTACTCAGTATTACTGTAGTCTTTGAGCACAAATGGTAAAATAATGTCTAAATAATGAGAGGTAATGATAAGTCATTGGTTATACCATGATATATATACCATTAGGTGGCAGATTCATG
Source organism: Lutjanus argentimaculatus (assembly GCA_034769285.1). Classification (NCBI taxonomy): domain Eukaryota; kingdom Metazoa; phylum Chordata; class Actinopteri; order Lutjaniformes; family Lutjanidae; genus Lutjanus; species Lutjanus argentimaculatus. The sequence continues at coordinate 557,020 of JAWZSL010000016.1, forward strand.
ATTAAACAAAACCAATTAACAGCAAAGCTGCGTTACTCATTGCTTACTTCAACACTAGAGGTTTAGAAAAACATAAAAACAAGTTGAAGGTTATTTTAGAACTATTTATACATCTAACAGACACAGAGCTGATGTTATGATTGCAAAACTAATAATCACTCTCCTTTTAACTCTGGTTTGGCCTTTACTAAACTATATAAACAGACATCTGCATATGAATCCCAAATCTGTAGGTAAAGGGGATGATTTTGATACCGGAGGCATATTTTTGTAGTCCATCTGTAGTCTGAGTAGTATTGACCAATCATGTTTGAGTGGGTTTTGATTATAGACAGTGGCGTATGGTATACTGGTATCATGGGCAAACCCGTTCCTGAGCAAAACCACATACAAACTAACACATACAGTACATGCATTCACATTCATATAAAGGCTGGCTATTTGCCATCAGGATGAAACTTCCTGAAACAATTAAAGTAACACAAGACTTATCTTGTTATCAAACATCAGCTGTGACAAACAACAAGAAGTCCTCCCACACCTCACTACAGCTAGAAGTTCATCAGCTGCAGCAAATGTAGAAATCACAGCTGGAGGATTCACCATGAGCATTTTTAGCATTTAACCAAACCCAGTGTGCACCTATGGCAGCAGAGGGTGTGTTTGATTTGCGTCACTTAATGTGCTCGCTGGGTGGTGCATTAAGGCAACGATTCTAAAAGTGTGACACCCAGTGGTCCTTGAGAGGTTTCCAGGGGGTCCCCAGCAGAGCCACTCACTCATCAGAATGCATTTATGTACTGTCCAGTAATTGTATTGTTACCTATCCTCGCATATTTTAAGTGTGTATACGGAAATCCTGCAGCTTTCTTAGAGAGTATACCTGCAAATAATGTAGACTACACCACTGCATGAAGGTAAACAGTCTGTTTGGGAAGCAAAAGAAGCAGAACGCATTGACCAAAATGCAATCTCGGAACCCATCGGCTATCATCTGACGACAGTTTAGCTTTTTGTGTTTTCTTCAAAATTTTATCTGCATTCATATGCAGATGTAAACAATCACCAGCACACAGAGGAAGAAGTCTTGACCTGGATATCTGTTATATGGAGATCCACAATCCCCAAAACACTGGCTGTTGCCCCGAGAGGCTAAATCGTCATCAGAAAACTGCCACTGGGTTCCGAGATTGGGTCTCCACCAACTCTTGAGAGAAAATATTTGGCTAACTTAACCTTTTCTAACTTTACCTGTATGATGTTTGTTACTGCAAATAAAGTTGATGAGAGCACTGAGACTACAATAAAAACTAAATTATGAGCTAAAAGATGCTAAAAAAAAAAAAAAAAGCACCATAGAGCATCAGAGTTGGATTCATTTAACGCAATATCAGTACGAAAAATAAGACCAAGAGTCTGCAGCTTTGCTAGCAGCTCTGTGAGGTTGTGCTTTGGAATATCAGTGTTTTGAGCTAAATGCTAATGTCAGCGTACTAACATGCTTACAATGACAATGTTAACAGGGAGATGTTTAGCAGGCATTACAATGTATGTTTATCACTATCTTCATCATATAATAATAAATGTATGAAACCTTTTTGGAACATAGTGTTTCTGTGACCTTTATAAATACAATCTTGGTAAAAACCTGCAATTTCTTTTCCACTTTGCATTACAATTATAATCATAATAATTGTCCATGTGGGAGAAACCAGACATACACACACTCATGAATCATTTGGATCTTGAATCTGTCATTAAATAAATATTCAGTAAACAGCCTCAATGAATAGAGTATTTGTCAAGATGTTAACTTGAGAATATTATTCAGAGTGATGTGTTGTGAAAAGCCTGGCATTTATCAAGCCTTTGTAGTGGAGAGAGCAGCACAGAAGCAGGGGATTATGGGTCTCTGGAGCGTGCAGCTCACGTGTACCGCAGCTTCACCGTGACTGTTGAAGCATGAAAACAAAACAAGACTTTATGTAGATGTAGAGCCCATTGTGTATGCATGCACAGGTACTGTTAAAGTGAAGAGAAACGTCTGACAAATTGAACGAGGGCACACAGGAAAGTCAGAATCACGCAGGAACATTACATGTTTCACCTGAGTGAACGTCTGAGAGCATGAGAGCAGAGCATGAACACGTCCCGCTGTTTGTGGTTCTGATGAGGATGAATCATCTCAGTCGGGGAGACTCAACGGAGCAGAGAAAATATAAAGTATCACACATCACAGACTGTGGAGCATGGCTTGAGTTACTCCTCCATGCCTGTTAGTTCCTCCTGTCTTCACTCTCTGTCCTTAATCTCTGACTTCCTCCTTTCTCCTTACTGCTGTCTCCAGGGAGCTGTCTTCGACTTCTCAAAAACTGCTACCTGTTTTCTTTTTCTACACTCACTGACTCAGACTTTTTTTTATCTACCTCTCTATCTCTTTCTCCTGCCATCCCTGTGCCTGTCTGCATGTGGATGGATCTTCCAGCGAGGAAGACAGAGGCCACTGGAGCAGAAGGAATCCCTTCTTGCTGTCCTCTGTCCCCACTGGCGCTGACTGCACATGCTCAGATGTGACATCACATCACAGATGCCATGCAGGGGTAGTTACACAGCACACACACACACCTGACAGGAGCAGCTAATCATGACACACACTACATGGACAAACACACACACACACACATTCACTGAGGCACTAAGTTGCTTATATGTCAATGCACAGTGAATTCATGTGGTACATAAGGCATGCCTCAAAGGTTATGGCTGAAATAGTACATTATGTAACAATAAGACTAAGTAACTATGCTATGCACGACTGATGTTGTATGGAGGCTACTTTTTTATTTTAAAAATCCCAGGTTTATTTCAATTATTAGAGCGAGACTATATAATGTTTGCCGAAGTGGCAATTATGGTATAAATGACAAGAATTTTAGTTTTCAGTTGAGTCAGTCGTGTTAAATCTGCCGTGACCCATATTGTAATATTAACATTAGATTATGTTATATAATATGAGGTTTCGCTTGAAGTGACAAACACAAGGATAATTATTACCCAATCCCAGAACCCGTCAACTATCATTTCACAACCATTTAGTCTCTAGGAGCAACTAACATCCTGGTGTAGCCAGCTGATATCCAGATAACAGTCAATGGATATACGAGCTAAGACTTCCTCCTCCGTGTGGCAGCCATTTTTACAGTCCAATTAGCAACTTGAGGCTAATCTGTTTGCTAATTTGCTTATGAGTGCAGATACATTTTTTTGAAAAGCTAATATAAGCTAAATCATCATGAGACAATAGACAATGGGCTCTGAAATTGCATTTCAGCCAACATGGCCTGCCTCTTTTGTTCACCACTTGGACTGTTTACCTGCATGCAACCAAAGCCTGCTCAAACATGACTGGTCAATACTACAAGGACTACAAACGGAAACCAGAATGTTTCTGATACCAAATCCTTGTTTACAGATTCTGCACATGCAGATATCTGTTCTATTAGCATTAACAATTCTGAAGTTGCCCTTGGCTCTTTAGCGCTTTCGCACGTTTGAGTTTATTGTTTTGGTTCAGTCTCTGCATCCTCATCATCTCAGTTTCAAGTTGCAGCAAGCAGCAGTTTTCAGCCAAAAAAGCTGCTGAATGTAGTCCAGAGCCACAAGGTTCCCTAAGTAGTTTGGTGGAGACCAAAAACAGAGCAAAAAAGAGAGTGAACATCCATCGGGTGACTCCAAATAAATCCTAACATTACTCCAATGTATTCTGCGTGAATATGCAGCTGTGCATACAACCAGTGACATATTTATCTGTGACATGTTAAACTCAGGGTAGAGTCATAAAGTCAGCAATCTGACTCATATAGTGTCAGTGACAGTCTCATCTAACAACATTAGCTGCTATAAGCCACTGATCATACCAGACTTAGTCCTGCGATACCAGACAAACAGAGATCTTGCCCCTGTGCGATCATCTGGGGATTTCTAAATGCAAATCAGTTGCTTGAACAGCAGCGAGAACGGCTGCTAACAAACCTACACCTCTTACATTTTTTCAAGGACACACTTTGCTGGACATGATGCTCCCCTGCTGTTCACCTCAGTGGTAGGCACATGACTTCTGCATGTCACCGCCCCAGTATGAAGCACCCCCTACAGACTTTGGACTGGTTCTGCAGTGGAGTTTTTTTTGTTTTTTCAAATTCTAAAATTGTTACCACCCAGTTTTAGCAACAGATAAACAGCTGGACAATTGTCCTCAGTCTCTATATTGAGTAAAGAGTTTAGAGACTGACTTGTGAGTCTTGTGAGACCACGTAAGGCTGCAGCAGCAAAACCTCTGACTGGATTAAACTGAGTAATGATGTGATTTATTGTATATGAATTCAACTTGTCATTTCTAAATGGCAGAGGGAATACAAAGATCTGGGGGGGGGGTCACATTTCAAAAACACCATCTTCAGAGCAACGCTGTAGTTAAACAGTTTCCTGTTTTGTTTTGTTTTTTCCTTTTTATATTTAGAGCGACACATCAGCAGTTTACTCCCTGTTTTTCTGTCTTTTGTATCATTGAGCTCTCTTTATCACAACAGAACCTTGTTTTCTGTGATTAGTGTCTTCTTGCAGCAGGAAACTGATCCACTCAATAAAAAATAAACAGTGAGCCTCGACTCTGTAATACTTATATAATAACATTAAGTATGTATGAAAATAAAATAGAGAAGAAAACAAATAAAAATATTATAACTCAACTTTTCTCCAAATGTTTAAGTATGCTAATAAAATTATGCAAAAGGTTTTGAGGGAGCACCATGACGAGGACGTCAGCAGATTTCAGCAGAAGATTTCAGAGTGTGTTTCCCCAACAGAATTAACTGCAGTCTTATTACCATTATAGCAAGAAAGCTTGTACACAAGGTTTTCCCTGTCTTGAAAAGAAACTGCATTTGAATTTCAAAGTTTATGATGACAGTCATTACTGCAGATGGCAACAGACAGACTTTTGCAAATTCAGATTCACCAGAACGGTTCAGATGTGGTGGCATTTTTCTTGTTGTACCCTGGACATCTGCATAAAAGCAGCTTTTAACTAATCAAGTGTCTTCAGTTTAAAAGGGCAGCAGCGTATGAAGAACACAGAGACCGCGGAGCATCTCTTCACACACACACCGCAGCACCTTTTCAAGTATTAATGAGAGATGCTGGCCAGGTTTTGTGATATGTGCCCGCCGTGATTATTCATGATCACAGGGAGCGGACCCTCTCCAAAGTGCCCCCCCCGCCGTTGATCGCCGGCTTCGAAGCATGGTTTCCATGGAGACACTTTTAGTATATCAGGCTGCCTCATTTCAATGTGTGGCTGCATGTGAACTGGCTTTACGGCCGGGAACATTATGTATTTGAAGTGCTTTTAGCAGGAAATGGCACCCCAATTTAGCACTACCTGTTCAGAGGCGGAATAAGAATTTGTGTGGCAAATCATGAGGTGACATGTAATAAACATGCAGGATGTTTTATGTAACTGTGATGATCTGAATTCACGCTCAGGCAGAGGAGAAATGTTAAATCTTATATGAAGCTTCTTGCATGAAAGTATAAGTACAAACAGACTAAATACATATACTATGAACGCAACACTAGAGAGGATACACAAGATCTCTTTTAAAGTTCACTGTTCATGGGCCTAATTGGTTTCTTACATAACCAGTTTGTATAACCAGTGCTTGAACTGGGCCAGGGCTCACTAGTACGGACTACTAGCACGTCTGATTTTTTCCCACATGAGTACCCATAATTCTCATCGAGTGCTGCTACATCCTGCTGAACACGAGTACAAATCTCCAGCTAAAAACTTCAAAGCTGCACTAATCAATCTTCCCATATTAACAATGGATCAAATGAGTGTGTAATGTGAAAGGGGTCACTGGAAGTGTAAAAATCCAGAGTTTGATCTACAGAGCAGTTTATCATCTTTCAGACATGTTTTTTTTTGTGCATGTGTGTGTTTGTATGTGTTTTTACAGCATGCCACTTTACTGTTTTGGGTGCCTCTCAGTGCTCTCATCAACCTTTTTTCCAGCCCCAGAACACAGCTGTTTTCAATGAAATAACTTTTATAAATCTAGGGTTGCACCCTGAAAGTCGGAGATTTGAATCATTAGTCGGACACCCCTCAGTCGACTGAGATTCTTCCAAGTTGAACAGTTTTTCCTTTGTCAGTCAGTGTGCACTACAATAACTGGAGAGGAATTAGTGAGGAAGTGAGGAATCATAAATACAATTTCTTAACAGCTGTCATACTAATAAAAAAATCTTTGTGACAACATGTGCTGGTGGTTCACTGATGAAAGAGGGTGAAACGAGTGGTTAGTAAAGAAGTCACAGAGGGTGACTGAGATGCTTTGGCTTTGGGCGTTTATTATGTTGACATTTTTTCTGGTGACTTTTAGAAGTCCTTTAATATTTGAATACTCAATTCATGCTATATGGTCAAATGGATTTCAGGATAAACAAACGCTCCACTAATAACAATTTCCTGAGCATAATTGTGCATTTGCTTCACAAGCTCATTTGACAGGAACTGGTTCAGGTTGGCTTTGTTTTCATCCATTTCAATCAAGCTACACCAGCAAATTGGTAGCTGAATACTAATGTTGCTCTGTTGCTCTAAAGAAAACAGGCAACTGTTTGCTAACATGTTTGCAATGACAGCTTTATGATTATGACTGTTACACTGCCACCAAGTGTAAAAAGAAAAAGTAAATGTAGGTTTAACATGATAGGCAGCCAAAAGGTCCTTTTTGAAATAGATCAGGCCAGAAGGAGAAAAAATGGAATAATCAAACTCAGAGAAGACTCCATTAACAGATATGAAAGATGTTCTCAGCTGTTATCGCACAAACCATGTTGAGCCTATAGATGATACTAGCGATGGTAACACACAGTCCCCTCCCCCCTTCACACAATCAAGATGACATTTAATTTCCTTTCACGGCTGGAAACAAGTCCCCTGCAAACACTGAGTCCTTGCCTTGAGTGTCAATCTCTCCTATATTGATGACATATGAGCTTTTTCATTGATGCCCGCTGGCAAAAATAGATTTGTGTACACAGACAACTACACAAAAAGCTTGTGAACTTTATGATTATATAATAATGTACTTAATTATTTCACTCTGGGAGATTTCATATGAAACGTACAGTGGTCACACCAGCTTAATGTTAAGTCCCATGCTGAGTACTGGTATTTACTTGTCTTGCCAAAAAAGAAAATTGAAACTGTAAATTGAAATCGAGAGTGTGTCTGAGTATCTGGAGGATTGTTAGATGTCCAGCTCCGGCCGGGTGGGACTCGCCTGGCTGTGATCAGGGAACACTGATCCAGGCCGGGGTGACCGATGTTCTAAATATTGGATGAGCTCATCTGTGACCGAGAAGAGGCGGGGGAAACGGCCAAAACTAGAAACTGGAGCAAATGCTGTCACACAATGTGCAAACACTCACACATCCACCCACACACACACACTACACAGATGCTCTCTTTTCTTGCTCATTCCCTCTCATACTAACATGTAGGCTACAAATACAGAATATATACATACACATACGCTACAAGCACCCAGACTTTCACAAACAGTTACCAATGAAGGCACTTTATAAAACGTGTGGTGCATAAGGAAATCACACTCAGAGTTATAACAAGAAAACCTCCTCCAGCTGCAGCGGCTTCACGTGTGGCGTCCGCCCGCTCACGTGCAAATTATGATGGAGAGAGAGAGGGGGGAAACGGGAGAGAGATGGAGAGACAGAGACCTTGATCAGTCAAAGAGTTCTGAAATGCTGAATTAACTTGCACTGAATGACAGCACTGATTCGGTGAGATGCGTTGCCATGGAGACGGTCTGAGGAAGTATCTGCTGTGTTAGGGTGGCTGACGTATGTGGCGGCTGATCAGCTGTGTGGGGGCGGTCAGTGGCACTGACCTCACAGGTCAACCAGCTCTAACACAACGTGTCAGAGAGGATCTCTGCAGGTACAACAGAGGGACAGAGATAAGTTCCTCCATATGTATGTGATAAACACATCATGTACAGTACAGGACTTGTTACAGGGGAGTGAAAAAGATCGTCTCACATTTTGTTTTGCCTAATTAGATGCAAAGTAACTGTGGTTTTATTGAACTTACAACTAAGGCTGCACAATTAATGGAAATATTAGCACAATTACAACATGGTCAATGCCCGAATCTTAGATTTGTTGATTTTTAGTGAAAAAATTTGTGATGCAAAAGGATCATTCCTACTAATCCTGATTTTTAGGACTGATGTAATTAGTACTCATTGGATCGTTAGTGTTTTGAGATATGTATTTCCCTGCGTGGGTTGGATGGTTAACCACATCTGTTATCATAGAGCTTATCAGCCTATTAATATATTCCATCGATCAGCCACAACATTAAAGGAAAAATTCACTACTTTTCATGTGGACGACCAGTCAGTGTTGATGTTTAATGTAGTCATATGAAGCGATAAATCCCTCAGTGGCTGCTATAATGACCAAGAAAGTTGAATTCTCCTACCGGCAGAGCCTACATGTACCAGGATGCACTGCAGATGGGTGATTTTTAACCGGGCATATGGCCCAATGGAAATTCTTGGGTTAGCGTTGGGGTTAGCCACGGGTCTAGGGGCATATTTTCAGCAGCACAGGCGCTACTGAATGATCATAGAAATATTATAAATACTACAGGCAGTAGTGTGTTTCTATGATCCTCTCACTCTTTTGCGACTACACGGCACCACTTGACACTTTGATCATGAAGATGACACTACTCTCCAGAGTATATAGGCTGCAATATAGCATAGAACTGAGTGATTTAGAGAATTTTATAGATTGGAAATGAAAGTGACAGAAGGGCAGGAATGAGAAGAAAAGTGGCATCTACAAATCTGTCTGCTACTTCAGCACCACAGACAGTGCCATGGATTTATCAAGTCACAGCGCAGTTAGGATACTGCAGTGGTTCCCAAACTGGGGGGCGGGCCCCCCTGAGGGGCCACGGAGCCACTGCAAGGGGGGCGCGAAAGACCAGGGGAGAAAAAAAGAGTGAAACAAAGCTTAATGAAAATGATCTATGTAGGGGGAATAAACAAATGAGTTTGCTGTTTATATCCAACTGACCTTTATTTTGCTGAAATTTAACTTTTGAATTCTTTTTTTATCAGTTCCATCCCCAATTATGGTTTACAATTGATTTAAAATTTTGTGGTGGGGGGCTTGAACTTTTGTTGGCTTCCGAAAGGGGGGCATACTGGAAAAAGTTTGGGAATCACTGGGATACTGATATTTCAGAGCCAAAGTCAGGGCCACAGATTTTAACACAGGGGATCCTATTTTTGTCTCCCCCACTTTTACAGCCCCAATTTGATTTACTCACTAAAATCTCCTCTAACTGTCCAACTGCCAAAATCAAAACAAATGAAACTCAGAGTTGATAAAAATGTTGATATGCTCATTAGATTCGCCTCCAGTTATTACTGTGCACTCACAGCTATTAAGTTGAACGGTGCACAAAGTGCTCAGAGGACTTGTCTTTGCTCCTGGTTTTGTCTCTCAGGCACAAAGGTTGCCCTGCCTTATTGGTAGAGGCCGTCTGATCTAGAGTTTTCATTATGCACTGATGATTTCTGGTCAATATGTATGCTGATGTCCAAAATAGAGTCTCTATTTGATCATGTGATGACTTTGACAGTCAGAAGATTTTCCATGTTTCTGACAGCTTTCTCTTTAACCTAAGTTACCCAAAGTAACTCATTCAACAAATGCAACATTGTTGGTAAAATATATATAAACCTAATGGTGTGTGTGCTTCATAACATACTTGAAATTTCTCTGAATTTACCAGCAAATGACTCAAATTTCATGATAAGTATGTATATATTCGCAAGTGACATGTTTGAACTTTCTTTGAAATAAACTGCAAATTTAATATGTTTCTTGGGAATTACCACCCACTACATGAAAATGGTACTTGCCTATTATCACATATTTAACCATGAAATTTGTGGGTAATTTCTAAGAAATTTCAAATACATTACTTGGTAATTGCCCCCTGCTTACCATGAAATTATGGGACCAAAGTAACTAATACTCTAAGTAGTTTTTGAGACGAGTAGTTTGTACCTTCACTTAAGTATTTGTCTAACAGCAGTACTTTTGATTGTAATTGAGTAATATTTTAGTAATGTAACAGTGCTTGCAGACTTTCAGTACTCTTTTCACCTCTGATTATGTTTTGGGTGAATGAGTGCATAATCTGTCCAAATTATGAAAACATCCTGCATAGTTGTGGCACATATACAGGTGCCTGGACTGATACAGATAAAAATGAGAAGGTTAACAGCCCATGAATCACCTAAATACAGAAAACACGTGGGTGGTTTGAGGTTGCAGTGGAGCAGCGCCTGGAACACAGCCTGACATATGGAACCAGATGTTTAGACCTGAATGGATGTGTAGCTGAAGCTCAGCTGATGATCACGTTTTTCCCTGAACCTACATGAGAAGCTTATTATTCGTCCACTTCTGTCACTATCAAGCTGCTTTTCTCTTTGTCTTTCACCCTTTTTCTTCCGATGACACTATTCCCTCTTCTTGCCCCCCTTCTCTTCCTCTGCATTAGGACACACTTGGGAGTCGGAGCCAATCACCCCATTTCTCAGCCAGGCTAGCATGGCCAGCGATGAATCCCTCTAAATCATAGGCTTAACAGCCTGCTGTGATACTGCAGGGACTGGGAGGGTCTCCATAGCACAGTTCATAGAGGAAAGGAGATGGACAGACAGAAACAGAGAGAGGGAGGATAAGGAAGAGACAAACAGGGAAGATACATACAGTGCAATGACACAGAGGAGAAAGAATCAAAAGTTTGTGAATCTAAACCCAAAGAGCACGAGAGCAGGAGCAAAATAAATCAACAATGTGGTGTATGATTGAATCCGTGCTCTGCAGTCAGTCAGTAAGCGCAGGACTCCACTCATGTGTTGACTCTCCTGTCCTCGGGTCCAGTGATCAGCCTCTCTTGTGCAAACAGACTAAACAGAGCAAAGATGATGACTGGATGTCTCTCTAACGGCGTATCGCTGCAGAGCAAATCAATTTGTCATTAATGCCTCAGCTGAGAGGCTAAAAAGGAACCAGGAAATGAAATTAGTCCCTTAGTGCACTCATAGCTACATGGACAGGCCGAGTAATAAAAGAAAGAATAGCTCGCATGATTTAATCTCAAGAGCTAACTGTTTTATTGTGAGGCTCGCTAATTTGTCTTATAAAAAGGACACCGGTATGATGCCACTACAACTACAGATGCACTTCCACTTCTGAGATGGTCAGCCTCAGATTTTTGTTGTTTTTAAAGGGATAGTTCACTCCAAAATTAAAAATACACATTTTTCCTCTTACCTGCAGTGCTATTTTATACATCTAGAGTATTTCGGTGTAAGTTGCAGAGTTTAAAATCATGACCCAGCTACTCAAGATAATCCACAGTCCTTGTTGTGAGCAGTTTCATATAGGAACTATTTTCTTTCTACGGTAGAATCTACCAGAAACGTTGCAGGAGAATCTATTTCTTTCCACTAGAAAGAAAACAGCTCCTAAATGAAAATCCTCACAACAAGGTGTGTGGATTTTATTGAGTAACTAAGTCATGATTTCTGGAAAGAGACACTGGTGTTGAAATTTTCAAATTCATTTAAAGGGGCATCCTCAAAATGCTCAGTTGTTCAGGAGCATAGATGGGCTGTGCTTCACTACTTTGTGAAAAACTGTGTGAGTAAATACCCCAACAGTGAAAGAACAACGTTTATCAACCCAAAACTGCAGAAATTTAGAGATTTCACCATCTACAATCCATATCATCAAAAGATGCAGAGAATCCAGAGAAATCTCTGCACATAAGGGGCGAGGCTAAAAACCAACACTGAATGTCTGTGACCTTTGACCCCTCAGGCAGCACTGCATTAAAAACTGCATTAAAAACCCACATCATTGTATAAAGGATACTACATGGGCTCAGGAACACTTTGGAAAACCGTTGTCAGTAAACACAGTTTGTCTCGTAAGTTAAGACTCTACCATGCAAAGAGAAAGACATATATCAACAACATCCAGAAACACTGCAGACTTCTCTGGGCCCGAGCTCATCTGAGATGGACTGACGCAAAGTGTGCTGTAGAGAAAAATGGGCCAATTTGTGATGGCTAGATGGCTGGGTCTGAGCATCTCCAAAATGGAAGGTCCTGTGGCTTGTTCCCAGTATGCAGTGGTTAGTACCCAATGACAGCGGACGGAGGATACAGAAGTGCCTTAAACCTACATTCTTTCAAATGTCCAGCAGGGGGCGACTCTGCTGGCTGCAGTCAGAATGTGTATGAAGTCTTGCGAGAAAATTAGCCTACTTCTTACATCAGTAAACAGTTTCCTAATGAGTTCATGGTCTCAGTTGCTGGTTTCAAATCTTTTTTGATACAGCATGATGTCCACTTTCATGATGTCCACTTTGTAAATTATTTAGAGTAAAATGGACGATAAAGAACTTCTGGCACATTTGTGAGAAGACAGAGTACATGCAGGAGCTGCGTGCAGGTTAAACAACACACATTCCTGCCAGCGTTTTCATATTTGTCTGCTGATTGATAGTTGGTGGGGTGCCAAGAAATGCAGTAATGCACCTACAGATGTCAGAGAGGAAGAAGACTGCAGCCAGCAAACATGTAAACAGAATGCAAATGTTTTGCAAAGAACATTTACTGAACGTTGCTGTATGTAAATATGTTTTGTGTACTTGGAAACTCCACAAGGTATTTGATATACAAATATGTAAAAAGTGAAGGCAGTTCTTCAGTACATATAATCATTTTTCTTCACCATACTCATCAGATACTTAAGATAAAATAATAATATATAAATAATGTTGAAGATATGTGATATTTTTACCTCTATTTAAATACATGTACAAATCATTTGCAGGCAAGTTGTAAACTGCTGAATGTGTTTAAACTTTCTGAGGACATCATAATACATAATTACAGCAATGTTACACTGCATTATGAAGAATTAACCATGGTTATGGATCTGTTATGGATGCTTCTGTGCATGCAGCCAAATACATACTTAAAAATTGCCCTTATATCTGCATACTGCTACATTAAAGTGTCTTTTAAACCATTTATTATTTGTTTATATACTACTTATTAATGCTAAAATAGGGTTTAAATAAAAAAAAAACTATCACTTTAATTAACATAACCTCAGTTTTGTTCTTCAGCTCATTGCTCAGTGTGTTTTCACTGTGGGAGCTCTCCATTGTGCTGAAACACCAACACACTGTGACGCTGTACTGTGGGAGAACACTCACATTCCCTCCTATTCTTCTATTTCCGCTGCCTCAGAGGACAAAGTACCCATTAAGCTTGCCATGTATTTTGTCAACAACATAACAATCTCTCTGATCACACACACACAACTTCCACTGTGAAATTTGTTGGCCTTCATCAGGAGCTGCAGAGACAGAGATCCGAGCCAGAGGACCGAGCAGCAGCACAGAGGAGATCTGAACAGGTGACTGTTGTCACACTCCATCATCCATCCCATTAGTCAGGCCTACAACAGGCCAGGATGGAAGTGGCAGGCGAGTAAACCTTGCTCAAGGGCTGCACTGCAGAGATCCTGCATCTGAAACCGGAGCGGCAGCGAGCCTGAAACTCTCTGCCTGTGTCAGACTATCAATAGAGACGATCAGTGGAGGATTAGGAGATAAAACTGTAATAAACAGCGATAAAACTCGGGTTTCAGCAGTCTATCATCGTCATCTCGGTTTCATTTTTCACAGTGGTCACTGCAGTGTTTTACTGCTGGTTCTCGTATATAAAAGGTTTATGACCGATGCAGTTTTAAGTCAAACTAGAAAAGATGATATAAGGATGCTTCAGCCTTAACTTCGGCTGCAAGATTTCCATTTAGCAGCAGAAACATTTTATAACGTTAGAAATATGTGTATAAAACAAATGCCACATGCACATTTTAGCTATATGGCTCTTAATTAATTAAACATTTTACATTAGGGATGTAACATGGCTTGTGTTCTGTCTTGAGAGTTCTCACTTTATTGCTATTTCTGTCTTTATGGTGTGCCGTTGTCTTTGTTCTGTAAATCTGATCATTTTATATGTATCAAAACATCTCTGCAGTTGAAAATCAGCCAGCTGGCTAACACTGGCACATTTACAGAAATGTTGATAAATGTGTGTTGTCCTTAGAAATAAAATAAATGAGAAATAAATGGAGACATTATATGGTCAGTTGTTTCAATTATATTTTATAAAAGAACTGCATGGACCACTGCAGTGTTTATGTTTTGCAACTGCACATACTGCTGGTCTTTTGTTTGCTTTGATCCCTTTTTTATTTAACCCGGTCAGATTTACTATAGTCACATTACAGCCAAATAAGTACTGTTTGTAATAGAAAAATAATTTTATTGGAAGTCAAGGCTGGATTCTAAAACCTAATTATGAGAATGAACAAGCATGTTAAAGATCCAAAGTACAAACGTTAGGGATCTTCAGAACTCACTGACATCACACAGGAGGAATAACATGTTAAAGTGAGAATATCTGTTTTCTAAAATGTTCCTAAGATGCAGCAAAGTGATGTTCAGCTGTGTGTGGGCAGCGTGTCCTTCAGCTGGAAGCTGAAGTGCTCTTTAGCAAGACACTGAATCCGTCCTGCCTGCAGGGCTGCTGTGTCACAGCTCACCCTGTCGACCCTGCGGCAGGGCAAACAAAAACAGAATCTTCTTCAAGGATAAAAAAAGAATTACATTTCATTATTATTTCATGAAGTGTGTCTTTGTATCTCCACATTGCTTTAAAATCATCAGGACCTTCTTTTCTATTCTCGTCTGTGAGGTCGATATACTGTAACAGACGGAAAACTAAGATTAATAATACAGTATGGATATTTTAATCTGATTAGGTTGCAGCAATTAGTTGATTAACGGATTATTCTTGTAAGAATTTTCTGCCTTTCTCCATTTTATCATTGTAAATTATAATGAGCTTTCAAAATAAGCAAATCTGTAGAAGGGAAATCTGTGTAAAATGATGCACGAAACATAAAACATATTTCCGTTTGATGGAGAGTTGGAGCCACAAAAATCCTTGTGTTTTGGGTTTGAATATTTCTGTCAGTTTAAATGACACACAAGCTGTCATATATAATGTTAAAATGTCAAATGTTCATATTAAATGGGGCCAAAGTTTCAAATAATGATGTAAATAATCATATGTAAAAGTAAAGCAAAAAGCTCTGGCTTCAGACTGCTCTAAATACAACCTTCAACCTTTATTTTTCCACTTTAGGAATCGAGCTGATGTCAACACACTGCAGATTTCTTTACTGGTCTTCTTCTCCAAGGACACCACGCCAATGAAGTACAAGGACGTGCCCATCTACCCGCTCAGTCTGTCTGTTCAAACTGAGGTGATTTACAGCGGCTCCAACCAAGACTCTGATCTGGATAAAAAATTTTATGAAGAAAATATATTCTGGTTTTCCCTCTGATCTCCTCCGGCAGCTCAGCCTCAACTCTCTATCATTTATGGAGTTTCTTAATAAACAGATAGCTTTACTTGTTGCTAAAGTAACCGCAAACTGCTGCTATAACTTAGCTGCTGTTAGCTGCTAGTTAGTTTGACTCACCTGATATAGACTGTGGGTTTAAGCCTGTTTCAGGTGCTGCATTTTTAAAGTCCCCCATCACTATGGGAAATAACAACCTCCAACTAACAACCTTCACACTGAAAAATCTCAAATTAGCACCTGGTTGCTAATGTTACGCATGTAAACAAGCGAGCAACTGTTGCCTTTTCTTTTGCACCGAGTTTAATACCAGGGCTCGCCTCAATACATGTAAATTAGGGCTGTAACTAACAATTTCATTATCAATTGATTTCTCAACCATTTTCTTGATTAATAGATTAGTTGTTTGATCTATAAAATGTCAAAACTGGTGAAAAAGCCCAAAGATATTCAGTTACTGTCAACACTGCAACAAGCACTGCAATTTTTTAGAAAAGCTGCCCTGAAATCAGGCATTTTAGGCCACAATGATCCCAAAAAAGACTCACGAAATCCTGGAGTGACTGATGGTTTCAGCCTTATTTCTTCATCATTAATTATCGCCAACCATTTTGATAATTGATTGATCAGACTTTTTTCTTTTTTTAAATAATTCCTGCTTCTTAAATGTAAATATTTTTGGGTTTCTTTACTCCTCCAGGACAGTAAACTGAATACCTTTGGGTTGTGGACAAAACAAGACATCTGAAGGTGCCATCCTGCGAAACAATGATAGACATTATTCATAATTTTCTGTCATTTTATAGACCAAACAACTAATTGTGAAAATTAGCAACTGATTAATCGACTGTGAAAATCGTTAGTTGCAGCAATAAACTACAGTATGTACAAGATATTGTCTGTCTACAGAAAAACATAAACATCCTCTATAGAATTCCAAGAGAAATATTGATTCTTGATCAAGTTTAAATGGAAACGTTCAATAAAGCTCAGCAGTTTAGAGACGCAGAGTGGCAGAAGCAAAGTGGTGAACTGCTCTGTTGTACAAGCTCGTCAATCCACTGATAGAGTCTTTGTGTCGCATCAAGCCATTGAAGCATCAAAGAGGAGTGTGTGATGTGTGTGTTTGTGTGTATGTATCTGATCTTCCGCTGTAACCTGAGCATGTTTATGTTCTTTTTCATTCATCCAAAGTTGATGGGAATTCATCTTAATCACGACAGTTGGAAAATAATTTGAACAGAGGTGAAGGAGGGATGAGTGGGAGTCATTGTGGGAGCGTTTATTTCCTTTAACAAAAATAGTTTTTATACCATCAGAGGCTGTTATTCTTCACACACAAACACACACACACACAAACACATACACACACACACACAAAGAGGATCTCTCAGAAGCTATTAGCAATCAGAGGCATGTCTGCAGCAGCCTCACTTAAGACACTCTGGGCCTTTCAATACGGGAATGATTATGTTCTGAACGAGCCGTTCGGCAGAAACAGAAAACACTGCAGAACAAAAAAACTGAGAAATCCTGCCGCCGGATTTTCACAACTTAAGACCACCACAGTCCTTTCATCTCTTCAGATCAGCGTGAGTGTTGGGGAGTTGTTCCTAACAGGAGGTTTTGAGGCGTAGATCAGAGGAGAAAGCTTTTAGAGGTTGTTCAATCACTGTAAATGGCGTGAATCCAATTTCTAGCCGTATAGCTTGGTGCCCTCCACTTCTGCAGCTCACCAACAGCACATGATTTATTCTGTGAGCTTCTCTTTTCAGTCAAAATATCAGCATCAACTGTCTGTACTTTGAAAGTGATGCAACCTCTCAAGTTATTTTCTCTCCTCCTCTATCTAATCCCATCTCTGCTTTGACTGTAACCTACTTTTTTCTCTGTATGAAGAGCAAAAACCCACAGACGCCCCACTTCCAGCTGTGTACATCCGCTCTACAACCCAGCAGCCCCTCTCCCCCGTGTTTACCTGTCCACCAGCTCCTCGCCTGCGTACTCCAGCAGCTGGACCTGCTAGTTTATCGATAGCCTGGAGAGAGTGAAGTCCACTGGGCTTCCAAACGGCTATGTCCCGCTTCTCCGTCTGCTTTGTGTGTCCATATAATTAGAGTGCGCCTCTGAGCCCACTGAGGAATCTGAAATGGATAACCTGGGGCTCAGGAAACCAGCCAGCACTGCCAGTAAAAATCACCCCCTCCACCTCCACTGATAGCAAGCCCTGCCCTCACTGGGCTGTGATGTCATCTCTATACCGGCGCCCTATGCAGCGGTCATCACTGTTGGCACGAGGGGAAAATCCAACTCACAGTAGAAACCACCTGAATGACAGTATTCCTTTTCTTTTCTCTCAGTTTTGCTTTTACAGTCTAGTTTTCGGCCTCCATCCTTTCATTTTCTTGCCCCACTACCCTCAACCCTCATTATAGTCATCAAAAAAATATGTGTGCAACTGATTTTTCCTCCAACAAACACAAATACAAAGAAAACATGACAACATATGACCTGGAGGAGACCTGGACAGATAAAATACTCACTGAATGGACTAATAATCCATATCAAGGAGGCACCAATAATATGCAGAGCTGCAACCAATGACTCTTCTCATGATCAAAATAGTCTGGAAATTATTTTACCCATTAATCTTTTCGTCTGTGACCAGAAAATGGTGGAAAATGTCCATCAGAATGTTTTAGGACCAAAGTCCTAACACTTTCAAATAGCTTGTTCTGTCTGATATTCAGATATTCAGATAAAAGAAGACCAAGAAAATTAGCAAATAATAATAATATTTGCTCAAAAAGTGACTTATGATCAATTAATTTTTCTGTTAATCAACAAATGAATTAACCTGGCATCACAACCTCTCAGTTCATCTTTTATTTCCAAAATGCCTCTGGATGCAATTGGACAGACCTTCAGCCAGTCAGAACAATGCAATGCAAAGTCACAAATGTGTGACATAGCACAGAAGAACAGAAAAATGTAAACAGACCGCAGCATGCTGAGCTGAGCTGTGATGGTATAGCAACAATATGTCTGTGAACATCACACAGTACCAGTCGAAAGTTTGAACACATCTTCTCATTTAATGTTTTTTTTTTCTTCATTTTTCCAGATGAATACTGGAGACATAAGAACTATAAAATATAGAATTATGTGGAATTATGCAACGAGCAAAAAACTGTGAAACAAGGCAAAATAAGTTTTTATATATAAAAGACCCTCGTACACTGTCTTCTGCACTTACAGTCAAAGATTAATAAAATAAATATTTGATTGCAAGTGCAGAGAACAGACTCTTTGTGCTTTTTATTATCAACCCATGTTCTTCTACTAGCCATCTGACCTACTAGTGTGGAAAAGTGTTTCGCTCTTTGATATTTTAGATTCTTCAAAGTAGCCACTTTTTGCTTTGATGACAGCTTTGCACACCGTTGGTATAGTCTGAACCATGTCTTATGAAAAATAACAAAAAAACATGGGATAAGAAATGAGTCCAAACTTCAGATGGTCACTGTACATGCACACTTATATATTTTTGTGTCTAAATGACTAACAGGTACAGAAACATTTGAAATTGGTCCAGCTGCTAAATGCACTGTAATGCCCGCAACATAATCCAAGGAGAAACTGCACCTGTCAAAGTACGTCCACTATAAGTGCTTGTTTGGCTCATATTGTTATTCTGAGTGTGTGACAACATTATAGAAAGGATCCCTGCAGAGACAGACCTTTTTGATTAAGAGTAAGATCCTTTTACTTCAACCAGAAACATCCATTATATCACTCTCCTCAAAACCACCAGACCCCATTGACAATTACAGTAATTTTACCTTGCAAATCATCACAAAACACACTTCATACAAAATGAAACTCACCAAAACCATCTCAGTTCATGTTTCCACTGTTCCAACAATCGCCGACTCTGGTTTGGTCAAAATAAGCCATTAATTCTCTGAGTTAGGCGTGAAAATATGCTGGCTCTACACCCCTAACCCCTAACTCAGGCACACATGCTAAATCTGCAACACATGACCTCACAGATGCCAAACTCAGGCACAAGCATTTGACATGAGTTTACACCCTAATATGCTATGTGTAGCTGGATTCCACATGAAGGTGGAAAGTGCAAAGTTAGCATGACCCATAATGAGAATGGACACATTACAAGAGTAAAACCTCGGTTTAAAAGTATCCAACCTGTTCTCATTCCAGGTTATAGAATACCAACGTATGTGTCATCACCCATCTGCATCTCATGCTGATGCACAAGGTACCCTTTAGTGTCTGTACGAGACGCTGCCAGAAAACTTTTTTAACATGTGGTTAAAGCTGTGGAACAGGTCACAGTTTGGTTAGGTTTAGGTACCAAAACTACCTGGTTAGGTTTAGGAAAAGATCATGGTTTGCATTAAAATATGTATGTTAACACTAGAACTGCCAGAATTCTATAAACTGCTAGAACGACCATAAGTGGTCACTTTGACCTTTGACTTCTAAACTCTATTATCTTTATGATAAATACCAAAGAGATTAATGCATTTATTCAGTTAGTTTACCTTTAAAAAATAAAATAACACCAAAATGTAGATAAAATGTATTTTTATATTAATCAATATGCTGACATCATGTGTAATAAACCGTAGATAGAATTACTCAGAGCGAGAAACAGTTAAATATATTTTATAAGATTATAAACCTGATATTTTAACATAAATAATCCACCTAGAGCCACCACAAAAAATAATTACAGCCTGTGGGAAAAGGCTGGAAACGAGTAAAAAATAAAACCAAAACAAAGTTGGAGATATTGCTGTTTGTAAGAAATAGGGGTACTTAAACTTAAAATAACGTTGATTTTTGGTTTCACACGGGACATGAACCACGGCCCCTGGGTGAACGTCCAGTGTTTGTTTGACCCATCCATCCACCCCACCTCCTGCATACATAGACTTTGTCAGTCTTCTACGTCACCTGAAGCAGACAAGTTTACACTGTAGTTGATTTAAAGCCTGATGCATCTCATGCAGATGCTAAAGGGTACCTTATGGTCTGTATGAGACACAGAGACATCTGAAATACCATAATTTATCCTTTATTTATCCTTATCCCAGTCATGATTCCAGTATCTTGCTCAGTTCCATGACAACAGCTGACAGATGCTTTTTTTAGAGAAAGGAGTGTATTTATAAGCACAACACGTACAGTAAGCGCACATCTATTGGAGCACCAAAAACAAAGCAACACCTCTGTACAGACTTTGCCCAAATTGCAAATTGATTTATAAAGACAACACAATTATCACAATCGGATATTTGTCAGTTCAAAATGAAAAAATGAAGAGCAGTTTGACCTGTCACAGGCATCCAAATGTTGTCCGTTTTAATAATCTGTGGATTTGAGTCAGAGCAAAAGAGAAACATAAGAGAGAATTAAAAAGCTCTGTTCTCTCATTGGTCAGCTGGGACAAATCAACTGCTGCAGAGACCAAAACGCCGGAGTGGAGGGGGGATTTATGCAATTCAATTAATGTGTTTTGAAAAGGGCAGGAGGGCATTATGAAACCAAGGTAGCCGTTGCAAGAAAAGCAGTAGAGACCCACTTAGGCGTATTTGGAGGATATCAAGTGGAAGGCAAACCATCATGGACGTTAGGCTTCAGTTTTCCGGCACACTGAGCACCGATTCCAAAAACAATCCAGAAAAAAAGAAAAAACACACACATGCCAGTGTCCTCACTCTAACTCCTGAAAATGCTTCGGCACTGTAGGAGTAAATCCATTTTTTATTGACTGAAAGCCAAAGACTGCTGCACCTTTCCGTTGTCATAGAAACCACCTGAATGACAGGCCAGTAGCTGCTTATGCTGCATCATAAAAATGAGCATTTTGCTTCGCAGCGAGTTGTGATTATTTCACCACCACGACGAGAGAAACAATGAAGGGAATCTGCCTCCATTCATCATCTCCCATAATCCTCTTCTTTTCCCTCCACTAATTGGATAACAGCAGCTACATCCTCCTTCTCTAATTAGAGGAAGCCTCTGCTCCCACAATTCTCTTTTCCACCTTTCACCTTCACCTCTGCCTTTCACCTTTATACGTACTGCACCTTTAAAGTGCTCAGCTGACCTGAGCAGCTGGACGTCTGTGAACTTTAAAATAGGGTAGCTGGTTACATGCATTCTCAGAAATAAAGGTTCCAAATAGAGGATTGAAGTTCTACCCAGAACCATTTGCTTCTAAACCCTTTTTTGAAGAGAAGGTTCTTTATAAGACTCAGGGTTCCATTAAGTACCCTCTTCATCCAAAGAACCCCGTTTGGAAGAGTTCTCCAAGGATTGTTGAGATCCTTAAAGATCATTCTTTCTCAAGCTTTCAGATGATGTGATCATTCTTTCATCAGGGGTTCTTCAAGGTAAGGGTTGTTCATACAATAATATAAAAAGGTTCTCGGTAGAACCCCCTGGGTGGATTCTAGACAAAATCCTTGGACTAAAAAACAGTTCAAAGTTTTTTTTTTGGTTGTAATTTCCACAGTGTTGCTCACAGAGACATGCTGTGTTACAACACTCCCCGTGTCCCCTACGTTTTTTATAAGCAATTTAATATGACCAACTGTAAATGTTGAATATACAAAATGCATTTTATTTGCATTGAAAAATTCTGAGGTGTTTAAAGAAAAAAATATATATTTTGCCTGGCCAAGCGCTATACTGGTCAAAATAATTATCGACATTTATGTTTTCCGTCTTTTTTTAATTGGGTTTTTTGTATTTTTTGAGTTTTGCAGGCAGTATTTTAAGTACGATCATCTTTCTTAATTCAAGTTTTTCTATTTGTGTTTGGTTTTTTTTCATTTATAGTCA
The DNA here is from genome assembly GCA_034769285.1 of Lutjanus argentimaculatus. Classification (NCBI taxonomy): domain Eukaryota; kingdom Metazoa; phylum Chordata; class Actinopteri; order Lutjaniformes; family Lutjanidae; genus Lutjanus; species Lutjanus argentimaculatus. The sequence continues at coordinate 579,535 of JAWZSL010000016.1, forward strand.
TTAGAAATACCAGTGAAAGTTTACTGTTTTAGTGCTCTAATGTCATTTTGGATTTTATCATCCGATACATCAATAGTCAGTTTTTTACTACTCCCTAAGATCATTATCAGCATCAGAATTTTGTGCAAATTTTTGTGGTTGCATCCTCTTTTTTTAGTATAAGATGCAAATAGAGCCAGATCAATATAGCAGTCAGCCTTTCTATTTATGTTTTTGTTTGGTTGTTTGTTTGTTTGTTTTTGTTTTCAATTTATAGTTATTAGAAAATCACTGATGTCATTTTGGATTTCATATATAAATAAAGAATATTATCTGATTTATCAATGTTGGAATTTTTATTGCTCCCTAATATCAGTATCAGCATTGGTCCAAACAATCCACTATCTGTTTGGGCTATTGGTGCAATATTTTCAATATTTGATTTTGAAGTAATCCAAAAGTATTCAAGTATTAAATAACATTTTTTGTAATCCAGTGAATTACAGTAATTTGTATTCAGTAACTACAGACTGAGTACATTTCAAAGTAATCCGACCCAACCCTGCATACTTGTAGCATGATTTTTTTACATCTTTATCAGAAATCTCAATACAGACACACACACACACACACACACACACACACACACACAGGCAGTTGCAAATGAGGCAGATTACATCATTTCTATATGCTGTATGCTGCTCGTTTTATAGAATTAGGTGGCCCTTGAGATAATGTGTAGGCGTTTAACGCCAACCAATAGAGTTTCTGCGTGGACTAATACGAGTGTAATCAAATAAGAGCACATTAAGAGCTTTTTTTTTATTAAAGGGATGTTATAGCGGCGGAATGTCGCCTCACCTGAGCTGAAATGGGAGCTGAGCGCAAAGCCGGGGCTGAGAACGACTGAAGACATCGTCGCCAGCAGGAGCACCAACATCTTCATCACCGGCTGGTCGCAGAACCAAGAGGGACAAAAACTGCAGGAGAGCTTGGAGAGCAACAAACTAGGCAGCACTATTTCTTGAACACAGCTTCATTCCTCCTGTCCGAAGCAGCCCCTGGTGAGCTCTCAGCGCGTCCCTCCATTTCTCCTCGTAGGTACCGGCGTGAAGTCACCGCAGGCCGAGGCCGGTTCTTATCTTTTTTTTTTTTTTATCGTTTTTTTCCCTCCTGAACTCCTGTCGCTGCAGAGGAGGAGGATGAGGAGGCGATAAAGTCTTGTTTAATAGCAGTCAAGTTGATCCAGAATCTCCCTCTTTTTTTTTCGGCGCACAGCTTCCCGCGACACCTGGATGCAGTCACATCATCTGAAAGCCCAGATCAGTCACGTGACACCTCTTCAAATCGATCAAAGCAAGTCAGACGTTGAGTTTTGTGCCGGAGCCGCCGGGAGCTGTCCGAGGTGCTGACAGCAAGAGCGCCATCTTGCTCGGTTATGCTCCCAAATAGAATTTATGGAGCGGTTTTTTTTGCGCTCTGTCTGCAGGGGGGAGGGGGCTGTGAGAGGCTGTGGATAGGCTACTGTGCAGCCTGAGCATGTTCAGATGACTGAAATGTACAGTGCAGGATCAGATAGTGGAGGAAGGATCTATTTCTGCTGTTTTATTTCCATCTTGCAGGCTGAAGCTGAAAAAAAAATCAAATATTCTTGTCATGACTTTACTGTATGTGTGTTTTATGCTCCTGGAAGCAGCACCTGCAGCTGTCGCCTCCTCCACCTCAACTCCCTCAGTTAGATAAGAAAAGATATAAAAAATCTCCCATGTACAGACTGTGATGTAACACTGGGGAAAGGCACACAGCAGGACTTGGCTCTCTAGACTATCCCCACTCTAATCCTACTGTTCATACATGTTGGATGAGGCCCCCTCCCCCACCCAGCAACATTCATCCTCTCCCGATCCCTCCTCCTCCTCCTCTCCTGCTTCTCTCATCCTCTCTTCCCATCAGATTGGATTCCTGGCAGTGGAGGGAGTCAACTTTTCCTTGTGCATCTTACACGCTTTACTACGATTGTAATTCTTCTTCTGCGCCCACGCCGAGCTGCAGAAATGTCACAGACAGAGCTGCCAAAAGAGGAGAACAAGATCTGTGGAAGCACAAATCCACTCTTTGTCAGATTCTCCAGCGTTCTTATTGTGCACCCTGCTCTTTGTTGCATGGATGAATAGTTATGTAATGTATCATTTATAATTGATAGACATATATGGGTTTTCTATATGTGAACAAGCCATTCTGGCAGCTTCTCTTAAAGCAGCTGCCAAGACCACATATAGACAGGCGGCTTAAAGAAACAATGTACCAAACAAAAACTGGTGATTCAACTGTTTTGGATCATGATGGATTACTGAGAGGGCCTGGCAGGCAGAGGCCCAGGGGCCCAAAGGGTCTGGGGCCACCTGGGTTTCACCTGCAAAATGTCACTCAAAGAGACACAAACTGACTACAAAGAAACACCAGGGGATGCAAAATGATCACAAAACAAAATAACTGCACTAATATGCAATATGACCATAGAGATTAAAACAACTACAAAAAGGCATAAAATGTCCACTACCTGTAGAGTCAGATATGAATCAACCACATAGAGATGCAAAATAACCATAAATAGACACTAAACTACCACAAAAAGGCAGCTTAAACAATCAATGTACGAAGCCAAAAGTGGTGATTCAAGTGAGCAACTGTTTTGGATCATGAGCATGGATGGATTACTGAGTGGGCCTGCAGGGCACAGGCCCAGGGACCCAAAGGGTCAGGGGTTCCCCTGGGCTTAACCACAAAGTGATGCAAAATGACCACAAAGAGATACAAAATGACTATAAAATGACTACAAAAATGGGCAAAAGAAGCACAAAGACACACAAAATAAGTACAGCAACACGCAACAAGACCACAAAGAGATTAAAACAACTACAATGAGACACTAAATGACAACTACCTGTACAGAGAGACATAAAACAACCAAAAAATCACCACAAAATGACCACAGGGACACAAAATCACAGCAAAGAGATGCAAAATCATCACAAAAAGGCAGCTTCAAGATTCAATGTAAAATAGAAAAAATGATTCAAGTGAGCAACTGTTTTGGATCATGAGCATGGATGGATTACTGAGCAGACGAGCAGGGCACAGGCACAGGGACCCAAAGGGTCAGGGGTTCCCCAAGCTTCACCTGCAAAATGTCACTCAAAGAGACACAAAATGACCACAAAGAGATATAAAATGACTACAAAAATGGGCAAAAAAGCACAAAGAGGGACAAAGTCACCACAGAGTGACAAAATCACAGCAAACGGACACTAAATGACCACAAAAAGGCAGCTTAAACAAACAATGGAGGTAAAAAACTGTGATTCAAGTCAGCAGCTGTACAGGGCACAGGCCTAGGGGCCCAAAGGGTCAGGAGACACCCTGGGCTTCACCTGCAAGATGTTGCTCAAAGAGACACAAACTGAAGAGCAAAAGGACCCATAACAACCACAAGGAGATGCAAAATAACTATAATGACACCCAATATGACCACAAAGAGATTAAAACAACTGCAAAGAGACAGAAAATATCAGCTACCTGTACACTGAGACGTGAATCAACCACAAAGAAGCACACAAAATCACCACAAATATACCGACAGAGTGACACAAATTGCCACAATGAAATGTAAAACACCTCCAAAGGGACACAGAATGTCTGTGGGGTGATGATCACCCCACCAAGCTCTTATCTCTTGTATTAAAAGGATCAAACTGCACATGTACAAGTTTTAACTACCTCATATATGGAAGGGTACTATTGTATGAAATTTTCAAGCAAAGTACACTGTACAAGTACCTCTAAACTGTAGTTAAGTGAAGAACTTTTATTTAGTTACTTTCTACCACTGGTCATGTCTAACTTGTGACCTTGTTCAGAACATCCATAGATGGCCAGAAGGGACCCTGTCTGGAAGTCCAGATATTGAATCTGTCACGGACAAGAGTGGCCCCAGACCAACTCTTATATTCTGCACATCCATTTGACAATGATTTCATGTTGGGGTGACATTTTTTTGTTTATTTTACAATTCAATACTGTTCTTTTCTGTACTCCTTCCAGCTTTCTGTTTGAGTTTCCATGTGTGTGTCGGTGTCTACCTCCATCCCTCCACCAGCAGAGTTCATCAGAGCAGCTCCAGAGTCCAGTCCAGTGAGCTCATCACGAGTCCTGGTCCAGGTCAGATCCATCCAGCTCAGCTCCACTTCAGGCTGAGGTCCCTGCAGTCATACAAATAATAATAAAACATTTTCACTGAGAGAAGAACCTGCATTTTTAGACTGTTTGGTTTTGCCACCTCATGAAAATACTAATTCACAGCTGAGTCTCTAATCACCAAAAACTTTCTGTATGCCACTTACATTACTGCTCTTATGCAGTCTATAACACACAGATTTATTTAATTATTTTCTTCATGTTTTCCCCAATTACATTTCAAAATGTTGCATCGTCAAAGCAAGTCCACTTAAAAGTGTTTGTTTTTGCCTCTGACAGGCTCAGACACTGAAAAACTGAACACTCAAATGAATCAACTGTAATAAGTAGTTAAAACTTAAAATTTGTTTGAAGTCTTACTGGCTTAAATATGTTGACTGCCGGTAAAATTGTCTTTCTTTCGTGTTTATTAAACTTTTTGATTTATATGAACTTTACTGAACATGAAATAATGAGGTTTTTATACTTGAAATTATTATTGCAATTAGAGGGGTGGATGAAAATTCTGAGTTTAACATGTTTAACATGTAACACTCCAAATATTTACGCTCTGATTACCTCCAACTTTTGAGTTTATGAACTCTAAAAAATTGTGGGTTTTTTTTGATAAACTAATTCAGGTTTACAGTGTAAGTGTCTGACAACATTATGGAAATGATCCCTACAGAGACAGACCTTTTTGTTAAAGAGTACAATTATTTTTGTTTAAACTGAAACAGTAGATTTATATCTCTCACAAAAGTCAGTAATTTTTTACGTTGCTGCAACGTTGCAGAAATGTCACAATGCAACAGTTATTCTATGGTATTGCTGCAATGTCGGTTCAATATCCTCTGCATGACGTTTCCTGTACTTTATATAATGATACTGCTGCAATGTGACTTTTCAGTTTTGTTAAAATGTCATATTTGAACAGCTAACTTATATCCTTAACAATATCACACTATATGCCAGAATACAGTGGGAGACAGAAGAGGTGTTTTGAATGATTGGTCACACTGGAGGTATAGCCACTTGCTGACAGAAACATATCTGCAGCAGAAGAGGAAGAGGTACTTTTCCAGCAAACAGAGACAGACACTAAATCATCAGTAATGACAAGACTTAGATCTGCAACCTGATCGGCCTTTTGTGCATCACTAAATGTGATTTTCCTCTTATCTACCTGTGAAGACAGTAAAAGCAGAGGAAGAAGAGGAGAGGATGAAGTGTGGCTCGTCATCTTTGTCTGATTCCATTTCAGTCCCATTTACTTTCTGATGGAGTGGCGGAGTGATGAAGAACTCAGAGAGGAGGAAGATGGTGAAAGGCCGCAGTTTTGAGTTCCTATTTTTGGACATTTGATTTTTTTTCTGACAGGAATATTCCTCCTAAATCTTTTCACTTTTTCACTCTTCCTCCTCCTCCTCCTCCTCCCCCTCTTATTTCACTGTCTCGTCACGTCATATTCTACTCTCTGATACATTGTGTTGCATGTCTGCTGTTTCCCTGGAAACAGAAGGGAGAGGATAAGATGGATTTCTGGGGTGAAACGGCAGCAGAGCGGATTGTGCTTTCCAGTCACTTCACATCTTCCATCAAATGAGATGAGCATCAGGTTAACTACAGTTTATCGCTCTACTTTTAATATTTTTTTTAATCGGCTAATTTAGTTCATGCACAAAGCTAATTACACCTGCTCCCACGCAGAGACTTTCCTGCATATCAGTCCATTTTGTGTCAAGGAAAGCAAAAATGGAATTACACTGGAGGAATTTAAACCCAGACACCCTGTCCATCTCCATCCTCACCCCACAACTCAGAGCCGTCCCTGGGGGGGGCGAGATGATAGAGGAGAGCAGGGGCCCAGCAGCAGGCTTCAGGCCCAGTTCTAACAGCTCCCTCTGGAGACTCGGTCACTCTGCAACCGGGCAGCTGCACATGCTGGGCTCCTCCTCTCTGGTTTCACTGTGGGGCTCGTAAAGAAAGCGCCAGCCTCTGGACGCCGTCTCAGCCAGCAGCTCAGCCTGGATCCACTCCACCAAGCTTGTAACTCCAACGCCTTAATGTCAGTTTAGAAATCGGCTTTTATTCTGTTGACTGGGAGCACATTACCATTGCTTGGCTTTGTGAAACCCTGTCAGAATAGTGCTGGATACAATTAAAACTGCTTTGTGATCAATTTGGAAACAATGCTGTGTTTAATGTTCCCCAAGAAGCTGACATTTATGATGCAGTTTCAAAGACTGTAAAGTACGAAAGCCCTGAGAGGCAAGTAAGAAAAAAATTCTGGTGATCCAGTTTCTACAGCCGATCTAAATTGTTTCCTCTCCTGTTTATGAGTTAAGAACAGGTTTTAAAAAAGGTTTTGCCAGGATTATTTCTCCAAGTTACTTCTTTATCATCTGTGAAAACGGGTTTTTGTCAGGATCAAGCAGCGTTTCCAGACCTTTTTGACTGGGATGAGCCAGTGGGGCACTGATTTATGCAGGGGTGGCATGAAGTACATGCGTGTGCATACCTCTTAACATACCCTTAATATACAATATCTCATACCTACATTCCTGTGCTTATTTTTGTCATTACAACACAAATGGGTGGCACAATAACAATATAATATAAAGCTTTTACGCTTTATTCTTTAAGTTCTCAAAAAAAATACATCTGTCCTTAGGTTGTGATACTCCTCATCATCCTGAAAAAAACTTTTAAATACTTCTAAACGAATTAAAAGTAGACTACATAAAAAAAAAGAAAACAATGCACATTTAAAAATACTTGTCAAAAAGTTGATTCAAGCTAAGTTCGTGCCTCTCATTGGGTAGACAACCAATCATACCTGAGGATAAAGTGGTGGCACTTAGGGTACCCAGTGCCCCCTCATATCCTCTTTCAAAGTGTTTGTTGTTGTCATGGTAATTTCAGCCACAAGAGGCTGAGGTACACCTGTACTCCACGTTCTAAATAGGCCTCAAAGTATTCATGTGTTCTTACAGGTGGGTTTTAATTTCTCAATGCACTCTAAACACAAGGTACACACTGTAGTATTGTGTGTTTGCAAGATATGTAACATTATTGTCATGTCTTTCTTTTGGCTAGAAATGTGTCTGAAAGGCGCTGTATGTGACATTTGCTCCAGCATCTGAGATAATCAAAACAAATGTATGCTTTTATTTTTTTTTTTTATTAAAGTATGCTTTGACCACTTACTACAGATCAGGGAGAAGTTAAAGAAAAAAAAATCAAAGAACTGTTGTTAAAAAATGTAAGACAACTAAATAGATTTTTTTTTTTTTTTGCACTTTCTTGGGGCCTCTTGGAGTTAAGTCACTGTCCTATAAGCTGAGAGGGGAGGTGCTTATGCGAATATGCATTTTATATTTTATTCTCTTTTATTTTGCCTTGGTCATTTGCAGCCTGACCTGAGAGTGTCTCTCACTATATATGTATGGGTTTGTTTACTGTTTGTCTTCTCTTTCTTTGTAGTAAAAAAGAAAAAAACATAGTTATAAGTTTTCCCCTTGACAGTCAAAATAACACCAGTGCTCACAATGAATAAATGAATCTCACCAGTATCCAATAAAAGGAGACACAATACATACAAATGATGTAAAAACTGGATGTCTTTGCCTTCTGTTATGGTTTTATGTTGGCTGATATCAATGAAAATGAGGCATTAATATGTATTTTAATCATCACAAACAATCCATCAACTCTTACCTCTCATTATGTTCACATTCAGTGGTTTGCTAAATGCACACACTACTGTCTTCCTCTGAGCAGAGCCTGGAAATTGGCTCATACAGTGCAAGAATCTGACACAGCTGAAACAATAGGATGAAGTACTTTGTTTTGGTTGTGTGCTGTGGTTTGACTGCAGAGGAGACGAGACCTTCACATGTCAAGAAAAGAACTGAGATTTGTTGGAATCCCCCGCCTGCATGAGCAAACAATATGAAGGCAGACAGGGAGAGTAATCTAAATGTTTGTGTGTGTGTGTGTGTGTGTGAATCTGTATGGCTGCTGTTACCTCTGAGTCCTGCAGGCAGAGACAATGTCCACGGGGTAAACAAAGTGATTATACAGTAGCACACTCTGCAGGGATGCAGAGGAGCTGCGGATTGTACTCTGACTGCAGGGACACAGATAAAGTCCCCGTCCTTTAAAATGGGTCTGTCACGGCGATTCTAACAACAGACTCGTTATGTTGCTTCTGGAAACAGCAGACTGTTAATTTGCCGAATTATATTTGGAAAAACTCATTTTGCTTGTTTACAAGCTGAGACCCCTGCTGGCTGCCCCACAGCCTCTTTCTCCTCCCAACAAAGAAATTAAACTGTGACTATGAAAATTAACCTCAGGGAGGATTGTAACCTGTAACTTTTCAAGTAATTACTTAAAAATAAATTTGTATGTTTTGCCCAGTTACTACAAATCCCATATTCTTTGCATCACTGTGAACCATTTTGCAAACCACACCACAATGGATTGTGTTCATACATTGGAATGTATTTTTCCTCACCTTCCAGTCAGCTGCAGGCTTTCAGTCATTCTTCTTCTTTGGTGCTTTACAGATGTTGGCATCCATTAAGTGGCATTACTGCCTCCTCAAAATCAAACAGCAAAGTCTCCTGCAACATGTGATGTGAAATGAAAACTCCTGGAAAGTGTCACTTCCTGGTAATTTGAGAAAGGGTCCCGCCCCTCTGCCACTCTATCAAATCAAACAGCCTCTCTCACCTAAACTGACGGTCTATTGGTTGACACTTCTGAATGATGCCTCGCTGCATTTCATTCCACTTCAACACCTGTTTCAACAGGAAAAAAGAAAATAAGGATGTGATTCTGTTATATCTTAATTTAAAAGTAATGCAGACATTTACAGCCATATAAATGGACAATAAAATACTTAAATTTATGCTTCCTGACCTCCAGTGCTTGCTTTTTACCTTAATATTTTCATATTTACTATGTTCATTGTTATTCAAAAAACCATCAAAGCAAATTCCTTGTTCATGAAATCGTACTTGGCAATAAATCCGATTCTCTTCTGATTCTGATGTAATGCCTCACAGTGAACATCTTGTTAGCACAAATTTTAGTATTTCAAAATATTCTCCATTTATGTGGCCGTAAATGTCTATAATAAATAATTAAAAGAGGACACTGAAACAATAGAAAACTTTATTAAGAAATAAATAAAAAACATTAAAATAAGAATATGAAATAGCCATAGTTTGTGCAAAAAAGTGTAAAGTAGTCACCAGGGAATATGTGAAATTCAACAACTCAGCAATGGTTGAGCAGTAATGGAAATATTAATAATTTGAAGTTAAAAGGGCAAGTTAATCCAAACGACCCAAACTGGTTCCCAGCTATGCTAACAATTCTGATTTTATTTACCCAGTTTTGGGGACATCTTACCGAGAGGAGAACTGAACTAAATTTTGTTGCATTGCAATTTTGCTGTTAAAAAAACAACAGAAATGAAGACACAACGTTCCCATTATTGTGAATATTTCCACAGAACACACTGTCAGCAGGTTTCAAAGGGATCTATTGTATCCCTTTGGTAAAAAGCAGTAAATGGGGGACAAACTGACCTTTCTAAGGAGGCATTTAAGATAAAAAAACAAAAAAAAAAAACAAACAAACAAAAAAAAAAACAGAAGGGTAAAAACATGCCAGGCTGACATTAGTATCTTATAAACAACACAGCAACAACTAATAAAAATGATAATGGATGTGTTAGATTTACAGTAGAAATGATCAACAGTGAAGAGTTCAATATTTCTTGAGGTGGTACACAGTGAAAAAGTTTGAGAAACCCTGATCTAATGTAATCTAATGCAACAGCTCTGTCATGATTTCTACCTTAATAGAAAATAATAATTAACTGCCTGATTTTAAGTTTTTGACAAACATGTTTCGTTTATCAGGTTGGGAACTCCCCACCAGCGACACGTCCCATTAGTCGGGCTGTCCCACTTTTTCAGTCAATGAAACTGATGTTCAATATGAATATTAAACGATTTGTTCTTTCTCTTCTTTTTTTTTCAGTGCAGCCCATTAAATTCCTATATCAGCCTACATGAGTGTGTTTTTCCAATAAGGCTCATGTTTTAATGCCTTTCTTCGTCATCTGTGAAGTGAAAACATCAGATTTTCACACAATCAGAAAAAGTAAATATTTTTTCTCACACTTTTATAGTTCTATAGGTTAGTTATAAAATCAGCACACCTGCAGAGCTTCTCTCCTGCTGCTGCTGTCCAGCATCACCTGCCATTCATGCTCTACGTTCCTTCAGGCAATGAATTAAGGGTTTATTTTGACTGAGCCAGAGTTGGTGATTGTGGGAACAGTGGAAAGACAAACCAAGATATTTTTGGTGAGTTTTGTTGTGTTTCTACCAAGTTTGAATGAAGCTCACTATGATGATGTTAAAATTACAGTTAGTTTGGTAAGAGCAATGAAACAGCTATTTTTGGTGAAAACAATGTATCTTACACTTTAAAAAACGTCTCTCACTGTTTCAATCTTTTCCATAATATTGTCAGTCACTTAGAAAAACAATCTGAGCCTGTCAGTGCCACAAACAAGCAAGCATCACCTGCTCTGTGCACTCAGTGGTGCATCTGGATGAAATGGCAGATAGCACGTCTCCTGCGCTCTATTTCTATCACTCTTCTCTGTTTCCATCACAGTTAGTTTTATGGTTTGTGGTGATTTAGAGATTCGGTTTGTAAAGCCTGGCTCTTGCATCACTCTGTGCACAAAGACACTGGCAAAAAACAAGAGCTGAAACTTACCAACCACTCGTTTCACCTTGTCTCACCAATTAACTACCAGCACATGTTGTCAGGAGGACTGTTTTTAAATTAAGTGTGCAATTTTATATATATTTATGAGTCCCCTTCTTTATAATTCCTCATCAAAGTGTTCTACTGGTGCATTTTTAAAGCTTATATCTCTTTTATCTTGTCATTGTGATGCACGCTGACTGACAAGAAAAAAAAACTGCTTGAAAAATCTCAGTTGACTGACGGGTCTCTGACCGATAACTTTCGGGGGGCAGTCCTACTTATCAGTGGAGGTAATATAAACATGCACATCAACCTGTTACATGTTTGAGTCTCGATGCCCTGCCATTGTCTTTTGCAGCAATGAAAATGAATGCCTGATTCTTTTCACACAGTGGAAGTGCAGTGATGTTACGCACACTGTGACAGCGTACAGCCCTTAGTATTCACACATCGTAGGGAAGTCGTCTGTAAAACTCTGGTGTGCTAATCCACCATGCTAATGTATGTGTGTTAAATGTGACGTCTCAGCTGAATGGGTCTTTATGGAGTCAATTTCAATTAGGCTCCAGGGCTTGTTGGACGTGTCCTTCAACACCCAATTCAGGGATCTTAATGGGATTAATTACACTTTTCTTCATGCCAAAGATGTTTTTTTAAAAGGCGATGAGACTGACAGGAATGGAAAGATTGGGGTTTTTAATTCTCTGTCCTCCGGTGAAGTATAGCAGTCACACTGTATTATCGGTCAGCAGTCCAAAAGAGAATCGACCCTTCGATCAATAGCGTCAGAGTCATTTTTACTTGAAAGATTCAGTGAACTGTGTCCCAACAAAACATCGCTCGATACAAGTGTCCTGAAACAAACGCAGTTCACTTGATGTTAACGGCTGGGGTCAAATGCCGGCATGCTGTAAACAAACACACAGTGGAAGCTTAAAGGCTCGCTTCACAGTTGTGTGCAGCTGTGATGATCGTTTCTGTTTTATTTGATGAGATTTTCAGATGGATGCCAACTTCCGTCAATAAAATCCTGTTTCCTGTCTCCATCCTCAGGGCACACAAAGCTTGAAAAGAACAAAACACATAAGCCTCAACCAGACAAAATCATTTTACCTGTGTGGAGAGGGAAAATTCCTGTTCCTGCTTTTTTTGCTTTTAGTACAAACTGCAGGTGTCCTTTCAAAGTATGTACTGCATGCAGCAGGCCTATGCAAACAACTGACCCCTTGTTAAGTTCCTCATGTGAACAGCATCTGTCCAATCATAGATTAGCAATCATAACAAGGACACCACAGGCCTCTCAGGCTTTACATTTCTCTACATGTCTTTTAAAAACATAAAACACAAGAGCAAACATGTGGGGAATGGATTACACTTTGTCTTCATCTACTCTAACATAAGCTGCGAACATTAGCATGTCCGGCTGACTAACGCTAGCTTGCTGCAGTAACGTTACCTCCAGACAAACTTGTGCTAGATAGGCTAATACATGGCTTATTCCCAGGGGTTAGATTGGGATTTGTTACGTGGGGAGTTTGAGGAGGAGGATGTGGGCCAATGACAATGTATCTCTCTCTGGCTCGCCCTCTTTGGTCTAAGATGGGTTAGCTTAGATTTTATCCTGGTTCTCTTCCTGGCATGTGTGGTCCAGCTCATAGTCTGCTTCACTTAATCTAATCTCTGCACTTTCCCTTGTAAATGAGTGCATTTCTGTCATCTATCATATACACAGGAGGCCTATATCTGTTCTATTTCAGTGTCCAACCAAGGGTTCTTGTTTTAAAATGTGCCACATGGAAAACTCCACTAGAGACAAACCTCTCAGCTGAGGAGTTTAAACATTAGTATTGGCTTACATTAGCCAGCGACACTTAAAAAATCTGCTAGCAAGAGTCATCATTTTATCCAACAAAATCCACATTGGTCAGCTAGAAATGAGAAGCTGCTTTTGTTTACTTCTCTGGTGAATCAAAGACTGAGTGTTTCAACAATTACTGACAATTTCAATGCTACTGTTATCACTGTAAACCCCACATGTGCAGTGTGAGAATGGAAAGCGTAGCAACAGTAACTAAGGAGGGTGGAGCTTAGCAGAGGGCCAATTGAGACACGTGACTTCATCATAACATTGCACCTTGAACTTTGACCCTCTTGCTCCTACATCCATCATAGTCCGTAGTGCAAAATTTGAAATAAAAATAAAAAGTATGCGAGCTGGAACACAGCTATGGATTTACTAGATGTGTAAGCATCAACATGTGCCAAATCTAGTCAAGGGAAGGGACAAACTCGTGGTTTATTCCCAGGGGTTACATTGGAATTTATGTGGGGAGGTTTTTTTTTATTCATTAATTAAAGGGCCAGTGTGTAGGATTTAGCGGCAACTAGTGGTGAGCTTGCAGATTGCAACTACCTCATCTCACACTCCCCTTCCAAGCGTGAAGGAGATCCTTTGGTGTCTACAACTACTTGCACAAAATGCAAAAGTCCATAAGAATTACTATATTCAATATTCTGCCAATAGCTCCTCAATTCACAGAGTATTCACTCTCTACTAAACAGCCTCGTCCTGCATTGGAAAAGTACACAGTTAAAACAGCCAAAGAACTAATGAAACAATGCCCAAATGTCAGGGCGAAAAAAAAAAAAGAACAGAATTTGCCAAAAAGGAAGTCTATTAAGTATGTAGTAATATGAAGTGTGGAAAAGGTAGCTAAAAATATCAGAAAAACTCCAGCTCACTTGTTTTCCACAAACCTCCTGCAGTTAGTGTGTTCACTGTTTGGTTTAACTGTACAGTTCATTAGTTGTCCTGTACTGTTATTGTTATGCATTGATTATAATATGAAATATCCATAAAATATGTCACTTAGTCAGGGGGTCATCAGTTTATTCAATGATCGAATGATAGGTGTGCCTTAAGGAAAAAGGTTGGGAACCACTGCTTTCACCCACAGAATTATTCACAATTTGTTTTGTGCTTTACAAGCAGCCATTCCCCTCTGCACTGGTGCAGAGTCTCTCCAAAAAACATTTAAAATATATATTTAAACACTACTGCAGCTCTGGATTTCTCTGATAGAAGTCAAGATGGACTGCAGCAGTTGAGATGCGCTCAGGCAGCCTGGCCGGGGAGGAATTCTGATTTCAGATACTCCGGATCAATACACAGCAGGAATCAACCTCAGAGGATCTGAGGCTTTAACAGACCTGCAGACATCTGTTCTTCTATAAATAATTTCTCCAAAGAACACATTTGCACAGAAAAACTGGAGAAGGAATTCTCACAAATATCAAGCCCAGCTTCATGGGTCGTGTTGCACTGTAGGCATCGTCTGCTCTGCCTGATCACTGATCTATACACAATCGCCCAGAAGTGTTTCACTGCTCATACGTTATTTAACACACACATGTAGCACACACAGCTGAGTTATATAACTGTGTAGCACAAGACTTTCTCTGCAGAGCCTCAGTTCTGTCTGCCAGCTATCTGCCCTGCAGCACTTGTATGTGAGTGTGTGGCGAACGGGGAACAAACCTGATTACCTGCCTGTCGTGGTGCTGGCAGGGAGCTGGACCTGTCGTACAGACATGATTTATCACTGTGATGGGGATTTCTGATCAAATGAATGAAAGAAAACTGATGAATATTAGTTTATGCAAGAGAGTTATGCAAGTTCACGACAGAGGGGCAACTTCTTTCCCAAGAAATAAAGCCCATGTTAGACGCGATACGCAGATGGTCGTCCGATCACCTGCAAAGTGTTTTTTGAAACAGTTTTGAAGGACACTTTCCAAATGGTTCTGTGCAACAAACCATCTGGTGTGTCACGTTACCAAAGTGGTGGACAGACTAACCAACAGTCAGACACTGCATCACTAGAGCCACAGATATAGATATAAATATAGAGTAAATGGATGGACAAAAATACTTGGCTCAGGCTGTGATTGGGCTATTTGGTCTGAGTCTCAGCGTGGCTGGCTTAGGCTGGGGTTTCAGTCTCCAACAAAGCTTTGAGCCATTTACTTGACAGCTAACCTTGAGAGAAGAAGCCAAAGATCATTTATTGAAATGACGATGGCTGGCTAGAGGAAAAACCATGTGAAAACACTGCACATCATGTGTCTCCCTGCCTCAAAAGTAAATAAAAATAACAGCTATTGGTGAGGTGGCTAAGTGAAATTGCTGTGCTATAGCTGTCACCCGTTATTTATGAAATCTTGCAGCACTAATGGATTCAGGAATGGCTCGTATAATGTGCGACAACAGTTTCCACTGCAGAAATATCACTGATAAACTTTTGAAGCATCGTGCCAGAGCTGGCCAAGATTCAACCCCGCTAAAACGTGGCTGTCCTCCAGTTCAACCCCATCAGCAGGCCTAATGTGGGGTCCTGTCCCAGTACATCTGGAGAGATGTGTCCAGTCTGCAGCAGTATAGGAGCCAAGGCTTTAATGGAGGATGGCTCCACTGGGGAGAGCAAGACAGGTGCAAGGCCACTGGTGGCTCCATCCTTCCTGTATATAAGAGATGGACAGAGGGGGAGGGTCCGCTGTACCAGGAAACCTTGAATCTGGTGAGTACTGGACAGGGAAAATGGGACAGAGCTTGTGATTGGTCTGTAACTGGTAATGATTTCCAATATTTTCATCTCATTTCCTCTTTTGCTGTCATGGTGCTAATTTGTCAAAGTTGTAAACAAGCTGTGGTTCAATTTCTGGCTTTTTTTCTCATTAGAACTTGTAGACTGAGAGCAGAATGGTCTTGTTTGATCTACAGTGTTTCTTTGTAACCTCTGGCCGATGAGAAAAAGCACACATTCATCTTAATAAGAGAGTTCTTGAAGTGCAAATGATGGTGTGAACAGAAGAAGAGGAATGATGAAATAACCAGCGGAAACGCAGCAATACTCTGCTTTATGTTGAGTAGTTTCACTGGTTGTTTTCAATCTCTGCTGCATTCTGCATTCTGTTTACACAACAAATCCACATGCTAAAGCTACCCAGCAGTCCGCTCAAAAATATCCCCCATTTCTGTCTGTGATGCTCTCACACTGACATGATGTGTCCTTTGAGATCAGCGCTGACAGACATTACTAAGGCGGGTGACCCAAAATATCCGTGACCTACCCCTGCGTGAGTAACCCAGCTGTGACTAATCACTTAACCCTGTAAGTGAGTTTGTACTGATCTGGAGTGGGGCAACGTTTGGTGCCAGCCATGATTAACAAGCCTCCGAGTCTGCAGAGAAATGAAAAAAAAAAAAAAGAAGAAGAGCAGACGCTTGTTGGAGAGTCAGTAAAAATGAAGAGATAAAGTGGGTGTCAACAGAAATCATTATAGGGTGATGATCGGCTACTCAAACACTGGGTCGTGACCCACAAGTAGGTCACAGGAGGTTTTATTTGGGTCACCAGCTAAATAAAAGAGTCATCATCTAAGTTAAAACATTAAAGGAGTTAATTTTTCTCAAGAAATAAAGTCTTTGTTGGATCTTTTTCAAGGTAAATTGAGCATGGGTATTCAAAAGTCAATTTATTATATTTGTAGGTCTTAACTATTCATACGCAGGTTTGGTTTTTAAAGTATATTCTGATACAGTTACTAATTACCTGTTAAAAAATGTAGTCAGTAATCCAAAATCATAATATTAAAGTAATGAAACTTGATGACTTTGCGATTCTTTTGGATTAACTCAATATAAAATATAGTGAAACTGTCAATTAACTGATTAGTTGCTTGGTCCATGAACGGTCAATGTTTTTTTTTTTACAAACCCCACAGTTTTTTTTTAACCATGGCCTTTATCAAACAATTGAGACATGGTTTCATAGTAAAAGCATTCAAATACACTTACAAATACCAAAAAAAAAAAAAAACAAGCAAACATAAAATTCAATAATTTTGCTCCTCTGTGTGGTGGGTAAATGTCTTTTGAACATTAGATCCACTTTTTTTCTGGTGGTACATTAAGAAACGTCACTGGTTTGCATTCCAGATATTTAACATTTACAGTACTTTGAAAACCTCTCAATAATGGAATTAAAAATCATTATGATATATGTTTATTAAATATATAATATAATTACTTTAAATATGTGACATTATTATTATTATTTTTTCATAAAAAGTGTTATTTTATTATCTTTATCTTTTCCACTAAATGACAGTTGAACTGTCTGGTCAAGTGTGTTTTTAGAGTTAAAAAATCCAAATTGTGAAATTATTGACTGATTGGAAGCTTTTTTTAAAATTTCATAGCAAATTGTTAATTTGATTGCATTAGTTTAGCTTCACTACTCTTAACTATGAAACAACAAAGGAAACTGTTTGTTAGAGCATGTTTCTGAACATTATTTGACCCTTATAACTTTTTTTGATTGTATCAAGTTGCAGAATTCTTTTCAGTAAGACCTCTGAAACTATAATATGTAAAAATAAAGTTCTTACCTTTAAAAATCCCATCAAACTGAGTGACCCAAAGTCTGGAGTGACTTCTTTGTTGCCAACTTCCTGGATGACGGCGCACTGAGAGGGTCCTAATGTGTAAAAACACAGTGACATCTTGTGGATTTTTTCAGCATAACATATCTAAATCAGGTTATATCAACAACATACAGTAGACTCAAAATGTGCTCGAGCAGAGCATCAAATTTACTTACACCTTATCTCTCTTCCATGTTTTATTAACTAATTTAATTAATTTCCCATGTTTTATTTATTGTTTTATTTATTAAGACCAGCTAGGAAAGAAAAAGAGGACAAAAGAGTCAAGTCAATTTTATCTCTACAACCCAAACTCACAAATTACAAGTTTGTCTGAGAGGGATTTATAACATGTCACAACCTTTGTCTATTGACCATTGATTCAAATATGGAAAAAGTAGGAGAAATAAGGATCAAATGGAGGAAAGAAAAAGGTCTGAGCCAAAGAGGGGACACAGAAATGAAAAAAATCATCCAGAATGGAAGGACAGCAGTAACGAAGCAAAGAAATAAGGAAGGGAAGAAGTGACGCAAAGAGGGAAACATGAGAAAATTAAAGGTGTTGATCTCTGCTTTGTGGCAGAGAAGTGTGAATATTTTCTGGTTTATTTACTCCTCTCCCGACAGTAAACTAGATCATTTTGAGTTGTGGGCAAAAGAAGACATTTGAGGACACCATCTTTGACTACTTACATCTAATCCATTGAGAAAATGACTGATCGATCGATCAATCAATTATGAGAATATTTTTCAGTTGCATTTTGATTAGGTTCAGGAAAAGATCAGGGATTGGGTTTAAATTGACCCTTTCATAATGTTAGACAGATTTTCTGACAATCACAAGGATCTCAGAGTGGGAAACTGCAAGAACTGTCACTAAAACCCTGTCAACAAGTGAAAAACTTGGAGTTATCTTTGATTCAAATCTTCCTTCCTATGAACCACATATTAGAAGTATAACAAAAACTGGATTTTATCATCTTAAGAATATTGCCCTAGAGCGACCGTTTCTCTCCCAAGCTAACACAGAGACAGTGAAGCTTTTATTACCTGCAGAACTTCTAAATGAATGAATGTGGTGAGGCAGAGATGTCCTGTCCTACACATCACATTCTACAAAATCACACCATAGTCATTTAACACGTTTTTCAATCAATATAAGAAAATGATGTAAAAATGATCATTAGGATCATCATAATAATCATGAGGGATTATTTCATTTTAATTTAATTTGTGTTTCTGTGTGTGTGACCTCCTGTTAGATGTCCTCTGGTGAACTGAACCTGAACCTCTCAGAGCTGACATCAGGTTTTGGTTTGTTCCATCAGGGCAAATCCCTTTTTTTTTTTTTTATTTTATTATTACATTTGTTTACATTGTGCATCTTTACAAAATGAACACAAATCTCTGTACAGAATGTTTTCACAGTGATCATATACAAGATTGGGGATTCATGGATTCCATGTAACAGGATTATGTAATCTAGATAACTGTAGTCCATTACAGTTACAGTGAAAAAAAAGACATTACATTTAGTAAAAATGTGGATTCCTGGTCGATCGATCAATCAATCAATAGATTGTGCATGACAAAGCTAAAACTTATCAACAAACATAAAACACTTAGAGCTCCAACCATTAATCGATTATTGATTGACTATTAAATTAATCTGCATCTATTTTGATAATCAATCATTTCAAGTCAATTTTTAATTTAAAAAAAGTAATAATTCTCTGATTTCAGCTTCTTAAATGTGAGTATTTTCTGGTTTCTTTCCTCCTTCTCTGACTGTAAATTGAATATCTTTGAGTTGTGGACAAAACAAGACATTTGAGGACGTCATCTTGGACTTTGACAAACATTTTTCACCATTTTACGACACTTTACAGACCAAACAACTAATTTATTAATACAATGTTTCGTTAGAGTTACATGAATGTGAAACATTGTTTCACATTCATGTAACTCTAACGACTGTGGTCCACAGTCCCTTTGTCTCTAACGACTGACACTCATACCTGGTTTCGGGTCACACCCAGTGATCAACGACTCCAAACGACTGTTGTCAATCTGATTGGAGCACTCATGAATTTGAACACATCCACAGAGGTTAAATACCTGGGGTTCCCACCATTTAGTTAGACTAGCTCTGACTAGTCTGACAGGCATGAACTGATGAAGCTTCTTGGATGAGAAGCGAAACGTCTTCAATAAGACTTTTAAACAAGTCCAGTTGCTTTCGATTTAATCTTTTCCTGAGGTATCTAATAATGTTACTTAAATTTTATTTTTAAATGCTTTAAATTCCTTTAGATGTCAGATACTGCACGAATTCAAACCAAGCATCTCCTCTTACTTTAGCATTTTAACAAGGCAACTATACATATTATTTTATTGTTAGGATTTTAATTATTTTAACAGAGTTAAAAGTAGGGATGATAACAATTAATCAATGATGATTCATCGGTCTTTAAGAATTTGATCGACCATGTAAAATTAAATTGATCCACTATCAAATAAACATCCGAAACATGTCGTCCTTTATATGTTTCGTAGGCGATGCTCTTAGAAATAAGGGTTCCAGAAGGGTTCTTCCTGAAAGGCAGTGATTCTACTCAGAACATTTTTCTGCTGAAAAACTGTTTTTGGAGAAAAGGGCTTGTCAAGGGTTCCATTAAGAACCTTCTTCATCCAAAGAACCTTTAGAAGAAAGAGTTCTTCAAGGATTGTTGAAATCCTTGAAGAACTCTTTCAAGGGTTCTTTGTACCATAATAAAAACAGTTCTTGGCTACACAATTTCACCATATTTTATATTGAGATAATCTAAAACCAATGGAAAGTAATCAAGTTACATTACTTTAATATTGTGATACTTGGATTATGTTATTTGCTACATTTTTAAACAGGTAATTAGTTACTGTATCAAAATTAAAGTAACCCGCCCAGTTACAGTATAGTTGTAAATCCACAGTTAATCCAACACAGTTTGGGGTTTTTCTATGAGATTTGTGTTAACTGTTTTGAAAAAATGTGTAAAACCAATGAAAAGGTGTGCAAGACAGGACGATGACGTGCTAAGGAGGCGACGATGACGACCAAGTGGATTCCAGTTTCATTAATTGTGTCTTAGCAACTGAGAAAAACTGTAAGTGTTGAACTGTCTCTTTATTCTCCTCCTGATCTCCAGCTCAGGACACACCTGTAGATCATGGAGGACGACTTCCGGCCGCAGGTGAAGAAGGTGGCTGTGGCCATGGGCGCTTCACTCACAGATCAGGACATTGACCGCATGCCACGGGGGATGAAAATGCAGGGTGATACTATGTGTGTGTGTGTGCATTTGAGATGACAGTCATTAATTAAAGTGTGGTGTGCTATTCTAACCCAATACACTTTTTATCAAATTCAGCAAATATCTCCTCACGGTCTTCTAGCTCCCTGTTCTGTGTGCACTGAAAAAAACCCAATGTTTCTATACAGCCCCGGCTCTGTAAATGGGACAAAGGCGCTCTGACGAGCCACACAACACTATTCCAGCCAATCCACAACAGGTGATGTTCATGCTCGAGCACAGGACAGGGATCGGAGGATTGTGGACTGATTGTGTGTGGTTCACACCAAAAGCGAAGTGATTTTTGTGTTGCAGCTGTGCTTATCCACCCTAAACAGGCAGCCATAAGCTAATGAGCAACATGCTAACAGCTAATGAGCTCTTGTCTTTCCCACTTCCTCTCTGTGCATTCAAAAAAATACATTACTCCTCCAGTCAGCAGTCAGCATGGACAAAGAGACTAATTAGCTTACAATAAACAGCTGAGCCCTATTGGCTCATACGTGGGTCACTGCTGCAGACAGGTAGAGAAGCAGAAGTGAAGATAAATCTGCTTTTTAATCCCAAAAGTTTAAAAAAGAAACTCTGAGCTCTCCTCTCACTGGTAAAAAGTCCTCCCTGGGTCACTGCTGCCGGTAACTTCAGGCTGCAGACACACTGGATTCCAGCATATTGCTCAGTTGTTACGTTGTTTCCATGGCAATGGTGTTCACGAATTCAAAGGCTTGTTTGTTCAGCTGTTGTGTTCAAATATGAATAGTCTCTCTCCAAAATGACTCACCCACCTTTAAGAGTCGCAGGTGTAGGATGAATGAGGAGGTGCTCACTTGTGAATCACTGTGATGATTTCGATGTCTGATGTAATTTTTTTTCTTCTTTTTTTGACTCTGCAGGAAACTTCAACTACAGCAGGTTTCTGGAGTACATGAGGCAGTTCAAGACGTCAGAGCAAAGAGAAGAGGCCATCAAGAAGGCCTTCATGATGCTCGACAAAGACGGAAGCGGCTACATCGAGTGGAACGAGATCAAGTGCGAGCCCAACTCTCATTTACAAAACTGTCAGAGTAAAAGACTGAAGAATGTGAAAATACATAATAGGAAAACTATAAAATCAAGAGTCACATAGGTTACATCCTCAAAAAGCAGTGTTAACCACTCAGACTATGAAACCAAAAATCCAACTAAAGACAAATAAAAAAGTGTAGATAACAAACATTATAGCTGATAAAGATTTCTCTTTTCACAGGTACATTCTGTCGACTGTGCCAACCGCAACCCCATCAGCTCCTCTCTCTGATGAGGAAGCAGAGGCCATGATCCAGGCTGTCGACACTGACGGAGACGGCCGCATCAACTACAGTGGTGCGGGGCTTTTTTTTTTTACACTCTCTGGTGCACTGGCCTGCAGTCACCACTGAGGGTCAGCAGTTGGTAACTCTTCATGTATGAGACATGAATTAAGAGACAGAAAACATGTCAGCTGTCAGTGCATACTTATTACTTCCTAACTTTGGAAGACAGAGCTCAGCCCCCAACCTCACTGCACAGAAGCATTGACATCTGGCTCTCTGTCTCCCCCTCCCTGTCTTGCAGAGTTCTCCGACATGGTGAAGATGGAGAAGAAACCGAGGAAGTAGACGTCAATCTGTGCTCCAGAGTGTTACAGCAGAGAGAGAGAGTGAAAGATAGGGGGACAGAAGACAGAGAGGTCCTGCAAACCACACATAACCTCCTTAAAGATTGCTCTTCCTCCTCCTCCTGTGGATCATGAATTGAGGGAGTGTGACAAGCGTTATTATCAGTACAGTTTGCTAAATATTAAAAAAAAAAAAAATCAGGATTGTGGAGTTGAAGTTGTTGAAACCTTTACTTTATTGGGTAACTGCCTTGTGTCCAAATCTAATGATAGTTTGCTAAAATTAATATTTGTTGGTTACTGTATATCATTTCCAAGACACCACACTGGATTTTGTGCTGCCTGTGTTCTTGTTTCCCATTGGACATTGTGACCAAGAAAGTTTCAGTGACGCTTTATTTAAAAAAAAAACAAAAAAACAAACAAAACAAAACAAAAACAAAAACAAAAAAAACAAAAACAAAACAATAAATGACAATGAAAAAAGCTGTGATCCGTCCCAACACACTTGCAGCAAAACCCTGCAAGTGAACAGCTTCTACACTGTGTGTACTTTCATGTGTGCCAGATGTGAAAGCTGGATAAATCTTTTACCACAAACATGACGTGGTTTCTCTCCTGCATGGACTCTCATGTGTATCCTAAAATATGTCTTCAGAGGGGTGTAATAGGAAGGAAGATTAATGTGCCAGCGAGGTATGTTGAGTCTAAAGCCATAGTTGTCAGTGTCATGAAGGTGATTCTCCTTTAATTTGGCTCGATCACCATGGTAACTTATATCAACCTCCTAACTGGTACAGGTTATGCTCAGAGTTTCAGATTAAATCGGTTGTAAAAAGCACCAATCTTTCACTAATTATTTCCCTGATAATGTTCTTTATGACCGATATAGACTCAGTTGAGGAACAATGCTATAAATGTAAAATTACTGAGCTGTACATTAATAACACCATCAAACAAAACCAGCAGCACAAACCAGAGGCATTGTGTTGTCACAGGAATCTTTTCTGTTTGCTTTAGGTCATACTAACACAAATTTTACACAGCAGATCATCCACATCCTAAAAGAGAGA
Source organism: Lutjanus argentimaculatus (assembly GCA_034769285.1). Classification (NCBI taxonomy): domain Eukaryota; kingdom Metazoa; phylum Chordata; class Actinopteri; order Lutjaniformes; family Lutjanidae; genus Lutjanus; species Lutjanus argentimaculatus. The sequence continues at coordinate 603,078 of JAWZSL010000016.1, forward strand.
TGAAGCAACTATAGATACTTTGAATGATGTGTTTTAGGCTTGATCCTGATTTGCTGTTTGCACTGCTGATATTAGCTCAAATTAGAAAATTGATTAGTCCATCCGATTTATCACGGATAATATTCAAGCAGTAAAATTAGTTTAACTATGATTTGGCCAAAAAGTAAAGTGATTTCCACGCATCTATTATGTGCCAGCATCAGAACGACAGTATCATGTTTAAATACTGTTAACTGTTTAATGCACACTTGTCACATTTGAAATAAATGGCAGGCATTAAGAGCTCATTGAGTCAACTAGAAATTTTCTTCTCGCCATACTTGCAGCAATAGTGTTGCATTTTGCTGAACTACATTTTTCTATTCTCCATAGCTCTCCATTATAATGAGCTGTTCATCTTGACTGAAGCGGGCAGCTCGTGATCACTCCACTTCGCGCAGAGGAAGAGTCACATGACACACTACACTCCCCTTATGTGACTGTGCACAAAACCTGTGTTAGCAAGGCAAGTTGACGACAACAGTCATGATACCCATTATCTCCTACTCAGGTTTTAGGTTTTGTTAAGCCAGCTCATGCAAAGAAAGCCTGGCTATGTTGAGCTGCCTTCGTAGTACTCTGATTAAATCCTTTCCCCACAAATATAATCAGATTATTTCTCTTCTATGTGGACTCTCATTGTATTCTAGAGTGTGTTTTCTGATTAAATCCTTTGCCACAAACACCACAGCAAAATTATTTCTTTTTAGTGTGGATCTTCATGTGTGACTTCACATGTGGCTGCTGGTTAAATCTTTTCCCACAAACATCACAACTAAATGGTTTCTCTCCTGTGTGAATTCTCATGTGTGTCTTCAGATTTCTCTGATCACTAACTCTTTTACCACAAACATCACATTCAAATGGTTTCTCTCCTGTGTGGACTCTCATGTGTATCTTCACGTTTCTCTGATCTCTAAATCTTTTCCCACAAACACTACAACTAAATTGTTTCTCTCCTGTGTGGATTCTCATGTGTGCCTTAAGATGTGGTTGCTGGTTGAATCTTTTGCCACAAACATCACATCCAAATTGTTTCTCTCCTGTGTGCACTCTCATGTGTCTCTTCACATTTCCCTGATCTCTAAATTTTTTCCCACAAATATCACACCCATATTGTTTCTCTCCTGTGTGTACTATCATGTGTGTCCTCACATGCTGCTGCTGGATAAATGTTTTACCGCAAACATTACAAGCATATGGTTTCTCTCCTGTGTGAACTCTCAAGTGAGATTTCAAATGATGCCGTTGGTTGAATGATTTCCCACAGACATCACAACCAAATGGTTTCTCTTTTGTGTGGACTCTCATATGATTATTCATATTTCGCTGTATTGTAAATCTTTTACCACAAACAGTACAGGCATATGGTTTCTCTCTCCTTGTGGACTCTCATATGTGTATTCAGATTTCGCCGTGCTGTATATCTTTTACCACAAACACCACAGCGAAATGGTTTCTCTACTGTGTGGAGCCTTCTGTTTTTTATCAACTTTCCCTGTTCGGTAAATCTCTCACTTACAGAGGCATCCTTATATTTTAGAGGATTTACACCTAACTCAGGTGCCTTATTGTCACCGTCTTCAGCTTCAGGTCCAAAATCTGACAAAGGTTCTTGCCATTCATCATTACTGACTTCAGTCTCAGAAGAGTCTGATGCCTTTGTTTGTTGATGACTATCTGGATGTAGGTTCCTGGCAGGTCCTGATTCTCTACATTCATCTCCCTCACTCTCTGTTTTTATCTGCTTTGCTAAGCTGCTGATTGGAGGCTCTGCCACTCTGTTGTCCTCAGTTTGGCTTTGGTGAAGCTGAGGTTTCTCTTCATCATCTTCACTCTTCACAGGGACAGCAGTGAATGGGACCCTGGTGATATCAGCCTCCTCTAGCCCATTAAGCTGTTCTCCCTCCTGACTAGTCCAGAAGTCCTCCTGTTCCTCTTTTATGTGCAGAGGCTCTGGGTGCTCCTGGTCAAGGCTGGAGCTGCACTCAGGGGGATCCTCTTTTTTAATCACCAACAGCTGCTGGACATCTGCAGGAACTACTGAAACACACACACAAGAAAATGTTGACAGCCATTTTATGAATCTAATAAAAAAAAACAACAGAAAATAAGAAATAATCAAGTACAATGTGACAGATAGAGTCCCCTTACAAATATTAGGATACAGGACACAAATATAACACCATGGCATGTCTTCCAAATTAAATGACCAACTGTTATTAACAGGACAGACAGGCACTCAAGATCTACACATAGAGGTGCTGTGATTGGAACAAATTTTGGCTAAGAAAATGAGGATCAGGGGTAGCTTGTAGCTCAATAGTTAGACCAAACAGACACGGTTTCACTTTACTTTATTGGAATTCCTAAACAAATTAAATGTGGGCCGTGCTTAAGAGGTCTGGGAGCAGTCTGACAACATAGTGTCACTAGACTTCCAAAGTTCATTCTTGACCTTAGAGACAATATTCTCACAATCAGGTTCACAATAAACACAACTTTCAATATACAAATTCAAACAATGCAACGCATGTTGGCCCAGGAGCACTGACAAACTCAGTTTTGGATTGGTGCAGGCATGGAGTTACTCTGAACCAGCGGGTCCCAGTGCATGCAGATGCAGCAGCCAGTGGTTCCTTCAAACTTAACGACAGAGCAGAGAACTGAGTCCACAGTTCAACTCAACTTGGTACTGAAGTATCGGTTCTCCTGACATCCCTAGAACCATCATACATCATGCTGTTTCACCAAAAAAAAAAAGAAAAAAAAAAAAAAGAGCTACAGAATAGGTTCATATGTTACAATAAAGGCGGACAAATGTTCTTACCTTGACCTCTCTTGACTTGTGTCTCCACCAATTCAGGCGTGCCCAGTGCAGGTATGGAGCGCACCATGCTAAACCCTCTGGGTTCATCTATTTGAAGGCTCCTACTTATATGAATCCCCACCCCACATAGGATTCCCCTCTTTAGAATCCGTGCTTGCAATTCAGAGATGTATCTGTAGTTTTTTTCTGTTTTCAGGGCATACACACTGTATCTTCTGCCGTTTTTCTTGTACAGCCTTCTGAAACTGTAATTACACAAATTCAATATTAGTTACTCATTCTAACAACTGGCAACACTGACCACACAAAAATTAGTGCACCAGTGCTGTATATAAGAATAATTCAGGTGGAAAACATACATCTCTTTGCCTTCCACTGTTTTCACTGTGGGTCGGTTCCGGTGGAAATTATAGTCCAGAGCAGCAAGCAGAACTCTTGCTTCATAAACTGGACGACTGAACGTGTAGCGCTTGTTGGCATACATCAGAATATGATTGTGGAATGGCTCCAGGTCTGCAGTTGATCTGAATGAACAAAAATATATATAAAATTTTAAGAATAAGCACAAATAATCATAATATACATCTGTGTGAAACATGTAGCCACACTTTACCTGAAGCGCATGTATTTATGCACATCCTTCAGCCAACGCTTATTAACAATGATTTCCTCTAAAGCTTTGTAGCACTTGGAGTCTTTCTGGATCCACTCCTTGTCATGTGTTTCTTCCAAGTGTCCATGTTGGCAGCTTCCTTGACTCCAAGTGTGAATGTCACAGACGTGGTGCATGATACCAATCCATAGTGCCTGAGAAAAAGAAAACAGCCCTGTAAAAATATAATTCATATGAAGATGAATGAACTCAATAAGAGAAGAAGCATTTATAAATTATGTGCTCACATGGAACTGCTTGCTTGTTTCAGCCGTCTTACAACACCACCAAAAATGGTTTACGATGTCTTTCAGCCAGATGAGGAGAATGGACTGTCCGTTTATCTTTGCTGCCTTGAGGACAGAAACAAAACATACATTGAGTATACAGATTTTCATCCCAACCAAAGACTAGAGCAGATGATTTCACTGATTATCCTTCAACCAGAGAAGGGAGCTACTCAGTGACATCAACTTTTGTGGTCTTTGAATTGAATAAAAAAAAAATGTACTATATGTACTTGATGTAAAATAATGTCTCTTTACGATGAATACAACCCTGACTCCAAAAAAAGTTGGGGCGATGTGTAAAATGTTAATTTAGTCCGGGGGACACAACATCCACGATTTCCACATCAGACCACGGCACACTTTTCCACTTTGCGTCAGTCCATCTCAGATGAGCTCGGGCCCAGAGAAGTCTGCAGTGTTTCTGGATGTTGTTGATATATGTCTTTCTCTTTGCATGCTCGAGTCTTAACTTGTATTTGTAGTGCAGAGACAAACTGTGTTTACTGACAACGGTTTTCCAAAGTGTTCCTGAGCCCATGTAGTATCCTTTATACAGTGATGTGGGTTTTTAATGCAGTTTTTAATGCAGTGCTGCCTGAGGGGTCAAAGGTCACAGACATTAAATATTGGTTTTTGTCTTTGTGTTGCTGCTGGACTATTTGCCAAAATTGTTTTTCACAAAGTAGTGAGCCTCGCCCACGCTTGCTTGTGAGCAACTGAGCTTTTCAAGGATGCCCCTTTAATAGTCAATCATGATACTGTCACCTGTTATCAATTAACCTGCAGCAGTTAATTCAGAATGTGTATATTTACAACAAGCTATAAAATTTACAAGTTTGAACATTAAATATCTTGTATTCATACTGTACTCAACTTGGTAGAAAAGGATTTGCAAATCATTGCATTCTGTTTTTATTTATATCTGAGATATCCAGCTTTTTTGGAATCTGGGTTACAAAGGCAACAACATGGGACACAAACTCACAGCAGCTATTTTGTTGGCCAGCCTCTTGGCACCGTGCCACACGTCCAGACTGTGATGGATACCAAGGGACTTGTATCTGCCTTCATCTGGGTCTGTGAAGTGGAGAGACAGCTAATATCACTACAACAGTTCAACCATCTTTTCTAAACATGTATTCATACATTATTTATCATGTGAGTACTTACTCATAAGGGCTCCGATCTGGGCATGACCATCTGTGCAGATCTCCACTACCTTTACCTCTGATGTTAGCTTGTCCACAGTCTCAATAAAACCCTCCTTCTCCATGACGTCAGAGGTCCAGGATGGATGCTGCTTGCCCACAGTGGTGACATGAATGATCTCCTTTGTGCGATTCTCCATGGCTGCGTAGCTGCAGTATTTTGCACAAGGGTCTGGCGAGTCATTTCTGCCAGATGCTATAAAGAAGAGATCCAAAAAAATGACACAATTACACAGCCACTGCCTGATGTCTTCAATATTTACATAACATGGTAACATTAAATGAGATAGTTCTGATTTTTTGAAGTGAGGTTGTATGACGTATGTATCCATATTCAGTCTACTATCTACAGTAGATGACAGTCGGCACGTCCCCAGTTTGGAGAAGCAGAAGTACAGAGTACTGGTGTAAGAAGCTGTAACTGCTGTTATATAAACCAAATAACTGCTCTCACCAAAACAACAAGACTCCTTCTGCCAAAGCAATTTAACAAACAGAACACAGGAGTTGCTTGTCTACCGCTGCCTCCATAAGTTTCTTTTGTGTTGTGTAAATTTTAAAAGTGAAAAAAAGCCACCGCTCATCCGTGAGCAAGATTCTTCTTAGAGGTGCTGGAGCTGAACTGAGACACTTAAAACAAAAAAACAGCAACTGCACACTCACAACACTGTGCAATCATCAATTTATTTCTGCAAGCTTTCGGTCTATGACCTTCTTCAGGTCATAGACCGAAAGCTTGCAGAAATAAATTGATGATTGCACAGTGTTGTGAGTGTGCAGTTGCTTGTTTTTTTGTTTTATGTTGTGTAAATTTTAAAATGACTGTTTTTTTCAAAAGGAGTCTCTTTGGTTTGGAGAAAGCGATATTTGTCTAATATAACAACAGTTTTTCATTGAAAAAGTCTGTCTGACAGCAAGGTAGAGCTGTGAAAATATAGCGTAACGTAAACTAATTCAGATTTTTTTTAGGTGATTTAAGTAAAACCACAATTCCATAACAGTTGAAGTGCTGTGTAAAACGTAAATAAAAACATAATGCAATGATTTGCAAATACAACTCAACTGTCCACATCAGTACACTGCTTAGCTTCCTACACTGGTACTCGTGCTGCTTCTCCAAACTGGGGGCGTGTCGACCACCATCCACTATCAGTAATACTCTGACTATAGATAAATACCTCATTCAACCCCACTTCAAAAAATCCAGACTATGACTTTAGACTTCACACCTAGAACAATAACATCCTCCCCTTGGAGGCGACTGAGGGCCTTGGCCCTTCTCTCTTCCCAGAAGTCCTTTATCGTGTTGACGCAGTAATTATCCTGAATGGAGAAGAAGGTGTTCTTGCTCACCATCCCCATGTTCATAAACCTGAACAACAGGGCGACCTTTGCATAGTCGTTGCCAGACAACAAAATGTTGGTGGACAGGAGAAAATCTCCAGCTTGTATCCTAGACTTCATGACAGGCTGAGAATTCCACCTCCACACTCTGTGTCCACTGGGGCAGATCTAAAAATCAGATGAAAGGAATAATTACGGCATGTGCAGGACTGGAAGTTATGATACACCATGACTGTCAAAACTTACCCATTCCACACTTGTTCCTGTGCCCTTGGAGGTGATGTTGATCTCAAAGGGAGCAACACAGTCGCACACCTCACCAGTCTTCAAAAGGCCTGTACATTTTTCCACAGGCAGGATCAGAAACGTAGCCAGTTGTTTCAGGCAGTCCTCATATACTATTGAAGCTCTGGCACCTACGATGTCTTCTTCATGAAGGACATGCTTTGGTTCTGGGACAACAGGGTCCTGATCACAGAGAGGTTCATCAGGAGGGTCTTCATGTGAAGGATGGTCAACCACGTCTCATCGATTCCAATGACTGGAAGTCGATCAATACATGGTGCTTTAATTAAGTCTCCACCCATTCTGTTGAGGCACGACATGAAGGCATATGAGTTAAAAACTTTAAAAACACAGACACAAGACAACAACAGCTGAGTAAAGACTGACCGATAACAAACCGTATACAAATTGGTGGAAGATACTCTTCAAAGCTGTCGTCCTTCTCTCCGTCATCTTTTTGTTCAAAGTAACGAGAACCCTCATCGGCCCAGTCGATTCTGTAAAGAAAGACGTATTCAGAAAACAATTGCTTCTAAAAAGAGAATATTAAATAGTAATACATTTCATTTCCTACTACTTACACACTGTTCAATGGATCATTGAAAACTTTGTCCACCTCATCAATGCTCATGCCATGTAAGCTGTAGAAATAAAAAACATAAAAATATATAAGTTATACGAAACTGGGGCTGGATAATTAATCAAATGTTCATTTCAGTTACGATTTTGGCTTCCAATGGTAATCGGGGTTCCTACACCTTTTCTGAAACACTTCCAAGCATTTTTAAGGTGTATTTTCCAGGTTTTCCAGCACCTTACAGCTGTGGTAAATTACATTTTTATAAACCTAACATGGGACGATATCAGACAGAATTCTGCACAAGGGCAACAATTAGATTTTTAAAAAGGAGCTGCAACATTTAATCAATCAATCGGATATTAATCGATTGTTAAATTAACATTGAAATGTTTTTTTAATAAAAAAAAAAGTTCAAATTCTCTGATTTCAGCTTCTTAAATGTGAGATATTTTCTGGTTTCTTTACTCCTCTCTGACAGTAAACTGAATATCTTTGTGAAATCAAGACATTTGAGGACGTCATCTTGGTCTGCAGGAAACACTGATCAACATTTTTAAACATTTAATGGACCAAATGACTAATCTATCAGTGGGGAAAATGATCAACAGATGAAGAGAACGAAAATAATCGTTACAGGGAAGACTTGAAAGTGACAGGACCGATTTTGAATCAAAAAAGTCAAAAATCTCTGATTTCAGCTTCTTAAATTGGAATATTTTCTGGTTTCTTTACTAAATTAGTCTCTCTCCAACTTATAATATTTCTTTATCTAAAAAGTGAACCATTAAGTCAGACAGTGATTTATTGTGAAAGCAATGCAATTACAATTTCAAGCACCTTTCTCCAAAAACCAAGCACTTTTCAAAACTTATTATTATCTATTATACCATATATTACATTGAAAATCAAGTGTTTTCAGGGATTTCCACCGTCTGTAAGAACCCTGACTAAAGAATTAAGAAGAATTAAGAGAGTTAAGTAAAATTAAAATGGTGTATCAAGAAATTACCTTTTAGAAAAAGCGTAATGTTTTTAATGTTTTTAAATATAAATACACCGATCTCCTGATTGCATATTTTTAGTGAATACTGGTGAATAATTATCAGTGGCGATCAGCCAGTTGATTTATATTTTAAGTTCAAGGAAATCAAACGTTAAAACATTTTTTAAGTTCAATAAATGCATGATATTTCTGAAGTCAATTAGTAATCATGATCTCAATATTGATCAAAATAATTGTGATTATGATTTTGCCATAACTGAGCAGCAGTATACAAAATACGAGACATGTAGTGAAAAGAAGGTTTGACAGTTGAACTGATACCTTTGGTGAAGAGTTTCTGAGGCTTCTGCAGCAACATCCAGATGTTCATCTCTGTAAAGAACAAACAGTATGTCCATCACACGTATGGAGTCACAACAGTAAACATTGAAAAAAATCATATAAATCAGCAACTTTCTGTAATCAAACATATTAGGGACAGCACACTAATTTCAAGGCAATGACTTGCCTGTTTGTTGCATGAGACTCTGGTGGAGCTGTGACATCAGATGGTTTCTCCCTCATGGAGATCGATGTAACATGATTTCTCTCATAGCTGCAGAAACAGCAACGTCAAGAAAATAAGAACTACATGACACAGTCGCACATTCCTGTTACATAAGGTGCTCCCATTCAAGAATAGAAATATATTAGGGCTGTATGATATGGTAAAAAAGTCATAGTGATTATTTTGAGTTAAACAGTGATTGCAATATGCGATACAATTACTGGGAATGATCATTTTAGCATTACAATTTTCATTTTTACTGGAAAAAAACTATTAAAATGGAGATGATGTGATGTGACATTTGTTTGGGTCTGTGCCAAAGAAATATGTTTTCTACCAACTGGAGAACAAGATTTTATGATGATGTTTGATGTTTTTTCACAAAATGCTCTGGTTCTGTGATTTGTGCATTGCACTTGTCCGTACTGCAATTTCAGTAACACGGTGATTAACTGTGCAGCCCTTAAATATATTAAACGCAGAGAATTATAAGAATCGATAATAAGACGTCTGTTAAAATATATACTACTACAATATATAAAAGAGGTAATATAAGAATAACTATAATAACAAATATATAGAATAACAAGTATGTAAAGATGCACGTGCCTTATCTACAATATATAACAGCAATATAAAAATATAAATATATATACATAAATTTAATATAAGTCAGGGCTGGCAAAATTAAATTATTATTCAATACCCAATTATGGGGAGAACAAATTTGGTAAATTACAAGAAAATAGACAAGCTGCACTAAACTGTGACGAACCTGCCACAAACTGACACTTTGATTTTAAAAATTATATTTTAAATTGTACAAACGTGTGATTCGTGTCTCACTTCAAACGAAATATTAAAAAAACAATGTCTCTCGCCATAAATAACCGTTCATATTTTTTCCAAAAATTTCGGGCCCATCATGCGCACCGGAAGGGGGCGTGGCTTATGCGTTATTACAACAGATAAATTCTAGTTTTGGCGCGTAAATGTAACATTTTAGGTTTACACCTTTCAACAGTGACGCGGAGAAAAGGTCACGTGTTCACGCGCTTCGTGGTCATATTCTAATAAAGCTATCAAACATCAAACTGTGTTGATTATCGGTAAATCTGTATTGATAACTCACCTGTCCAGCAGGAAACAGGCGACCTCAGCGTCAGTGTGAAAGTGTTGATCCCTCATCAGAGTTCTCCATCTGATAAACGCCACACCGACGTTTATCATCGTGTTCTGTCGTCGTCCGTCCACACTTTGATTCACTTCTTCATAACTTCGCTGCTTCCACCACACTGAGTCTCTCTAACTGGCTTTTTTCTTGTCTTCAGTAATAATTACGACCCTCCATTTGTCCACATTTGAGTTTTTAAACGTCTTTTAAACAACACAAACCAACAAACCGACACCACTCTGCTGCTGCTTCCTGATTCTTCTTCTTCTTTGTGTTTTTGACGGATTTAAATGTCAACTTTCAGGTGCACACCGCCCCCTACTGGACCGAAGACTGTAAAACAGGACACAGTTCAGCCTCGGTGGTTCCCACTTCTATCACTGAGTAAACTGATGATCCCTGACTGACTTATTTTATGGATTGATGTTTATCTGATTAACTGTGCAACTGCAGGAAGTTTGTGTAAAACGACTGATTTGACATTATTTCCTGTGAATATTGCATCAGAGATGAGTTTTCCAGAATTATGTAGCAATCTTTATCATATAAAACAGTCGTTCTCAGAGATTTTATTTGGGTCCCTAAATGAATAAAACGCTGTGAAAGAAATTCTGATAATTTAAGATATATCTGCAGTACACTTTTTTTTTATAAAGCATTTAAAATATGTGTACTGTTTTACTGATGAGAGGAAATAAAAACAGTGAGATAGCCTGTTAATTTAAATTGATTTATTTCTCATTTATAAGGTATTTCATGAATGAATGAATTACTTTATTTCTAACATAAAATAAAATTAAACAAAGATATAAAAAAACCAAACAAGAGTAATAGTGCCTGAAAAGGAGTAGGTAGAAGTAAAACTTTCCCTACTCCCTTTATACAGCTCCATTAACTCATGTATCAGAGGATAATAACATATAATATAATAATATAACTTCCCAAATTGAGTTAGAACCAAATATAATATAAAAACAATTATCCCAGATTTATTTACAACCCATGCATGATTTTTCAAAAACAATAATAAGATAGCATAAGAGTGATGTGGACATGGCGATAAAAATGGTCAGGAATGTTCATTTATGCACAAATCAGCTCTTCCCAACATTTATTGATAAGGTCTATTGTGAACTGGGTCATGATGGTCTTATTTAAAAAGTGGGTCTGCATAAAATAATCTGGGAAACACTGAATTTGTAAAAATAAAGAAAGGAAAAGGAAAAAAAGGCATTCTACCTACTAGCTTCTTAATGCAGGCTGAGGCTGCATTAGAGAAGAGAGTGAAGGCTCTGTGAATATAACTTCTGTACAGGTCTTCACTGTGCCCCCATCCTGTGAGATTTACTTTATATGTTAAATTAATCTAGAGCATCACTCTCAGTTAAACTGTCAGTTATTGTACATGTACAGTCTATATAACATTGACATATTGCACATGTATATGCATTTTTATCTGATTTTTTTCATAACATCTCTTGTGCCGCTACTTTTTGTGCTGCTGTGTCATGTTGAATTGAATTTCCCCTACAAGGAATCAGTCTTATCCCCATCTTATCTAATCTTATCTCAGATTTTAAAGGTAATTTAATATTGTTTTCTTCACAAAAATGAATGAAATTAAATGCTGAGGCTTCAACATTTCCTGCCTTCTGCAGAGGAGCATACATACCAGAAAAAGTTTGGGGACCGCTGCATTAGATAAAAGCCCATATTTGTTGTTTGGCAGGAACCAAAATTAATTCAGTTATTTTTTCACAGGCACATCCTGCCGCCTGTCTCTGATGAGGAGGCCATGATCCAGGCTGTTGACACTAATGTAGGCAGACACATCAACTACAAAGCTGCCTTCTTTTTTTTTTTTTACATTTTACACTCCCTGGTGGACTGGCCTGTAGTCACCACTGAGGGTCAGCAGTTAATAACTCATCATATCTGAGGGAAAAATTGGTCACACACTTCTGGCTTTACAAAGCTGAATCATACTTTTTTGTAAAGTAAATAAAAAGAAAACATGTCAGCTGATTTTAAAAGGCTGTGATAACAGCTTGAAGCTCAGCATGATGCAGCAATTCTGCAATCATACTGAAAACACACTGCTGCTGTTTTGTAGCTATTAATAGAGTGTACACTTCTCTTTTTATCACAGTGAGCAAATAGCCTGTGTAAGTTTGTGTATTTCTCTACATTTATCTGTCGTTCTATAAGCAACATCAGGTAGCTGTCAGAAATACACACCATCTTGGCTCCAGGTTGTCCAGGAGTGGATGCTCCAAAACAATGTGGTGAACGGGCTCACTGACTAGCTGACAAGCTGCACAAAGTACATTTAACATGAGTTATCTCGAAAGAAAAGTAGCTGGTAAAGAAAAAAATAGTACTCGATAAGCCCGAAGGAATTCAGTCGGTGCAATAAGACTATCAAAGTTCAGTACCCAGCCCTCCTTCACTCTAATGCACTAAGGTCTAATGCATTTATTTTGCTAATGTAACAGTCTGCAGGGTGACAGCTGCTGCTCCACAACACTCTCAATCAGCGGCACAGTACACACACACTCAGCTGTACCATGAGTGCGCTGAGCTGGCTGAGGAGTGAGAAGTTAACAGCCTGCAGAGTTAGAGTCTTTGCACTCTTCTTGCGTGGTGACTTAAGGATTTAATTTGACCAAATCAGAGCTGATGATTGTTGGAAGAGTGGACAGACTAACAAAGACTCTTTTGTTGAGTTTTACATGATTCTCTGTTACATTTGAATGAGGTGTGTTTTATGAGGCATTAACGAGTCAGTTAAACTCGTCATAGTTCAGTAAAAGAGAGAAACTTTTCAGATTTTCAAATTCAGGTTTATGGCTGCATTTGTTTGTTTAAAAAGGAAAATGGGTGAGAATATTTTATTTCTTGACACTTAGAGTTAATTTATTGGATATAGTAAACATACACAGCGTACATAATATAGTGAATTTGATACTTTCACACGTCCCAGCTGAGACTCGAGAGGACAGGAGGAGGTGGGAGAGGGAAGAATATATTGGCAATCGCTGGTTGATGGGCTGGCAATTATCAGCCCAATTCTATATTGCATACAGTGAAAAATGACAATGAAAATATGCAGCCAGACAACTTTTATTGAAATATGTGGCTGCCCTCTTGAGGTAGGTAACCCGCTGTCACACTCCATTAGTGTTTCATTCCTGGAATTCCACATTTGTCAGGAAAAGTGAAGAGAACATAGTTTTTAACAACAGAACAAAAAGTTCAGCTGCCTTTGGCAGAGTACTTTTAGAAATCCTATAACTTATATAAGTAGAAATCTTTCTCAACAATTTTGCAACAAGGATGAAGTTAGCAACCATACTTCGTAAAAAAATAAATATAACTAAACAATAAAGAACAATGAAACTAGTATGCTTTTTACAACCACACTTCCATCTTTGACCTTACACAGCAACACCCTGCAACTAAATACTCTCTATCCTGTGTGTATTTTCATATGTGTCGTCAGATGTGACCGCTGGATAAATCTTTTATCACAAACTGTACAACCAAATGGTTTCTCTCCTGAGTGGACTCTCATGTGTATCCTAAAGTGAGTCTTCTGATGAAATTTTTTACCACAAACATCACAACCAAATGGTTTCTCTCCTGTGTGGACTCTCATGTGTATCTTGAAATGTGTCTTCTGGTTAAAACCTTTGCCACAAACACCACAGCAAAATGGTTTTTCTCCTGTATGGAGTGACATGTGTGTGTTTAGATGTCCCTTTGTTGTGAATCTTTGACCACAAACATCACAGCAAAATGGTTTTTCGCCTGTGTGGACTCTCAGGTGTCTCCTATGTCTTGCAGAGTCAATAAATCTTTTCCCACAAATACCACAGGGAAATGGTCTTTCTCCTGTGTGGGTTCTCATGTGTGTATTCAGATGTAGCTGCCAGCTAAATCTTTTCCCACAAACATCACATCCAAATGGTTTCTCTCCTGTGTGGATTCTCATGTGTTCATTCACATTTCTTTGGTCCCTGAATCTTTTCCCACAAACATCACAGCCAAATTGTTTCTCTCCTGTGTGAACTCTCATGTGGGCCTTCAGATGCGGCTGCTGATTAAACCTTTTACCACAAACTTCACAGCCAAATGGTTTCTCTCCTGTGTGGGTTCTCGTGTGTGTCTTCAGATTGCCCTGATCTCTAAATCTTTTCCCACAAACATCACAGCCAAATGGTTTCTCTCCTGTGTGGACAATCTTGTGCGTCTTCAGATGCTGCTGCTGATTAAATGTTTTGCCACAAATATCACAACCAAATGGTTTCTCTCCAGTGTGGACTCTCTTGTGTGCTGTCAGATGTGGCCGCTGGTTAAATGATTTACCACAAGTATCACAACTAAATGGTTTCTCTCTTGTGTGGATTACGCGTGTGTATTCAGATTTGCCTGTTTTGTAAATCTTTTCCCACACACATCACAACCAAATGGCCTCTCTCCAGTGTGGACTCTCATATGTACATTCAGATATCCCCGAGCTTTATATCTTTTCCCACAAACATCACAACCGAACGATTTGTCTCTTGTGCCCACTTTCACCTTTGAATCTACCTTTTTCTTCAGTCTACAAGTTTTCTTATTAACCAAACTGACAGAGGACTTTTTTTCTGAATGACACAACATGTGTCTCTGAAGACACCCCTTGTAGTGGAATTCTTTGCCACACTCAACGCAACTAAAGGCTTTTTTTCTAGTGTTACATCCCCCATCAATTACAGGGGTTTCCTTATTTTTCAAGGCATTTACATCTGACTCAGATGCCCTGGTCTCCTTCCAACCATTGTCACCGTCTTCAGTTTCAGTTTCTGACAAAGGTTCTTGCCATTCATCATTACGGATTTCATTCTCAGTAGAGTCTGAAGCCTTTTCATAAGCATTTGTCTGTTGATGACTATCTGGATTTAGGTTCCTGGCAGGTTCTGATTCTCTACAGTCCTCTCCATCAACTTCTGTTTTAGTCTGTGCTGCTACGCTGCTACCTGGAAGCTCTGCCTCTCTCTGTTTCTCTTCATCATCTTCATCCTTCACACAGACAGCAATGATATCAGCCTCCTCCAGCCCACGATGCGGCTCTCCCTCCTGACTAGTCCAGAGCTCTTCCTGTTCCTCTTTTATGTGCAGAGTCCCTGGGTGCTCCTGGTCCAGTGCAGAGCTGCATTCAGAGGGATCCTCTGAATGCTGGAGATCTGCAGGAACCACTGAAACACACACACACACACAAAAAAAAAAAAAAACAGTTGGCAGCCATTTTCTGAAAAAATAACAAATCAGTAAGAACAAATCAATCAGGGAAAGACAGTTAATTTTTACAAATAATAGGATAAAGGATGAGAACATGTGATTATAGTGATGCTGCACACCAGTGATGGCAAGTCTTTCAAATTAAATAGTCAACTATGTTGTTTTTAACAGCCCTCCAGAACAACATTCAAGAACTACACATAGAAGCACTGTCTGAATTGACACCTTGGTTATGCTTTAGGTTGAAATCCCTGCTTGGTGAAGGTTAGGGGACATATGTCATGTTACAATAATAACCCCTCGGCTTAGGTTTAGGGAATGACTGTCATTGTTAAGACACCAACGGTGGTAGAAAGCAGGAAACCATCACTGATCTCCTGTGTGAAAATCCAATAATTTGTTGACCCATCCAACAATCTGACCTACTCACTCAGTGGACTTTGTGGCCGTAAAAAAAAAAACTTCATGTCATTTCCCCCTTTTCTTCCAACAATTAAGTGTTCTCATTCCTGACTGAATTTTGTTAAAAGAAAAGGGGATGTATCACAGTGGTAAACATGCTCCTGTCCCAACTTTTTTGAAATGTGTTGCAGGCAATTAAGAATGGGTGTATATTTACCAAAAACAATAGTATATCGGTTTGACCATTTAGTATTTTGTCTCTGAACTGTAAAAATCATTGCAACTTTTTTTTTGAATTGCCGTATTTTGTTGCACTTTATTGATTACTAATTGAAATTACTCAAAAAAGTAAATGTGGGCTGTGATTAAGAAGTCTGGAAGCAGTGTGACACCAATAATCTTGAAGTCATCACTGCTGCACATTTGCATTTCTTTGTTCTAAAAATAGGGTATTTCAAAACCAGAATCCAGATCCAATCTTGTTTTGGGGCATTTCAAACTCCACAGAGCAGATTAGGATTGTTTCAATGCTAAAAATCAGGATAATCCTGATCACACTGGAGGGGCTGATTCAGCATGGATTCAAGGTGGATGTAGAGACATGCAGGACACATAACACATATTTCACCATTCTTGAAAGAACTAGGAGGACAACTGGATGCCTACATGTGGTGCTGAAAATGCACTTTGCATACCTGAACTACCCGTGTGGTAAACCCACAGCAATCATGCAACACATTTCTCGCCTGCTTCAAAATATCGCTAAACACTGACAGCACTGCAACCAGATGGACCAG
This sequence comes from Lutjanus argentimaculatus, assembly GCA_034769285.1. Lineage (NCBI taxonomy): Eukaryota > Metazoa > Chordata > Actinopteri > Lutjaniformes > Lutjanidae > Lutjanus > Lutjanus argentimaculatus. The sequence goes on from JAWZSL010000016.1 coordinate 619,512, forward strand.
CTGGTCAATGAGAGACACTCTTGTGAACTAATATTTTACTTCAGGTATTTTGATCAAAATATTTTCATCAGCTGTATGGAAAACATGCAGGTCCTGTTGCAGACAGTACCATTACACAAGAAGTTAAAATACTACAATTGTCTTTACACAGGTTTGAGAAAACAATGCTGTTTCACCAAGAGTCACAGGGTAAGAGAATATGCTTACCTCGATCACTGCTGTCCCCTGTCTGCTCCATCTCTGTTGTGGTTGGTGCAGGCACAGAGGGTACTAGGCCGAACCCTCTGGGGTCATCCGGTCGGGAGCTCCTCCCTGGATGAATCCCCACTCCACTTGAGATTCCCTTGTTTACAATCCGTGCTTGCAAGTCAGAGATGTATCTGTAGTTTTTTTCTGTTTTCAAGGCGTACACACTGTATCTTCTGCCGTTTTTATTGTACAGCCTTCTGAAACTGTAATTACACAAATTCAATACCAGTTACTCATTTTAACAACTGCAAACTTTGAGTGCACAAAAAAGTGTGTGTACCAGTACTGTAAATAAGAATACTCTCAAGTGGAAAACATACATCTCTTTGCCTTCCACTTTCATTGTGGGTCGGTTCCGGTGGAAATTATAGTCCAGAGCAGCAAGCAGAACTCTTGCCTCATAAACTGGACGACTGAACGTGTAGCGCTTGTTGGCATACATCAGAATATGATTGTGGAATGGCTCCAGGTCTGCAGTTGATCTGAATGAACAAAATATACATATAATTTAAAAAAAACAAACACACACAAATAGTTATAATGTGTGAAACATGTAGCCACACTTTACCTGAAGCGCATGTATTTATAAACATCCGTCAGCCAACGCTTATTAACAATGATTTCCTCTAAAGCTTTGTAGCACTTGGAGTCTTTCTGGATCCACTCCTTGTCATGTGTTTCTTCCAAGTGTCCGTGTTGGCAGCTTCCTCGACTCCAAGTGTGAATGTCACAGACGTGGTGCATGATACCAACCCATAGTGCCTGAGGAAAAGAAAACAGCCCTATAAAAATATAATTCATATGGAGATGAATGAGTAAGAGAAGAAATATTTATAATTCATGTGCTTACAAGAAACTGGTTGCTTGTTTCACCCGTCTTACAACACCACCAAAAATGGTTTACGATGTCTTTCAGCCAGATGAGGAGAATGGACTGTCCGTTTACCTTTGCTGCCTTGAGGACAGAAACAAAACATACACAATAAGATAAAACATGAGTATTCAAACATTTTTCATCTCAACTACAGACTACATCAGACAGTTTGACTGATTAACACACCTTCAGCTCGATACAGAAATCTACATTTTTGAACGCCAACAGTCAGAATAATTTACACTTTGTGTTGCCCATTCAGATGGGAGCCTGCACGTCCCAGTGGAAGTCGTGGTGATTCAGAGGGTTAATGTGTTAAAGTGGATTAGATCACCCCCAGTAACTGAAGTGAATTCCAACAAGTCACCAGTTTCATGTTGAAGTTTCAAGAATGGGTTCTCTACAATGAAACGGCAACTATGGTGACTAACACAGAGGTGCTACTAGATTAATTAAGAGGCAGCACCTTAGTTTGAACTGTTTGAGTGTTTTTAAATATGCATGGTTTCTTTTGTGTGTACACTTTAATTCTTAACAAGGTTAATTTAATTTATCGATCATTTTATACAGGGTTGTATGATGAGATGTTAGCTATGTTCAGCAAAAGAGTTAATGCATCATAAAAATGAAACTCTTTTTCATGGTGGAATGCTGAGGATGAATTTACGTGTCTCACAGCCCGAGGAAAGAGGAGGAGGCCAACACAATTTATTTTTGAGGACTTCAAGAATAAAGTACCAAACCTTTATATTATATTTGTAGCCTAAGTTTGGAGCGTAATTTAGCCAGCTTCCCAACAAGCATGACATCTTTGGTGCCCTCTGTTATATAGTTTCATATGATACCAGGATCCTGACTCTAGCTTTAAAACTGAGCCCGTTACAGCTTCTGAAAGACAGACAGATCTATCAATCACACACACAAAAACGCACAATGCCTTCCAGGTTTACGAGATAACATGACACACTTATTAAACTCACAGCAGCTATTTTGTTGGCCAGCCTCTTGGCACCGTGCCACACGTCCAGACTGTGATGGATACCAAGGGACTTGTATCTGCCTTCATCTGGGTCTGTGAAGTGGAGAGACAGCTAATATCACTACAACAGTTCAACCATCTTTTCTAAACATGTATTCATACATTATTTATCACGTGAGTACTTACTCATAAGGGCTCCGATCTGGGCATGACCATCTGTGCAGATCTCCACTACCTTTACCTCTGATGTTAGCTTGTCCACAGTCTCAATAAAACCCTCCTTCTCCATGACGTCAGAGGTCCAGGATGGATGCTGCTTGCACACAGTGGTGACATGAATGATCTCCTTTGTGCGATTCTCCATGGCTGCGTAGCTGCAGTATTTTGCACAAGGGCCTGGTGAGTCATTTCTGCCAGCCGCTGAAAAAAAGTAATTTAAAAAATCCAGAAAATAAGTTTGTTGCTTACATACAATCACAATTTGAAGTGGATGAGAGATGTATGGCAGTTGCATGCCCCCAGTTTGGGGAGGCAGCAGGAGCACCAGTGTAGCAACCTAAGCAATGAACTGCAGTGGACAGGGTCAGCAGCAACACATATTTTAGCCACCTTGAAAAAGAAAGCATTATCAGTTTGTGTGCACGCGAGGCTTGGGCAGAAGTAGCATATAGCAGGGTATTAAGAAATCCTGCTTTTCAACAGTCATAAATACAGATGCTCCTCTTTCTATCAAACTGGTATGGAGACGCTGTATTGTATTGTACAGCACATTCCACCAGAGGTCCATCTCTCTGCCGGAGGACAAGGCAGTGCAGCTGAGAAACATGGTGTCTGGAGGATAAGGTTACAGGACTGATCGGTCAGAGTGGCATGTAACTCACAAGCACAAGAAAGCAAGCGGCCGACTGATAATGCTGTCTATGGTACCAAAGAGTGATGGTGAATGCTCGCTGAGTGAAGGAAAAAGTGAGCAGTGAAGTTGTCCGTCTGGCAGTAAATGTACAGTTTAGGTTTGAGTTTGTCAGTGAATAAAGGCTGCAGCTTCTCAAGACCGAAGCAGAGCTCCTGAGTGTGTGTGTAAATACATGTCGCTGCTGACCCTGTCCACATCAGTACATTGCACCGGTGCTCCTGCTGCTTCTTCAAACTGGGGGTGTGTCGACCGCCATCTACTGTAAATAACACACTGACTACGAATAAGTTCAACCCCACTTCAGAAAAACTAAACTATCCCTTTAAGCTACGCACCGAGAAGCACAACGTTTTTCCTTTGAAGGCGACTGAGGGCCTTGGCCCTTCTCTCTTCCCAGAAGTCCTTTATCGTGTTGACGCAGTAATTATCCTGAATGGAGAAGAAGGTGTTCTTGCTCACCATCCCCATGTTCATAAACTGAACAACAGGGCGACCTTTGCATAGTCGTTGCCAGACAACAAAATGTTGGTGGACAGGAGAAAATCTCCAGCTTGTATCCCAGACTTCATGACAGGCTGAGAATTCCACCTCCACACTCTGTGTCCATTGGGGCAGATCTAAAAGTCAGATGAAAGGAATAATTACGGCATGTGCAGGACTGGAAGTTATGATACACCATGACTGTCAAAACTTACCCATTCCACACTTGTTCCTGTGCCCTTGGAGGTGATGTTGATCTCAAAGGGAGCAACACAGTCGCACACCTCACCAGTCTTCAAAAGGCCTGTACATTTTTCCACAGGCAGGATCAGAAACGTAGCCAGTTGTTTCAGGCAGTCCTCATATACTATTGAAGCTCTGGCACCTACGATGTCTTCTTCATGAAGGACATGCTTTGGTTCTGGGACAACAGGGTCCTGATCACAGAGAGGTTCATCAGGAGGGTCTTCATGTGAAGGATGGTCAAGCACCGTCTCATCGATTCCAATGACTGGAAGTTGATCAATACATGGTGCTTTAATTAAGTCTCCACCCATTCTGTTGAGGCACAACATGAAGGCATATGAGTTAAAACTTTAAAAACACAGACACAAGACGACAACAGCTGAGTAAAGACTGACTAATAACAAACCGTATACAAATTGGTGGAAGATACTCTTCAAAGCTGGCGTTCTTCTCTCCGTCATCTTTTTGATCAAAGTAACGAGAACCTTCATCGGCCCAGTCGATTCTGTAAAGAAGGACGTATTCAGAAAACAAGAGCTTCTAAACACTAAACAATAATAAGTGTCACTTTGAAGTACTACTTACACACTGTTCCAGGGGTCATTGATGATGTACGCGTCCACATCATTGAACCTGTAGAAATAAATACATTAAAAATACATAATGTATATAAAACTAAGGCTGAGCAATCCATGACGTTTGTGAAAACCTCGTCAAGCCAGCCACCACTCGCTTTGTTTCACTATGGTCATGTTAATAAAGCCTTTGAATTGAAGTGAGTAATTGTGTTAAACAATCGTGATCTTAATATTGATCCGTTACCTTTGGTTGAGATCCTGAGTTTCTGTGGCTTCTGCAGATAGATTCAGATGTTCATCTCTGTAAAGAACAAACAGAGCATGTCATACACATCACACATATGGAGATAAAACAGTAAACAACACCACCACAATCATATTAGGTTATAATTATTTCAATGCAATGACTTGCCTGTCCATCGCACTGGACACGGCCGGAGCTGTGGCTTGAGGCGGTCTTCCCTTCTTGGGGGCCGATGCATGATCTCTTTCATAGCTGGAGACACAACAGCAATAAAAAGAAAATAAGTGCTACATGACACAGTCACACACCCCTGTTACATCCCAAGGTGCAGGCTGGCCTGGAGGAACGTACCAAAACAAATCAAGATCAGCTCAACAACTATCAGGTCAACTACAAACTAAATCTTGGGCGTGGACAGACAACAACCTAGAAGATCTAAGCCAAGTGTCTGAATGTTACAATGCCAGAGTAAATTAAATACAACAAAGGACATCAGTTTTTACAAAGGTAGAATCAGGAGAGGCCATGGATCCTATCCATTTTGTAGAGCTGCAGTGGTTTGATATAATCGACCATGGAGAGTCGTCAATTTGTACAATGTGTTTCCACGTGTCGCTATGAGCTGCTGCACCCAGTCAAGGCACATTCATCCGCAGAACAAGCTGCAGAGACATAGCCTCGAGTATTTTAGACAATATGCTTCACTATTTGCGCAGCAAACTGAAAATGTCTTAACACAGCAGTTCAACTGCTCTGTTCGAGCCCTGGAAGTGAAACACAGAGCGATCTGTCCTCCTGCAGCAGCAGCAGCGAGACAGCAGCATCATCTTGCAACTTTCTGTCAACACCCATGTCACAACTATAACTAAGTTTTAAGTCAAGTACTTATATTAAAACACTGATTGTCTAGTTCAGGGAAAGAGTTGACACAGTGATTAGTGACTAAATTAAGATGTATCACAGCTCTTTTTGAATTTGAGGCCCAGTATTTTCTGATCAGGCAGCTGACATAGAGTCTATTCAATTAGACTCACTTTAAACTATGCCACCAATATCATTATTCTAAAGTGCTTTTATGTCTATTTTTCAGGATTATGGTTTAATTAAATACTGAATTATTAATGAGACAAGTTTTTGATACTACTTTAGGTAAAATAATTGTTATATACTTTACAAAACTGTTTGTTTTTTTTTCTCTGGCAGAGAATCCCAGAAATACTTCATTCCTACATGGAACTGCTCACAACAAGGTCCGTGGATTATCCTGATCAACCAGGTCATGATTTCTGGACAATGACACTAGTGTTGAATTTTTCATATTTTCTGACACCATTAGCAACAGAGGATACATAGCACTACAGGCAAAAGTAACAATGCTTTAACCAAATTTCTTGAAAATCGATTCTGAACTGAGCGAGTTTCAGTTGATTTTCTCGTGAACTCTGGAACTCTCATTTACGAGCGGACCCTGAACGTCCCCTAATGGCGCCCGCGCAGACGCGTCGCTGCGACACACAGCAGCGTTTTTTCATCTCGTATGGCGCCATGTTACATATCAGATATGACATTAATGTGTGACATTAATCTACACATGCTCCGTTTTAAGATGAGCACAAAACTCTCCATGAACGTCCGTTTCTGAGACACGAAAAAGGACAAAATACGAGTAGGACTACAATCCTGCTCCCAGTGACACGGGTTCCTGCGTTCTTGAACATGTTCTACTGAAGATATCAGACAATAAACCGCGTTTATTATTGATCGGATCGATTACCAGTCCAGCAGAAACCAGGCGACTTCAGCGTCAGTGTGAAAGTGTTTGTCCCTCATCAGAGTTCTCCATCTCCGAAACGACGCTCCGATGTTTACTCGCGTGTTCTTTCGTCTGTTCCGAGTTTGGTTTGTTTCGTCATAACTGGGCCGCGCTGACGACACACTTTCACGCTCAGTAGCTTTTTCTTCTGTTAAATAATAATTATGGTCCTCCATTTGTCAAAATTTGGATTCTCAAACTTCTCACAACAAACCACATCACCGCACTGCCGCTGCTGTTCGTCTTCGTCCAGCTTCTTCTACCACGTCGCGTCCGTTTGTGGGCTGCAACACCGACATGTATGTGAATACCGCCACCTACCGTACGAGCGTATGTAGCGCAACACTTGTTAGTAATCGATTTTTATTTCGAACATGTAAAAAATAAATTCAGCAGTAAAATAAATACGTCAAAATTATTTTAAGAAACAAAATAAACGAAATTCACCAAGAAATCAATCACAAAGTTTTCATACAGGAAGAAGTCTACACTTATGTACTCCTACTCCTTCTCCACTATCTCATTATTTGCAAAAATATATTTAAAAAATTTAAGTTAGTCTTTTATATGCACCTAACTACTTAGCAATATCCTATACATGAATACAATAAACATTTAATTAATTATCTTCATATTTTGTCCAGTAACTCATTAACTACTTTTTATCCTATATATTAAATCATTGACTAAATATGTTTAGCTTGTGTAAATATTTATTAGTCATTAACAAATAAACAAATGTCATAATATTTATCTTGTATACCTATATATCAAACCCTTAATTTAGTCATTAATGCTGTCTTGTATCCACGTGTAAATTTATAAACACGTGAAATCAGTGGTGTAGGAAGACCCCTTATTTAATGAAAGTACTAATACGACAAAGTAAAAATACCAACAGTCCTGCACTAAAAATGTTTCTAAGTAAAACTAAGTAAAGTAAAATAATGTCCTTTTTAAGAGTTACAATATTATATATGATCATATTAGATGATTCTGACTCAAGCATTAATTATCTGCAGGATTTTACTGTTGTAGTTGGTTGACATGGAGCTTATTTCAAACTATTTTGTATCAGAGCAAAACTAATGATTATTTTCATCAGTATTTTCTCTTTGTAAAAAATCAGGAAATAGTCAAAATGTCATCACAATGACCCAGAGCCCAAAGTGAGACGTCCATGATGTCCAAACCTCAACATGATTAAAAATACATTCAAATAATTAAAAAGAAAAACGTCAAATATTTACATTTCTGGAGCTGGAACCATGAAATGTTTTTTACATGAAGAATGAGTTAAACCAGAAGTTTTAAAAAATGGGTGGCGTGCCTTCCCACAGGAGGCCCCAGATAATTTCACACGAGGCTCAGTGAATGAAATTTAAAAATAATATTATTTATGACATTAGTTATCAGCAGCAGATCACATAGAATCAGTGTGATTTAGTTAAAGAGAAAGTTCAAAGATGCAGTTTTGGCATATTTTATTGTTTTTCTCACTTTCCTAGAATCAGAAACTAAATTCATTGATGAAAGGTTTAATACTGTCTCATAAATAACATAATATTTCTAGTTTGTATCTAATTTAATACAAAGTATAGCTTGTTACATCTTATCAATGTACTGTAAAAAATAGCGCAACCAAAAGTTCACAGTTCACAGGTCGCTGACCCATAATTTAATCAGTGTACTGATGGAGACAGACACACCGACTGCAGGGGTGAGGACCTTTACATTTTGTACATTTTGTCCTCGCTGCTGCACAGACCTGTTCTCACCACTAGGGGTCAGCAGTTAGTAACTGTTCCAGCAGGTCACTCCTTTTAGGTTTTCCAAATTTGTCTCATATGTTGACTTTTTTTGTATCATGAATAGAGATGCAGACCTGTGAGCTGTTTTCTCTGCCATATTTGTTTATTTTTATTTTGCTGGACACTTTTGAAAATGCTCCAATAGCAGATGATGAGCTCAGCATGATGCAAATGCATCATAATCATAATGTAAACACATGCTGCAGCTGTGTTGTAGTTGTTAAAAGTAGGACATGCTGTCATGGAGGAATAACAGCCCACATTTGTTGTTTGGCAAGAGCCAAAATTAATTTAGTTGCTTCCCAAAGATTTTGCACAACAAATCAATACATCAAGTCTTTTAATCTCCTCATCATGGACCCAAAATAATGACCATAAAATTACCATAATATGTCATCAGAGATTAAAGGAGCAACATGTAGCAATTGTGCATGCAAAAATGAGCACTGCAGTCCAAATAACTCTGTATATTTAATAGGCTGAAATCCTATTTAATAAACTCTGTGGTTGAAACTCTATGGTCTCCCTCCTCCCCAGCTGAGGGAAGCTCATGCAGGCTGCAGGAACACTGCAGGAATTGACAGTTACAAGTGATGACAAGTCCTCTATTGTGTGTTGATCACACTGATTATAACTGTCAAGTTCAGCCTGTTATCTGAAACCAAAAGCCCACTGCTCTGAAAATACACACCAGAGTTGAAGTTCAGTGACTTCCTGTCTCACTGCTGCCAAACTCCATTACATTTTGCTCAATTTAACTGTTATAAACATCTACTCCTTCTAAAAGATTATGAATGATTTAGTATGACTGATAAACAGACACTAACTCATTCAGCGGACATTCGGCATTCATTTGAACTCAAAACAAAACAAGTTCATGTTCATGTCTCATGTCAGAGAAGCAAGTTTTTCAACTTAACATGTTTCCTTAATCTCTGATGACATATTATGTTCATTTTATATTTATTATAGAAATATATTACAGATTTCACATTTCAGAAAACACACCAATGCTACAGCTGCAGTGTCATTTGAAATCTCCATTCTGGCAGGAAACAACTTGCTTCAACCACAGATTGTATATTAAGCAGGGATTCAACCTATTTAAGATACAATTTATGGCTCCAATCCACTATTTAAACCAAAGAACTCATATCTGAATGCTAGGGTCCTGCATATTTCTCCTTTAAATGAGCTCATCCTCACCTTCAGAAGCATGCATTAGACACTCTCCTCTGCACCTGCTTTGATGGGAAAATTTATGCAAGCTTGGGTCTGCATCGTGCAAACTGATAATCTGTTCCCATTCCCTCATGCATCTGTTTATATTCCAGTCTGAAAAAGGCCTTGTCTTGCAGGCTGGTGGCTGCTCTCTACCAACTGCAGTATGTAATTGTAGCGTCCTGCTGCCAGACATTTTGGCAGCGTTGCAAAGCCTGACTCATGGCTTCGGTAACTCCCTAATGCAGCCCCCACCCCAACCACACCACACCATGCACATCTGGCTCTGTGTGTGTCCCTCCGCGACTCGCAGAGTGCTCAGATATGGAGACGGTGGAGAAGGAACAGTCAGAGGTCAGGTGTTACTGCAGAGAGAGTGTGAAAGACAGGACAGGAAGACAGAGAGGCCCTGCATACCACATATACCCTCCCTAAAGAATGCTCTTCCTCCTCCTGAGGGCTGTTGTTATCTGTACGGTTCACTAAATTAAAAAAAGAACAACATAAAAAGATTTGTCAAAAAAAAAAAAAAAAAACAACCAAAAAGTTGTTTAAAACCTGGTTACAGCACCGGATCACCGCCTTGTGTCCAAAACTAATGATTAACCCTTGATCTCAGTGTGTTTGTCTGCCAAAATTACAGAGGTGTTCGCACACAGCTGTCATCTGAATATATATTCTCAGTAAGGCAGCAGCCTGGTTCAACAACACAAACATAAATTCAGGAATGACAGTCCTCACCAGCTGCAGGGTCTGTGTTCCTGTTTCCTATTGGATGTTTCCCTGGAAGTTTCCTGGAAAAAAGAATCATGCAATGGCACTAATCATAGGGAGAATAAAGGCCAAGTTTGGAAGCAAATATTTGAGTTTGGTTAGTAGTGTTGAGTTTATAAGAAGCTTTTGATCTCTAAGAGTTTCCTTAAATGACTGAGTGTTGTTAAAAGAAAAGCTGATGTATCACAGCAGTAAACAAGCTCCTGTCACAACTTTTGAAACATGGTGCAGGAAATCAAATTCAGAATGAGTGTTGTAAGTGTGATATTTACAAAAAAACAATCTTGTCTTTGTGCTGAATAACTTCATGTATAGATCAAAGTGTTTGCAAATCTTTGCATTCTGTTTTTATTTTACACGACGTCCCAACTTTTTTGGCCAGCTTTTGCCAACATCCTTCAACACCACCAACCTAAACTGTTTCCAGGATGATTGAAATGCTCGCTTGCACTTCAGCTCATAAACTGTATTTACCTGCTGCCATTTTCTCGAGTGATGACTGACTGCTTGGCTTCTTCCATCATCAGTCCAGAAAAATCATCCCTGGGTTACACAAACAACCATTGGATTTAAGATTTAATGTTCTCCATTTTCCATATAATTAGTCCAAAGGGACATAGTCCTTTCTAGAGCTGTCGACAATTAATAGATTATTAATCGATTATTAAATGATTTGCCAACTGTTTTGATAATTGATTAATCAGTTTGAGTAATTTTTTAAGAGAAAAAGTAAACATTTTTTGATTTCAGTTCTTAAATGTGAATATATTGTTTTTTTTTTACTCCTTTATGACAGTAAACTGAATTTTTTGGGGTTGTGGACGAAAAAAAAAACATCACTATGAGCTTTGGGAAACTGATGAATTTTCACTATTTTCTGAAATTTTATAGGCAAACAACTGTTAGCTGACACTCTTTCATATTTCTGTGCCCAATAAAAGAATCACAAAACACACTGACGTAAAATCACAGTTTCCTTTTATACAGATTTTAAAAAGTCAGAAATCAGTCAGAAATTGCACTATAAAAGGTCTCTCCTCCTTCTGTTACACTTTGTAAAAATTTGATCCAGTATTTCAGACATCTGGATCACTGTCTGAATATGTACTGATCTGATATTATACAAAAAGTAAATTTTAAATACACACGTTCCCTGATTTGCAGTGTATCTTTGGTTTCTCTTCTCTTCCCTCCATCTCAGACCTACAGTATGTTGTCACTGATACATCGATACAATAAAACTGATCAGAACTGTTGAAGTCAGTGCGCCCTTGTAATCGAGGATGTGAAGCCTCAGTCCAGTTTGAGACGAGTGGCAACGATGATGAACTTTGACCCTTCATGGTCACAGCTCAGAGAGAAGTCCAGGTGTGGCTGCTGAATGTGACGAGTCCTCAGTGAAGAGCGAAAAGGCCGCTGACTTCCTCGTAAATGTCGTAGGAACGTGGAAAAGTCAAAATTCATCACATTCGAACGGCGGACGTTTTTCTTTGACGTCACACTCTGGGTGGGAAACTCAAACCCTGGACAGGATAATATCACACTGCTGTGTTTCAGGTTTTAAGTCATATAAATGTATGAAATTATAATTTCACTGCTTCCCAACTGATCAGCAACTGAAAAGACAATGGACAGTGAAAATCTGGACATCGACCCTTAGATACCGTTAGACAACAGCTAACGTTAGCATTCAACCACCTCTTAGCTTATGTTAGCTTTTGAAATGAAATATATGTGATGTATGAAAGGTTTTGGTTTGTTTTATTTTATTTTTCATTTATAAACTTGCTCTGTCAGAAAACATGCTTTTCCCAGACCAGAATTCAAGACAAAATTCTGAAAATGTTGGCCCTTTAGAGATCCAGATTTTCATCAAATCCGTCAGATTTTTACAAAAAAAATGATTTAATCAGGCATCAAAAGAAAAGGTGAGCTACACCCTAAGGAACCCTGTCTCACTTCCTGGTTTAAAAAAGGCGGGAACACTGCTCAACCACTGGTAAACCTTCTGTTTTTCGACAAATTCATCAAATAATTTCACTACCAGACGTGTCTTCAACCGTAACATATCAACTTTAAAAAAATAAAATGGCTGCTCACTACGACTATGCTGTGAAATGAAAAAACTGTAACATTTTGTTGATTTTCAGATTTTCCATCTGATGGAGCTGATGTCAACATTTAATAAAATCTTTAATTACAAGGTTTAATAGCCAAGAGTTTGATCTTTTAAAACATATTTTCCTGTTAGCTGCTGTGTAACTGTAGCCAATATGTTGTTTTAGCCTGAAACATGACCCAATGTCTGTCCAGATTTTTATTATCCATGGTCTTTTCACTTGCTAATCAATCAGGAAGCAGTGAAATGATAACAATTTGACAGATTCTCTACGTTTATGACACAACATGGAAGACAGCAGTACGACATTTTCAAAATGGCCGCCGTGTGAATATGGTAAATGCTTCATCCAAACTATTGATTCACATTAAAGGCACTGAGAGTCCAGTAGAGCCCACACAGTGCTCTTATCATCACAGTGTGGGACCCCGTAAAATAAAAAGTACACTTGTGTGCTTAAAAAAAATAAAAATAAAAATAAAAAAAATAAGAACGATGAAAAATAAGTTAAGTCCCTTAAACTAAATTCACTTTCAGGTTCAAATATTTGAGCTTTATAGGGTTTCTTTTTTTGTTACCTTCCACAGTAAAATATACACACACACAGACAGACTCCTGCAGAGAACATAATCTGTGTAAATGTCAGAATAGACCTTGGCCACTGCCAGCAGTGCTCTGACCGTCTATTTAGGGCGGGGAGACGGGATATTTTAAGCAAGTGGCCACCTCAATTGCAGTCTTGTCCCTTGTCAACAAACTGTATCACACGAACAAGAACCTCCACTCTAACTCTGCCAGAGACTGATTGTACGATACGCTCGAAGGTCGTCCCAGGAAACACGGTTTTGGTGATCTGCAGGTCAAAACAAGTAAACTAGGTTAAAATGACAACATTTCAACCACTGTTTTAGTTTGTAGTAGCTTGTAACTACATTTAATGTAGTCCTTTAAATGCTGCTGTATGTTAGCGTGTTGACAACAGCCACGCTAACAGCTCTGTGAGCCTGAAACGCTCATGAAACTTTTTAAGTGGGGTTGTATGAGATATTTACCATGGTCAGCATATTAAAAAATCAACATCAGGTTAAATTTACGCTACATTTAGGATATTTTCACCACTTTACCTTCCTGTCAGACAGCCTTTTCCAACTGGAAACCACTGTAATATAAGCCAAATATGACTTTCTCCGAAGCAACCAGACTCCATTGGCAAAAACCCTAATTTTACTTTGCAGAACACAGGAGTTGTTGGTTCATCACTGTCTCCATCAGTTAGTTTGTGTGTGTTATTGTGTGTAACGTCAGTGAATCCAAACTAACCCTTTAAAATACAGAACTCACACAATAACACAAACAAACTAACCGATCAAGGCAGAAGTAGACCAACAACCCCTGTAAAATTACTGGTTTTATTAATGGAGTTTGGTTTCTTTGGAGTGAAAGATATTTGGCTTATATAACATTAGAAAAGTCTGTCCACAGCAGTAAATTGCTTAGCTTCCTACACCAGTACTCCTGCTGCTTCTCCAAACTGGGAGCATGCTGACCTCCATCTACTGCAGCTAATACACTGACTATGGATAATTACCTCATGCAACCCCACTTCAAAAAATCCAAACTATCCCTTTAATATGAATTGAAGTTCAAGTTTGGCTGTAGTCATAAAAATGACCAAGTGTGGTAAATAAAAATCAATAAAAATCTTATAATAGTGGACTAATTTCCTAAAACATGTTTTTCTAAGCCTCCTTATTTTGTATCTGTTATTTGAAACCATAAATATGAGAAACTGAGACAAAAGTGAGAAAAATTGGAGGAAAATTATGTGAGCTGACTCAAACAACAGACAGATTAAACAAAATGTTTTCCCTCAGCTGTATTAATGCACTGACGGCGCTTTTAGCTAAAGTTGCGTACAAATGAAATCACAGATATAAACAGACTGTGGATAGATTCTTGTAGCTGAATTAATTATACTTGTGTTAATATTGGATTTTATTTTGACGTAACGGTCGGTGATTGTGGCTGTGCAGCCTTCTTAAAAGTGTTTTTTTCTCCCAGTGGGAGAAATCGTCACGGTCAGAGAATCACTGAGGTTGATTTGAGTGTAAATATTGTCTGTTAATGCCAACCTGCTCAAAACGACGCTGCTAGCAAGCTGGCATACAGCGGGTTAGATATGTACTGTATTTACCATCTCAGGTTAGCATGTTAGCATGCTAACATTTGCTTAGAGGCTGATGGGAATGTTGTTAGCATATTTATCTTATTAGTTAGCTTATTTAGCATATTTAGTATTAGTTCAAAGTCATTCAGATTCATCCTCTGATGTATAAAGGATCTTAATATTTAATTATTAATTGTTAAAATTTTCAGCTTTAAAATGGATATTATTGTTGTTTTTATGATTATTGTTGCTATCATCCATATTTTATTTTGTGTTCTTAATAACTTTGTGTGTCTCTCTCTGTGCTGTATCTTATTTAGTATCTTTGCCACTATATGTATATTTTTTAAATTGTGCAAATAACAACATATGAACATGTATAAAGATGTAACCGCTGTTAAGAGTTTAACAGTTTTTTTTTTGTTTTAGATTAAAAAATGCATTAATCAATAATTAATAGTCTAGAAATGTCAGTAATTGCACCTCATTTGATGTTGTTTTGTCTGGTGGAGCCATGAATGAGGAAACTGAAAGTGAGAAAAAAATTGTGTTTGTAATATTAATTAATTAGGGAAAATGCACAAAATTTGCAACCCTAATTTGTTCCAGATTTCATGATGATTCATCCAGTAGTTGTTGAATCAAACCAAACCAAATTTAGTCTGGTTTTAAACTGGATGTCTGGACCTATTTTGACTCGCAAATCACCAACAACATGCTTTCTGGGAAAATAAAATGTTTTTTTTAAAAAGAAAACAAACAAAATTTTTGATAAATAAAAATAAAATCTCCATCCTGAACAATCACAGCAACAGTCATTAAAAAAAAAAAATCCTCTTCTTCATGACATTAAAACTTCTGCTACGTTTTCGCTCAGTTCAGAGACTCGTGAGCAGCCAGTTTGAGACAGGGCAGGCAGGGTCGTCCATTTTTCCTGCTCCCATGATCCCGTGCTGCAACATGACATCATTTCCGGTCGACCTGAATTCACTTGTGCATGTAGAGTCGTATGAGGCCCGCCTGGTGCAGTCGCTGCCACAGAGTCATCTCCATCCGCAGGTCGTGGTTGATGAAGAAGCCCACCGGGTGGTAGCTGCTGTCGTAGTAGTGGTCAGAGTAGTTCTTAAAGTCTGGGGTCATGAAGCCGTACGCGCTCACCTTCATCAGAAAAGGAAACACAAAAAGCAACAAATTCTGTCATCAGGTTGTCCAAAAATCTAAACAGATTTTATGAGCTTCATGTTTTGACTTGACCCTCTCCAGCTCATTTTCATTCCCCACTCAGACAGGCTGAAAAACAGGTTTTGACAGTGACGACATGCTGCAGATCGGTGGGAATCTGATGTGTTAATCACACATTTGGCACGGCAAAGGACAAAGTAATATTTCCTGAGTACTGTGGTTTGATTGAGTCACTCTCGGGACGTAATCAAGGCTGAACAATATCAGGTGTACGTGCATTTACGAGGACAACGCTCAAGGAGTCAAAACATTCTCACGCTATCAGGCAAGAGTGGCCTTGTCCCCCAGTAAATAAACATCTGACTGACAGTGATGCTGACGTCTACCTTGTCACATGTGTGCAGTGCAGCCAGCAGCATCACGGCTCCTGTAGACGGACGGTAAATGTCCTTATATCTGGTTTTCAGAGCATTAGAACGAAGGAATCTGGAACAAAAAGATCATAACATCAGTAAATCACAAGGTTGTTGCAGAGACATTGAAACTTCAAAAGGGACAGTTCACCCCAAAATCAAATACTTCCTCTTACCTGTATCACTGTTTATTCATTTAGATAGTTTAGGTGGGAGTTTTGGAGATGTCAGCCTTCTCTTGAATATCATTTGAACTAAATGGCACTCGGTTTGTGGTGCTAAAATCACCAAAAAATGCATTTGAAAAACTCAACAGCAGAAACTCTGTCCAGAAAATCTTGACCCAGTGACTTCAGATAATCCACAGACCTTTCTGTGAGCAGTTTCATAATTATTTTATTTTATTTTATTTATCTTATTTTATAAAATGACTGCTACTGACTGCTGATTGGCTCGAGGCTGAATTTATTTGTCATTCCAACCACATCTGTATAAAATACACAAAAAGAGAGAATGAAATAACGTTTCACAGGACCAGGGTGCAAAAATAAGTAGCAAACACACCTAAAAACACAGAATTTGAAAAGACAATAAAAAGCAGCAATGGCCAGCACAGTGCTAAGAAGTGAGATTCAAGTTTCAAAAAATGTTTTGTTTTTGCAGTTGTGCAAACATTCAACACCAAAGATAACTCATGCTCATGTTTTCTGCACATGGCTCACTACTTTTATTTTATTAAAGGAGAAAGTTAAAAGGAAAAACAAATTTTGTACAAACGAAAAATGTTTTACACGAGATTCACTATTTAATAACAGACTGCTTTTTTCAGTGTGTCATTTGTTAAATTTTTCTTTGTTTTTTAAAGGAGAAATCTGTAATATATTTATTGTAATTTATCATAAAATCACCATGATGTGATATTACAGCATTCATTAGAAAAAAGTACAATAGAATTATTAATTCATATTATTTTATATATTAAATATTGTGGCAGCAAAAACAGACTGGGGCTGCATATCAGTAGTCAATATCTTCAAGGCATCACTTGAAATAACCCAGTACCAAGTAGTATCAAAACCTCTGTAGTCAAACAATACTTGGATTCAATCCTTTTTGTAACCAGATCTACATAAAGGAGAACCTTCAAAAAAGGTACTGAATAAAGTACTCTACTGGTATCAGTATCACTTTAAGGGCACTGGTACTGATGCTGGGATTGTAAACGATACCGAGCTCTAAAAGACACCTGTGGCTACAGGTATGTAGTGGACCAAACCAATGAGACATAATGGGGGGAGCATGGAATCTTTCAATACTTGAAAACGTATGGTTTTGCATTTATAATTGCCACTATTACTTTGTTATAATACTGACATAGTGACAACAGTGGTTATTTGGGACAATTCAGTAATCCCTGGATATTGATAGGGACATGTCCCTACCGTCCCTCCCTAATTCTACTGCCATGCGGTCACGAGCATTAGCCTCTCGTCCATGAGTAGATGCACGTTTCCTTCTGCGTGGTGATAATGTTGATGCATGTAGTTCAGTAAAAAAAAGTAGTTCCCATATGAAACTGCTCACAACAAGGTCTGTGAATTGGGTCATAATTTCTGGAAAGTGACTTTGTTGAGTTTTTCAATTCTTTTTTTTTCGCTGCTTTGAGCACCACTGGGTTCTATTACACTGGAGAGAAGGCAGACGTCTCCAAAACTCTGCAACTCACACTAAAACAGCCCATATGGATACATAGCACTTCAGGTAAGAAGAAAAATATTTATTTTCCATTTGGGGCTGAACTGTCCCTTTGAATTAAGTAGACAGAGGATGTGAAAGATGCACAAATACAACACAGACCTTTTGGTCTTTTTTTTGCCCTCTGTCACTGTGTGGAAACTTCCCACAGCAGCAGCACACTCTGGTTTCAGCCACTGCTTCTCTTTTAATCTCTTATTCCAAGTATTTGAAATGTGAGCCGCTCTCTCACTCTGCTCACCTGCTGTGCAGATAATTCACTCACCTGTTTCTGAGGTAACGGATGAAATCAGGGTGGTACATCTTCAACTTCTCTGCTGACACGTCCTCTCCAAAGTACTTGGATGGACTGTGGAGAACATGACATGACATTACCACAAAATAAATTGACCAACACTCAAAGTTCAAAGAGAGTAAACAATTATCAGAAAATAAAACTGCTGGAGAAGAAATCTTTGCCATGTGTTGCGCAGTGACATTAAACTGAATCTGAATGGAGATGTTTATCGTACATGCTCAGGTTAGCAATTTCTCAACAAGGTTTGCAGCGCTTGACAAGTTGTGCAAATATGGAAGTGGTAAAGATCAGACAGCCATATTTGCAGCAACAGCACTAACCACTGATCTGAATATACCCACAGAGAGAGAAAAGCACCTGTCTCCACCGGCTGTACTACTGATCAACAGTCACGTATCACGAGCTGATACGCGAGCTGATGCAGGAGTGGAAAACACCTTCATATAAAGACTGTGTACAAAGGTTTTAGAGAATTCAGTGATGTAAAAAATGTGTGTGTGCAAAGATTTCAGCCTTCAGTTAATTGCAGAGCTGCCAGCATTTCAAAGTATTATTTTATGTATTTTATTACTTTATTACTATTATAAAAGCATTAACACGTAGGCTGCAGGAGAGCTACTGCAGGTCCTTCATCTCAACAGCTGTCGGACACCAACACGAGTTAATGTAGCGCCGCTGTGGCTCCGTCATCTTCATGCATCAATTCAAATCTACGGCTATTTTGCACAATTCCATATTTCGCGTATTATAAATAGATATATACAAAGCATATAAACGTATTCTTTATATATTTGGTTTCTTTATCATATCCTTATAATAATAATGCCTTCATGCTGTGAAACCATCCTGTGAATTTCTTCTGTGAATTATCCTGCACCACCAATCTCTGTAACTGCATAATTTTATCAGTTTTTACATGAAAATAATTATTTTGATTTTTTCTCTTAGTATAATGCTGTTTTACAGCACTTGTGCAGCTATCTGGTCAAATTTCCCTTTTATATCCATGTCAGTATAAGTGAATTTTAAGTGATTTAGATTTGTATTCTTATTTTAGATTTTTTTTATTGTATTTGTACTGTTTATAACTGACTCCTTTTCTACCCGGACTTTCTCTTCCTGAGCTGCTGTAACGTGTGAATTTCCCTGGTTTGGATCAATAAAGTTTATCTTATCTTGTTTGCCACATTCACATCATAAAGGACAGAGGATAGATAAGATTCTCATGTGATAATGTCACTTGGATGACATGAGACACTTGTGTGGGTAAAAGTTACTCTGCATAAACAACATAAAACATTATTATCTGCCTTGATGTTGTAGCTGGTCGACCTAAATTGAACTACTTTGTACTGTTGAACACCGCAACATATTGTGTAATCTTATTATGTTTTCAATGTAAAATCTTAATTTACAAAGTAACTAGTAACTACATCTGTCAGTTAAATGTCATGGTGTAAAAAACTATATTTCCCTGTGAAATGTAATGAATTAGAGCATAAAAGCACAGAATAAAATGCTTACACTAAAATAGAGTTGTGGCTACTTCAGTACAGATTATAGTGACAAATATTATTACCGTTATCATTATAATTGTGGTTAAATTGTGCTGAAAATGTTCAAAAAGTACTATGACTCAGCACGGACAGGATGATGCAGGACCCCAAGGCAAAGCAGAGGGGTCCTGCATCAACCTGAAGGGAGAAAATAGGTGTGAGAAAGTTTAATTTCTTGACACTTTATTTTGATTATTGAATGTAGTGAATGTACGCAGCATATGTAATGCAGTGAATTTGCTGCTTGCACACATCTCCCAGCTGAGAGCCTCATTCATCCTGAGGGGGTCATAAAAATCTGAACCTAATTTAGCCACAATTCATCCAGTATTTGTTGAGAAATTTCACTCTAACCTCATGAGCGCTAAAGGAAACATCAGGGGATCACCAAAGTCAGCAGGGTTCATCCTGAATGTTTGAACCAAATTTTGTTTCAATCTATCCAATATTTGATGAGATATTCCAAGTGGTGGACTGATCAATAGGCCGACGTGTCCATCCGTAGAGCAATGACACTAGCATGGCTAAAAATTAAGTTGTGAGCTGCTTAAAGTTTGTTTGGAGTTTCAAGGTGAAAAAGATTTTGCACAGAAGAACAATTAGAGGACATAACAAGAAGATTATCACGAGTCTGTCAGTGTTGCTCACTCTTTGGAGCGCTCAGGTCCTCTCTCCACTGGAGTGTGTGTCGCTGCAGCCTTCATCAGCAGGTAATCACGGTCGTGATCCGGCAAAAAAACGTATCGAGTTTCCTGTTGGAGGGCAGCAGAGTGTGACTTTAGTGACTCAGGCCTGGTTTTATCATTTTACAGAGGAAAGTTTTTGTCCTGACCTTGGACAGAGGGGGTCCTTTATACCCGGCGCCTGCGTAGCTCCTCATGGAGTTCATCAGTGTGTTGGTGGAGAACGTGTAGTGGGTGGTCCGAGAGCCCACGTCCTGCTCGAAGCCCTTAATGATCGCCCCGTTGGTCCTGAAGATGACAAGCGTTCACAGACACAGATGACACATCAGACAGAACACATCAGACTGACTGAAGCACCACTTGTTATTAGTTTAGTTTCACACCAGAGCCACCCTGAGCAGCTGTTTATGGTCCCTCAGACCCCAAAACAACTGAAAATATAAAGTCTCTGTTCACATTTTAAACAAATATTCAAATACACAACTTAAAACTCTGGAATTTGGGGCACTGTAATAAATTTTTAAGATATAAATATTACAGAACTGGGAGGTTCTGACAGATAAGAGCAGAGAATACACCATTTTCATGGGTCTAAAATTATTTAATTATCTTTTCAGCAACTCTGAACAACAGCTGATTTAAAACTTGAAGGAAAATCCCCCGAGTTAAAGGCTTGTTAAAAACTACTAAAATATCTGAAGATTAAAAAGGAAGAAAGATAAAGGAGGAAGTTTTTCTGTGTTTTTCCTCCTCCCCTGTACTTCCCTGTCTGTTTCTCTCTGTGTTTGCGTTGGCTCCCAGCTCTGTTCGAGCACCACACCTGCCCATCATCTGCTATCAGCTCACTCGTCTGACATAAACTCTTCACCTCTTCCTGCTCCAACAACCAGTCCTCGCTGGATTATAGCACCATTCCCGGTTTGTCCACGTGCCAAGTTTCCAGCACCGTATGAACTCTGGTTTGCCGGCCTTTCCTTCAGTTTGTTCGTTTGTTTGAGATACTCACATCTGTTCCTGTTCCTGTCTGCCTGCCAGCACTCTGCGAGCCTTCACCCCTGCATACCATCCCCCTCACCTCAGACCAAACTCCTGCCACCATCTCACCAAACCTGCAGGTCTGCACAATAAAGACTTGATTGTTTTTCACCTTCCATTTTTATCCCGTGTCTGCATTTGGGTTGAGTCTCAAACTCCTGACAACCGAGGCCCCTAGTTTAGCAATAAAGAGCAACAAACTCTTTGTAGAGATGAGGATGTGGTGGAGAAATGGGAAATACATCAGACCGGCAAATACTGGTACTTTGCCAAAATGTCATGGCCGCACCTGCTTTTGTTGGTTGCAAAACTGAAGCTCCCATACACAGGTAGGTAATTCTACCTGTTTTTGAATTAAAGTTTTAACAAGTTTGTATGAATTAATGTTGAGTTAATAAAAACCTTTGTTTTATAGATATGTTTAAGAATTATCCTGTGACCCTGCCTGCACCTGAGCCTTCATGATATCTTAATAAATTAAGGTTGATCAGGCAGCTGTGAGGCTCCTTCAGTCAGAAAGAAGCAATCATGGAGGAGCTGATAAGGCTGTGTCTGAATACACAGAGTCAAACAACCCCAAGAAAAACTTTTCCACCTAACTAGTATAAGTGTTGTGAATTTTTGGGTACGTTTTACCAACGCTGGGATGCACCTACATGTCATCACAGCCTTGGAGCACAGTGGTTCTGATGCTCCACTTGCTTTTGAGGGAACACTCTTACAATAAACAGTTGTCAGGATGGTTACGGTGTAGTGGTGTGAAAAGGCCTGTCAAGGACTGACCTGGAAGACTGGAGTTTGAGTGTGAAACTGGAGGTCAACGTTTGTCTATTTTTTAAGTTAACTTATTATTCTCAATTTTTTAAATGATAATTTTCAGTTTTCAGTCACAGTTTGGTTTAAGAAAAGGTCAACGTTTGTCTTTGTCATACAGGTGTAAATAGCCACATTAACTACTTACACCCAAGGTGCAAATAGCATCGTTAGCTACAGACACCTCGGTGCTAGTAGCATCTGCCTAAAAAATGTAGGACCCCCATCCCACAACTAACGATCATCATCATTGTTGATTAATCTGACGATTATTTTCTCAATTAATCAATTAGTTGTTTGGTCTGTGGAAAATGGTGAAAAACATAATAATCAGTGTCCAAGATGACGTCCTCAAATCTCTTGTTTTGTCCACAACCTAAAGATATTTACTGTTTGCTGTCACAGAGGACGAACAAGACCAGAAAATATCTTAATCTTAAAAGATGACTCAAATTGATTATTCAATTATCAAATGAGTTGTAATAGTTGGAGATTAATTTAATAATCAATTATTAATCGATTAATGTTATTTTAGTATCCCCTAAAGTTGTTGTTCTCATAGCCCCAAAATTTCTTACAAATTCTTCAGTTTGGTATTGTGCCTATGAACATGTCTATATAAGATAATAAAGCCACGAAATCACAAAATATTGAAAGTGAGTTACAAAATCTGAATGTGCAAGTTAAAAAACATTTTTTTTTAAATCATTAAATGTTTTAAACTGTTTATTACCCAACACCAGACCCCTGTGGCTTTATAAACAACATATTTTTGCTACTGAACCAACAAACAACAATATGGATTTGATTGTCAGGATAGAATTTTGCCTTTGTAAGGAAACTCTTCACGCCGAATTACTTAGTCAGTATCTACCTGAACACATAGTGATGACTGTCGATCTCCTCCCCTTTCTTTGAATCCTTCAGTATCCCACCGTTCCCCACCACGGCACAGTGGATACAATCTGTGGATTTATTTCTGCGATCCTCCCAGTCGTCCAACATCTGCCAGTTAGCAGAGGAGTTGAGGACAGAAAGAGTTTCCACCAATGCTGTCGACACAGAAAAGCAGAATTAATCTGGATGACAGTTATTTAACTCAGTCTTAAAGGGTTTTTACAAAAAAAATCCCTGGATGACGAGAGAAAGATTCAGTTCCTGAACCACTGATTTTCTTTTTTTGTGCCTCTGTAATTGCTTCCACCCACAGATTCAGTTAGTTGTGATTGGTCTGAAAGAAAGACAGCCCCCGAGGCTGCATGTGTGGGCACACAGACAGGAAGCTACCGTTATCTCGACACGATAAACATCTTAACTGGTGATGATGAGGCCCACATGTCCTCAATCAAATTATCCCAAATACTCTATGTCTTCCGTCTGGATATATTTGGAAACAAAGAGGACACCATCATCTTTGTGGGGTGAAAATGCTGGAACCCACAAGTACAAGGGGCTGTTAAGACTTAGCTTTAGGGTTGAGGCACTTAGATGTGATGGGTTAGGGTTATGGTAAAGGGCATCAGTCTGCAGTTAATTTGGGATGGCTGGGCCTGATTATCTCAAGACAATGACATTGTCATGTGACATTGAAAATACTAATTTAGAAATGTAAGGAAAAACAAACGAAAGAATGAAAGAACCTCTGATACAGATTTAAATTCTTTAAAAAAATACAGAAACAAAAAGGGAAAACAATGAAATAAAAACATTTTAAAAACTATCAGAAAAATAATAAAATATATATATAGGCACAACAAAACCAAACCAAAACTCACTGTTGTAATCGATGCCCCCCCAGCCGTGTGCTCCTGGGTATTGTCTCAGACGCTCGTACTGCTCACGAGTCACGTGTTCGGCCCACTGCAGGACTGGAATGTGTTTCAGAAATTTCTCGCCAAATTCAGTTTTTGTGACGTAACTTCGGACACCGTCTGTGCAGTCCTGTGGGAAGCAGATAACAGCCACGTCATTATAAAACCACATACAGAAAATCTTATCTCCGGTCTGTTTGACTTAGTAGCAGCATACAGTCATGATCGCTGCAAAGCCAGAATCATTAGATCCACTTGGCAGGTTGCACAACCTCAATATTAACCTCCAGACTCTCACTGGAGGCAATTATCTAGCAATTACACGACTGCAAAAGAATGCTAACGATGAGAGGTTTCCAGAGTCACATTCATTATGAAATTTACATGGACACACTTTGCTGATGCGTGAAATATAAAACCACATGTGGGCAAACAAGGAAGCATGAAATGGCTCCATATATGCAAACACATGAAGAGATTAGCAACTTTATCTGCTTAACAGTGCTATCTGGTCCTGGTTCTCTGTGGAATCAATTTTCAATTCAGTCTGTGTTCTCGCTGTGCTTATGAAACAGCTCAGAACCTAAACTGCAGCGTAAATGAGTTGACAGTCCTCTAACTAAAGTGGAGCGAATCTCTGCGTGTATGTTAGTCTGTCCTTTGATTTTTTCAACAACTGTTCAACCGGTTGACTTCACACAACTCCAGCGAGTTCTGACTCTACCTCAGGGTCTCCTCTTGGTTGGATGAGACCAGAAAACCTCTAGGTGCCCGGGAGTAATCAGAGGGCAGACTGCTTTTGAAGCGAAGGAGCAGAATTGCATCTTTGCTTTTTGCAGATGATGTTGTTCTATTGGCTTCATCAGGGTGGTTAGTGGCCACAATTGAAGCGACCATGATGAGACACAGCGCCTTAGATTACATCCTTAGAGAAGTAAACAAAAGTAGCTTCTCATTTTTAGCTGATGACGGTGGATTCTGTTGGCTGAAGTAATGACTCACAAGCAGATTTCATAAGCGTAGCTGGCTGATGTAAGCTACAGCTAACTCCAGCTGAGTCTCCAGCTGAGTTTTAATTTCTCCATCTGACACATTTTAAAACAAGAACCCTGTGAAAGTGTTTATGTAAAGTTAGCTAACAGCTGTGTGCATGATATGACATTAATGCTAACAGACTGAGGCTAAAGCTAGCTTACATCTCAGCAAACACTGGTCGGATGGTGAAATACAGCAGGTATATCTACATGATGGATGACAGAAATACACTCATTAACATCGGAGAAGGAAGCACAGGGACTTGATTAGTGCAGCGGACTTTGAGACGGGTCACCCAGGCAGACCAGCAGGACCGCAATCGTCATAGGAAGAGAGCCGGGATAAGAGCTAAGCTAACTCAGCTTAGACCTGAGACAGTGAGCCAGAGAGAGATGCATCATCATCGACCCACTTTGATTCTGCATCAGCCCACATCCTCCTCCTCAAACCCCCACAGAACAAATGCAGATGCAGTGGGATCTAACAAGTTTGACTGGAGGTAAAGTTACTGCAGCTAGTAAGCTGGTGTTAGTTAGCCAGACATGCTAACATTTGCAGCTTATGTTAGAGCAGATGAAGACAGAGTTTAATTCATTCCCCACAACTCAAATATTTCAAGAATCAGCGATGAAACTTCCAGATTGAACACTCTTGTTCCTGGAATTAGCCTGGTTCCAAATTGCTTGCTGTTAGCAATGACAGCAGTATTCAGTTGTACGTCATTTTTGTTTGGAAAAAAAGGCCAGACTTTTGCAAGACTTTAGCACTTTTGTTACTAGGGTGATGCAACTGTATCACGGCAAGTGTAGTGCTTAGGACGCAAGAAGAGCAGTGTTGAACAGTTCTTCAGAAAACTGCAAGCAGCATCGTCAGGCCGCCATTGTAAATAATAAATAATATGTTCTTAATGACTTGCCTGGTTAAATAAAGGTTAAAAAAAAACACCAGAGGCAGAGCAATTGGCCAGTTCTGAACAGTCACATATTGAACAGACATTGTTGCTTTCAAAGCTGAATCATACAAAAAGTACAGTGTGTGTGCGTGGCAGGAGATTCCCATGATTCACCATATGGATGCATTTATTCATTAAACCCTGTGATCACTCCTGTAAGATGTTCCAAGACTTCGAGGCAGATTTGGGTAATATTTCCAGTTTATCTTGTGTGTTTTCTCATCCTCGCTCTGTGTTTCTCTCAGTGGACCATCGGACAGCTCAACAGAGATCCAGCCAGTGTTGACAACACATTCATGGAATCGTGGGGTGGGAGTTTGGGGGAACAGAGCCAGGCTGTAGGAGTCATGACTCTATTTTCTAGAAACATTTGCAGACCCACCCAGAACAAATGTGGTAACCGCCCTATGACAACATCTGCAGCCTGACGAAAACCTGAGGTCTGTGTTCTGATGCTCCACAGATATGATACACGCAGATAATATGACACACATGTTAATAAGGTGTAAATTATCTTTTGCTACCTGCTGGTTTGCGTGACCACCGTGTCCTTCCCACAATTTATTGAATTAACAGCATTATTTCTATATAGGATAAGAGTGGAGATATTAAAGTTTTTTCCTACAGTCAATAAACTCCCCAAGTTTTGTTTGAGCCTGATAAATCTTTTTTCTTTGTGCCACAGAGCTCCATTGTTGTCCAAAAACTATTAAAAACACATCAGTGATTCACACTGTTACACTTGGTCGCATATTCCTTCAGTATCATGAACACAGTCTCCACCAAATGCACCATTTCCTCCTGATCGAGTGATGTTTGCAAAAGTCTACACCGGTGGGCTCGGACCTGAGCGCCACAGACAGATTAGAGAAGTCACAAAATGTTGAGAAACATATTGTTAGTGCTGCAGTGTCAAAAAAGACAATAATTTAACCCCAGGACAGGACAGAAAGCAACAGTAACACTTTAACACATGTAACACATGTCTATAATGCTCCTCCATAAGTCATTATAATGCACTGACAAGAGTTTATAAAGCTCCTCATATATGTGTAACAACAATATAATCATGCTTGTGATTTTTTTGTCTTACACTTTATTTGCAGCCAAAAAATACTGCTCATGAGTCCTCATAATTGTGTATTATAAAATCTGTAATAACCTCATACAGTGCTTATTGATGTTTGTAAGACTTTATTCCATTTCAGAAACTTTAGAATTTTAATCTGTTACGAAACCTTAGAGTAGTTCTCTATGTGTCTTTATAACTGACTAAAGTTATGGTACTTAGAAAGTTATGGTGTAACTCAGAACTCTTCTTTCAAACACTGCTGTCACTTTGGTATGAAGGTATAAAGCATTATGAATGATAACCTATTTTCTGACTATGCAGTTGTCATTTTAGCTCCCAGTATCTACGCTGTGTAGGTGGCAAATTAAGTTGCGTCCGTCTTAGCACCTGCAGATGGGCGTGTTGGCCTAAAAATGAGGTGTGAACAGACACATCGTTGGCGCGTTGCTATTCTGAGGCAGCAGAAAGCAATTCTACAGTTAATGGTGCAGTATTTTCCTGCTATTTAAAGAGTGCATTATTCAGACAGTCAGATGCACCTACACTGATGGGTTCAAAACGTGAGCACACTTTGCTTCGAGGCTGAAAGCATTTGCTCACTAACAGAGACGCTGTGTGCATCTACACACGAGGCACAGCAGCTGTAACTTCACTGACTGATTAAAGCCAACAGGATTGTCAGCATCTGCATTAATGTCCTGTGTTCTTCTACACAACAAAGTTTAAGTTCATACAGTGAAACTGTTTGGAGTAAAGCAACCATTTAAATCCTGACTTCCATCAGAGCTGTCTACAATATGATTTCCTCTGGAGAGTTTCCTCTGTCCTGTCTAGGGGATTGAGGATGTGTGGAGAGGGTGTGGACCATTTATAAACCTTGTTATAAGTTGTCATGCATGATTATAAACATTTTAACATTTTATGAAGCCTTTTGAATGCATTATAATGCTTATGAATGTACTTAGAATGTATTATTGACATGACATTCATAGAAAGTGCGACCACAGCAACATATAAACTGCACTAAGGATTGTTTCTTTTCTATAAATAAAAATATGACTAGAGAATAATTTGAAAGGGGCTATAATCACATAAACATTTTACATGTAGGGGTTTTAACTGCCAGGGGACAAGCAACAAGAACTCACTGTTTGTGGTGGGATGTCTTCAGTCATGTAAGTGTCTCCGATGAACGGAGGCTCTGTTGGTCTGGCTGCCTGTGTGGGCTGCTGAGGCTTCAGTGTGGGGCCTTTAGTGCTGGTCCTGGTTTTATCCACCACACCATCAGACTTCAAACTGGACTTTGACACATCCGGGACATTGTTCTCTGCTGGTTTGTGTTCAGCGGCTGCTGGTGTTTGAGTCTTTACAGTTGTGGCACGTGCGTGTTGCTGCTGGACTGCGAGCTCGGGGTGAAAGGTGGCGGCAGGGGGCGGACGGGTCCACTGGTCACTGTTACTCTTCCTGTCAGGAGGCTCCTCGGAGTCTCGTGAGTCGCTGTGGAAGACAGAAACAAGAACTGGCGGTGAGCCCGGCGAGTCACTGCTGGAAATAAATCACCTGAAACCCCTTTTCTCTCTCAACATGCAGCTCATGTAGTGAGAGGCACTTTCTTAAAGGAATAGTTCAACAGCTCATTTGGTTTCTTGATGAGAAGACTGACACCACTCTCATGTCACTCCACAAAATCTGTAGCCAGTTAGCTTAGCATAAAGACTGGAAATGAAGGAAAGGGTGAACCCAGCTCTGTTCTAAGTTGTTTACTCTGCACAAACAGACATATAACCTAAAGGGTGGGTCCATTATTTTATTTAATTTGAATAATTTTCTCATCTATGAGGGTGGGGAGCAGAGGCGAGGGTGCGAGCGCCATAACTTACGTCATCGCCTGGAAGTTTCCATTTGAACACAGACAAGAATGCAGGTGGAGCAGCCCTTTAATTAGTGATCTGCAGTAGAATCTACCAGAACTACTTTCTTTCTACTACATGAAACTGCTCACAACAAGGTCTGTGGATTATTTTGAGTGACTGAGTCATGATTTCTGAATCATGATTTCTGAAAAGAGACGTTCAAATGTATGTTTTTGGCACTCTGAGCACCACAAGCTGAGTGCCATCTAGTTCCATTATACTGGAGAGAAGGCAGAAATCTGTAAAGCTGATATCTCTAAAACTCTGCTCACGACAAAACTATCTGGATGGATGAGTTTTCCTCCATTTTTTCCCTGTTAAAAATGATTTTCCTTACCCAGAAACAAGGTTATAATGTAAACGCCTCACATTACCAGATAATCTGAGCCAAACATCGACACCGACCGAGGGTCTGGACCAGATTTCTCCCTCGATTGTCAGCAGAGGTGAATCTGAGGTAAACCAGCCAAAACCTCCAACTGAGATTATGGGCAATATAAATAAAATTCAACTTGACTTTTATGAAGGAGATACATCTTTTGTGGGTTTCTGAGAAAAGTGTTGACACAATATTTCTGTTGTTAAAAACCACTGACAGTAACTGAGAAAATATGTTATATAATTTGAACCAACCCTTAAATCAAGTTTATAACTTTCTACACAAAAACACATTAATTCTAAGAGAAAATGGGAAGAACTGAAGTTTATGTAGAAAAATAAGCTGATTTATGACTCAGTTTCACAGTGCATAACTTGGAAAAACTTATGAAGAAGAGGGCGGAGGCTGAGCTATTAAAGGATTACTTTCTCAATAAGTTCTGCATTTGTGTTTTTTCACTGGTTTTAGGTGCATGGAGTCTTTTTTCATTATCAATAAGCCAAAATCTGTTCATTAATTTTTCACTATTAATAATGAAAAGCCTAAAAATTCACACCATCTCCCACAGGCAGAAATGTGGTTTTCAAATTTCATATTTCATCCCAAACCCAAAGATATTCAGTTTGCTGCAACATGAAAAAGAGACAAATCCAAACATCTAAAAGCTGGAAAATTATAAAAAATTGTTGGTTATTAATTTTCATTAGTTTTCAACTTATTGTTTCAGTAGTTTTACACACAAAGGTCCTTTTCCAGAGCTTTCAAACGTGACTTTCTCTCAGCCGATGGCATTTGACAGTTGTCATGGAGATAGCTTAGTATGGGTCTGGGAAGACTGTCACATGCAGGTGAAAGTTATGGAAAAAGCTAGTTAAGTGGACCTTGAGTCATTGTTTTTATGTCAGACAGTTGTTGAGTTGTTAGTTTGTGTTACCATGGAGACACCACTATCAATAAAATATTATCAAAACAGCTGGATCTGACAGTAACATGCAGAGATTTATGACGATGATGATGATGATGTTTGCTTCATCGGACAAATATTTAATGAAGATCCAACAGATCCTGTTGTACACAACGGATAACACAGCTGCTGTCTCAGGTAACCATGGCGCTTGCTTTGCCCTGATTGGCTCTTTTATTATTAGCCTGACACACCAGATGCTGCTGATGTCAGTCCCAGCAGTAGGTAAACCTCGTAAAGGCCGCTAACAAGACACAAATGTAATAAGGCAGCTGAATTAAAGTGTAACTGGAACTTGTTAATGTTGAACAAAGATCAACTACAGAGAAGGAAGTGAAACACAGCCTGTTTGTGTTTTACATGACGCCTCGAGAGAGTCTGGAGGGAAATTAAGCCACTAACCATACGCACATGTTGATTTCCTGCCTCATTCTGTTTTTGTTTTGTCTTATTTTTTCCCCGTAATTAAATAGATAAATATATTTATTTACTTTATGAATAAAGTATCACATGTTTTGATTTGAGGGATGTGTGGTAAAAGGGAATGTTATTGTGATTTTCTCTTGGGAAGCATTTATTGTGATGAAAATGATTAGTAATTAAAGAGTGTTAGAAATAATGATAATTAAGACATCCATCCATCACGTCGTCTTTCAGAGTAGTGAAAAGAAAATGTCCAAAATTGACATTTAGACGCAAATATTTTATTAGAAATCATTTATTAAAGTTTTAAGGGACAGTTCACCCCAAAATCAAAAACACACATTCTTCCTCTTACCTGTTGCGTAATTTATCCTTCTGGATAGTTTTGGTGTGAATTAAGTCCATTTATGATTTTTTTAAACTGTCCCTTTAACATAAAAGTAAGTTTCATGGTGATAACTATTAATTTTTTACCCTCTTCCCAGTAGTTTCTTAAATTTATGTTTTCTTTCCTTCTATTGTTTTAGTTTTTCTTAAAAAGTTGAATATTACAAGGATTTCACGGTATTCTTTTGTAATTTGACATTTTAATACCACTTCACAATAAGACGACCCTTAACAATGATTTATAAATGTTTATCATTAAGTTTTAAACATTTTATAAATCATTAATCACAATTATAAACAAGTTCTCATTATTTTTCACTATTTGTCAAGATGCAGTTACCTCTTACTACTAATTTGAGTTACTAACATTTCTAACATGTGAAACACATCAGCAGTTATTGATGAGTATGATCGGGTGATCAGTCCCCCAAATAAAGGAACAACTGAAGAGATACCAACTATCTGTTGGTTTTGGTTCTGCTTTATGTTCCTTTCTCACTTTGTCTCGATGCCTTTTATGTTTCCTGTAAACCATTTTGAATTGCCTTGTTGTTGAAATGTCCTACACAAATAAACTTCCCCTGAATGCCCCAGTAATTTGATATGCAAAATAAAACTTTCTGACTGTTCAGATATGCTGACGGTGGTTAAACGCTGCTCACTTCTGAACAAATATATGATGATGCTGACAGGTATGAATGCTGCTGATGGAGAAAGCAACAAAATAAGAAATGAGGCCTGGGGATTAACAGTACAGATAAATCTGGGCTCAAACAGCAGGTCACTGTTGCTTTGAATCTAATGTGTTGAAATAGTTTATTAATGATTTATAAAGTGTCTACAACCTAATAATAACCTAACCCTGTAAAGCCTGACATACATTGCCAGAAAACTCTTTTGAAACTGAAGTGTTTTACTGGGACCTTTGGACAAATATATTTTGTTTTCATCATATTTGATACCTCGGGCATTTATGAAAATTCATCGATCACAGTCATTTTTTATTTTAGAAACAAAAACAAGTGTTGTTTCATTGCTTTCTGGAAAATTTGGCACATTACAGTTGGTTTTGGCTCCTTTAGTTTTTGAAACAGGAGCCTTTTTATTTCACATTTTGGTCGACAAAAACAGTCTGTTCAAGGTAAACTGAACTGGTCAATACAACATCCAGTTATGACAGACCAGGAACTGTTTTAGTGAAAATCAATTAAAAGATGATTATTAGCAAGTGCTCACTTGTTCATAACTGTTTGCAACTCAAGTGATTATAATGAGAGCAATTTGCATAAGTGAAAAACGTACATAAATATCTAAATTTTCATGGTAAATTTATCATAAGATGTGATTTCAATCTTAAATGAGTTTGTTTTAGAGTGTATTTGTGACTGTGGTGGAATAATGCAGAGTACATTATGACATTAATTAGAATAATGACTGAGGGATCCACAAATATATTTTCTGATGTACTTGCTGTATCATATTTGATAAACACATTTTCAACATGATTTTGCTATAAAATAAGGTAAAAATATTCAGTAATCACAGGTTGTTTCACTAAAGTAAATATTCATATTGAAATATTAGTAACAATGTAATTTTTTCAAAATTAACAAAGATTTTCCAGCCAAAAACGAGCGACTCACTATGTGAAGGCAGCCATGTTGGATTTTGCACTCAGAGGACACTGACGATCCACCAGAGGACAGAAGACGTGTCTCAGATTGGTTCAACAGGTTCTTCAGGAAAGTATTGATCATATTGAAGTTTCAGAAACTATGTGATATGATGCAACTGACGTTATAGGGTTAATTACAAACATTTCATCAATAATTTATAAGGGCAGTCTTACTGGAATAGAATTGACATAACAATGGGGGTCAGGGCCATGAAATTTGAATTTCATCTGAAAATATTTCACTCCGTTTCATTTTAAAGGCTCCACAGTCTATTAAAAAACATGAGGAGAAAAAAGGAGCTGCAGGAGGGAGGTGAGGCTGGTATTCACGTGGTTATTTTTACCCCTGCGTTCAGATTAAAGAACAGCTTTTAAAATCAAAGACCTGCGAGCTCAAACTTAACATTTAGTGTCTGAAACAGACCTTTGAGAGAAACAGTTTTCCATTTCTGTCCCCCCCTCAACTTAATGCATCTTATCTGGACCCGCTGGCTTTTAAAGCTGGAGCACTGCCCGTTACAACAAAGCTTACGTTTCACATACGCGTGTAAGAGACCACCTCCAGTCAAAGGACTCCAGGAGGGTTTTTTCATTAGTGCAGCCGGAGCGCTGTGTGGCTCCTTTGTTAAAACCACAATGATACAACTGGAGGGGGACTAAGTGCCGGTTACTAAAAAACCATGGAACTTTTCATACCGCTCATGATCTCAGAGTTTAACCCAGCAACCCCATCCCATTTTACTGCTGAATCATCTGACCTCGATTCTGTTCTGGATTTAACTGCCTGCTCTCCTCATCTGTCTGTGATTTAGGCAATTTGAAACAACATATGGACACTATGCAGAGCGCTGTCACAGTGATGCATGTTTTGCTATGTTGGCTCTGTCAGAAAAATAGGTTTACAGGAAATATGAGGCCCTTACTTTGCTGTCAGGCAGCATTTTCTGCTGTGAAACTGCTGTTATACAAGCCAAATATCACTCTATCCAAAGCCACCAAACTCCATTGACCAAAACAGTAATTTTACCTCACAGAACATGAGGTTTGCTGGTCTACCGCAGCCTCGATTGGTTAGTTAGTTTATGTTATTGTGTGACTTTGGCAAATCCAAACTAACCCTTTAAAACACCAAAGTAACAAAAAACACAGGCTAAATGACAGATCAAGGCAGCGGTAAACCAGCAACTCTTGTGTTCTGTGACGTAAAAATTGCTGGTTTTGCCAGTGGAGTTTGGTTGATTTGGAGAGAGTGATATTTGGCTTACATAACTGCAGTTTCCTGTCAGAAAAGACTGTCAAGTTAAAATAGTGAAAATATTTTAAATATAGTGTACACTTAAACTGATTTTAATTTTTTTTTGGTGGCTAAAAAACATTTTGCTGTTGACCCTGTCCACAGCAGTACACTGTTTAACTTCCCACACCGGTGCTCCTGCTGCTTCTCCACCATATGCTGTAGGTAATACTTCAAAAATCTGAACTCTCCCTTTAAGACTTGAAATCACGTTTTAAGTCTGACTCTCAGGTTAAATTTGAGGACATGCACATTCACATCAGATAAACAGAGGAGGAAGTGGAACCCTTTTATATAAACAATCTCCAAATTAGGTAAACAGGGTCACATTCATGCCATGTGGGAGTTACTGTGATCACCAGCATCCAACTTCTGAAAGCTCAGTGACTTAAAGTAGACAGTAGGTTATACATTTCAGAAGCATTTTTGTGTTATATTTGTTGGAATTCTCTGTACAAGCCAACAGTAATCAATAAATCAAGTGCTGTAACAAAAACAAATCATGATGATGTCAGATGTCATGATTGCATGAAGGCCAGGGCATCTCTGCAGCGGTGCAGAACTTCATTAAAATGTTGTTTGTCACACATTCTTCTGTGCACTCACTGAGCATGACGGCCACAAGGGTCTGAAAATATGCTGCTAAAGCTACAGTGAGCAAGTCGCACAACAACAGCAGAGTGCATCCAAAAGTTCCCAGTGCTGATATGCTAGCTTGATAACTGTGAGTGCTAACAATAGCCATGTTTGTTGTTTACATTCAATATGATAATGTTCATTGTCTCTAAGCTAAGGATCTACAGGGAAGACTCAGACTAAAAACAGTGTAAATGACGTCTTTCAAGTCAACTTGTCACGTTGGGACTTTAGGAGACTTGGATTACACCAGACGAGCAGTATGGAGGCATTTTATGTTTGGTTATTTTTCAGTTATTTTTCTACATTTGAAAACTCACTGGTGAGGTTTTCCTGTGAAACTCCAGCAGTGGTTTGTGGACTAAAAAACTAAACTCGACCTTGAATCAGCATGAGGGTGAGTAGATAATGACTGAACTCTCATTTTTGGGTGAACTATCCCTTTAATAACACAGAAGTGCCTGAATAGGTGAACAAACACGGACATCTTGTGCGACCCGAGATCTGTTGTTCATGATAATTAAACTCAGCTTCACGCTGTCACACTGTCCATACACAGTTTACTAGTGAAGGTCGGTTCTACTCAGCCTGTGAAAACAGTTTTCCGTGTCTCTGGAGGAGCTTTTGTCAAGTGTGAGAAAATATCTCTGATGACGCTGTGGTGTGATCGGGGTTATCTCTGCAGGCTGCAAAGCTGTGATACAAACTGTGATACTGTGCAGCTGGAGTTTGAACACAGAGGAGATAATGAAACACACCAGCAGGTTCAGTTATGAGTTAGGTTTTTAAAGCTCGACCTAAACTCCCATAATCTGTCTCTCCAAAGTCACTGATTTAAAACAGACCTCCACAGATTTAGCATGTATCATGTGAATGAATTTTCTTTCTCTTTTTTGAAAAAGAAAAATCTAAATTTATTCCTAAATTTATAGCAATCCTATGACTCCATAAAATACATGACCAGTCAGATTTAAGTCATGTCGCTGTGGTCATTAATGTCAAAAATATTGATATACTGATAAATATCGATACTGAATATTTGAAAAGCTTCCAATTCTCATTTTTCACACAGAGCTGCAACTAATGATTATTTATTTTCATTAATCATTTTCTCCATTACAAGAGAAAGAGAATTTTGACTTTTTTCCCTTAAAAAATTACTCAAACTGATTAGTCGATTGTGAGAATAGCTGTAAATTAATTAAACAATCGATTCATAATCAATTAATCGTCTCAGCTCTAATCGAGGACACGTTCTTGTCCTCTTTTCTCTCCGACAGCGAGCTGACACACGTCTGCAGTGTCCACATGGTCACGTTTCCTTTCACGTCTTTTTTCTCATCACTCACTCGTCTCATTTGCTACATCTCTTGTCATGTTATAACCTCGTTATAACAATCCTCAAAGTAAAATCTAAAATTTTATGCCCTCAATATTTTTTCCCTGTGGTATTGACAATGGTATAGAATATCAATATTTTTCAAGGTTTCGTATTGAAATTAGAGATTTCAGTATTGTGACGACACTAGTGGTCACTATCCTGGCGCTTTTTCCCACAATTAAAGGAACGTGTATTAAAAATGGCTTCAAATTCGACATGTTTTCTGTGATTAAATGTGAACATCATCATTAAAGCTGAAGTTCATTGTTTCATTTCATATCTAAATGTGTCAGAGCACCAAAACAGTGAAAAAATAAATCACTGCTGTGTAAAAACCGTCAGAATCAGTGTCCTTGTCTCACCTGCTCGCTCCCTGCGTGAAGCCATGGAAGTGTTTGAGGGGCTCGGTGGACCAGGACCGCGCCCTGTCCAGGTTCACACACAGGATGTAGACACACAGCAGGGAGCTGACGGTCAACACACCCACTACCAGCCTCCTCTGGAGCGCCAT
The DNA here is from genome assembly GCA_034769285.1 of Lutjanus argentimaculatus. Taxonomy (NCBI): domain Eukaryota; kingdom Metazoa; phylum Chordata; class Actinopteri; order Lutjaniformes; family Lutjanidae; genus Lutjanus; species Lutjanus argentimaculatus. Next base: position 656,148 of record JAWZSL010000016.1, read on the forward strand.
CCCGCGTCAAGGTGCGTGTGAGCGGCGGGCCGTGTGTGCTCGCCCTGCCCTCCGCTCCACCTGAAGGAACATGAGGAGGCAGAGGACGCGGGCCGAGGAGGCAGGCGAGGATGCTGTCCCCCTCACAGGACAGTCTTCTGTCTTTTTACTGGTCGACCGGGGGAGGGTGATGGCGGGGATTTAATTAGCCCCACAACAGGATCTGGGCTGCACTCTGGGCTTCTCTCAGCACAGCTACAGCAGGAGGGAGACAGAAAGACAGAGTTGGAACGGGGGCAAAGACATCGGGGGGGCAGGATGGAAGGGGAAACTTTATCTTTCAGTCCCAAATAATCCCTTTTTAATGAAACCTTTGCTTCTGTCCCTGAACACAAAGTGCACCGTCACAATCACATATCCTTTTACATCCTGCTTTTATTTATTTTTCTTTTCCTTTCTCCTCTTTTCTTCTGTCCTTTCTGCTCCTGCTGTTCTTGAAAGACACAAAAGAGGAAATGCTGCTAGAAGCAAACACTGAGAGGAGCTGAACTGCCAAGATTCACTCTAAAAAAAAAAGTTCAGTTTTCAAATAAGAAACTTTTTAAGTTTTAACGACCTAAAATCTTTTTTTGAGTTTGACTTTTCTTCAGGGTTGGGAAGGTTACTTCAAGACTGTATTCCAACACAGTTACTACTTACCTCTTAAAAATGTAGTCAGTAACGTAATCCAAGTTTCCATTACATTTGGATTACCTCAAAACAATTAATTGATTAATTAATCCTGTCACAATCTCGCCACTTGAAGAATAGGTCCAAACATGGGAGGCGGATGGACGTATGTCTCCACACGTTTGGACCTATTTTTCTTTCCTGTAACGATTACTTTCATTATTGATTCATCTGTTGATCATTTTCCCAATTAGTCGATCAGTTGTTTGATCCATAAAATGTCAGAAAGCTGACGTCCTCAAATGTCTTGTTTTGTCCACAACTCAAAAATATTCAGTTAGAGAAGAGTAAAGAAACCAGAAAATATTCACATTTAAGAAGCTGAAATGAAAAAAAAATAACCCAAATGATTAATCAATTATCAAACTACATACAGATTAATTTAATAGTTGATTAATAATAGATTAGATGTATCTGTAATCTGATTACTTCCTTTTTATATGCAACTAATGGAATACAGTGACTTTTTTTGTATCCAGATTACATAATCCTGTTACATTTAATCTGTTACTCCCCAAACCTGCTTTTCATCTTTAGAAAAACTTGAATCTTTAAAAGGTGCAATATGTTGTAAAAATGAGTACAGCAGTCTAAAGAGGGAGTTGAAGCCGTAGTGAAACCTTTGCTCCTGTCCCCCCACAAAGTGCAGGGTCACAATCTTCATATCCTTTTACATCCTGCTTTCATTTATTTCTCCTTCCCCCATCCTCTCTGTTCCTGCTGTTCTTGCAAGATAGAAAAGAGGAAACACTGTCAACACTGAGAACTGAACAGGCAACATTCACTGTAAAAAATTTTAAAAAGTTGGGAAAACTCAATGTCAAGGTGTCTCTCTTCACTATTTTATTGAGTTTTGTTGAGATTCTTAGATTCTTGCCCAGGACCTGTAATCTTTAGTTGAGAAGATCTACTTTCCTTCTTAGGATAAGTTGGATTTGTTACTTACTGATTGTAAATGCACCACAGAGATAAGACATTATGGGTGGAGGGTGAGATCTCTGTGGATGCAGGCGCCACCACACTTCTGGTGAGTCATGGGAGATGATGGAGAGGGATTATTTTTATAAGTCTGTGTATTGTTTCTGGGGAGAATCCTCCATAGTTTTAGAAACTAAAACATTTTTCATGTTCAAGAGTTTCACCCCGAGCTGTGAACCTGGTTTGTCATTATTTGGTGCTTGAAAATTATTAACATCATTCACTGATGTTAATTTTGTTGACTGATCATTTTCATCATAGTTTTTGTCAACAGCATTGCTTCACTGACGAGACGTAATTTTAATAAAAAGTAATTTATGATGACAAAAAGTAGGATGAAATCTACCGACGCTTCAGTCACCAAATAAAACAAGACAAAAATGTCCCAGGTGGACGAGTTGGGAAGAGATCTTTGAGGTTTGATGCAAACATTTGGATAATTCTGATCTACCCGTGAGGTCAACTAGCATGTACTTGCTACACGTCACATAAATTGTACAGAAATGACAACGTTTGGGAGAAAGAGACAAGGAAACAAGTGACAACCACCAAAATGTAACAAACTTGAAGCAACATTTGCAGGTGAGTCCTCCTAAAATTCATTCAAGCTAAAATTATTTCATCAGCGAACTCGAGCTGATGTGTTTTTGCTATAAAACAAGCTAAAAGAAACCACACGGCTGTCCTGAACTGATTAGAGAAATAAATGACTGTTCTTAAGATTGTAAATTAAAAGATCGATTGACACACTAAGTCTGAACTTTTCATTGTCCTCAAATTGAAACAAAAAGAAAAATGACCACTGGAGGAGATGGTGGTGTTTATGTTAATAACAGATTAATACAGTGGTTCTCAAACTGAGGGTCGAGGCCCCCTGGAAGGTCATGGGGGGGGGTTCCAGAAGGGGACCCCAGACATCCCTTCCACAGCTACATTAACCAGCTCTGACTGGGGGATCCTGAGGTGTTCCCAGGCCAGGGTGGGGATATAATCCCTCCACCTGGTCCTCGGTCTGCCCCGTGGCCTCCTTTCAGCTGGACGTGCCTGGAACAACCTCCCTAGGGAGGCGACCAGGTGGCATCATTACGATATAATGATTTATGTAGGAAAATACATTTGCTGATGGTATCTTGCTGACATTTATTTCACTAAAGTTCACTTAATGGGGCTTCCCGCAAAAAGTTTGGGAACCATTGGATTAAAAGCTGTTTCCTCCAGGAGAAGTGTATGAGTTTCAAAAGTGTAGAGAAACGTTAACATAACGTATTAAACTTTACTTTTACATGTTAGATTTTAGTCGATTAAATCTGCTGTCGGCTTTGTGTCATTTAGTCAACCAAGACTTAAGCTAAAACAATTCAGATGATTAAAACATGACTAAATCTAACTGGCATTTCAATCTAAATAATATGACTAAAACTAAATCAAAAGTTTCTGTCAAAATTGAAATACAAATTTTTTTATTTCAAATTTCAAGAAGTTTTCTGAAGAGTTTGAACTGGACTTAAAACAGAAAAAAATTGAGATGCCTTGAAATTATGAGTTTTCTCAACGTTTTTTTTTTTTTTTTTTACAGTGTTTTGACCACTGTTTCCAAGCTGACAGAAATAAAACAAAAAACAACTCTCACGTCAGCTGCAGCTGATGGGCGACAACAAATGCAGGAAGCCAGAAACGCTATCTTACAGGAAACCACTTTTTGTCCGTCCCCCCCTGCTCTGCTGTGGCAAAATGAAAGTTGTGAGTCTCTAACGGTCTCCACTGAAGTTGCAAACATTAGCATACACCCTGAGCACCTCCCCTCTCCACTTCTCACCTCTTTGTAAGTGGTGTAATAAACAGCCCGAGGCCAGGCACTGAAATCTGCTCTGTAAACTTCTCTGAAGTCAAGTCTCGAGCTGCTTTCTTACGTCCAGGCAATCCTTGAGGGTAAATCATTTAATAAGCAGGGTGAATAAAGGAAAATAATAACAGTGACGTGACAATGTAGTGATACAGTTTTCCAGGCTGCTGTAGATACTCCTGGCTGAGGCTAAATGGGGAATGGAAAGAATGTGTTGCAGTGATCCAGTGATAAACTCAGCTTCCATGTCTCTGATAACAGACATCAGAAGAAAACTCTGAGGAGGGAATTTGTGTTGTGTTTTTCAAGAACAAAACAAGAAATAAAAGTAGAGTTTTAGACATTTTACTTTAAATAAATGTCATAAAAGTGACTAAATTCGAACATGGCTGACAAAGAGCCAAAGCAAAATATAAGCACTGTAAAAATAAACTGTTTGGACTGCATTAAAATGTCAAGTTGACTGAATTCAAAAAGACAAGTTGAGGTAATTTTGTAATGATTCAAATCTAATAAACTTTTATAGTCCAATTAACATGATTAATTCAGTTGTACTTGAGGAAAACATGTCCAATAAGCTGAAGATATTAAGTTGAACCAACAACTCTTCACTCACACTGACGAGTTCACTGTAAGAATAAAGTTTGTTTTAACTTAGAAAATGTAATTTTGTAACCATTCAAAACAAACTTTTTTAGTCAAATAAACGATATTAATTCAGTTCTACTTGAGAAAACATGTTCTATGAGATGAAGATATTGAGTTGAAGCAACAGACACTCCAATGAGTTTGACATAAAAATAACTAAGTTGACTGAATTTGGAAAGACAAGTTGTGTTAATCTGTAGTGATTCAAATCAAATAAACTCTCCAAGTCAAATAAATTATATTAATTTGGTTGTATTTGAGGAAAACATGTTCAATAAGCTGAAGATATAAAGTTGAACCAACAACTTGTGTTCTTGTCACACTGATGAACATCACAGAGAAATTTGATCTCCTTTTACATTCTCTCAGTTTGAAGAGTCAGTTCTTCATTTCACACATTTTCTTTAGAAACATAATTTAATGAGTTGATTTAACTCTAAACTTTGTACAAAACATTCATTCAACTGATCATTTGAAGTTAAAAGCCTTCAGACTGGAGGAACTCATGTTTATAAGTTAACAGGGTCTCAGGAGAGATTTAACTCAAACTATGCATGCTGGGAAGTCTGCTAATATGCTGATGATGTTTCTTCAGAAACTTTATTTAATGAGTTGATTTAGCTCTGTACAGATCATTTGTTTAACTCATCATTTCAAGTTAATAGAAGTTAGAAGAACTCCTGTTTATAAGTTCTGAAATGCTCTGGAAATAAATACTTGGACATTTTAAGTTTGATGAATATGAATAAATAAAACTTGTATATTTACGTAAAGTTACTGAGAAAAGATTAGTTCATTACATTTAATTCCTTGTGTGATATTTTAGAGAGAGAAACAGATCACACATGCATCAGACTGTGACAAATCATGACTCAGTCTCTCTTCCTCTTAGAGTCAGAGGACTCTACTCTCTGTGTGTTGTTCTCGTCTAACGGAAACAAAGCTCTGAAAATATAACTCAAAAAGGTCTAAATAAAATAGAACCGTGACCTCTCACCTGTAGAAAATCTTCTGCTGTGCTCTTTGGTGTCAGTCTTTCCTTCATGATGGCTGTAATGTAGACATATTCCTCTGTGTTGGGGAGCTCATCTAGTGTGGAGCGGCTGCACAGCACTGCCAGCCTCGGCACTGTATGGGCGGGACCATTGTGAAATGAGCAACAGCTGCTGGCAATTGGTCAACCCCCTCAACTCCAGAGCATGAGAGAGGGGAGAGGAGGGTGGGAGGGGGAGAGACAGAAAGAGAAAGAAGCCCACTCCAGGCTGCAATAAAGTTAGACATGAGCAGGCAGCTCTGTGGAGCTCTGCTATGCTCACAATGTGTGGAGAGCCTGAATCACAACACATGACAGACACACACACATGCACGACACAGAAACTGTCAAGTAGGAGCATGCAGCCTGAACTGGAAGACGCTCTCTCCTCATCCATCAATCCATCCATCCATCCATCCATCCAGCCGGGCCCTCCAAAGCCAAGAGAGAGTCAGTGGTCGTCGTGCCTCTCCGGCTTCGGTTTCCTCTGTTTAAAAAAAGAAAGGAAATAGCTGAAAGGGGAGACACGTTTCTGTACGCGCCACCGGTTGCTTTGGCAGTCCAGAGGAAGTGAGCTAGCTGCAGGGCGAGGAAGAAAAAAAAGGGGGGGAGAGGAGGAGAAGAAGAAGAAGAAGTGGGTCAGCTCTGGACATTATTCCAGATGTATAGGCTGAAACATCCCCGAGGTGGTTTGAAGTCGTCTCCAATAAAGGCAGCTGCAGAGGAAGGAAGAGAACTATTGTGGCAAAAACATCCATTTAGGAGAAGCTGTTTGAAGATGCAGTTCACCCCAAAATCAAGAATACATATTTTTCCTCTTACCTGTATTGCTATTTATCCATCAAGACTGTTTTGGCATGAGCTGCCGGGTTTAGGAGGTGTCTGCTTTGACTCGAATATAATGAAACTTGATGACACTCGCTTGTGGTGCTCAAAGCGCCAAAAAATACATTTGAAATTCCAAATGCTTGGAATTCAAGAAAGGAAAAAAGGAAGCGTGCATCTACTCATGGAGGAGAGGCTGTTGCTGGTGACAGCACAGGATGTACACAGTGTTTTAAAAGTTCAAATTCTCCGTGCTCTCGCCAAACCAACCAAACTCCATAGATGAAATAAGTAATTTTATCTTGCAGAAGACAGGTGTTGCTGGTCTACCACTGCTTTATCAGTTAGCTTCTCTGTGTTATTGTTTGACTTCAGAGAATCTGAACTAACCTTGTAAAACAAAGTAGTTACACAATGACACAAACAAACTAACAGATCAAGGCTGCAGTAGACCAGCAACTCCTGTGTTTTCAATGTGAAATTTTGGTAATGGAGTTTGGTTGGCTTGGAGAGAGCGATAATCAATGTACTGATTTTGGGATTCTCTGCATCTAAGTTGTGAGGAAGGAAGATGACTGTAGGTTTGAGTGTAAAATCAATGGGACATTGTGCTCAGGAAGGCTAGTGTGCTACACATTAACATCTGAAGAAGGAATGACTGAATCAACATTGTTATGGAATCAGCAACTGTTGTTTTTGTATATAAGGCGAGACACTGTAAGACCTTCAGAGAAAACTGTGCTTGAGTCTTCTCTCCACGCTGCATGAAGTGAAGAGATTTGATTCATTACACTTCATCTTGGTAATTCTTCAGAGAACTAGCAACTCTCACTATTTAGATGAAGAATTTTTGCAACATTTTTGTCATGAGCACGATCCTCTCCTCCATGAGTAGATGCACGGTGATATGGTTGGTATGGTTTGGTAGAAAGAAAATAGTTCCTACATGAAACTCATAGACATTGAGGTTGTCAAAAGTTTTTAAGTATCAATGCTTTTTCAATACCGCGTTTAAAAACTATACAATTCTAAAATTTGAAGTTTTCATGCAAGACCTCACTTTAGCTCAGTCTTTATCGTCCTAACTGAAATTTGGTTCGCTGGACAACAAAACCAGATGGTGTTCGGTGTCTTTTTCTGATCAGCAGTGTGTGCAGGTTAGTTGCAAAAAAAGAAAATCGGACTAGACTTTTTTCTCTTTTTGCTGTGGTATCAAAAGAGATATTGAGTATTGTTTTTTGTATTACTGTTGCATCAAAGTTTAAAATTCTGGTATCATGAGAACATACAGACGCCCCATTAGCCTTTGGATCACACATCAATGTTGCTATTGGTCTGTTCTGACCTGACAACAAATGCATGCATGTAAACAAGGGAGATGCTGTTTTTCTACATAAAAAACACTATGTTTATTTCTCAACCCGTTTCAGCAAGTCACATTATATTCATTGGTTTAAGATATTTTTTTCCTTTCTTACTTACTTTCATTGTCGACTAATCTGTTGATTATTTTCATGTCAGAAAATGGAGAAAAATGTGGACCAAAAGTTTCCAAAAGTCCTCATATGTCTTGTTTTGTCCTCAACCCAAAGATATTTTTAGTTCAGGAGTAAAGAAACTAGAAAATATTCACATTTGAGAAGCAGGAATCAGAGAATTCAGAGAGCCCAGAGATCTCTAAAGATCTACAGATCAGAGTTAATGTCAGCAGGTGTGGTTCAGTAGAGAGAAAATATTTCCTACATGAAACTGCTCAGAACAAAGTAAAAGTTCATATGTATTTTTTGGCTCCTTGAGCACCACAGGACTCATGTCATCTAGTTCCATCATATTCGAGAGAAGGCAGACATCTTGAAAACTCACACCACAACAATCTAGATGGATAAATAGTGCTACAGGCCAGGGGGGAAATATGTCGTTTTGACTGCGGTGTGAACCATCCCTTTAATGTTGGTTTACAGATATTTCAGGAATTAAACAATACAATTAAAAACTTAAATACTGTCAATAAATCATTTCAGGCTCCAAACCAACAATTATTTTAGCTCATAATTTGGATCCCACAGGGTATTACTGACTAGATGAGATTGAAGACACTTCGTCTTCCAAACCAAACATGAGTTATGGTCATTGAGAGCGAGGGATGATGGGAGGGCGGGGGACAGAAACAAGCAAACAATTGTCTGTTTTCCCACAGCGAACAGAAAGGAGGAACACAGTGTGGCTTCCCAACAGTCTTTACTTTTTATTCTCTTTTTCGCTGACAAATCAGTCACCATCTTCTCTGCATGAGTAACAATAAAAACTAGACTAAAACAAGATAAGAAAACAGTGTGTGCAAGAGCTACGTGTTCGGGCACAGAGGGTTACACATGTACAAATCAGAACAATAACCGCTGAGAGCTGGAATGGTTTGTATACAAAGTTACAAATGGAGGAAAAAAAAACAAACACGAGGGTGCCTTGTGTGTGTGTGAGTGTGTATCTGACACCACGAGGGTCATCTCAGGTCAAAATGGGAGGAATGGTGGCACACAAACACACACACTCACTCACACACACACACACAAAGGCAAGGCTCATTGGCACTTGTAGGATGGGCATGCACAAGGAATGCCAACTCACATCGCCACCCTCCCGGGTTCGAGGCCAACAGCCCCGTCCGAGTGCTGTGCCAACAGCAGCGGAGCGGCGAGGGGAGAGCAAACTGTGGCGCTGCGAGGCCTTCGGGCCTCCACGCCAAAGTCCTCGTGACTCACAGTGAATCTCAGTTAGTGACCGTGAAACCCGCCGTGACGTCTGACACACATCAACCACTTCTGTCGCTGAAAAAGACTCCAGTCTGGGGTTTCATCTTGTTTTTGTTTGAACTGATTTGGTTTATTGGTGAACAAGTTAGCTGATATGACAATCACTCTGATTTAAAGGGATAGTTCAGAGTTTTTGAAGTGTAGTCGTATGAGGTACTTACACTAATCAGTGTTATTACCTACAGTAGATGGTGGTCAGCAGGAAGTAGCAGGAGCACCAGTGCAGGAAGTTAAACAATGTACTGCTGTGGACTGGGTCAGCAGCAAAATGCATTTTAGACACCTGAAAACACAGAATCATTATCAACAGAATATTTTCACTGCTTTATCTTGCTGTTAGACAGCCTTTTTCTGATGGGAAACCAGCCTCACATAAACCAAATATCACAGTCTCCAAACTAACCAAACTCCGTACTAGAAATCAGCAATTTTACCACACAGACGATGGGAGTTTTGTTCGTCTACAGCTGCCTCAACCTGTTAGTTTGTTTGTGTTATTGAGTGACTTCAGTAAATCCAAACTAACCCTTTAAAACACCAAAGTCACGCAATAACATAAACAAGCTGACTGATCAAGGCAACAGTAGAGCAGCAACTCCTGTGTTCTATGAGGTAAAATCACTGTTTTTCTATCAGGAGTTTGGTGGCTTTCGAGGGAGCAATGTTTGGCCTATATAACGGTGACTTACTGTCAGAAAAGGATGTCAGACTACAAGGTAAGGCAGTGAAAATATTCTACATATAGCATACACTTAAACTGATATTGACTTTTATAGGTTGGCCTTTTTATATATATATTTATGTTTTTAGCTTCCAGGTATACCTCTGCCATATCTCCCATGCCCACAGACTTAACATTGTGATTTTTATACAGACTTTTATTTCCCCTTTTTACACTTATAAACTCTCCATGGATCAAATATTCATCAGGAAAAGAGTCTTATGGCTTATGAGGGACGTGGTTTTTGGGCTGCACAGGGAATTTTCGCTGCAATACTGCGATTGACTACTAGGAAAAACTGGAAATAAGGCTGAGAGGCAACGCCTTATCTAGATTTTTATTACACATCTATGATACAACCCCACTTCAAATGACTCAAACTATCCCTTAAATGCTTCTGAGGTCAGTAACTGCATTACCCATAAAGCTGAACTACATTAACCCTTCCACGACACTACCCTTCATATGAACCCTTTACATTGTGGCTCGGACTACTTCCATGTCAGAAAAACCTGACATACTGTATTTAAACCATATAAAAATGGCATATTTATAGAGTTTAACCCCGGCAGTCTCCGGTCCTGCCGACTAACTGTTTAGTGTTCTTGTAAAAGGAATTCTAAACACTCGATGTGTTGACTAGCTTCCAGAAAACTTCAAGCCCTCGACCTTTCTGTGGACCAATAACACTACAAAGGTCATGTAAGAGTGCTAAATTGGAAAATAAATAAAGAAAAGAGAAACAGAATAAATATTTTCTAATTTGGAGGCCTTTACAATCACAATCAGTGTGTGGTCTTTTCACATCATGTTGCACCTAAATAACAGGCTTTACTTCCAGGTTTAGAGTTTCTCTCTGCCCCCCTTCCACCCCTCACTAACTCATGCTATGGACCCTTCTTACTGAAATCTTATCCACAAAGACTTTTTGTGTCTGCGAGAGGGAAATATCTTCGATCATTGTGAGGGTTAAGAAATTAGAAAAGGAGGAGGAACATTTGAGGAAAGGAAAAAAAAAAAAAACAAACAACAAATTTGCAAGTGATGAGAGGCGGTGGCTCAGATAGTTCACATGTGTGTGTGACTCCAGGCCCCCTTCGCCTGTTGAGTTTCATGTGTTTTGTCACAACCTCTAAAATCAGGCTGGGCAAAAACCTATATGGCTGTTAACATACCTCTGGTCACATGCCTGCTGCCCCCTCAAACCCTCCTGCTACCACCCGGCTCTGTCCCGGCTCTGCTTTCCTAATCCTATAAACATTTTCTATGCGCATTCCTTCCCCCCGCCCTCCATCCTCTTCTTTCTTCCTCACATTCAGAAACTTTCAAAACCACTCTGCAATCATCTGTCTCTGACCTAAAACATGTCATCAGACGTCCATCTTTTCTTCACTCGTTTTCCTTTAAAGGGACAGTTCACATTATTTGAAGCGGGGTTGTATGAGGTAGCTATGGCTAGTCAGTGATTAGCTACAGTAGATGGAAATCAGAAGCATAGCGGGGTACGGAAGCTAAGCTAAGCACTGCTGGCGGCAGCGGCACTAGCAAAACGAATTTTAGTGAATTTTATTTTCAATGCTGTCAGAGGTCCTTTTCCGAGGGGAAACCACTGCTATATAGGCCAAATAACGCTCTCTTCAAACCAACCAAACTCCTTAAAGAAAAACTAATTTTACCTCTCAGAACAGGGGAGCTGCTGGACTACAGCTGCTCGATCTGTTAGTTTGTCTGTGTTACTGTGTGACTTCGTGAAACTGAACCAACCATTAGAAACACTAAAGTCACACAATAACACAAACAAACTAACAGATCGAGGCAGCAGTAGACAAACAACTCCTGTGTTCTGTGAGATAAAATTACTGTTTTTTCCTAAAGAAGTCTGGCTGCTTTGGAGGAGAGCAACATTTGGCTGATATAATAATGGTTTCGGAACAGGCTGTCTGATGGCAAACTAAACAGGTGAAAATATTCTAAATGTAGTGTTAAACTGACTTTTAAGAGGCTAAACTATGTTTTGTTGCTGACCCTGTCCACAGCAGTACTGCTGCTGCTTCTTCAAACTGGAGTCATGCTGACAACCATCTACTGTAGGTAATACACTGACCATCCGTAAGTACCTCATACAATCACACTTCAAAAAATCCAAACTATCAAGTCGCCTACACACCCTACGGTTCTTTCTATCAACATCCTACATACACTCTAACTTAAGTCTGAAACCAGTGTTAGTACATCACTTCTAACTTCTGTGTTAGCTCCAAATTCTGGTGTAAGACACACATAACATGCTGTTCAGAGCTGGTCACAGGGCTGTACAGAGGTAGAAGTTAGAGATCCTGTAATTAGCACTCGCCTCGAGGGGACAAAACACATGACTCAACAGATAAAAGGGGGCCACCAGGAGCTGGCTCGGTTCAGAAAGACGCTCGCGCTGCAGCTCTGATGCTGACTGATCTGTGAGTCCCCCCTCCATCTTCTCCCACTTTACATCAGCGCAGGCCTGGGCTGGTTTCGGAAACATCTGGAAGTGTTCTCTGTGGCAGCTCTGTGGGGAACATGGAGGCATTCCTGCTCCCACAGACTGCAGAGGGAGGGGAGGGGAGGAGGGGTAACACAAACTGCAACAGTCCTCCTCTGGAAAGGGAAGAAGAAGAAGAAGAAGAAGAAGAAGAAGAAGAAGAATGAGAGGTCCATCCATAGTCTTTTCATCTGGTGCCACCTGGTCTGTGGCATGTAAATTAGGGAAGTTCCGACACAGCACGCTCCTTCACGCCTGGGGGAGGGGGTGGGGGTCTATACAGTGAGGCCCAGTGCATTTCCCCATTTTGTATTTTTCAAATGAGGTAGGACAAGGTTCAGTTGCTTGTTCAACCCTCTGAAGCTCCACAGGTTCAGTCTTGCTGACAGGAACAACATCCAAAGAAGGGGAAAGAAAAAAAAACTCAGGTGGGGGCGTGAGCGACACAATGGAGAGAGCTCAGGGCGAGGAGGAGAAGAAGGGGGGAACGATGGAGGTCCAGATGGATGAAACCAGGCCTTCCTGTCAGTCACTTCTCCAGCAGCTGCTTCCTCTGCTGCTCCCACAGGGCCTCCAGGTGATCTGCCCTCTTCAGGGCAGCCTATCAGAGGAGAGAACCATATTTACACAAGCTGTCAATCATCTCCCCCCAGCTGTGTTTTCTTTTACTAATCGAGCTCTGACAGAAAAAGTCTCTGCCTGTGCTGCGCCGGGCCCCTCACCTCATGCTGCTTCCGGAGATTATTGACAGTTTCTTCCTTCTTCAAGATGGCCGCCTTCACTCTGGCAAAACACAGAAATGAGGAAGTTAATAAGGGTCAAAAAAAGTTCAGCAGGGATTAGTAGAGATGTGATGACACCAAAACCTCAAGGTGCAATAAACTGTATCGCAAAGTTTAACCAAACTTTCAATAAACTGAAAAATAAAATGGACACAACAGGATGGTGTTATTTAAAGAGCACCAGTCTAACATCAAATGGTGAAAAACAAAGTAGAAAACAGGACTGAAATCAGACTTCTCTGTTAGTTTCACATGTATTAATGCAGTGGTTCCATTTTTTTCTGGTTGAAAAAAGTTCACACCCTCCCACATCCCACGATTATTAGCAATCATAAACAATAACTGCAGAAGCAACTCGTAAAAAAGGATTCAGATTGAATTTTAGTGAAATAAAGGTCAGCATGACAACATCAGCAAACTCATGATTATTTATTTAACACACAGAAATCATATTTATTTAACTTTATTTCACTCTATATTTCTCCCCTGGTCAACAAGTCATCAGCCATGTGAGTTTTCATAAACCTTTTCTAATGTGGTCCTTCAAAATGTGCAGCTATTGAACCCTTTGCCCTCTCTGACGATGACTGTCAACAACTGACAAGCACAGGACCTCAAACATGTTTACCAATAATAATTTAATTAACTAATTGTGGCTTTGGGCCTCTGTGTTCTGCTTTCATAAAAGTTGCTTTGCTGGAGAGTTGAAGCACTAAACCAAATAACACAACATAACAAATCACAACAAAACAAAACAAAACAAAACAATAAGGTATAAATTGTTACATGTAAATGACACAAACTAACAGTGAAATATCAGTTTTGTATTGTGTGTGTATCAAAGCCTCATACGACCTCTTCCTCTGTGCCACAGAGCTCCACTGTCGTCCAAAAACACATTAAAAACACATCAGTGAGCCGCACTGAAGTTGCTTCACTACTGTGAACACACACACTGTAGTTTATTTTGACTCAATCCCACATTAATCCGTGTCTAAAAATAGTCCCTGACAAATGTTCTGTTCCTCCTTTTTAAGTAACATTTGATAAAGATTACAGCGTCCATCTGTTTTTTAAAGGCGTTATTTAAAGATGAGGCTGAGTGCCCCTGACTGGAAGTGAGGCCAAGAAAATATTTGGAGACGGAGCAACACATTAATAAATTTTGGTCTTTTTCATGGGATTTGTTGACAATAAGAGAAATATAGAAAAACATTAAATTAAGCTTTTAATGCTATATCATACAACAATATTTTAGACAATAGTGAGCTTCCAACTTTGTGTCAACAGTTCATGTTTGTACTTTTCCTGTTTCAACATGACAGTGTCCTCAGGCACAAAGCCACGTCCTCAAAAGAAGGTTTTCCCAGTTTGGTGTAACTGGCCTGCACAGAGCTCCGACCTCAACACCATCCAGCACCTTTAGGATGAACTGGAATGTCGTGTCACTAAGACGGTGTGTCCACCAAAGACAGGATTGGTTATCGTTTAAAAAAATTACAATTTAAGTACCCTTACAGTGATACCAGTACCAGTAGGACATACCCTTCTCGTCAATGGATGCATTCCTGAAATAACACTTAATAGACTCTCTATTAATAGACTTTAGAACATACAGAACTCACCAGCTTTTAACCAGAACTAAAGACATGGTCACATCTCTCCTGTTTTAATGTCTTCACATTGGCTCTCAGTATGGTTTAGAACAGATTTTAATATTTTACTGATGACTTTTAGGGCTCTTCATGGCCTCGCTCCCTCATATATCACTGACATGTTAGTACCGTACACACCAGGACGTTCTTTGAGATCCTCGGGCAGAGGTCTTTAGTCTGTTCTGCTGGAAACTAAAGGGGACAGGACGTTTTCAGTCAGGTGGGGGCGTGAGCGACACAATGGAGAGAGCTCAGGGCTCTGAGGCTCTGGAACGGTCTGCCTGAGGAAATCAGGACAGGATCTTTTTTAAATCCCTTCTTAAAACATACTTTTTTTGGAAAGCCTTTCCTAAATTTAACTTGAGTTTTAACTGCTTTGACCTGTTTTTATTTTCCTACTCTTGCTATTTTTTTCATTTAATTTTTTTAATCTGTTTTCTTTTGAAACCTTTTCCAACTCATCTGTTTTAATTGCTGCTCTTGTGAAGCACTTTGCAATGTGGATTCTATAAATAATAATAATATTTTTTTTCTGCATTTTAATGCATTTATCACCACTGGTGTGTAGTATATCCATACTCTCAAACGTTTTTGTGCCATCTCAGCACGCTGAACTGCGAACTCCATCAACTACACCACACTTGACTTCACCACACCACACACACTGTATGAGTTGTAGTTGCTGTGGTAGAATGCAGGTTTGTTTGACTGGAGAATTTTCACTACTTGGTATTGGGTTATTTCGGTTGATCCCTTCCAGGTACTGAGTACTGATACCAGCCCAAACCAAAGCATTTTTTCCCAGCTGAAAACACCAGCTGCTTTCTAAAAATGGCTCAACGTTTGCGTTATCAGCTAGTACTGAGTGTAAAAATGTCAGCAGGAGGTAGAGTCTGGTCTTTGATCTGAATGAAGGGAAAGCTGAGACACGTAGGGAAAGAGGACGGATCCGACGGTCTGTGTGGCTTCATGAGATTTTGCGAGCGAGAAATTGTCTCAGCAGGCACCATTGTTTGGTTCAAGAGCTGAAGTTGGATGTAACCCAGTTCAGTGAGTACTTTCGTCTGAGCAGGACCATTTTTTTGGGATTTGTCACGTCCCTCTTCCACAGTGATTAGACGGTTGGGTAAAACTGACAGTGATGAGCGCAGCGTTTTTACCCAAAGTTGAACATTTTTCTACTTTCTTTGCAGTGTCAGCACACAGCCTAATGGACGCTGAGTGCCTCACCACAGGAGTGTGTAAATACATGGCACTCAGATTGCAAACAATTGAAAAAATATGCTGTCCTCAGGAAAGACATTTCGGTGGACACAGACACTAAAGCTCTTGTGGCTGAATGGGAACAAATCCCTGAGACCAGGTTCCAAAATCTGGTGGAAAAATTTATCTGAAGTTTGGAGCCTTTCCACTGAGGCATATTAATGCCAGTGGCTTTGGAATGAGATGTTTAACATCACATATGGTTTAATGCTCAGACGTCTAAATACTTTTGGCTCCATATTGTACTAGATGTCATATAAACTGCTCATATTAAAATCGACTGCTTCTTGAATTTCTTGTTGACAATCAGGTCATTTTCAGGATTACTGTGACGCTCGTCTCTGCTCACATTTCTCTTCTTTTACAAACTGGCAGACGCTCAATGGAGCGCTCAAGTTTCCACCTTATATTAATTTTGAACTGCAGGTTTAAAACGTGTGCCAACATTCCTTTTAACACCTTGAACAGAACAGATTGTGAGCAGCCAGCTGGCCTCCAACAATACTTCTGAAATGTTTGAAGACTGCTGCTGACGTAAATCCTGAGATGGTCTTTTCTCAGACACACAGAGGGTTTTTTATAATCGATGGTGATTGAAAGATAGTTTTGTGGAGCTTTGGAAGTCTCAAACATGCCAACTGATGACCTCAATTCATCAGAGTGTATTTTACAAAGAGGTACAGGGTGAGACTGCCCACTCTGGGAATAAGAGTGCCGGATCTCCAACTTCAATTAAAGCAACAAATCATCACCAGAGCTCAACAATAAGACTCGCCTGCTTGTCTGGGGCCAGTAAAATACCATGTCACCGGTCAACTGGAAAAAAAAAAGAGTTAGACTATTAAAGTATTTTGATAATCAATTAATCATTAAAAGTAATTTTTCATGCACGAATGGCAGAAGCCATAGCCAAGCCAGATTTCTGACCCATGTGCCCAAAAAAAAAAATCATTGAATTTGAAAAAAGGTATAAAAATATCAAATTTTTACTTTTGACATTTAAGACAATAAACAGTTTAGTCTGTTATAAAGAAGAAAATTTAGACCCTTTAAAAGTGTTATCAAGCTCAGTTATTAGGTGGTGAAAACTGTGGATGGATGGATTGAACAAAATAAAACTAGTCATTTAAACCACAGTTTTATTCACACCATCTTGTTTAGAACTGCAGCAATTAGTTGATTAATCAATTACTCAATCGAAAGAAAACTGATTGCCAACTATTTTGATAACAGATTGTTTGTTTCAGTCATTATTCAAGCAGAAATATCAAACATTTGCTAGTTGCAGCTTTTAAAAGTGAGAATTTGCTGCTTTTCTTTAATAATTTATGACAATAAATGAAAAGTATTTTGGATTGGTAGGTTGCCTGAGGTTTCTGTTATTGTATTAATAATTAAATTAATTCATCAATAAGTAAGTAACCACTATTTTTTTAAATTTTCAGCTTCATAACAAACAAACTTCATGAAAATCAGTTCAGGATTGGGCAGTCAATTTTGTAAATCTGCATAAGAAGATTAATCAATAATGAAAATAATCGTTAGTTGCAGCTCTTGTCATTAATCATTCTGTCTGTTCCATCTTACCGTTGGTGAACTTCAGCCAGCTCCTCCTCCTTCTCCCTGGTGACCTTCTCCACCTCCAGCCGTAGCCTTGCTCGAACTTCCGACACCTCCACCTTCATCCTGCGGTTCTCCTCCTCCGTCATCACCAGCCGGTCGGCAAACTCCTGTCTGATCACCTCCGCCAGGCTGCGGCGCTCGTCCACCAGCTTGTCCCTGTGCTGAAGAGACAAGTTTACATGGAAATCATTTGTTGTTTTGTCTTTTTTGTGGCGTGTTTGTATCTACGTGAAGCAAAAGAACAATTAACAGTTGATTATTGTTGTAGTTCACATGGCATTCATATGGAATCTATTTGGGGAATCTATTTGCAAACACTTTTCACCTCATAAGCTGTTAAGGATTACTTGTTATTTGCTTTTCATTTGACTTTCTTTGGTTTTCTAAATGATTGAATGACTTTGGTTGGGTTTGATCAGGTAATTTGCTCCTAACCTGCGTGATGTCTTCTGTCTCCTGCTCTTTCTGTCTGAGCGCGGCCTGGAGTCTGATCAGCTCTCCCTCCATCTCCATCTGCTGCTTCCTCAGCTCTTGTTGTTTCTCCACTGCCGCCCTCTCGGAGCGCTCCAGCTCCCTCAGCTCGGCCTCGTACTTGTCCCTCACACGCTTCACCCTGGGAACGATGGCATAATGATTGGTGGTTGGTGTTGATTAAAACTTTTGCAACATTTGGTGAAACTGTTGTTTACACAAGAGAACAATTGGGCAACAGCTGGGATTTTACAAAATTAAAAGGGAACAATGTGCACAATATCCAAAATCATTTTCAGGTGCTGGACGGAGGATTCAAAGCAACTAAAACAGTTACAGATGGAGCTCCCCCTTACATATCTGAGTCAGATACCTCCAAAACTGCAACTCACACCAAAAAATCTAGATGTATAAACAGGACTACAGGTCAGATGATAAATATGTATTTTTGATTTTGATGTGAAATGTCCCTTTAAAGGGAAACATCAGAACTGGGTGTATCTCTGCTGCCAATCCACACATACACACACACCTGTTGTCAGCTGCCCTCTCACATTCCTCTTTGTCCTTGCTGGTCTCCTCCTCCAGCGTCCAGATGGCGAGCTCGATCTCTTTGTCGCGTTCTCGTCGCAGATCTTCTTTGAGCTCGCGCTCGCGGCTCAGCAGCCACATTTCCTGTGGACGCACAAACACACACACATGTTGTCTGTCCTGGCTGCGTTATGACCTCATACAGACACGAAAACACACACACGCAGGCACATTTACATAAAATGTCAATATAACACATCCAGGTTCTGATCGTTCCTTATTGGTTAATTCTTTACTTACTAAAATGTCTCAACAGTAGAAATCCCTGACTGGATCAATGACTGTGTCATTAACTAGTTCTTCCTCTTTATAAGTGATCAACACCCCCAGGGTTTTGTCCAAATTCACATTTAAGTGTAGAGTTGGACAGCACAGTTCACAGTCCACAGAGCTGGACAGGTGGCACATGCCTGCGTTTTTAGCAGAAAACCTCAGCTCCTGTTTGTTTTACACTGAGTTAAAATTCACTTCTTGTATTTGAAACATCTGCACTCCAAACAATAGAAATCTGACATTTGCTTGAGAATGACTGTGTGACCCGCAGCCCTGAGGGGCCCTGTGAGCACAATGCTTAATATTTGCAGGATTTTCTGTTTCGGTTTTTACAGTTCAATGAAAAAAAGAAATAGTGGTTCAGAACAGGTATGGCACAAAAGAATAGTGAAGTGTCAACAAACCTCTTTTTTCTTGTAGTTTTCTTCCCATGTCTGCTTTTCTATGTCCAAACGTTCTTGTAATGCCTTCATCTCCAGCTAGTGACACAAACAACACTTGATTAGAATGCTGCAGTCCTGCTGACTGTCTCTGATTTCTGAAGGATGCTGATAGAGGTGCAGGTACTAGACAGACTTCTGAGACAGTAAGTTTGAAGATTCTGTTAAAGTCTGTACTGTTTATAAATTCATCACCTGGTGTCTCCTCTCCTGCTCCTCTCTGGTCTTGTCCAGCTCCTCTCTGAGGGCTCGTCCAGCCAGAGAGCTGTTCTCCTCCAGCTGTCTCCGCAGGTCCTCCAGCTCAGCGCGTTGCCTGGAAGACAAACACAAAGAACAGCCTTGAAAAAAAGAACCACAATAATCCCTACATATGTTCATTATTTAGAAACCAAAGACACCAAATCTGCACATTTTCCATGATTTTTAAAGGATCAGTTATAAAATTTCCATGATCATTCACAGCCTATAAGTAGATAAAAAGTAACTGTACTATACAGATCTGTTTGTGTAGATTTAACAACAAATTTTAATTGAAAAAGGCCTGGATTGGTAAGACATCTAAATTTTTATCATGCTGGATGTGCTTCCCTCTTTTAGATTTGTGATAACTGTCTCCCCCATAACGCTAAGATCAAAGCTCTTCTTGCAAAGTTTACATTTCCCACACTGGTCATTCTCTTGTTTGGTTTCTAACTAAAGATTTATCAATTATTAGAAAGCCATGATATATTAAATGTACACTTGCCAGCAATTATTCAAACACAAAGGTTATCCACAAAGGATGACTGTACCAAGTCATTACACAAATCAAAAAAACTTTTTCCAAAACTTTCAAGCATTTTACTCGACTTTTTCAGAAATAGAAATGGAAATTCCATGACTTTTCTAGGTTTTTCATAACTGTGGGAACCCCGTATGAAAGGCTGCTGCTAGAATAAGTGCTCTCGCAAACAGTATGCATCCAAATGCACACATGATATTCATAATATCACTGCATTTCATTTTAGGTCACACTACCTCCTGCTATTTTTGTTCTTTTATTGGTATATAACAGAGCTTATTTCAGTCCTCTATCTTCTAAAGGTCACATGTCTCACAGCTGAGCGGCTCTTTAGGAAAGAAAATCTATAAGGACAACATGTGTTTTATATTCTCGGCAGGATTGTAGGGGAGACAGATTTATGAGCACAAACTCACACTCAGCAGGAGCAGGATGGTGGGATTAAAAGAACAGTTCCTCTATTCTGTAACAAACATGTCAAACCGGGAAGCTGTTCCAATTCAATGAATCTTGAAGGCTGCCAGCAACACCAAACTAGACTGGAATTTAAACAAAACACTGGACTGAACACCCAGAAGATTCTTCTTGGTTTTCCACTGATTCAGCCTCTTATTTTGGAGGCTATAGTAAGAGTTCCTAGAGATGATAATCAACTTTATGTCTTCAGATTCTCACTGCAGAAGCAGACAGACAGGTGACCTTTGACCTCACCTTGCAGCCAGCTGAGCCAGCCTGTCTTTCTCATCAGCCACCTCCTTGTAGAGACGCCTCCTCTGCTGCTGCAGGGACAACTCCTCCTCCTGAAGCTGCTTCTCATATCTGACACACACACACACACATAAACAAACACACACACACCTGAATGTGACTGTGCACAGGCTGCTACAACAATGTGTCATATCAATGAAACTCCTGCTAACAGCCTTTACAATGATATCATCTATGAGATATACAATTATCTAAGAATATTTATCATGTAAGAGCCTGTATGATTAATGTGGATGTGACAGGCGTACCTCTGTTTGGCGAGTTCCCTCTCTCTCTGACACTGCTCCTCCTTCTCCCTCTCCAGCTGTTGGCGGAGCTCCTCACACTGGCGGACGTAGCGCTGAGCCGCCCGGTCGTCTGACTGCAGCAGCTCCGCCTCGTGGAGCGTCCGCAGCTTCTTCAGCTCCTGTTTGTGCTTTGAAATCAGCTTCTGGATCTCTGGCTCCAGACCTGAGGGGGGGAGGAAGAGAAACAGTTCATGTTCTGCGGCTCGTCAGGACCTGCACAATGATTACAGCTCACTGGATCAGACATGATGAGAAAAAAATGAGATGATTATTGTTTTTTTTTAACACTAATTCAGGAAAACCATGAGTCAAATTACTGAAAGGCAGGTTTATTTTAGGTCTAAATATAGCTGAGTACAATTTTGGGTTCTCAAGTTGTAAGACTATACAAACACCTCATCAGCACTGGCTAACAACTGACTGTTACTTTCCACGGAATCAGCTCTTCACAGGCAGGAAATAATGGAGCAACATGGTGAGTTTCTGGAAATAGATCTGCACCTCTGCCAGAAAACAGCGAGATACAGTTTAACTGTTGAATTTATAACACAACACAATTAAACTAGTAATCCAGTGTCCGACAGCATATTTAGTTACCAGCTGGTGGAAGGCCAGAGGCCTTACAGAGCGAACATGAGCACTGAAAGAAGCTGAAGTCAGTTCAGCAGAAACATCCAAAGATGTGTTACAGATCAGTAATCAAGAGCTGAAATCTTTTCCAGCTTTGGGTATCAATTAATCATTTTAACAAGTAAACTAAAAATCAGAATTGATGCAGCAGAACCACAGATATGATCCTTTTTATTCCACAAATTCTTCTTCCTTGTCAAAACATCAAAACCTTCATTACCCACAACGCAACCTGACCTTTGACAGTTCGTTAAGAGATCCAGGTGTGTTATGCTAGTAGTGGCTAGTGTAGCCTCCAGCTGCTAGCCTCAAGCAGAAATGAGGAGCAGCTACAGAGCTTTGGTAAGTTCTTTCTAACACCACGCTTTTTCATTTTCAAACTTTAGACTAGTTTTGAACATAAACAGTAGAACTCCCGAAGACCTTTAAACTGACCTGCAAAAACAGTGGAGCACCCTTAAAAGAGTCTTTAAATGTCAACTTCCAAATATTTAATAAGATTATTTCATGAAAGCAAATATGCAGAAATCATGATATGACTCAGTTCGTTGAGCCTCAACCACCCAACATAAAGTAGATCTGTTTAAGATCCTTTACCACATTTAGTTTACACTGTGTGTCCTTAAACAACAGTAAAACAACGTGGACAAGCGACCAGTGGACGACATTACGGCCCTGTTTACACCTGGCATTAACATGCATCATGGGCCACATACAGCTACATTGTTTAAGCAGTGTGTATGTGATTGTGTCCAAGGCCACATTGAAGGACCGCCTACTCTGGTGATACACACAAAACAGCTGTCTTCCGTTTAGTTCAATGTAATGCAAATTACTTTGGACCCTACAGTTAACAGTAACAAATACAGGTTACCTCTTTGGAGACAGTTTCTAGAGTTCCTTAAAAAAGCAATTTTGTGAGCTGTTTACATGGACGTCAGAAGTCAGAGCTGGGATTGACATCACACCCGAGTTGGCAACGTTTCAATAAAACAAAGCGGAAAACAAAGATGAGCGCCTCCAGGAAAACTTTAATGAGACACAAAAGACAAAATGCTAATAAACAGTATATTATTACAGATTCCACTGTTGATGCGTGGAGGTCAGCCTCCAACTTGTCGGAGTCAGAAATACGACTTCAGTGGGTGTTCCAGTTGAAATTTCCAACTGGGAACTCAGATATTCCGACTTCACAGTTCAAATGGAACGCACCATTAGATCACTTGTGATTGGTTCACACTGAGATGCATATTAATGCCAGGTGTAAACAGGACCTATACCACATTACTGCTACAGGATGCATGACACAGCACAGTGAAGAATTTTGATGCATAAAAACTTGATAAGAGCAGACAGGAAAAGTTACCACCCGAGTGAGGTAGAATGACATTACACACATTTGTTTATGTATGCCTGTATCTTAGCAGGGCTTTGATAAAAAAGGCTTTAATCTCAGATTTCCGCTGAGAGGTGAAGCTCTGTTTACAGTACCTTTGACAGTGATCTCTTTAATCTTCTTGGTTTTCTCGTCAATCCATTTCTCCCGGCGGATCTTCTCTGTGGCGCTCATCAGCTCTTTTAACTTCTTGATTTCCTGCAGAGGGAGGGGGTGGAGAGGGGTAAATTATGGTGGTCCGGTGTCACAGCAGCAGATTATGAGTCTTATTTATAGCAAAGAAGGTACTTTGTAGGTCCTGGGTTCAGTTTTTACATGGTGACAACAACAGTGACAAATTCAAGAAGTATGCATGTTACAAAATCAAAGAGTAAACTGAAAAACAGCACACAGGTTATAGAGGAAGAGGAGGGTTCAAACTAATTCTCGGCAAGACAAGTAACTTGATCACATGTAGCAAAGTAAACTTTATATCTAAATCTAGAGATGAATGAGAAAAGAATGAGGAGACTCACATGCAGACAGACTGTCCAACAGAAGTTGTGAGGGACAGACAAATGAAAGGAAAAATGAATGGCAGAATGAGAGAGATGATCGTGCCGAGGATGACCGGGTTAGAGGAGGGAAATAAAAGTTACCTCGCACAACGGACCCAGAATTTGCCACACCTAAAAGCCAGGAAAAAACAGATATACAGACAAAGACACAGAACGACAGTGAAGAAGAAAAAAAAGAGGGAAAAAACAGAGAAAAGACAGTTAAACCAGAGCAGCACTGCAAGAAAGCGAGTTGCACAAGATGATCACACGAGATGCAAAGCAGAAGCAGAGAAGCAGAAATTATTTTGCAGTGAAAACTTGGAAGTTCACATGCTGATAGTTGAAGGGTAACTTTGCTATTTTTTATCTCGGACTCAAAGCAGATGTGAAAATATTCCAGCTGTTCACGTTTTTTCATTCTGTTGCTTCTCTGATGCCCCCGCTCGCTCGTCTCGTGATATTTTCACAGCTAACAAAGTGAACAAGGATTTATTTTGACGAACCAAAATGGTCTTGCTGAGTTTTATTTTGTTTCTGTCGAGTCTGAATGAAGTGTGTTTTACGATGATAAAATTACTGTTTCTATGAATGAAGTCTGGGGCCTTTAGCAAGAGAGAGCAATAAACCATCTATTTCTGGTTAAACAAAAAGGATCTTACTCTTTGACAAAAAGGTTTAACTCTGTAGAGATCCTTTCCATAATCCTGTCAATGCTGACGGCTGCAGTAGACTTCCTTAATATTTGCTCAATTAAACACAAAAACATGGGAAAATAGTGTCCAGGTTAAAAAATACCAAAGTTACCCTTTAAATCTTCGTGGAAGCTTTAAGTTATTATTGTGGCTCGAGTTTTTGGCTGGGTCGGAAAACCTCCTCCATCTCACCATTTCATGTTGCTCCTGCATTTGTGCGATCTTCTTGGTGTACTTTTGGTCCACCTGCTTCAGTTCTCCCACCACTCCTTCACAGCGTTCACTCAAAGCCTTTTTGTCATTGATCAGCTGAAGAAAGACAGAGCAGATTTTAGACCAGGAGGGAAACAACATGTGAGAACATTTTGATGCAGCTGGGATTAGATTGTGTAAAGCTGCGTTTCCACTGCAAGAACTAAATTAAGTTTCTGGGACATTATTTTACCTCCCTTGCAGGTTTGAATATTTCTCATTGTAATCACAGCATTTTATTTTGTCCTTTGCTTTATATTGCATCATTGTAGTTGTAGAGTCAGGCGCAAAAATGACATGTAAAAACAGGAGGGATGCACTGATTGTGAAATTCTGGGACAATACCAATGTTTTTTGTTGTTGTTGTTGTTGCTGCTGTCTATTTCATTTCTGTCATTTATAGGGAAACAAAGAAATCTTCATTATAAAAAAAAACTTTACTGTTTTGAATGAGCTCATCATATGAGTGATCATACATCACGCCAGAGTCTTCTCTGGCTTCTTTTCACTTTTCATTCGTTGGTGGACTAATTTGCATAATATTCATGGTGGTGCAGAGAGCAGTGGAAACAGAAAATAAAAGGCTGAAGACAACTTTTAGCTAATTGAAAAGTAGTTCCTGGGACTGAAAACTTTCAAGTAGTTTGAGTGGAAACATAGCTCATGTATTCCCACCTGATCAATGAATGTGAGGTGTCTCTGGATGGTGGATTCATATTGTTCCTTCTGGAGCTGGAAGTTCCTGTTCAGCTCCTTCTCTGTCTCCTTCACATGTCTCACCGTCAGCTCCCTCTGCTGGGCCTGATGAAGGAGATAAAGAAGATAAACACGCCTGAAGTCTAGCAGCTAACAGGACCAAAATCTTCACTCTGCATTAAAATGAACTGTAATGTGTGTGTTTTTCCCCCACCAGTGCGGTCTGCAGCATGTTGACGGTGCGTTTCTTCTCCTCCAGCTCCAGCTTGATTCTCATCATGGAGCCGGTGACCTCGGCGGCGGTGGCGGACGCCTGCTCGACGCCGGCCAGCTCTTCCTCTGACAACACGGCCTGAGATCAAACAGGAATCATTCAATGATTATTCCACACATGGCAACTTATCTGCATTTTGTTATTATTCAGCAAATTGGACAACATGATTAACAATCTGACAACTGATGCACAAAACATCTGCTCCCAATTTAAATGTAAATATTGATACTTTAGCTAAATGAGCATCACTGTTTATGGGAAATACACAAAATCATAATATTTAAAACAGGTGTCAAGGCTATCTGGATCAAAAATAAAGACAGATCGTTGTTGGAGTGGGACCCAAAACTGGTCATAAAAACAAAAAAATAAACTGTGTCAGTCTTGGAAAAAATTTCATTGTGTAATGATGCTCCCGACGCTGACCTCTCTGTGAGACCCTGAAGTAACCGAACGCGGTCTCTCCTGTTCAGACTTCTCCATCTCGTCCAGGAAGCTCATGATGCTCTGCAGCTTGGCCTCAGAGAGCAGGGCGCCCCCATCTGGCAGTGCAGGGTGGTGGCTCAGCTGGCCGTGACGCTCCAGGTTGTCTGTGGTCAGAGAGTTGGAGTCTCCGTCCTTTAATGAGAGACAAGATGGAGATGCAGATTATAGTCAGGGCATAAGTCTGATTCATTTAACTGCTTTTTGGACCAAAAAAAATTCTCTCTTGCTGAAAATCACCAAATTAATACTTTAGGTGAAGTCTCACCTCATCTATCCAGGCGTATTTCTCTTTGCGGTAGCACTTTGGCTCTGACAGCCTCTCCGGCTCCTCCTCTAACAGCTTCAGGGTGTCCAGCAGCTCGTTGAGGGTGGTTTTAGACTGAGCCCTGCTGGACAAGGCTCCCTGCCGCTGGTCCTCCACACTCACCGACCTCTGCAGGATCTCCTGGAGCACAGGGAAAACAAACATGCTTACAATGCAATCAAATAGTTTCTTAACTGTGGTAACCACTTTAACATTTTGCACTGGCAGATGGATTACTCATCAGTAATTCTTAAGTGCAGTTGGAAGCCTTAAAGTATTTACCTGGGAACACTGGGAACCTCTGCAGTTGGACAAAGCTGGGGAAACAGCTCTGAAACTGGAGAGCTCACCTAACTCAGCCACAATATTCAAATTGGAGTCTGTGGAAACATTTAAACAGTACAGTTATTACAGAGTTCTCTTATATATTTTATTTTGCACGTAGAAGGCCACTTTTTAGAAACCTTTAAGGTTTACTTTTTCAACCAGGACCCCATTTTCCCATGTTTTAGAGTTTAATTGGCTAATGGGGACAATATTTTTAAATCTGTCCAGTATTGAGGGAGACTGCTGCAGCCATCAGGTCACAAAGCAGGCTGCAATGTCATCGTTTTGTTAAAGAGTAAGAACCTTTTGTTTAATCAGAAATAGAAGGTTTATCTCTCTTCCCAAAGCCACCAGACTCCATTTACAGAAACAGTAACTTAATTGTAAAACACATTTAAATTCGAAACCAAAACCAAAATAAATCTCACTGAAAGTCATCTTGGTTCATCTTTCCACTGTTCCAACGTCCAGAAGCTCTGGTTTGGTTGAAATAAATCCTTAATTCACTGTGTTAGACTTGAAAATATTCTGGCTCTACATGCTGTTTTTCTTGTGTTGCCTCTCTGATATTGGACCTGCCTTTCGCTCCTCTCCTGATATTTTCACATCCGATGAGCTGAATTAAGGGTTTATTTCGACCGAACCAGAGTTGCTGATTGTTGTAACAGTGGAAAGGCGAACCAAGTTGGTTTTGGTGAGTTTTATTTTGTTTCTGTCTGCTCTGAAGGAGTGTGTTTTCTGATAATAAAATTACTGCTTCTGTAAATGGAGCCTGTTGGCTTTCATGAGAGCGATAAATCGCTGCTTTAGGCTGAACAAACTGTATCTTACTTTTAAACAAAAAGCTCTCTCTGTGTAGCGATTCTTTCCATAATTTTGTCTGCACAAGCACTTTAATGGACGTACTTGTGTACAGATAACATTGCAGTCTGTTTCACACCATTGCCACTGCACAGTAGATTAAACTTCATGGTATAATGCTAAAGAGACAGACAGACCTGTGTTTTTAGCTTTCACATCTGTGGGTGACATCGGGCTGTTGTTGCTGGGTGAGGCTGGACTCTTGTTGATTGGAGAAATCTTGGGCGGCTTCTTGCGTCCTATGACACCACTCTGTCTCATGTTTTCCAGCTCCACCTCAGCTACGTGCTGCGCCTCTGCAAGCCGCTGGGCTCTTTTCTGCTGCAGCTCCTGTTACACACCACCAGAGGGAGACATTAGACAATCAAGAGCTGCAAACCCAGCGCAGTGGGATGTGAATTTATGATCACTTATGAAGAACTGGGGTAACCCTGAATTAGAGTTTACATCACAGAACGTACATCAGATGTGTTCACCTGAGTGGCAGCGAGGCGAGCCAGACGAGCTTTCTCTTTACGTATTAATTTCCTGTCATTCTCCTGATGCTGCTGCTCCAGGCAGATGTCTGCCTCTGCTCTGTCCTCCTGATCCTACAAGGGAGAGACAGAAAGGATTTGTTAAATATCAGGAGAAAGGGAGAGATGGAGAATGAAGGAGGTGGAGAGCTACACTGAAAAGGCACAGAGTTGTTTACCTGGGAACACTGAGAGCCTCTGTTATTGGACAAAGTTGGAGAAATGGCTCTGAAGCTCAGCTCACCAAAGTCAGCCACAACATTCAAATTGGAATCTGTAGAAAAACAAAAGTGATTAATACATTTATAACAATACAGTCCTCTTACATTATCCATGTTGGTACCGGTTCTTTGGCAACCATAAGATATCAAAGCTTTTCTACACAATGGGTGAATTTCGGACTTTTCAGTGATGATGTCTGTGAAATTAGACAGACAAACAGACCTGTGTTCTTAGCTTTAACGTCTGTGGGTGACATCGGGCTGTTGTTGCTGGGTGAAGCTGGACCTCTGTTGGTGGGAGAAATCTTGGGTGGCTTCTTACGTCCGACCACGCCGGTCTGCCTCAGACTCTCCAGCTCCACCTCAGCTGCATGCTGCACTTCTGCAACCCGCTGGGCTCTTTTCTGCTGCAGTTCCTGTAACACGACACCAGGGGGAGACATTAGACCATGTTGTAAACCATCATAATCCAGGGAAAGCATCCACGAAGAGGCTTAATCACTGTGTTATAATTCTAGCATGTGATCGACACCTAAATTGAGTTACACTGACTTTTAGATTAAGATGAGCTTGCAGTGTGGCTCTGGATGGTATTCTTGTCTGCTAGTCTCTTTACTGTTGTCTCAAAGTCTTACATCTCAAAAGTTATTTGACGGACTGCCACTGCAGAGTCTCTGCTTGGAGATATGGATGTGCCAATCCAACACTCAGTGTCAGAAACTGGGGGTAAAAAAGGTCTAATCTGATACGATCCATTACCCTAACCTATCACTAAGATGCTGAATCCAACCCAACAAAGACGTGTCATGAGTTACACAGATGAGCAGCAAGTGTCCCATGAACAGTAGCCAGAACGT
This sequence comes from Lutjanus argentimaculatus, assembly GCA_034769285.1. Taxonomy (NCBI): domain Eukaryota; kingdom Metazoa; phylum Chordata; class Actinopteri; order Lutjaniformes; family Lutjanidae; genus Lutjanus; species Lutjanus argentimaculatus. Next base: position 685,216 of record JAWZSL010000016.1, read on the forward strand.
GAGTGAGTCCTTTCAGCAGCTGTGTCATCATGTCAGCTGTGACAAAGCTGTGTGTTATTTTAAGCTTAAGGATGAAAAAAGCAAAGCCGCAACTTATGCAATTTATTTGAATTTCATTTTGAAGGTCTGAATAGTGCTGACCAATCACAAATGCTGCTAAAAGTTCTGTGTCAGGGGAAGTTTCAGTAAAAAGTAGCAGCAGTATTGCATAACTGAGTCATGCTGTGGGCTGTATTTCTTCCTTCATGGAAGTAGATTTGTCTCACAGTTTGAGCAAGATGTTTTTTAGATGGCTAGGTGAAGCAAAGTGCATCCATACAAATGTATTATTAACAGCTTAGTAGTTTAAGAGAGGGAGAGAGGTGGTATCGGATTAGCATCTGTATCGTAGTATAGGATATGAAAAAGTGGTATCGAGTCATCCCTACTTGGAGACTAGAGTTTTTTTCTCCAAAAAAAGAAGGTTTTCGTAACAACGAAAATGTCTCGGACAAAAGATTCTTCTGAGCTTAAGCATAGGATCAAATGTGTTTGGAGCTTGACTCGTGTTAAGGAATAAATGTCAGGCTATCTCAGTCTCTGCTGTATCAGTTTTGACCAGTCTTGTCACTGAAGTCTCCTTTACTGGAAGTAAATCAGAGGTGGGAACCTGGATGGCAGCAAGGCGGGCCAGACGAGCTTTCTCTTCACGAATCCGTTTTCTGTCTTCATCCTTTTTCTGCTGCTGCTGCTCCAGGCAACTGTCCTCCTCTGTTCTCTCCTCCCACTCCTGACCGGGAAAAAAACACAGATCACGTTAATGCCGCAGCAACAGAGGGAAGGGGATAAAACCAGCTAACACCACTGAAAATAAGAGCAAGGCAGCCTGAGGACAGATGGATACCTTTCTTTTACTGGACAGGATGCGTTTGAGCGCTGCCTGGTTAGTGTGTCGTCTCTTGGCATGGCGTCTGTACCAGCGCTGGATGGTGACAGCTGCCTGGTTCACCTGCTGAATAAACCTTCAGATACACAAAAGGACTGCTATGAGTCACAAAACAATTGAAAGAGGAGCAACAGAAGGTAAACACACAGTAGAAACACAGTGGAAGCTGTGAAGTGGGTCTGACCTCTCAGCCTCCTCCTCAGTGACCTCCCTCCTTCTAGACAGGACGGGGCTGCCGCGCTGCGCCGACACTGGAGATCTGTTGTTTGACGTCAAGGAAATCGAGGAGAAATTCTTCTGGGACTTTGTCAGGGAGCCGTTCTCTAGCGACACCTCGTCGTTCGCTGTGGCCTTCAGGATGTTGCTGAAAGAAAAATATGACTGTTATTTCTAAGAAAGCTCACACAAGGTGCTTAAACATATGATATTAATTATTTTGGCAACACTAACTGGCTGATATAAACCATTTTTTCTTTATGGACGACAACAGCCATATTCAGTGACTTAAAGGGATAGTTCAGATTATTTGATGTGAGATTGTATGAGATACGTATCCATAGTCAGTGTATTACCTACAGTCAGCCCACACACTGACAGTTTGGAGAGGCAGGGAGGGATACCAGTATGGAATCTAAACAATGTACTGCTGTCGGACAGGATCAGCAACAAATATTAATCACCTCAAAAAGTCAGTATCACTTATCATTGTATGCTATATTTTAAAATTTTGTCCACACTGTACTTTGCTGTCAGACAGCCTTTTCCAATGAGAAACTAGCGCTATACAAGCCAAATATCGCTCTCTGCAAAGAAACTAAACGAAATCAGGAATTGTACCTTGCATGTGAGCTTCTGTGCTGCGTCGATCTGTAACTTTGTTTGTGTCACTGTGTGACTTTGGTGTTTTAAAAGCTTAGTTTGGATTCACCAAAGTCACACAATAACACAAAAAAAATAAATAAATCAACGTGCGGTAAACCAGAAACTCCCGTATTTGGCCAGCTAAAATGAGTGATTTTGCCACCGGAGTTTGGTTGGTTTGGAGTGAGCGATATTTGGCTTATGATGGCAAAGTAAAGCAGTGAAAATAGCATACACCTGAACTGATATTGATTATAGTGGCTAAAATATGTTTTGCTGCTGACCCTGACCCTCCACAACAGTACTCCTGCTGTATCTCCAAACTGAGGGCGTGCCAACTGCCATTTACTGTACGCAATACACTGACTATGGAAAAGTATCTCACACAACCCCACTTCAAATAGCCCGAACCATACCTTGTTTACACATATCAGGCAAGCAATTCAGTTAATTTTAGGACATACTTAAATGACGGCTTCTGGTTGGAGCTCTTTGGCGTGAGTGGTTTCTCAGAGTAGTTGTTGTGTAGGATGGTGGTGACAGAGTTCCCCACAGCTCCCTTGTTGCTCCTGGGAAAACCAAAAAGGCACAATGACACGCTGCAGGAAACATTTCTTACTTACAGACTCATGCGTTGGCATCTGTGTGACGTATTCAGAAAGCCACTGCTACCTCTTCTCACTTTGCCCCCCTCGAGGTGTTACAGTAACTGATACTGTACGTGCTTACAAACTCAGCCCACACAGGTTTGAGGCTTCTTTGGACAATTTTCTTGGGAGTGAAAGTCTAAGTGTGTGGGTGGAATTCCTGAAGGCAGTATCAGCTGCTGTGATCAACAGGTACGAAACATGAGAAGCAGGAAGAAATCCAGAATGCTGCAGTGCAGGTAAGTAGTCACCGAGCTGATGTTAGGCTTGTCCCTCCTCTACATGGACTATTGTGTTTCTGTGTCAGAGACGCTGCCCACCTGTTGTTGGCAGTGAACGTGGCAGCCAGAGCAATGCCAGGCTCTCTTTTCTTCAGGCTGGTGGGGGATTCCACGCTGCCGGTGTTGCGGGAGCTCGAGTGCAGCGGGAAAGCTCTGGGCTGATCGTCCTTAAAGAAGGGAAACACACACTTGTTACACCCAGAACTACGATAAAATCTGACATCCTTAAAACTGATGTCTTTTTATTGTGTGGAGAGGAAACCCTTTCAGTAAGCTTGGTCAACTTCAATAAAACAGTTTTTCTGATATTGGCTGAATAGAAAATGTGATGATCAGGATGTGTTTTCAATCAAACGTGATGAAACTTAAACAAATGTCAGTGTGTGTGGCTGAATACCAGAATGTTCCACGTGGTTCTGTCTGGTGAGGCCTTGCTGAGGCTGGCCAGTTTCTTGCGTCCATCTGAGCTGCTGTCAAACAGGGACAGGTAGTCCTCACTCTGGTCCTGACTGGGAAACACAGACAAACCAGCTACAGGTTAGGACCATTGTTTTATGTAGAATGATACACAGGGATCCTACACATTTTACATTTTACATTTCATACTTTTCCAGACTCAAATTTCCAGACTTCTCTGTAGATTTTCAGTAGTAGACCATATCTGACATTTAATACAAATAGCTAGATTTTTATTATGTAAATAAATGGTGTTAAAACCCAACTGTTAGCATGTATGTTACATTCTGAGTATGTATGCTATCATGTAGCATAATGACTGGAAGAAGGCTGTTGCAAGATGCTATCAGGTACCCCTAATAATGCTGGAGATGTTGAATGATTTCATACAAAGTAATTGTTAGGCCGGCCCTCTTGAAATTTGCATTTGTTGTAGCCGTTCAGTCCACACTCCTGGACGTTTCACAGTCGAGCATCTCTGACCAAAGAGGAAGTAAACTAACCAATATGACCTAAACTCATATTTTCCCTCGGCATATTGAATAAATATTATTATATTATTGCTGCCTCCATACTTTTAGTCTCTTTTATAATAAGAATTGAAAATGAGTTGAAATTTTATTCATTGTGGCCATGGAAACGACAGTGAATAGTCTGGTTTCCTGTCTCTTAACTTTTCTGACAGCTACAACACTGCATAACACGTACATGTTCAGACAAGCTTAATACTTGATTATTTATATTGGCAAGTCTATGATATTGCCACATTTTGTTTCAAACAAATTTGGAAGCAGATTGGATTTGGTAGTCATAACGCACTTGGGACAAAGCTGTGTTGCAGGCTGTTGCACATCATACTTCTTGCCTTGCTTTCTGATGAACATTCGGCCCACGCTCTCTCTCTCACGGTAGTAAAAATTTTGGCTGCGTGGCCTGCCTGCTTCTAACAGCATGAAAAACACTCTGCCTGTATGATCAATATATTTTTAGAAATTCTGAACTTGATATTTTAGAAAACAGACTAGGGGTAATAGTCTGAAAACAAAAACTTCTCAATACTCTCTTTTCTTTTTTCCACACTTTTACAGACCTGGAAATTACTCAGATTCCTAATAACTAAAATAAATTTCATAACTTTCCATACTGCATAGGAACCCTTAATACTGCACTATGCTTTTTGCCATTTACTAAATCATCACTCATGGCAACAAAAATCAAAATCTGAGGAAATAAAACTCAAACTATTTGCATGTATAGATATCCTGTGGGGTAGGGTTAGGTGACAAATCATCAATTTTTTTTAAATTTGACTGAACAGACTCTTTAAGAGGCTGATGCTGTAGCTGTGACCCATGAACATGACTTCAAATCTGTCCTCATGAGAGTGGAAAAAGCACCTTCTGAGCTCAGTTTTCACAGAACGAGGGCTTAGCGGTGCACAACACAACAACTAAACCGCCCGACACAAAGCAGGGACCTCGAGCGTGCTTTTAGTAGCAGCTTTTGTGATTAAATGCTGTAATGACAGCTGCAGAAATGGGACTCATCCCCTTCTCCTCTCCCCCACCCCAAGTACTGGAATTCAGTCTGTAGCAGCTGACCGTCTGCTGAGGGGAACTCCGTTATGGATTCCATGTTAATGAGTGCATGCATATGTTGATCCCAACGGCCTGTTGTTCATCCCTCAAATAGCCTCACACAGCAGCACCTCCATCATGAGGCACAGATGTAGGGTGACCTCCTGTCTGGCCCAGCCTGTGCTGGTATCTGTGCTGCAGCCTGTGCTGTGCTGGGCTGTGCTGTGCAGGGTGTTTCTGTCTGGGTAAGTATATAAATGAGCATGTGAGTGAGTGAGCGTGTGTCTTCGGGCGGGGGGTGAAGCCAGCTGGCTCAATGAAAAGCAATCTGACAACACTATTCAGGCAGCACATTCCTCTACTTTTTGCTTTACAAGAGAGTGATGCATGGAGGGAAGGAAGCAGTGGAGAGGGAGGAGGGGATGGTGGTGAGTGACCCACTGACTGCACTGAAAGACTAGGAGACTTGGAGAGGGTATTTAGAAAGTCTTAAAATTTAAAGCCCCTCTGCTCTGCATCCTCAGAGGCAGCGAGGGGAGGGGCGGTGACGGCAGCTGCCGGACAATAGAACCAGAGCGTGCACACACACTTCTCCTTTCACTGGCTCCTGGTAGAGGGGGTAACCTGACCTCGAGGTCCTGGCCCTCCCCCTCTAACCTGGGACAAAGCAAGTCCCTGCACCCCGCGACCCTAGCAACAGCCGCCCAGCTTCCCCTCCACTCTTTATCATGCAGGAGCTGGCGCGCCACAATTTCCATTGTCCGAGCTGCTGAAGCTTCAGGGCTGCCAGCTGTTGCTCACTGAAGAGAAGAGGAGCACTCTGGGTTTAAGAGCAAAGACTGGAGAGATTGTAAAGAGATTGTTACTGGTTATGCCAGACGTGACTGTCTGACACGAGTTATCTAAAATGCACACATTCTTTTTTGTCATTTTCAAAAACATGTCCTTCATATTTCAGTGGCATGTATATCAAGATAAAGGTCATTAGATGATCTAACTGAATCTTAAGAGCAGATTTGCCCTGAGGCTTTGCAGAGTGCGTGTAACAGCACATACTGTACTGTATGCAGTTCAGTGTATCAATGTCAGTGATAAGGAATGAAGAAAATACACTCACAGACATGACAGGAGATGCAGATTCTTACTAAAATATTTCTGGGGCTATATTACAGAAACTTCCTATCTTAAAGAGACCATTCACCTCAAAATCAAAATTAATATTGGCCTGTAGTGCTGTTTATCCATCTATACTATTTTTGGTGTGAGTTGCCTAGTTTCGGAGAAAAACGGCCATAGAATTTTCTGCCTTCTCTCCAATATAATGGATGGCACTCTGTTGTGGAGCTCAAAGTGCCAAAAAAATACAAATGCAGTGTCTGTTTCCAGGAATCGTGACCCGATTGCTCAAAATAATCCACACACCTTGTTGTGAGCATCTACTTTCTTTCTGCAGGAGAATCTGAACCACTCATATGAACAGATCCATTACCTACTGTCAGGTGTATTGGCTGTATATCTTCACATGCAGGTTTATGAAGTCGTGTCCAGGGAACATCCTCACTTATTCTGTCCTCTGTCTCTGTGATGGAAACTTCCCCTTGACCCCCACCTACTGTTACAGTCATTGGTTGTCCCTTGCTGTGCGAGGCGTTTTTCCCCTTTGAGGAGATTTTCATATCCAGACATTTCAGTGACATTCTGATCCACAGGTAAACAGCATTAACAGCAATTGTTTTTACCATTCTTTGCTTTAGCAGGTAATTTAATTCCATTTTCAAGAATGAACACTTCCTCACACATGGGGCAGGAAGCACAGCCTTATATGGTACTACTGGGGCTTTAATTATACAAATTATGAGCATTTGCTGAATCTGATGTGGCATGTTCATGTGAGCCCTTCATGCGAAAAAAGTAAGACAAAGTTAAGATAAGAATTTGAAAATCTTGCATGAGGCCCAAAGACTGTTCTCCTGTAATGTTTTTTCCTAAATCAGGTCCTAACCCGTTACCATGGTTACCAAACAGTTAATATGGGATTCTGCAGGAAGTTTCGGCAATACGGCCCCTGGACACCACACTCTAAATGTGTTACATGCATAAACAGTTACAGTGTCATTACATGAGCAGGTGCGCAAACGTGTGTGTTTGTACCTTAAACTGATGTTGGCCTGCTGATTAACCTGAGTGGTGCTGTTGGAGCGCCTGAGGTTCTTGATGGAGCGGGAGCTACCAAAGCTGGCATCGCTCTGTGGATTCAAAAGGTCTGTTAGTGAATTTATAAGATCTGTTTTGCAGAAATGACACACTCGCTCTCATGGAGAGTTCTGACACAAGCAACCTGGGAGACAGTCCTGACTTGCTCAATCCTGCATCTTGAATAGATAATCTTTTAACTCATAAATTATCTGCAACTCCATTCTGTTGCCAGAACAGAAGAACACATACGGCGGTGGTGCACAGTTCCTCACCAGGGTGTTGCGTTTTCCCCTGCTGTCACTTGCCACAGAAACCGACACAGAGCGAGAGAAGTACTTCCCAGGTGAGGCACTGCTGGGTCTTTTGGACATAGACAGCTGGGAGCCTGACAAGCTGAGGTCCAAGGCGTCTCCAGAGACACCTGTCGGGATGGATGAAGGGCTCCGTGTCGTATGCATCCTCTGAAAAGCTGGAATAGAGTGAAAATAGGCGTGCATGTAAGAGACAATGGGCCACACATGTTATTTGCCTTGGGATTCAATGGGCACAACCACAACAACAGAGGAAGTAACAACCACTTTCCCCTGACTGTTTTGTCTCCCAGGGAAACCAACAACAAAACCACTCACTATTTTTACTACAGCTGGGAAAGCATGACAATGAGAGCAAACTGAAATCAAAGTACTAATGAGTAACTAACAGTACCTTAAGTAGTTAGGTTCCGCTCTGTGGTTTGACAGATAAATGTTTAGCATGTTGTAGCTATGAAACAGTTGGTTCTGAGTAATAATCTATGCAAGTCAAACAGATTATAAACAAACACTGTAAAATAATAGAATGTGACCCAAGTTTGAATCATTTGTAATCCTCATTTTCGTGAGTATATGTATTATTGTGAGTAAATATGAATTATTCATTCCAGCTCTAGACCTTGATTTGCTTCAAGAGAGGCAGAAATGTCAGAGAAAAAGCTGTTAGTTATGCGTATAAGGAGCCTACACAAACGAAGTGGCTTTCTCAACAAGTGTATGGAAATTATTCATGTAGAAAGTGTATTTCATAAGCTCCATTCAGGGAAGAAATTTAACATAAAAGATTTCATTAGGTATTTCTCTACACATGTCATTTATAACTTGAAATGTCCTACAGCTTAATGCATGCAGCAGGCCAAACAAAGTGTAATCTCAGACTGAGAGTTGCTGAACATAAGGCTGCCATTAGAAATGGGAACATGGATTATGCAACTGCTAGGCACTAAAAACAGAAAAACATGGCCTGCAAAGTTATCTGCATTGTAGGAGTACAACTCGGTGAGCCCTGGCACTCACCCTTTGCAGTTAGTGGTGTAAAATTACAGCTAAAGATTTTTAGCATATTCTATTCAGTCGGTTTTATAGGGATAGGGCTACACAATTAATCAAAATATTATAGAAATCACAATATGGCCAAGTACAAATATCCAAATCACAGAAGCAGCATTTTTTTGACAAAACAGCATTATAAGACAATATACTAATACTGTAGTGCTGCAGAGAAGCTCTGGCTTACAAATCTTGTTTTCCAGATGTAATAAAACACGTTTCTTGTTTTTTTTCTAGTTTTTTTTTTCAGTGAAAATGAAGACTGTGATGCAAAAATGATGATGTCCACCAAGAGTGAATCAACGATTATTTCCATAATCGATTATTTTCTCGATTAATCAATGTTTGTTTAAAAATGTCAGAAAATGGTGAAAAATGTCGATCAGTGTTTTGCAAAAACCTAAGATGATGTCTTCAAATGTCTTGTTTTACTCACAACCAAAACACACTCAGCTTACGTCACACAGAAAGAAAGTAAAGAAACCAAAAAACATTACATGTAAGAAGCTGAAATATGACAATGTGACTTTTTTCTTAAAAACTACTCAAACAGATTAATCGGTGATCAAAATAGTTGGCGATTGATTTAATAATAATAATATTAATAATAATAATCATTGTAGCTCTAAAGTGAATCATTTGGCAATCACAATATCAGACAAAAAATGCAATTTGATTTTTTTAACCATATCTTTCAGCCCTATTACCAATATCAAACAAAAGAAATACTGCATTCAATTTCTCTTGAATAAAAGTACAAAACTATTGGCATCAATATGAACTTAAAGCACAAAAAAGTAAAAGTACTCATTGTGCAGAATGGGCAATTTCTGAATAATGTACGCCTTTACTGTATTACTGAATTATTATAATTATTGATGCATTCATGTGTACATAACTTAAATGTTGCAGCTGTCAATATGGGGTTTATTTTTCACTTTATATACTGCTGGGTAACATCCCAATTTCACTAAGGGATCAATTAAGTCTCAACTTTATCCATACCCATACAACATTATTATTTTATTGATAATATTATGTACTAGTAATATGAATCTGGAAGGTAACTAAAGTTATCTTATTACATGCCTTTGTTAAATTCTTGATTCTGATCATTGACTCTGGAGGAACAATAAAATCACTGTTAGATCACTAAAATAATTTTAAAATTAATATTATGTGTCAATTTATTGATTTTTGGGGGGTACATAACCATGTACCAAGCAGGATAACAGGTCACTACAGTAAAATAAAGCCATAAAATAATTTGAAAATGAATATGTTGTATGTAACCATGTAATAAAGGGGATAATGCACAGTGAGCAGGTCGTTATTATGAAATAAAGCCCTTCAGGATGACTGTATGAGGATTTATTTCCCTTACCTTTAAACACAGAGTAACAGTAAATGTAACTACTCAGGTGAAGCACAGGTCATTTAAACCTGAAGCTGTATCAGTCAGTACCTGAGTAAATGTAGCTCTCCTAACATGTGTTTAGCATCACAGCTAACAGCTCTGACAGCTAACATCACCATCTTCATTAAAGTGAAGCCTGACAGATGTGGTAAACATCAGGACGTTACGTGTGTAAAACAGCTACATGGAGCTAAAGTAAAGCCTCTGTCAGCTAACCTTGGCTATGCTAACATATGAATACTTTTTATCTGGCTGAGGGTTAGTGAGCTAACGCCGTTACTAACGGTAACGGTAACGGTGATGACGTTACCTTGTTGACTGGGACAGATTATGTCCAACTGATGCAAAGTAACGTCATTAGAGAAGGAAAACGTGCATTAACACCGATTTCTTAACGTTAAACCGTTAACGGTTGTATTAATATTAACTCGTTGGTTTTTGTTATTAAGTCTAAAGGAGCATTTCTAGCTAACAGTTAACCTCTTTAACGTTTCTCCCCTGAACCCCAACATGCCGGCTGCTCAAGAAGCAGGTTAGCGTTAAACACTTACTTTAAAAGCGGGATGGCACCATCGCTGATAAGCTCCAGTTCGCTTTCACGGTTGTGTTTTAATTCCCGAGTCAATCCCCCTGATACCCAGAGAAAGTACTCCGTCTGCTCAGTGGACAAATACGGGGAGCCAAATAACGCGTAGCACCATCGCTGTGGTAACAACACGGCTAATCTCCGCCTCTCCGCGTCTCTGATTGGCGAAGACAGGACATTGTCACTGTATGCGCGCATCTGATAGGCTGAGCCCAGCTGTCACTCTGCTGCATCGAATAAAGGGGCGGGGCTCAAGCAACGGTTTGGTTGACTGTGCAAAGGGAGGCGTGATCATGGCAAAGTGACATTTTTCCAACTTATCAGTGTTGTTCTTCCAGAGAAAGTGAAGTTTCTGTTTAAGCAGAGGCCCATTTCTGTCTGTGTGGTGAAAAAAAAGATCCCTGTATGTCATTATAATGAGAAACTTTATCAAATTAATATGTCAGTACCTTAATGTCAGGGTCTAAAATGAACCTTTGTGTCCACCAGCTGCAGGGAAAGTGAATGCTCAAACTTTACAAGCTGCTGGAGAGATTATCATCATATACTCATGCTAATCTCATATAGTAACTCATTATTTCAAGAAATGTTATTTTGAAATACTAACTGATAATTATTTCATTATTTTGAGTTACTGACTCAATATTTTGAGATACTAAATCATTATTTTGAGATAATTCACTATTCTGAGAACGTTTCTCATTATTTCGACATACTAAGCCATTATTTTGAAAGATAAACTATTTTAAGATGCTAAATCATCATACTATATAAAGATTCTAACTATTTTGACAGACTAAGTCATTATTTTGAGATATAAGCCAGTATTTTGTGATACCAACTCATTATTTTATTAAGTTTCCCATTATGACATACTAGATATTTTGCAATACCTCATTATTTTTGGTTTTTCATAATTTTGAGATACTAACTCATTATTTCAAGTAAGTTTCTCATTACATACTAAGTCATTATTTTGTGATATAAGCCATTATTTTGTGAAAGTTTCTCATTATTTTAAGGTTTCCCATTATGACATAGTAAATATTTTGCTCATCATTATCAACTCATTATTTTCAGTTCCTTATTATTTTGAGATAGTAACTTATTTTGAGGGTTTCAAATTATTTTAAAAAAGTTTCTCATTATTAGTGACATACTAAATATTTTGAGATACTAACTTGAGAAAGTCTGAGAAATTAGAGAACTTTAGAAATTTTAAGATTATAACTATAACAGTCGTAAATAGTCTTCCATACATTCATAGTTAATTTATTAATTGTTCCTTGACACTTAATTAATATTTGAACATAACACAGTGAATGAAATCAAGCTTGTTTCAAATGTATTTATTTAACTTTCTTTCATATTTGAACATTTAACAAATAAAGCATCTCTACCTTTAAACACTGACAATATTTACATCACAGAAAGGCACATTTAATCAGAACTTGTCTTATCAAATGGAATGAATTAATCAATCATAATCTTCATATCCCATTAGCAATTATCCATTAACAAGTCCCCCCCCCCCCCCCCGGGGATCAATAAAGTATTTCTGATTCTGATTCAATATATCAATAACAACACGAGTCAAATACACAAAAACAGATCTGGAATAATTCATCTGTCTGTAGGAATCATTTATCTTCTTTTAAACTCCACAGCTGCCCTCCACACGTCCGCCCCTTGTCCGAGTGTGACGTCCTCTGACAGAGACTCGAGCCCCAGCAGAGGTTTCAGGTCTTTCTGCTCCATGTGGCTCTCCAAGGTGAACCTGATGCTGGAGGAGACAGCAGGGAGGGAGGGCACGGAGAAGACAACTGTTAGCACTGCATCTATTGTTTTCACCACAGGCATTCCTATTGACCTCCCTGCCCAGCTGCTGCCTCAATAGAAGTGACCTGCGGCTGAGGGGAAACAACTTAAGCTCCTTTCCCCTGACAGATGGCCGCCTGGAGGGGTCACGCTCTGGTCCTGGATGTCAATAGGCTCCAAATCCCAGGGGAGAGTCCTGGGTGAGACCTCCACACTTAACTCTGATTAAAGCTGTCTGGGATCAATGGATTCCTTTAGACCAGGGTGGTAATCTTTGAACTGACAATAGGCACACTTCTTACATTCATGAGCTCGGAATAAATTCTTATTCCTAAAAACACCTCTTGGGTAAACTGGGGAATAAGGCTTTTTAAACCAGATTAAATCATGGTTTAGCTTTAAGTTATACTGCACCAAGCTTTTAAACCAACTTAAAATGAAAAAGGTTACATTTAAACCCCAGTTTAGTTTTTACTGTAAACTGAGATTAAATTTCTGTTGCACCAAACTTTAAACTCAATTTAAAATCTGATCTAGTACGAACTTTAAACTTACACTGAGGAAGTTTAACTTTAAAAATATCTGCCTTTTTGAGGACTGAGCAAAAATAATTCTATGCTGAGCCGCCATGAGTTAGCTAACTAAGCTAACCAATTGTTTGGCTAGCTAGCAAACAACAATTAATCTTTTCCCTTTTTATTGAGCTAACAAACAATATTACTTCCCCTTCCCACTTTTGGCTAACTAGCAGTCAGTACTACTTCTTTTTCCCCTACTTTTACATATTTTTATCTACTTTTTAGCGAGCTAGCAAACTAATAATGCACATTTTGTTCAGAAATACAGAGCATTGAAAACTGTTTTCCCCTCTCTTTTATACTTAGTAGGCCCAACAGCACCCAAATGAATTTATCTTTATTTATGCCCTTTTAATTTGGGTAAACAAGCATCTCCATATTGATTAAATGCTGTTTAATATCAGTTCACAAATAAACTGGCTTACTAACTGACATTAATTTTTAAATCACGCAACAGAGCTCTGCTTAATTTTAAATTTGGTTGAACTCATTTTAAATAAAGTTTTACTAAACTCTGATGAGTACTAATGTTAGATTGAATAAATCCTTGTTGGTGCAACCCAGTCTAAATGTCAACAATGCAAATGTTTTACCATTTGGTGCTTTACCTCCTGCAAAAGCTAAACTCACAGATGGTAAATCAGTTTGTGTTTTCACTACAGACGGGGGTGATACTGTACAAATGGTTTGTGCTTACTCCCAGAATGCTTTGTAACTCTCGTCAGGCACGGCGTTGCTCGTCTTCAGCAGCAGAATTTCATGCAGCTCCAAACAGAAAGCGTCGACGTCTGTGACGGCGAGGAAACCCTTCAGCCCTTTCCTCTCCTCCTCTGACAGCTTCTGCTGGAACTCCGGGGGGAGCCTCTGAAACGGGTCCTGAAACACGATCGACAATTAAATGTAATCAAAGTTTCAAAGTGCTTTGAAGCAGAAGCCGCGGTGCTATTCCTCAAATTCAGTTTTTATTGGGGTCAAACTCTGGGCGCCCGCCGTGTCAGACGGCACACTTTCAAAGGATTACAGCCCAGAAAATTTAACTCTGTGTGGTGTTTGGGGTCAGCCACCAGCAGCCAGCAAGAAAAAGAAAATAATGAGTCAAAAACAAATTATGTGGTCACTTTCTTCAGTTTCTTTCATGGATTTTGTGTTTTAAATGCTTAAAAGGTGCTTGGCCTGTGCACAGCTTAACTAAAAAGCAGAATTATTCTATTACAAATGTTTGGGAACAAGTGTTTCCTGGACTCAAAGTGAGTTTGTTTGAAGTGTTTGGACTTTGGATAAGGATAAATGTGTACATAAAAATCATAAAAAAAACTGGTCATAACAGACATTAAAACAATCACTGACACTTTTCAGCATCAAACCTTTGTCAGGAAGTCAGAAAGATAAGAAAGATTTTGATGAAGGCTTTATGCCAAAACATATCAAAGATTGTTTAAAGGTATAAAAGGAGTTTGGGATTTTTCTGAGTTTTAAGGTTATTCTATGTTATAACTGTAATTTCTTTTCAGCCACACCCAGTAAATTCCTGGAAGTTCATGATTTTATGCTTTCTAGGTTTTCTAATGTTTATCTAATATTTGAATATTGTGTGTAAAAATGTTATATACAGCTGAAAAGGGGAAAAGAATGAAGAAAATGTATGTATTGTATTGTTGTTGATGAAAACAAATAAACAGGTTAAAACAAATACTTACTTGCTTCCTGTTGAGCATTAGCTCAGATTTCCAACATGTCAGGAGCTGCCAGGTGAATATGCCGTGTTCCAGTTTGCTCTCTCCAAGACTCTAAAGTGAAAATGAAATAGACAGGGTAAATGTTTCATAAAAGTTTTATTATATCATATCATATATCATATATATATCATATCATACCAGTTTTTTTGGCAAGTGTTTTCTGTGTATTTCGTCTACCACAGTCATTAGTTTCTACTCATTTCTGAGTGGTAAACCTGCAAAACTTGCTTGACTTGTGTTATCCATCACAGTAAACATCACATAGTCTGCATCAGCAGTGTCACATTATCATTGCATGTTAATACAGATGAAGAGGGGACTGAATATAAACATCTGCACTGCAACACTTCACAACAATAATTCAACTTGTTCAATCATTCATTCAGATTTTAATGGTCTGCTTATATGTGTTTTTTTAATATTTTACAGAAATGAGTGGAATCTGTAAAATGTCTGGAATGGTAAATTCAGAGTTAATGGCCTAAAACATGCAGACTGCTGTTATGGGCCTTGATGCTATCTGCTTTAGCTCGTATCACAGCACCAGAGCAGGCTGTTAGATCGGGTATGGCATGATGGACATTTTTATGTCACTTATTTCCACACATTAAAGGGAGAGTTTGGATTTTTTTTAAAGTGTGTTGTATGAGGTTAAAGTCCAGTTTGGAGAAGCAGCAGGAGCACCGGTGTAGGAAGCTGAGCAATGTACTGCTGCTGTGGACAGGGTCAGCAGGAAAACATACTTTAGACCATTTTTTAGAATATTTTCACTGCTTTACTTTGCTGTCAGACAGACTCTAAAATTACTGTTTTTACCAATGGAGTTTGGTGGCTTTGGAGCAAGTGATATTTAGCTTATATTACAGTGGATTCCCATCAGAAAAGACTGTCTAACAGCACGCTAAAGCTCTGAAAATATTCCAAATATAGCGTACACTTAAACTGATATTGATTTTGTAGGTGGCTAAAATGTTTTCCTGTCCACAGCAGAACATTGCTTAGCTTCCTACACCAGTACTCCTGCTGCTTCTCCAAACTGGAGGTGTGTTGACCACCATCTACTGTAGGTAATAACACTGACTGTGGATAAGTACCTCATACAACCCTGAACTATCCCTTTAATATAAAACGGGGTTTATAGAAAGGGGTGTTGTAACAGTGCTTACAGATCAACATAATCACATTCTTTGCATAGCAGCGCTGTAATGGAAATCGTTGTGGGTTTGGAGGCCTCTACCTTGGCTACAGAGCTGGAAATCTGCTGGTCCATCTGCAGCGAATCAGTGAGGTAGGTCAAAAGTTGACCCTGAGGATCTCCGCCCGTCTTTCCAAGAAAACGAAGGCCGATCTCCACCACAAACACGGCGTCGCAAACATCTGTGTATGAACGCAGCACCGTTCTCATGGCGCCGCTCACCGAACCTTTCAGCGGCTCCTGCAGCACAGACACAGAAACTGTCAGCAGGCCAGCAAGACGAGTGTGAGGGAAGGAATTTGACCTCTAACAAAGTGGCCTCACAAAATCCTACAGAGGAAACTACTGTGAACATTCCTGGGCTGGCATTAGTCAGTTCCAGATGAGGACTTTGGTACCGTTAAATACTAAAGGTCATGAGTAAGTGAAATGGTCTCACCTGGCGGATCTTTCCTCTGACCTCGGCTAGAACAACGGAGAAATCCTTCAGGTGTCTGTTCAGGTACCTCGAGGTGTCCTGATTGAGATCAAAGAGGACAACAGGGCTGGTTAGCAGAGAGTGAGGCATCACCTGACGTCTGCAGGCTATGACAGCATATTTAGGCCAGTGCAGGTTAAAACAAAAAAAAAATTAAGGAGCCAGTGTTCAGGAGAAAGAAAATATCTGAGCTTAAAGCCATAAATTTCAGAGAAAAAAACTTTGCAAGAAAAAACACCAATTTATGAGAAAAATCCCAAATATTCTCTGAGATGAAACTCCCAAATTTACAAGAAAAGGCCTTGAATGTTCTTTGACATTCAAATCAGAAATTTACCAGAAAAATTCACAAATTATCTGAAAAGAAAAAAAAGAAAAAAATAACTGAGCGCACTCTGAGGTTAAAATAAAAAATTACCAGAAAAAAACTCAGATATTTACGAGAAAAAACCTCAAATGTTCTCTGAGATTAAATCCATGAATTTACGAGAAAAAACTCAGATATTCTCTGAGATTAAAGTGGTAAATTTACAATCAAAACTCACAAATTAAGAGAAAAAAACCTGAACGCTTTTTGAGATTAAAGGCAGAAATTTTGAGGGAAAAACCTCAGACATTCTTTAAGATTAAGTGATCAGTTTCTGAGGAAAAAAACTCAAACATTCTCTGAGATTAAAGTTGTAAATTTACAAGAAAAGAGCTTGAATATTCTCTGAGATTCTAAAGTCACAAATCAGCAAGAAACTGCAAACTGCAAGAAATTTTGAAAGACAGTGAATCACTTCACTTTGCAAGATTGGATCAACCTCATCACACCACACAGTGGAAGACCTAATCTGCAACTGTACAATAAACAAGTTCTTGAGCATCAATTAATTTGATGATCTGTTGTATTGTGTCCTGCTGTCCCACAAATCCCATTTGACTAGTGTATTGAACACTTCTTGGTGAGTCTTTTTTCTCATTTCAGCTAATTTCTTGCAAATTTTTGACTTTTAGAGGCTATTCCAGTTTTTTTCTTGTAGTTTTCTGACTTTAATCTTGAAGTTTTTTCTTTAAATATCACGTCTGTAATTGTTTTTTCTTACCTACATTGGCCCAAATACACTGTCGCAGCCTGCTGCTGTATGATGAGTTTAGATTTTTACCGCTTGGATGAGTGGTTTTTCCAGCCAGGAAGCGTCGAGCCAGCTGCGTCTGGATTCCTGGCAGGTTGTAGCTGCTGTCTGTCTCACCACCTTTCTTCAGGGTGTAGTGGCAGTGGGCTAAAACCAGAGGCAGCAGCTCTCTGTCCGGGTGGCACAGGGTCAGCTGGGTCTCTGATATCATCTCTAAAGGAACACTGTACTCACTGAGGAGATAAAAGACGAGTTAGTCCACGATCAACTGCATTAATCACAAGTTTAAATACACAGGAGGCTGCATTGGATTTGACATGTTGTTACAGGTAGAAGAGAGAAGATAAAATCCAGTTTGTTTGACACATACACGAGTCTGATCGCTTATTATCTGCCAAAACTCTATTTATGATACTATGAGATTGGATTGAACATCTTTCGATCATTTTATCCGCTGTCTCATTGATCGCAAAGTAAAAACTGAACGTTTTTATTCAGTCTTTAAGAGAAAAAGGTTTTGTGCACAGCATTTAGTGCAGAGTAACAGGTGCTGGCAACTGTTAGACGGACATGTAGTCAGAAAAAATAAATCACACTTGTGACAAATAGCGTTCGACTGTTTGTCAGATGTCCAGGCTGACCATTTCATGAGCATTTGACAAAACAGTTTTTACTCAAGGACCACTTACTCACTTGTTGTGGAGCTTTCGACCACATTACACTGTCTTCAGTAACTGATTCTGTTTCCACAGTCAATAATGAACTTTGGTGCTCAACACGGATGAGATGAGACGTCCCAGAGGAACATCTACAGATCCATGAAGCAGAGTCGATCTGCTGCTGAAGACTGTGTGAGACGATGGAAAGCTCCAGAACAAATATAAGAGTAAGATGATCTTGACTTGATGCTGACAAAGTCAAGAATGAACCGTGAAGCTCGAGCCTTGATCATAAACTTTTGAAGCGCTGCATGTGCGATGTGGGAGGAGGATTATGGCATCAATCTTACAAGGTAGTCTGGGCTGGAATATAGAGCTGCAGTGATTAGTCAGTTCATTAGCTGACAACTATTTTGACTGATTGATCGACTGATTGATTGATATGTTTTTATTTCAAACATGTAAAAAACAAAACAAAGAGCAAAATAAAAGCTCTCAAAAAATAAGTTAAGAATAACACATGAATTAATAATTTTTATATTTTGTCCAGTATATATTAACTCATTAACTATTTCTGTTTTTTAGCACTGAGCAGAACAGAGGAGGAATAATTTAGACCAAAGATTTGACTGAATGCTGCTGTTGATAATCCTTTAAATGTCAACATTTAAAAAGTAACTAATACTCTGAGTAGTTTTTGACAAGAATACTTTGTACGTTTACTTAAGTAGTTTTCTAGCACCAGTTTGTCATTTATGTCAGTAAATGAGGAGTCTTTGGGTTTTAGACTGTTGGCTCAACAAAAGGAGGATTTCAACTTTGAACTCTGGAGCATTTTTCACAACTTTCAGACATTTTATGGACTAAACGGTTAATCGTGAAAATAATTAGCAGATTAATCGATAATAAAAATAATTGTTAGTTATGATTGAGACCCAGAACCAGTGTTTGACAGTTGACGGTGGACATGGTGGACTGACCTGTTGTCCTCTTGGCGGCTCACTCTCCTGGCTTCTGTCACCAGGCTGTTGTGAGTTTTCACCAGGAGGTCGACCAGAGTTCGGAGACACGAGCCCGGTCCATGTCGACACGGAGTCAGAAACTCCCCAGAGCTCTCAGGCGTCACCTCCGTCTCACACAATTTCACATCCACACCCAAGTCTGCTGCTATATATATCACATACACACACACACACACACACACACACCACACAACACACACACACACACACACACACCACAGGCATGGGAGAAAGTCAGTGATGTCATACAGTGAAGGAAGCTGCTGATCACAGAGGTGTAAAACTCTGAGTCAACTGAATGAGATTCAATTCAAGATTTAGCTAATTATGATTTGATTCAGGAAAAATTAATCAACACTGTATATTCATTAAATAAACATGTGCAATAATGCAGGAATCCTCATTCTCATTTAAAGAAATATATGCAGAATTATATTTTCAATTGTTCCAAAATAAGACACAAAATGTTCCACTCTCTGACTAAATATGAAACAAGCACTGAAGACTTCAGATTGTTTAAATTAAACACTGCTGTCAAACTGAAAGAGTTTGTTAAAACTGTTAAAAATGTTGTGTCACATAATGTAAAGTATATTCATTAAATTAACATGTGCAGTAATAATAAATTATCTGTATTCTCTTACAGGGTAAAAAACAGACTGAATTATGTTTTAAATTATTATAAAACTAAAGACAAAATGTAATATTCCCATTATTTCACTAAATATTATGATACTTTGGACTGGTTACATTAAACACTGTTTAAAATTTGATTCCAACTTAAATCTGGTCTTGTTCTTTTTTAAATTTACATTTGACATATGCTCAGTTTTAATCTGTCATAAAGTCACACTTGTACTGTAAAGCTTACACAGAAATGAATTAATTCCTCATAAATCACATAGTAACTTTTGCTTAAAAAAGTAATCAGTAAACAAAGTTTATCATTATTTTTAGCATTATTTACAGAAAACAAGAACGGCCAAACATGCTATTATTTTTTTAAGAAGCAACACGTAACAACTGTGTATCCAAAAACATGTACTACAGTCCAAATAGTGAGTTGAGTTGTTTATAATATCAATATTATTTTTAGTTTCCCACCGTGTTGTGTTTGAGACATTTGTTTGTGTGCATCATGAGCGCCCTCCACTGGGCTCCTGCAAACTTGACAGATGAGCAACTCAAAATTTCAAAACAACTTACTGTAATACATTTTGAATCAATCTTGAACTTTTAAGTTTTGTCATAAACTAAAAAATATTTTGCTGGCCTAGTTGAGATAATCTGCTTCCCTCCTTTCGATAAACTTAAAGCTTTGAATTGAGAGCAATGAGTACAACAAATGAACTGTTAAATGCACATTTATACATTAGAGTTAAATGTTAAAATGATGCTTACAGTTGTTTTGAACCTCAGCTCTGAGGCAGTTCCACACCTTGATGAATCTCTCCACTCTCTCAAGCAGCTTCTTCTTCTGGTATCCTAAACATGACAAAGTGTGCCAGTGTGTGTGTCATGCCATCAGTGGGGTTTGCATTATAGTTTTGTTGTTTTTGTAAGTTAAATTAAAACTGATAAGCTGACGTACCTGCTGGAATCTGCTGTAACATCTGTGCGATACTCTGCCGTGTGGACTCTGACGTCAGAGGAAACACCCTCAGCAGGTCGGACTGTAGAGCCGCCAGCTCAGGCAGGTGATGTAACTGCTTCACACAGTTTATCTGAGACAAACACACACACACACAGAGTCAGTACAAGGTCAAACCGGAGTTTGTCACACATTAATTATCATATAATAACCAGGATCGGGAGGGTTACTTTGTAATCCAAGTATCACGATATTAAAGTCATGCAACTTGATTACTTTTGGATATAAAATATGGTGAAATTGTTCAGCCTAATATAGTGTTTTTAGGGCTTTCCCCAATTAATCAATTAGCTGTTCATTAAATGGTGAAAAAAGTTGAAGATGACGTCCTCAAATATCTTGTTTTTAGCTTACTGTCACAGAGGAGTAAAGAAACCAGAAAATATTCACATTTAAGAAGCTGAAATCAGAGAATTTTGACTTTTTTTTTAAAATTATAAAATGGCTCAAAATTAAATGTGTGAAAACACCCGTTTTCACTGTTTGGACGTATTTTTCAACTAGTGATCAATCTGGCAATAATTTTTCAGTTGTTTGATCCATAAAATGTTGGTTAGAGCACATTTTGAGTCTCTTTTTCTTAAAAAATTTAACGATTAATTTACTGGTCTCCCTTCTAAGACCATCAGTCCTCACCATGCCTCAGATCAGGATTTAAAACCAGATCAGATCTGATGAAGATTGGTACCTTCTGGAGGAACATGACCAGCAGTGGTATGGATCTGCGTCGCTGAGCTTCTCCCACCACCTGAGAGAAGCGCTCCACCGTCATCGTCTCCGGCAGAGTCCAGAACGAGGAGCGGTGCGTCGGGCAGTCGGTGGGGAGCGACAGCATGCTCGCAGGATCACCGAAGAGGAGCTTCATTAGGGGACTCCCAGCAAGTCCGTCATCCTCTCCGATTCTGTCCTGAGCTTCAGACAGATTCTTCTGCAGATTCTAAAAAGTAAAACAGGTGGAAGAAAGATGATTTAATCATCCTGCGGCATGCAATCTGTCTTATTTATGCAAACGTCCAGTCAATGCACTGCTTTTTAAAAACCCTGTATTTCTGAGCAATGGAGCAACCAGAGCAGCTGCACCCCACGACAAGACATCAGGGAGCCAACACCCCTCTGCTGCTTTATATTGGTGTTAATTAGATGAAAATTTCCTTGCCATACTAATCTTATACCCCCACTTTAACTGGACACCATGTTACTTACTTGAAGCACTGTGTTGACGACAGAGTCACAGACGAGCTTCTCCCACTGTTGCCGTCCTTGTCTGGAGGACAGATCAGGTCTTGTTCCGCGGGAAACTGTGTTAACATTCAGGAGAGTAATGTATGTCACATGCAAAGTTAGGGTCAGACTACTTGGAAATAAGTTCCACAAATATTATTTTTTTCTCTTTAAACATCACAAACATTTTCAATGTCTTTAGCATGTTCAGCATTAATGAGCCACAAACTACAGGAGTACTGAGTATATTCTGAAATATGTGGGATTTTGTTTCTTTTGTGAACGTTTTTGTTGCCACTGTTTTTTAATCAAAGGTCACAGGAAATTATGTCAGACATGTCTTTTTGAAATCATCATGAAAAAACATTTCATAATTTAAAAATTGCAAGATTTTAAGTAACTATAATCCGTAACTATAATATAATCTTTTGTAATCTGATTAGGTAATCTTGATTACATGAAATCCCTGATTATCCAACCCCGGACGTGAATATCCACATGACCAACAGAAGCAGCGTGCAGCGTCACCTGTAGCGAACTCTGTGCAGGTGTTGAGGATCAGATGAAGTGTAACGGCCGTGTTCTCCATGTTCTGATCCAGCGTCTCACCCAACACACGCATGTCCTTTTCCAGGTGGTTCCACAGGAAGGTGACGACATCACGTGGTCGGGGGTGAATCATGTCACCAACTCTCTGAAACAACAACAAAACACCTTCTCAGTATCTTGTCAACTTCTGTGATATGTTGGATCTGGTGCAAATATCGCTGAAGTCTCACTCTGTGATTTTTTATGGCTCCTTGAAGCATGGCGAGGTGCGTTAACAGCCGCAGGACGCAGGACTGAGCGTACGTCATCTGTCTCTCAGGAGCTTCAGACCTCCGATGAGCCTCTCCTAAGATGTGCCCTGTCCGAGTTTGATCTCTGACACTTTATAGACATGAGGAGGAACACAAATTAAACACAATTTGACGGAAAACACTGTCACAAAGCTGGTTGACTGAAGAGATTCGTACCCGTGTCCTGTGTCCTTAGTAAATCCAACAACTGGGGAGTGATTCTGTCCACCAACTGGAAGTCCACAGTCTGGACATACTGATACAACCACCGGTTTCCCACACTGTGGGACAAAACAGAAGCGTGTGATTTATTTTTCACTGAATTTCTCCGTGTTTAAGGAATAATTGTCAAGATGGACACAGGAAAAAGCTCATACCTCTCCCACCCAAACTGGATGTCTGTTAGGACAATCTGCAAATAAAAGACATCATATACATACTGATGGACTGTTCATAGAGAAGTAATGGAGACAAAGATGACCCTTTATAATGTAAAATACTTACAGTACAGCTGTATTTTCTTATCTCTAGCCAGCCACTGTGTGACTTCACTTGTGTGATCATCAGGCATCGTTGGCAGGAAGGAGTTCTTGGAGGAAAAAGTTACATTCAGTGGAAAACAGTTTAGAGCACGAATAAGTTAAAATATTTTCGGTTTTTAGTTTTTATCTGGAATCTGAAATCTGAAATCTCTCAGTGTTTATTCCATTAGAATTACTACCTCACAGAAATGGTAAACATCCACATCACCAGTTTGTAATTTGTAGTCTCCAAGCTCACGATGACATCATTATGACATCATTAGGGTTATTTACTCCTCTTGAGTCATAGAGGACATTTTACAACTGTTTTCACAGGCTGAGTGGGACTAACCACGAGTAAACAGACTTTTATTTGTAAAATCGGTGGAGAAGGAGATCAGAAAAGTCTTACTGCAACATTCTGAGGTTGGGTGGCGATCTGGTAGAGAGGAGCCAGCAGAGGATTCCCACTGAGGAGCACTGAGTCCAGATGGACCAGCAGCTCCAAGAGGGTTTGTCTCTGAGCAGGAAGACCCGTGATGACGTGGAGTCCTGACCCCAGTCCTCCGATCTGATTTGACAGGAGCGCGGAGCAGAAATCCCTGAACTCCTTTGGCTGGATGTTTTTCAGGAGCTCTTCCAGTCTCGCTGTCCCCTGTGAGTTCACGTAGAGCCACATGTTAAAAAGAGAAAGTATATTTACAACAGACACTATTCTCATCAGGCATCATGTATAGTGACCTGTGGGGAGGGATGCGTGTTGACGTCAGGTGATTTGTAGCAGCAGGTGACCTGTCTGAACAGGGCCAGGGCGAGAAGGCTGATCTGAGAACCTCTCAGCTTCTACAGAGGAAATAAAGCAACAGACATGTAAAAGAGGAAAACAGATTCTGGAGCTGATGAGAACAACATCTTCAAATTTTTGAAAACTGAATGATCATGTTGGGCTTTTGGTAACGCTTTATTTGAAGAGGTGTGCGTAAGACTGACACGACACCTGTCATGAACACGAACAGTCATCGTGGATGTTTATAACTGTTGTCATTTAGTGTCACTGGGTCAATTATGTCATTTTTAATGCAAAGTTGAGTTCTGCAGTCTGACCTGTGTTTCAGTCCTGAAGGTGTCAGATCTGTTCTCATGCAGAACATTGGCCACGGCGTCTCTCACAGCTCGATAAGTCGTCCCACAGCAGAGGAACTGGTCCACATTAGCTGGAATCATCCGCTTTAGAAAAAAAATTAATGTTTTAGAGTTTGTGTTTGTTTTTTCTTTTAAATAAAGTTTGCACAGTTATGAGCGACGGACACAAGAAGCGGTGATGCAGCCTCTCTGCTGCAGGAATGAACTTGATTGTACTGACTGGTTTTAATCAAGTGGTTTAAAACAACTTTCTTTTTATGACAAGACACTGTTAGAATTATTTTTTTTGTCGCTTTGGCAGCTGTGTGTTTCTCCACAGTACCTGAAGTCGAAGGAGCTCTGGAGGGAACACCCATCTCCAGGCCGGGTTGTTCATCAGGGACAGTATGCACTCCCGACCGGAGCGTCTGTTGAGGGCTCGGAGCAGGTAAACTCTGTGCCAGTCGTTGCCATAGTACTCACACACTGCCTTCACCTGCTGCAGGTACTGAGCATCCACCCCGTGTCTGCCTGCATTTCATGAAGAGAAGCATAACTACAGCACATCAGATGAAATTTCAGATCCCTGCATCGATGCATCAAATATCATTTTAGGCTGTGTGCAATTAGACAATGTGCACAAAATCAAATTTCAGCATTACACACCTTCAGCTGCAGCCTTCTCCAGCAGCCGTGCAGCAGTGCTCAGACATATTCTGAGCCTGGCGAGGCTGAGCAGGAACTCTGCTGGGTCTTCTTGTCTGTCTGGAGTCTGTTTTCGGGCCATCCGGCTCAGGAATCTGGTTTCTGTTTGTCTTTGCTGTTCTTCACTCTGGTCCACTTCTCTTGCTTCTGAGCACAGCAGAGAGTCCTGAGAAAAAATACCAAATATATTAAAAAAGAGAGACAGTGATCTCTGGGAAAGGCGTGTCAAAACCAACAGGACAAGCGCTACTTACCACAAAACATGAGGCCAAAATGAAAGAAACAAAAATAATGACTGTGATTATCACCACTTTGAACGTGGTGTTCGAGCAGAAAGCACAGACAGAGTAAAGTTTGAGTGTTTTTACCTGGAAGCAGTTGACAAACAGCAGGTAGAGTTCAGTTCGATCTTCTCTGGTCAGAAGATTCTCCTCCAGATTCTTCAGGTAGGTCTGAATATGGGCCTTCACCTGCTCGAAACTGACAGAAAAAACAGGATTTACAAACATGCAGTATCTAGAAAACTGCTACTGTACTTATAGTGAGTACACAATTGAGATATTTTAGGTGAGTATTTCCATTTTAGGAAACATTCTACTTTTCTTCCACTGCTGTTCAGTAGAAAATACTGCGCTAAACAACTGGATCAAAAAATATTGATGTTGGTCGATAGTTTGTCATAAAAATGACAAACCATCACAACCCAATTTATGTGAACGATAACTAACAATAAATCTTGGGCTGAGTTAATTTGTGCATAAACGTTCTACATCAGCTTGTATTATCTTGCTGCATTTTATTGAAATTATACACATTTTAAATACTTCATAAATGAGAGATAAATTTATTTCAGCAAGTTAAGAGGCCATCTTATTATTTTTATTTCCTCTCATCAGGAAAAAAATATAGGATATTTTATTTATTCAAAACTGGGACAAAATAAGTGCATAAGCGCAGAATTAACAGGCTCTCATTTTTTCCTCCCGTCAATAAAACAATATACACATTTTAAATCATTTTGGTCTCATGTCCTCACCTGTACTGCAGCAGCAGTTTTGGCAGCACAGATCGCACCACTGGACTGTTATCCACACACTCCAGGAAGGGAGTGAGCTCTCTGGTCCTGTACACATCTCCTGCATCACATGAAGGAATAAAAGTGGTGAATGCCTCTTCATCACATCAGTTAGTTATTCTCAGTGATTCATTCATTTACTCACTGACCATTAGCAGAGACGAGTAAGGAGAAGAGCAGCTCCACCACCCCCTCTCTGGGACTCTGCCCCTCTGACAGGTAGAACCTGGACACCACCTCCAGGAAGAAGGAGTTACAGCAGTCCCTGATCGCTGCCTGCTGCTGCAGAGCTGCCCTGAACCAGGAAGAGGCAAAAGTTACAGAAAGATTTATGTAGTCACAGTAAGAAATTAATTATTCAACACCTAGCTAAACAACGACAACAAAAAAATGTTCCGGTTTCATTGTGCAGCAATTAATTCCCCAGTCCGGTCTGATCATTTCTAAGAGGGATTTTTCTGAACTCACTCGATGGTGTGGGAAACAGTCGGCCTGAAGTCAGGCGGCACGTCTGCCCGGCATTTAGGACAAGAACGTCTGTTTGGCTGGAGGCAGCGTTGGAGACACGACAAACAGAAGTAGTGCTGGCAGGGCAGGACGGACGGCTCTGAGATCTCCAAGAGACAAACTGAGCAAGAAACGCCAAACCTTTACAAGACAAAATATCATGAGAGATCAATTATTACACTGTGAGATTAGAAAAATCTTGTACTGCATTGTAAAATCACTCAGTTGCTGAAAAGAGTTATAGCGAGATGTTTCTTCCTGAAACGGTGAAGCTGTGGTTACGACAGATCCTGACCTCAGATCCCTGCTGATACACTCTTCATGAAAAGAATTGAGGATCCGGATCAGCTGCTGCAGAGTGTCCATGCTGCAGGACATCAGGCGACCCCTGCATCAGCTGTTAGAAAATGAGAACAAAAAAAAATAGCTGAAAACTTATTTCCCTCAACTCCCAAAACATTTTACTTTTTTTGTTTGTGTTAGTACTGTTTCGTCTGTTATCTGCAAACTGCACCAGGACCTGGGAGGTTTCCACCAAAGCTTAAAAAAACATTTTACTTACGTTCAGGTGGAGGTTGCAGTGTTTGAGAGCCAGTTCTGTCAATCTTGAGTCTTTCTGTTTCACTTTAAAGATGATGAGCTGGATGAAAGATGCAACAACCAGCATCCCCTGCCACAGTGACCTGAGAGGACGAACCAGGTTATAAATAAACTTTCAAGCCCTGAAATCTTCTTTTTTTTCTCACTGTACATGTTTCCAGACTCACCTGATGGAGTCCAGATGTTGCTGACAGCTGGGGCTGCAGAGGGCGCTGTATTTCTGACCAAACGCTCTGTCCAGACACGGCTGCAGAAACTCCACTCTGCTCACAAAGGACTCGCACTCCTGCAGGGACGTCAAGGTGCGGAGTTTGGTCTCCTCGACACAGACACCAAGAGCTAAAATGTCCTCCACCTGCCACAAATTAAAGACATCATGCTCATTAGAAAGTTATGACATATTAACATTATTATTGTTGGCATTCTAACAACTGTAGGATGATGTAAAGCATGTTAGCTTTCTACATCATACATCATCAACTGACATCCTGTAAGTTCACATGAAACAGCTGTCTGGTTCCCCTTTGGTTCACTGTAATGTGAACATGTTTGAGCTCTCTTACCTGCCAAGATAAGCAGCAGATGTTTCTGAACAAACTGTCTGTTTACACTGATTTCACCACTGAACTATAAACTGCAACGTCCCCAGACTCCATTAAAAAATCATGCAATTTTGCATCTTCTTGTAAATTCGGCATTAAATTCAACACATTAAGTTGTTTCTTTCCTTGTAAAAAACATTGTGCCAGTTTGTCGTGACATCTTTGTACCGGTGGCTGCTCCTGTCTAGAGTGTATCTACCTGCCAACGTTTAGCAGCTGTTTCAACACACTGTTCCAAAAGAAGACAATATTTTATTGATGGTAAACATGTCTTCTTTGTTGTCCGGGAAGAAAGTTCTCAGACCTCCTTAGAATATTGCCCAATTTTATGACTAATTGAGTTAGGAGAAACTGTATTATTATATTCTGCATGAAGAATATCAATATCTGAATTTTTTTATTCCCTAAAATCCAATATCGGTCAGACACTAGTCTGTGTCTTCCATGCTGTGCTGATGTTGCTACGTTTTATGTTTTCAACACATGAAGATGTTTAAAATGAAGCCAAAATGTTCCTCTCACCATTTCTTGATGCTCACTCTTTGACCCCTGCTGAGCGATATCGGTGGCCAGCTGGGGCTGCAGCTGAAATATGTGGCAGAGAGTGTCCAGTCTGGGGGCGAAATGTTTGGCAGCGGCCATTATCCAAGCAGGAGAGAGGTCACTGACGGCACCCATGGACATCTGAAGCTCTGACACACAGCCCAGCATGGCCCTGGTGAACACCTGTAAACAACATGTGCAGAATGTCTATTTGGCTGTTCCCCAAAACACGTTTCACCTAAATGCACCACGTCATAATGTCGTTACCCTGAGCTCGTCCTTCGACTTGATCTTCAAAGAAAGCTGCAGGAAGTCTTGAAGGTAGTGATGTCCGTACTCTGATCTGTCCTCGTCTGAGAGTTTCTGTAAGTGGCCCCCCAGCCTGCTGTTGCTGAAGGTGCTCACAAACTGGAGAATCCTCTCTGTGCCGTCCTCTCTGGTTACTGAATGTCAATTACAAAGGCCAGAACAAAATATTATCATACCATACCATATACATTTCATGATCTCTCCATGACTTTAGACATTTCTTTATAAAAAAACTTAATTAAACTCAGGCAAACCTGGTACAAATTCTGATTCTTCCCACAGGCTTTCAAGGTGCGTCCTGATAAGCCAGCTGAAAGCAGCAGCGCAGGGTTGTTCTTCACCATCCAACATGAAGTAGTGCTGCACAAGCACCTCCTGGTCTGACTCACTAGAAATCATAACAGTACAGAAAAATGATGCCTTTTTTTGATTGATTTCACTGTGGGAATTATGCAGAAGAAAGAATCCACAGTACCTCGGCTTTTGGACAGGTGTCAGGTCTAAAATCTGTGAATCTGCCAGGATGTCCAACCACAGCTTAATCAGGCCATGGCCACCGAGCTGGCCACCAGAGAGCAGGTCCAGATTTGCATACCTGTCCATAACTTCCAACATGCTGGCCAAGATGGGAGTCACAGTGGACTGAAGACAGCGCCACAGGGTGTGTCTGTCAGTTAAAGACACAAAGGAAAGCTGATCATATCACTGACTAGACATAAGAAAGCACTTAAAAAGTGCACATGACAAGAGCAAATATTAAAAAAAGTTTAAATGAGATCTGGTTCTGAATGAAAATGTACATTGTTTAAGGGTAACATAGGTATTTTTCAACCTGGTCCCTGTTTTCCCTGGTTTTTGTATGTAAATGACTAATTTGCAGCGATCTGCAACATAATCCCTCTAGACAACTGCGCATGGTCAAAGTACACCCACTAAAAGTGCTTGTTTTTGCAGAGACCTTTCAGATAGACCAGATAGACCTTTATTTAAGGAGTAACGTCCTTGTTGTTTGATCAGAAATTACCACTATATTGCTCTGTTCAAAGCAACCAGACTTCATTAAAATGAAAAATTTTTTTACCTCTCTTGTCTGCTGCTGCCTCGATCAGTTTTTAACCCTTTGAAACACCAAAAAAGTCACACAATAGCACAAACTAACCAATCGAGGCAGCAGTAAACCACACAGGTAAAATTCATATTTTTTTCTGTGGAGTCTGGATGCTTTGAACAGAGCAGTATGACTGCTGTTTCTGCTTAAACAAAAAGGACCTTACTCTCTAAAAAAGTCTATTCCTGTTGAGATCTTTTCCATGATGGTGTCAGACATTTATATAATTGTCTGAGCATCTCAGTGGAAAAAACAAGCAGTTTTAGTGGACTTTCTTTGAGAGTGGAGTTGCTCAGAGGGATTACATTACAGCTCAGTTTTGTTTTTGCCGGCTGCAGCGCTCTCACCCAATACTGGATCAATTTCAAAAAAGTTTTGTCCCCATTAATTACTTAGATAGAAAAGTATAAGAAAATAGGGTTCAGGTTAAAAAATACCAAAGTTACCCTTTAAATTCTTCACAATATCCACAACTTGAGCCCAAAACCAGCTTATCTTCACATTTCAAGTTTTCCTTCTGAGTAACTTTACCTTAGAGTTCCCCCCTCCTGCAGAGCCTGGCGTTTCTTAGCTTCTCTGTTCACCCAGTCCATAGGAGAGTCCATCATTTCTTCTCTCTGTGCCAAAGCCTCAGCCAGTCTACTTAACAACACCTCCTGAAAGTGAGCTTTAATAAAGTAGATAGTTGACATCATTCAGAAACCAGCCAGAGATGCAACAAGACTGACAGAATGCATTTGCTCCTACAGCAGAGTCAGATATTGGCTTCTTCATTGTAAATCACAAAGAAAGTGACTGATATTGATCAACATATCATGTGGGATCCCTGCAAATACATTCCAGTCAATGTTATAGTATTATTATAGAAAATAAAATCATTCTCAGATGGCTATATTTACCTCCAATGTGCCCCCGATCTGTTCCCAGAAGAGTCAGAAGGATGCGTATCCTCTGCATGCTTCGTGATGTCACACCGTTGGTGTCCCTCAGCAAACCCACGGCTTTTTGGATACAAGATCTCACTAAGGATAGAGGATGAAGGTGGGCTCTGTCTGCCTGTACAAACACAAGTAAATTAAATTTAAATAACCTTAAAAACTAAGATTTGGTTTACGCTAACATATATAAAGGAAAATTTGCTTTTAAACTCGCATTTGTATCTACCTGGGAGTCTCTTCTTTCTGTCGCCATTTCTTCATCTTCATGGGGTTCTATTAAAGATCAAGACTGCTGTTTATTTTACAGTAAAAATTAACCTGGAGAACAATGAAACCACATTCTTTCCCATTTGAAATACAACACACTAGCTAAAGCCCAAAAGTTGTACAGTTTCTACCTGACAGTGCAGGGTTGAGTAGGCTGCTGATGAGAGTTCCACAGAAACCCAACAGGTTCAGGCTCATGTCCTCTGAATCCCTCAGGTCATCAATATGCACGGAGTGCCAGACTCCTTTGATACAAAAGACAAAACATGGTCTTAATCTTGTCAAACCTGATGCACAGTGCAGTCAAAATATAACTGGATTTGGATTGTAATGCTAATATTCCATTTAGTACTCACCTCCTTGGAAACCAATGTACTGAGACTGACTTGGGATCCTCGACACCTTCACAATGAAAATGACCCAACAGGTCTGATCCTCCAGAGACGTCATGTAATTCATGGTGCAATATCTGGAAGCAGGTAGAATAATAAACACATCTGAAATGCCTGTAATCTCCTTTTTTCCACTGAGCATACATAAAATCAATCACATTGCAGTCTGTTCAGGTTCTCGACATTGAGCCCTACTTTGCTGATGCTATGAGCTCATCGCTGCACTGGGATTCCTCGAGGTCCATCTGGATTAACAGGGTGTGAAGAGAGTGGCCAGCATCTTGAAGGAAGCCCCTGACACAGCAAGGTGAGAGAGAATGATTTAAAACCACCAAAAAAATAAATAAATAAAATTAACAAGTCACATTGCTGTTATCTGAATATTAGTACCGTATCTTGTTGCAGAAAGAGACCTCAGTGTCAAACTGGTGGAGTGAGAGCAGGAGGATCCTGTCTGTGTGTAGTCCTAGGGCATGGGCTACAACCTTGAGATCTGATCTGGTTAACAAGCTGGAGAATGTAGTTATCTATGCAAAACCAAAGAGGGGACAATGATGTCAAGAATTTGTATAGATTGCAAAGAAATTCTGAAAACAAAATTGGACTAGAGGTTTGTGACCTACCTCTAGAAACTTGCTCAACCCCTGATACTTGTTCAGGCAATCTTCCAGGAAATCTCGCAGGGAGTGGTGATGCTGCTGCTGGAAGTACATCCTCTGGAGTTTCTCCTTCTCCTGATGCACTAAACCTGAGTACTTGAGCCGCACCACTGCGTCAGGGGTTGCACAGTTCAACAAGAGACATTTAGCCAAATCTAAGACCTCGTCTTCCTCATTTTCCGAAGCAGACCCAAAATTGTTTTCTGTCTCCATCAGTTCTTCGCTCTCAGGCATCACTTTGTTCTCATCACCGCAAACGTCAGTGGATTCATCACCATTATTTTCCATTAACTCTGTGTCTTGCTCTTTTCCAGCAATCTCTATGTCCATTGCATCACCCAACTGATTGTCCTCCATACCTGTGACCTCTTTCTGTGTTCCATTTGGTTCATCTTCCTCCAGTGAGTCATCTTTTTCAGTATGCTGATGTTGTTGTACAGCAGTATTTTCAGCTTTTCGTTCTCTCCTTTTTAGTGCTTGCAAGAGAGCGCTGGCACAGGCATCATCATGGAAGCCAACGAAAATGTCAGACAGCTGGAAATCCCCTGAGGCCTCACCAGTGAATTCCTTCACCCATTGCTTCAGTTTGTCGAGAACGCTGCGTTGCCATGTTTCCAAATCGGTACTCCTATCCACCCTGTGTTTTTCAAGCCTGTTGATGAGGGGCATGGGAAAGCGCTCATAGACCTTCTTCTGGTCCTCCACTACCACCAGTCTGAAGTTTGTATGGACACGACATTTGACTCTGTGGGAGCCGAGACCAAGATCAACATACTGCTGCTTACTGAGGTAAACGTAGTACTGGTTCAGGGCATCGTACAGGCTTTCGTAGAGATTTTGCATGTTGAGGAGGATGACAGTACGCCCGGTCTCCATGCACGTTTTCACCCGGTTAACATTGCGGCAGATCTGGGCATATTCCTGGTCCTTCGGGAATCCCGAGCCAAAGACAATTTCAGGTGGTGGATGGTCTCCTTTGGCAAAGATCTGTTGCTGAAGGATATGGAGAGCTGCATTGTTGGTGGTCAGCAAAAGGAGGTAACGGCTCTCCTGGTTGGTGTCATGATCAAGATTCTTTTTCACCATTTGCAAGGTGCTTGGTCTGGGGATTTCCATTAAGTTTTGAAGAACCTCTTGGAAAAATCTGACAGGGTCAAAACCCTCTGGCTGTCCACTGAAGTTACGTAAGATGGCCTCAACCATCTGTGCACCATCTGGTTCTTGTTGTGTGGATTTGACTGCAGCAAAGAGCATCTTGATGAGGCTATAATAGTCCCTTAGACCAAAGAACTGATTTTTTGAGGTCTTTTTACAGATGCTCAAGAAGGCCTTTGCCAAAGATGGGAAGAGGTGTTTGATTTTCAGTAGAATTTGGTTGGAGGATGAACAAATTCCCTTGGCAGTTTCCACAAGTTCATCCTCACTTGGATCCCATCTGGACACAAATATCCCTCTGTTCATCTTTGCTGGGTCAAGAGCCCAGTTGGAAATGCCCACAAAGCCAACCTTCATGTGTGGATCTGGTTTGTCATTGTCAATGCAACCATCCTCCAAGAGAGGATGAAGGGTCTTCAAGGGCATCTGAGGAGAATCTTCTGCCAGTCCTATCTCATCGAGCACCACCACTGATACGTACTCGTCCATGTTTTTGTCCTTCTGGAAGCGGGCGCAGTTCCTGAATGTCCCTATGATGCCCTCAGGACTTGAGTGAGGACTGCACTGGAAGGAGACCATGTGAACTTGCTTAAGTTTCTTGAATAGTCCACAGTGGGAGTTCTGGCCCTGCATGGCATCAGCAACCACTGTTTTAGCAAGAGACTTAGAGCTGCCCGGCTTGCCAACCAGAAAGAGTGGAATTCTGAGCTCAATGCAAACCACCATGAGAAACACATTCTCCTTCAGTGCAACATTTTTGGCAATGGTCTCCCTTGTCTGTATGTTCTGAAGGAAGAGGTCTTGACAGGCTGAAATCTCTTCCTGCAATGCAGCTGAAGAGCAGAGAGGCTCTGGGAAGTACCTACAGATTACAGAGAGGTACTTCTCTTTGTCCACCAGAGATGGGTAGTAGCAGACTCCAACTGAAAGAATCAAGCACTTCAGTGTTTTATGAGTCTCACTGAGATGAGAGCAGTTGGTGAAAAGGATCTTGCTGTGCTGGTAAAACCAAACTAGCACTTTCATAGACCTCTCCACATCTCTGAGACTCACAAAACTGCACTCATTTTTCCGACTCCGCATATATTTCTGGGAGGCTCCCAGCACGTTTGAAATGATGTCCTTGCAGATCACTGGCAAATGGTGGTCATAAACTTTCTTCTGGACAATTTGTTTGATGTAGGAAAGTTCAGTTGAATCGCTCAACTGACCAAAATCCCACACCAAAGAAGCCATGCTTGGAGGCAAAGGATGAACTCTGTACACCAGCTGCCTCAGAGGGACTTTGCCAAGGCGGTCTTGTGTTTGATCTGCCTTCACCCTGTAGCCTAAACCTGCACGTTCCAAACGTTCCACCATCTCAGGTGAGTGCTTCCTGTAAGGATTGCAAGCAGCTATTATTTTCAAGCCGCTGTCTGCCTTCAGAGGTTCTCCTTTCATTGACTGGTCACACAGGATTTCCTTGATGGCAAAAATGGCCTCTGTGGTGTTGGCTTCGTCAAAGAACAAAATGGTGTCAAGCTTGTGCATTTTACGGTTTTTCTCAGCAAGTAACTCTGCCTCCCTCACCTTTCTGTAGATCATCTCTGCTGTAGTTCCACCATGTACCTTGACAAGCACCATGTTCTCTACTGGTCTTTCCTCCCTCTGCAGGGCACAAAGGAAACGCACTAATCTGGTTTTTCCACAGCCAGTCTCTCCCATGATGACGACTGGAATTCCACACCGGAATCTCATGTGTATGGCCAACATCTTCATCACATTGTCAGCAGTGAGCTCATATGTTGGGTCTGGATCGAATCCTCTGGCCATCATTCCTTTCTTTGCACCAACAACACATGAAATCCTTTTGATTTTGTCTGGCCGGGGCAACTGATCAAAGTCTTCAGTGAGAGAGATCCTTTGCCGTTCCAAACCTTGAAAAAGTTTTTCTGACATCACATTTTCTATCAGGACCTTGAAGCTCAGAGGATCAACTGCACTGAGCGTGTTTTGATACCTCTGCACATTAAAGCCAAGGAAGGACATTGAGGATCGATCTGCATTAAAGAAAATATATGGATGAGACTCATTTTCCCAATGCTTACGAATTGTCAAGCGGTCAAGAAGGTCATCCTCCAGACTGTTATCAATGTGCAGGATGGACTTTCATCAGATGTGTTCAGAGATGGTGAGGCAAAATCTCTTGCCATTATTATCATGAACTTCACAATGAAGCCTTTGAAACCAGGAAGCTGGTCAGCCAGAAAATCTGGGTCACAGAAAACTGAGTTCTCACAGTCTTTCAGTTGCACATTGAGGAACCAGGAGAAGTTCTTCAACTCAGCCCAAGATGGATCTTGCATTCCACAGTATGACAGAAACAACTTGAGACAATCAACGGGATTCCCCACGCTGGATCCTTCCTGATAGTTAAAATGATCCAGATTCTGATTCCTGCTGTAGAGCTTTAAGTATTGATACGGCCTTTGAATCCCCTCACTGCAAAACTCCTGCTCATCCATGAGTGGATCAGTGGTTCGTTTTGTCGAAGCACCTCGACTGGTCAACAACTGCTTCACCTCTTTTGGAGGTCTACAATGGATGGTAGGCAGAATGTCAAGAAGTCCAAGCCTAATCTGCGTGAGCAAATGAAACACATAGATTTATGAAAACAAACTGCAGCCTGAGGTAATGTTTGTAATTTTGCTTTACGTTCAGAAGGGGGAGAAACCCTTAATTTAACCCCTCTGAAAAGTTATGATCTGAAAAAGACTTTGCTACCTGTTTTGGCTGCCTTTGAGGCGATGTGTATGTTCTCAAGACCTCAACAGTGATTAGGTGGGTTACATTCCTTCTCCACAGCATGCCATGGCTGTCGCTCAAACAGCCCAGAACCAACAGATGGAACAGGAGCTCCTCCAGACCTGAACGAACCTGAACGGTAGCAACAGTGAAAAAGAAGACAGACTCTCAAGTATAACCAAAACTGAACAAGTTGTCTGCAGAGAAAAATGCTTGCATACTTACTCCAGCAGTGTCGATGTGCAGGAGAACAGGGTCCTGCTCTCTCAAAGGTGCCAGTTTTTCTGATAGACTCTTAATCAAGGAGTCTATGTCAACGGATGGCTCAATCAGTCTGATCCGAATATGTTCTGCTCTGGGAGATTTCAGCTGGAACTTCTCAAACAAACGATCCATGTAAAGGGATTTTCCTATTGACAGAAAAAGACATATGCAAAGAAAAATATTGTATAAATCAATCTGAATATGTGACAGCATTTACTAAAATAATAAATACATTTTTACATAACAAACAGCATGCTAGTTACAGTTATCCTTACCAACTGCAGGGCGTACAGATGACACCATCCAGACTGAGAGGTGGTCAGGAGAAACCAGGCGACAGGGTTTTGAGAGAGCGTGTTCTGTGTGAAGTGGTGATGTAGATATTTCCTGGCAGCCTCAGCTTGTAGACTCACACCAGCCTGTACCTTGTTGTTGCTGAAGTAAGAGGGCACATATCTGTGCTGGTGCTCCACCGGACTGACTATTACCAAATGATAATGCGGGCTGGCACTTCTCTCAAGACCCTCAAAGAGCACCGCCAAGGCCACACTGACATCATATCCCAGCAGCCCTGGATTGACAAGAGAGTATATCTTCTGCCAATTCCGTCCGGAGCCTTGGCCAAGAGCTCGACGGAGAAAGATCTCTACCTCCTCCTCTGTGGTTTCCTCTCTGCAGACTAGAACCTCATCAGTAGATGGCAGAGGCTGCTCTGGACTCTCCATGTAAAAAGACAGGATAGTGGTAAAAACTTCTGCACTGGGACAAAGCACAAGGTTGGCCTTTCCCTCCTGGAGACCTGGCGGAAAGTTCCTGATCACGTGTTGCTGGTTCATTTCAGAGAGGCATGAGAGGAAGTGAGCCAAAGAGGAGATGTCCAAGTACTCGTTGAGGTACAGTGACATGTGGTCTTTGAATTTCCTGCCAGAGTTCTTCAAGACCTTCCTCACCGTGCATCCTGATGCCATCATCATCACCACATTTCATGACACCATCATCTTCATCCTCTGAAGAAAACTCCATCAAATCACGAGTCTCCTCCATGTCCTCTGGTGAAGCTGGTGTTAAGTCCATAGAAGGTTCACAGTATTGATCTTCATTGTCAAACTCAACGTCATCATGCTTTGATGTAATACTTGCTGCATCCACGTAAGCAACTCTGATATCGGTTAGAGTGCACTGAGGTTTTATGGGAAAAAGTAAATGCCATAACTGTGGAGGAACTGCAGCCTGCCGTTGACACACTTTGTGAATCCAGTGGCACAGGTACACCACCTGCTCTGAGGTGTAGTGATTCAGCAAGCTGAAATTGGACCGCATCTCACTGATGAAGGAACGCCACTCATTTTGGCAGGTATCCATGGATTGAGCCAGCTTTTGTAGCTGCTCAGTCACCTCTCCGAAGTACATCATCTCTTTACCTGTCAGGGATAAGAAGGTAACTTTGATGCAAGGTTCCTGTTGTGGGCAGCACTGGACCTCAGCATGCCATTCCCTGAAGAGCATGTTGCCGGACATTTGCATCTGAAGGAGGATGGTTCCCAGTCTCTGAACTCCTTCGAAAACCTGCAGTACACGAGGACAGGAGTAAGGGGGTTTATATAGTTAATCAGTGTAAGACCACACTTGACGTTCTGCCCTTTTTGTTGTTAGTTCAAACATCAACTAAATAACATCTAGCCACTGTACATTGTGCAGAAAATGAAATGCTTCAACTTTAAATTCAAAACTGTCTTTTATAAATGCCACTGACCTCCGTGAACCTGTTGACTTGCTCTCTGCCGTGTTCTCCTTTGGATGACATGAGCATGAGTTTGTTCTGTAGCTCCAGAAGGTCTTCAAGCTTGTAGCTCTTCTCATCTCTGATGTTTTTTACTTTGACATGCACCATGTTTTGTAGACATCTCTGCAAACAAGTGAACATATCTTAACAGGACCCTACATCTTGGAATCTTTGCCATATATTTTAATAAAAGATTGTCTGCTTACCTTTTCTGTGTTTTCATCAGACCACCCTATGTGATAAACTCCATGAGTGTTAATAGAGGTAGCCAGGGAGAGAGAGGACTGCTCCACAGAGCCGTGGGTCTCCTTCAGTGCCTTCAGCCAGCTCAGCAATCGAGTTGATTCTCTCTGGAAAACAAACCCAGTGGCACCATTGTCACTCTGCCACATAACAGGACTTTATGCTCTGCCTACAAACGAGGGTGAAGTAAATACCAATTTGTCTGGTAGTTTCTCATCTCTACTTTGGGCTTCCCAACGGGCTGAGCACACTTCATGAACTCCTCAAAGCCAGCTTGAGGGGGGAGGGAGTATAGCAGAGGGCCGTATCCCATCACTGCATCATGGAAACAGGCCACCTGGTCGATCTCTGTGTCATTCTCTCCAGCAGATATGGATGCCAGGTCCACATAGACCTTCACATCGCTCATATCTGTTGAGCAGACAGAAAAGTGAACAGGCAAGCATCGTCCGCAAAACTAAAGACAATTTATGTTTCTGTATTAATCCGGATGCTGTTTCATGTAAGCGCCTTACTTTTAAGGTTCTCTTTGACCCAGGTGACCAGAGTTTGGCTTGCTAGAAACTCTTCCAGACAGGCAGTGTGCTGCTTGGTGACGGTGGAGAGCTGCTTTTTGGCTTGAAGCAGGTCATCACTGAGGGACCCCAGGGCCCTCTGCTTAAAAGTGTCTTCTTCCTGTTAAATAGTCATGCAATGAATTCAAAACATATACATTTTCATAAAAAGAAAAATATAACAAGAGTATGGTTTCTCTTGGGTAGCCCACTACGACTCATTTCCTTTGTAAATACTGTAATTAAAATTTTATGTCAGATCAAACGACTGTTACCAGTTGGCTGAGGGTGTCAATTTCTGTGAAGTTCCCAGAAAGCTTCATTTTTTCAGCAATTTTCAGCATTGCACTGGCTGCAGCCGCTGCCTCATGGAGCTGTCGATACTCCTGGATCTGACTCAGTCTCAGCTCCACCCAGTTCTCCTCAGGGCTGAACCCCGCTGACTCACTAAACATCTCTGACATCAGACGCAGCTCCTTCTTCATTAGTGTTCCGTCTCCCTGGTCACCAGATTCCACCAAAACCCGATCGAGCTGCTTGAAAGTGATGGTTGCACTCGCGATGCTATCACCGAGCTGACAGAACTCTGTCAGCAGCGGCGTCCAGATGTTTTCGTAGATCTGTATCAGGTTGACCGAAACAGGAGCTGGGCAGGGTAGTCTCACTGACGCCAAAGTTGCAGCCCCCTTGACCCAGGAGGACAGGATCAGGTTGCTGTGATGCAGTCTGTTCATCTCCCGGGCCATTTTCAAGACATTCATACTGGCCTTATACCAGAGGACCTGGGGAGGACCCATCTTCCCCAACTTCCCATCAGCATCAAAGGACTGGACGAGCACCAGTTTGTTCAGGCTGACAGTCTTCAGATTGGCACTGTGCTGCTCCTGCAGAGCCGCCATCTCGGGAACTGGTTAAATAAGAACCAAAATAATCATGTTACTGAAGAAAATGATGCATAAAATCATCTTAAGGGCCACATTCCCATGTGGTTCTTACTTATTTTTCTAATTATACTCACCTGTGATGCTTTCTGTAACCTTTGCTATCATCTTTATCAGTGTATCCATCTGCTGTTTCCGCAGCATGAAAGACTTCAAGTCTTTTTCTCTCTGAGCCAAAAGAACGTCTGCATCAATGCGAACAGTCTCCGATTTGGTGTTTTTCTTGTCTGTGGAAGATATAATGCAGGTATCATTAATTAATATAGTTTTTTCATCAAGGGGAAATTTATTTTAGCAATTATTTGAGGCTGTTTATCACACTAAGGTTCATACACTGCAGGTGAAGTCTCTTGAACTGCTCTTTATATTGCAGGCAGGTCTGTAGGTCCCCCAGGAGAACATGTCCTTGAAGCAGAGACTCCACCAGAGAAGCAGTGCAGTCACACAGCTATGGACAATGTGCCCTGCAGTGTCATCCACCGGATCGACGTCCAATCACCTGGGCCAAAACAATGATGACCATTATGAAACTGTAATAGCACTGAGTAAAAAAATACATTAATGGAATGAAATGACTAAGTAAATGAAGTACCGTGAGACAGTAAGTGGTTCATGGCGGACTGTGGATCGAGCAGTTGGACAACAGGTTGTCTCTGAATCGTGCTGCTGACTCGACCACAACAGCAGATGTGACAACATCAGGGAGATTCTTCACCTTCGAGCTGAGAGTCTGCATCAGGTCTCCCTCCTTTCCTCTCTGGAAACATGAATGTTTAACTCAGGTATTTAGCTCTTAAAGATACTTTGAAGTCAAAATCAGCATTTAAGTGTTTTTATCACATATATCTTGCATCATACATACTGTACACCAGTATCTGACACTGACGAAAAAAGCCATTTTATAGATATTCTTTTCTATTTTAGAGATATAAAAAACTGCTGCTGACTCATCCTGCACTTGGGCGTAATACTAACTTTTGCATCCAATGATATGTTTTCTTGCTATCTTTCTTACAAAGCTGCCAGAGCAGAGTGTGTAAAAACACAACAACAAACACAACTTAAAATATTTACTGATTTGGGTGAAACTGGATCATTTTTATGGAGAAAATATTTTCTGGCTCTAGTCTGATGGGTGGCTTTCTCAGGTGACTAATAATGCACTCTGAACAGATCGTTAATACGTTGTGTACCTGGCAAATTGTCTTGATAGCAGACTGACACAGCTCGTTGAAAACACGTCTGTACATCATCGTGGCTTTTCCTTATGGCTGCTGAGGATGACTCGATGCAGCAGAGCAGCACTCTGTCCTCCTCATTCGCCTGCAAAGAAAATAGGAGGAAAGCATTTACCTGCTGGCACTAGAATCTTGTTCAGATCTATGCTGTCCCGTGTTTGGTCCTGACTTCAGATGTCTCCAAAACAAGATGAATAACATCTATTTTACACTGATCAATAAACGATCACTGACCTTGGAAATCCTCTTCTTCAGGTCTTTTATCAGGCTCAGCCTCCAGATGGATGAAACTTCTTCAAGAGAACATTCCACCTTCACCAGCGCATCCCACATCTGATAATACAACACGGTTATTATTATAAGAAGAATAGTGCAGATGCAGAATGCAGAATCTGTGGGCCAGGGCTAAGATTTTGGTCTTGGCAGTGTTCTGGTTTCCATTTTTATTCTGTTTTCAGTCTGAGGAGTACTGACCAATCAGTGGACAGATCTGATACTGACCAAAATTGCTACATTGTATATCAGGAGGGAAAGTAAAGTATAATTTAATACAATCCATTAGCGTAAACTGTCACATAAACGCTTCACTAAACTTTGGTGTCAGCGTGTCAGCTCTGTGAAGTTATTTCAAGCTCAAGGAAGAAACAAGAAAAACAGCCAAGTGCAAATTCTGCATTTAAGTTATTTATTTAAATTTTATCTTGAATGTTTGCATGGCATTGAAAAAGTGGTATCGAGCCATCCCTAGTTATTTTTGGTGACAATCAAAAAATAAAATAATAAATGAAATAAAATGGTGTTCCTTAGATATAGATGACAACCTGCTGTACGAGCCGAGTATTAAATGAGAAGGAATCAAAGAAGTACTGGCAGATTTTCTGTTGAACTGTGTACCTCAATTTCCTTTGGGTAGGCGAGTGATTTTGACAACGTCACAAGTGTTTTTTGCAGCAGTTCATCTCTCCACTCACTGATCCGCTGCTGCGCGTGTGTAGCTCATCCAAGAGTTTCTGCTTTAATGTCTCAAACTCATCCTCCGAAGACTGAAATTCACAATAGGAATACAGTTAATTAAAGTTATGGCTCCATAACAAGGCAGCCAGGGCACATAATACAGAGATTATTACCTCTTTCCTCTGTTTGGCCTCCAAAATCTCTGCCAGTTTCAACACTAGCTGGTAGGACAGGACTGCAGTCTGGTACGAGGGGACGAGTCGCACAAGTCCACATGTGCTCCTCAGCACGCTGGTGCTGCTCATGAAGGCTGGCTTGACGTTTGCAGATTCAATCATTCTACAGACACAAAGACTAAGTTACATGGAGCACAATACTACAGCTGTGGGACATGAAGAGTGTCTCTTACCTGTCCTTGTCTTTGTCCAACTTCTGCAGTATGTGGGTCAAGGTTTTCTGAGTGTGCTGCATGTAGAGAGGACAAAAATTATAAATGATGATTATAAAGTTAGTTTAAATGTTAAATGTTATAATTTATAGATTTTTCCACCTTTACAGCCTCATGTGCTCTGTTGTTATCCCTTAAATCTCCACATTTTCGCAGTCTGTACATCAGACTCTGGATCAGGTGTTCTGTAGGTATCTCTGTCAGGTCTGAAAATTCAGAGAGATCCTCCAATGTGACCAGAGATAACCAGCCAATCAGGAGGAGAGGTTTCTCTTTAGCCATGGGTAAACGTGTCTGGATCAGATTCAGCATTCTCCTGTGAAAATGAAAAATGTTATTTCAACAAAATGTGATTTCAGAAGAAGAAAGTTAAGGCTGCTTTGAGACAAACTCACTTTCTTTTGTCGGGGTAGGACTGAATATTCTCCCTGAACCTCCTGAAGTCGACATTTTCAAGTCCTGACCAGTTCTCCTCCTCCACAGTTGGACCCACTTTCTCTGCGTTGGCTCCTGGATGTCTGAGTCTGAAGAGCAGAGGAAGGAGCAGGACGAGCTCCGACACCGTCTGCTGCACACAGAGGTTCATCAGACCCAACACAACACTGAGAGGAAGAACAGAGCAGGGTGAGAATGTGTTATACAAGGTCATATATACATACATCAGATACACCTGTTACCACTCAGGACATTGGGAACATAGGAACTTGGGAGCATAGGACCATGGCAACATAGGACCCTGGGAACAAAGGAATGACACTTAAATGCTCCAAACATCATCCTCTGAGGAAGACTATGAGATGCAGTTAAAAGCATGTGGTAAATCTAGTTGGTGGACCTCTTTATTGCAAGCGTAAAGTTTTAGCTGAACTTACTATTGTGGATTTTGGAAAAAGCTGTGCAGTCCATCCAGGTTTTCTTGTCCATTGCGGTCTCTGAGGACACCAGGTGACACAGCTCAGCCCAGCCTTTCACTCCAAGGTCGATTCGACACATTCTGGTAACCTTGAAAACAGCCAGACCCAGAACAAGAGGACTGGTGCTCCTCCAGCTGCCTGGGAATTTACCCTTTGGTTCTCCTTTTAAGAAGCAAACCAAAGTCTCTGAAATCATGTCTCCTGTCTGTAAATAAAAAGAACATTTGGTTACTGATAGAATATTGGAGGTGATATACAATGAATGCTGTGAATTT
The DNA here is from genome assembly GCA_034769285.1 of Lutjanus argentimaculatus. Classification (NCBI taxonomy): domain Eukaryota; kingdom Metazoa; phylum Chordata; class Actinopteri; order Lutjaniformes; family Lutjanidae; genus Lutjanus; species Lutjanus argentimaculatus. The sequence continues at coordinate 728,739 of JAWZSL010000016.1, forward strand.
TAACTGTTTTGTTGCACCTACCAGGACCACGGGCGGTTGTGATTTGTCTTGGAATATCATCCTCATATGTGCAGAACCAAGACTACTCATAAAATGCATTAAGTTGTCACACAAGGTCTCAGTGCTCTGTTTGTCTGATGGGGTCCATTTATGGAAGATTCTGTCCAGCAGATTTCTCGCTGAGGCCTGCCAGGCGTCTGATATCTCCACACCTTTTGATCTATGCCCCGGACCCAGTTAAAACCAGTTTTCAAGAGACTCTGATCCTCATAACGACTAATGAAGCCTTCATAAAGGTGCAACTCTGCATGAAACAGGGGCAGGCACATGATCAGTTGATGTAAAGACATAGGTAAAAGCACAGTTTGACATGCTGAGACTAAATGATCTTCTTGCCTTACCTTAATGTTGGATCCAGTGGGAATTTGAGCATTCTTGTGGCAGTTCCTGAAAGGTCTTTCTGTCGTTGCTGTACACCGTACCAATTAAGTCCATATGCCTCTCGGCAGTGGCTCTCTTCAATCGAAAGAGTTGCTTCTACCAATATCCTCCTCTTTTAGACCACTAAAATAAAATATTGAGCATTTGTTGACAACTTTACTGAGCTAAAACTGCAGTGAAGTCTGACACTATCTAACCATGGAACAAGATGAACTGGCCAAGCTTAAGTTTTCATTTGTTCACATTTGTAAATTAGTCTGTGATTCAGACTAGACAGTAAAGATCAAAGCTGGACCAAGTCCCAGGCACACGTAGGTCTTTGCACTCAAGTCCAAGTCCAGTCCCAACTCAAGACTGACTTATCCCTTGTTTTACACTATGGGTTTTGAGTCCAAAAAAGTCATAGTGTGTTCTTCACCCTACTGTTTTTTGTGCAACTTCTGTCACAGTTTGGGTTTTAGTTTACTCATACTGTATTATTTTGAAGTTCTTGTCTTTCCTCATTTCTGCTGCTTACTTCCTAGTTTTTCCCTCCCTATTGATGTATCTTTCCCTATTAGTTGCTAGTTGCCTTGAAATTTCAGTGTACTAATACAGTCTTGCAGCTTATAAAAATATCATCAATACTCACACAAAATGTGTCATTTTCAAAGGGTAAATATCCTCCATATAACACAGCAGGAGTTTGTCATGCGTTTGGTCGAATCTAAACCTTTTGTCCAGCACAGCATAGATATGAAAGAGTGAACATGGGAGCACCAGGTGGGGGTCTCACTGGACTTCGATCACTGTGGAAACAGAGAAATACGTGTTAACAATCACAGGTTCAATCACAGCACTGGGTGCAGCTGTTATTCTGTTACATTACTCTCACCGTGTGCTTTGGGATGGTTTCGTAGTTTGATCTGCTTCTTTCGAGGCGTCCACATTGGACTGTTTGTCACTCCCGCCGTCTCCAGACACAGCTTTGGCGTAAGACTTTGGTTTGGCATCTTTCTCAGCGTGGGAGGGTCCCGGATCCTCCTCTTTAGACTTTGACTCTTTGTTGAGGTTTTGCTCCTTAGCTGAATCTGATGCTGCTCCGTCCTTGTCTGGATTCTCATTTTGCTTTGACGGAGTCTGAGCGGCGTCATGCAGCTTTGGTTCAGGTGTGTCTTGTTTCAGCTGTGATTCAGCAGCGGTCTTTGTGTCAGGTTGAGTCTTTTCTTCGTTTGTGTCGTCTTGTTTCAGCACAGAGAAGTCCGTCTGTGTTTCCTGGTCATTCTTATGAATAAATGGAGTTTGTGTGTATTTGACTGAGACTTCAGGTTTACTTGTTTGAGTCTGAGCCTGCACCATCTTAGCGTCTGTGTGTCGTTGTTCTCCGCTGTTTTCCACAGCTCGCTGTTGGTTGTCTTCTGCTTGTGGATCCACCTGCTGTGTCTCTACAGACACACTCTCCTCAGTTTGGCAGCTTGTCGTCTCGACTGGTTCTGTGTTTTCACTCTTGACATGTGCATCTCCTTTTACATTTGAGGTGTTCTTTTTTCTTCTTTGATTTCTCTTCCTCCTCCTGTCTTGGTGTTGAGCTTTCCTGCTGGGACTGGATTGTCCTTGGTCCTGGAAAACACATTACAGACCCCCTCCAGTGAAAATCAAGTTTTTAACCTTATTAACGTGTCCATGTGGTGTGTTTCACATGTTACAAGACATATCAGGAGCAAAATAAGCAGTTAACAGCATGTCTGAGCATTTCTTGCTTTGTAGTGAGTAAGGGCAGTCTAAAAAAAAAAATGGATTCAGTCAGGCTGGGAATATGATGTCATAAACCTAAGGAACCAATCCTGTTAATTGTGAGAATGACAGAATACATATCATATACCAGCCCACAAGAGAAGCCATGTATGAAGCTAGTTACTGTGATTAGCAAAACAGAGGAGAAGCAAGCCAAAAAATCAGCTAAGTGAAACCTACTTTTATTTAAGTTGAGATGTTTACTTGAAATTACTGAAAATTAAATTAAACTGGAATCAAAGAATGTAAATAAGCTTTTAAGTATACATGTGGGTTGTACTTGGGATGAAAACTGCAATTTGTATTCAAGAAAAGTCTAGTTTTGTTGAAACACAACATGCAAATTAACTGTCACTTTCTTAAAAAGCATGTTTTTCTTTTCAGATGACATTAATGACATAACAACTAATGCAGTAACACTACTAACTAAGGAGGAAATAACATGTTTCTGTGGTGGTTGTTTCTTACAGCAGTTAATTCCTGATGTCCCCAGAAACAGCAGTCAGTACTCTTGTATATTAAACATGTTGGAGGGATGAGGGTTAAAATGTCAGACATGTTTATCTGAAACTCTTAAATTAATTCTCATGACTGCATTTCTACCTCATTTCTTTTCCGGGCTCTTTTGGTTGCAACATCCTCCTTCTTCTGTGATCCTGAGGAGCTGTGGAGGTTTCCTGCTGCTCCCTCCTCCATCTGTAGGGACCCTTTTGTCAGGGGAGTCCCTGTCCCCCTGCTACTTGTCTCTGAATGTAAGAAACACAGGCAGTTATAATCTGACACATGTGACACTGACTAATCAAGTTTAGTCAGTTTGATCACAGGCAGTGAGGGAGCAGCAGAATGAGAAATGCTGCCACAGCTGGTTTCATCCTCTTCAGGGACTTTGCACAATCATAAATTACTTCAAAATATTCTGCCACTATAATAAACAAATTATGTCACGTAGTTTGTAAGACAATACCATAATAACCTACCTTTTACCTAGGTAATGTTAATTCTTCCATTACTGATAAAAGGTGATAAAAACACAATAAAATATGACTAACACCACCAAATTAATTTTATCTGAGATGATTTCAGATAGATTAACTAAGAGATTCAATAATTAATCGACTGTCAACTATTACATTAATCTCCAACTATTGTGATAAATAATTAATCGGTTTGGATAATTCTTTAAGAGAAAAAAAAGTCCAAATTATCTGGTTCCAGCTTTTCAAATGTGAACATTTCAGTAAACTAAATATCTTTTAGGTTTTGAACAAAACAAGACACAGTGATCAACATTTTTCACCATTTATTGACATTTTATGGACCAAACAGCTGATCGTTTGCTCGAGAAAATAATCGACACTGAAAATAATCGTTAGTTGCAGCCTTGATTTGACTTTTTCTTGATGTTTGAGTTCAATAAGATCAATAAAGTCATGTGACAAAAAATTAATCCAAGTTCCGTTTACGATTTAAATCACCTGTCAGTTATCAGGATGTAGCTCAGCTGTAATATTCTGAACTAAATGTAGAAACATGAATTTAACAGGAGAAGCATCTATAAATGTATTCATGTTTACGTACCTTTTGTATTGATCAGTTCTCAGGACCTCCAGGCTGTGGACCTGTCATCACTAACTCCTGAAATGTTTATCAGTGACTTCCTACATGAAGCTTCAAGGGAACGTCGATAAATTCATCAGCCGCTGTAAAAATGGAGGTTATCTCTCGACGTGAACTCCAGCAGGTTAACTACCTGAGCTAACTGTTAGCTATAAAAATACAACTCGACACATTAATTGTCTTGAACAGGGTTCAGGTCAGCAAATTAACTGTAATAAAAGGTTTCTCCGTTTTGATTTAATAACTAATTTCTCGACGGTCTCTAAAGCAGAAGAAGACTTTTCAGTTTCGTTTCTCTCAACATCTCATCAAACAAGAAACTTATGCTGCGTTCAGGGGCTCCTCGGAAGTTTTCACTTTCAAAAGGGCAGTATAGAAACTTACAGCAGTGCACACACACTCAGGAGTGTCCGGTTTTTAATAATTTAGGATGTCAGTGCTTTGTCATTCATTAGGTTCTTAATGTAACAATGCATCTCATACAGTTATGACACCAGTGGTGAATCATGGCTAACTAATAACATTTACTCAAGTACTTTATGAAAGTACAAATTTAAGGTTGGCTATTTGCAGTGGTGGAAGAAGTAGACTTTTGAGATTCTGTTTATAAAGTAAATACCACAATGTGAAAACACTCCACTACAAGTAAAAGTCAAAAAGCATTCCAAACCTTATTAAAATAAAAGTAAGTATTATCAGCAAAATGTACTGATAATAAGTATTCATTGAGCAGTAAATGGTCCCTGTCAATAATGTGTTGTGTTTATTATTACTGCTGCATTAATGTGTATGTTGCATTTCACTGATGTAGAAGTTTAATGTTGAGCTCATGTGAACTGTTTAATCTACAACAGTGCATCATATTCTATAAGGTAATAAATGACAATACACTGTCCAGTTAATCCAAGAGGGTTTTTAAGAGGAAAATCTCCTCAGCCAATTTACTTGAGTAAATGTACCCAGTTACTTTACTGGTTAGTTTACTTTAGAATTTCCATGTATACACTTGAGCTCTACTGTAATGTACAATAGATTTTATTCACTCAGGGGTGTTTCTAGAGCTTACTTTTACTTTTTTTAATTAGGTTAATTTATTAAAATACTGTATTAAAAACATATAATGGAGGTACAGTTTCCTTTTAGGACTTTAAAGAAGTAAGTATGGATGCTTCGTATTGTATTTTTTTGGGTTTGTTGTGATTGATAAGGACTATCAATTATTAATAATTAAAGTAGATATGAGAAATGGTACATTAATGGGTGCCTGTGTATGTGCATGCATACTTCATGTCACCCCTGTATAAGCCAGTGCCTCACTTGGGCCACCCCAGTTTAGAAAAAAAGTCTGGAAACGCCCCGGACTCCACTACATTTATTTGAGAGCTGAATTTTGTTATTCTCATCAGATTCATAGACATCTGGTGCATATTAGCTGTTTCCTGTCAACAGATTGATTCTGATGATCAATTAAAACCAAACAACTGGAACAACAACAACAAAACATTTCTCCACATTTATAGAATTAACTTTATTATTTTACAATTCAAGATTTTATATACAAACATATCATTCTGTAAAACATGCATTAGCCAGTAGAATATGACATTTTTACATTTTGACCAACTACAACAGAAAATGCTATTTACAGATCAGATACTTCAGTATTCTTTCAGATCTATTCAGATCAGTATTCTTCAGGTGAAAGTCAATCATACAACTACAAAGAGACAGAAAATGACTACATACACAAAATACCAAATGAGAATCAAAATGACCACAAAGAGACAAACCAAAAGAAAATACTTCTTTCAGCCTGGCTGTACTTTTATAAAGGAGGGGGGGGGGGGTCCTTTTGCATGTCTGTGCCCAGGGGCTGATGTTTTGTAATCCGCCCATGGTTGACATAAAAAAACAGTTTCAACAAAGTTGTTTTCCATACACAGGTGAATTTATTGAATTTCATCATATATACACAAGTCAAATATTATATTAACGGTCAAATATCTCAAGTGTAACTGCAGCCTCCAAAACAGCTGATTTGTCAAAGTTTACTCAAGTTCAACATTCAGATTTGTCTTCGATCTAAACCCATAACAATAAACTCTCCTGCCCATCAGGGATAACATTATCCTGATGCTGGGGAGCCACCTAGTGGTGCAGTAGAATATAACTGTATATAAATACTGCATAATGAAAAGACATTAGATAATTATTACAAGAATAAAAACGTGTAATGTTCGTCTTTATATGCAGGCAGGTTATTAAATGCAGTCCAGTTAGAAAAGGTGAATAAATAAATTAATAATAAGTGATGTTTAATATTTTTTAACCCTTGTGGGATTGATTTTACATGAAAAGACAGAAAGTTTGCACAAAGGTTCTGAACAGACTAATGATAATAATGAATGAACTAATGTGAGACAATAATAAGAGTAATTTCCTCCACACCAGACGGATTCCACTGCTGCTGCACCTCAAAGCTTCATCACCACCACTTCCTGCTTCACTCAGTGAACCAACAGGTATCTTCACTCTCCGAACCACCACCCTGCTCCTCCTCCCCAGAGGTCGACCTCCTGCATCAGCTGCAGACTCCGTCTCTCCTGGCAGTGACCCCGGGGGTCGGGGTTCACCTCGGGGAGGTGCGGGCTTCCTTCCCGATCGTGCGCTGTCCACGAAGGCCTCGACCCCGTCAAACTTGGCCGTCAGCTCGGTGAGACTCTCCTTCAGGGCGTTGAACTCCTTGTAGAGGTCTCCCAGAGCGTCTGACAGAGGCTGGATCCTGTGAGATGGACCAATCAGAGACAATTCACTCTCTCTCACAGTCGTAATTAAGTCAAACAATTGAATGACTTGAAAAAACATCACATTACGGTTAATATGACTTAAAATGTGTCCTTGTCACCTTCCGTAGTCCGGCAGCACAGTGCTGTGGTCGTGCAGCAGCAGATCTTTGACCTGCGTCATGATGGCGTATTTCCAGTTGTCTAACACCAGTGTGAGGTTTGCACATCCTCTGGTGTTCACTTTCTCTGCTGCACGTGAGGAAAAAAACACAGAGCAGGTGAAGCAAAACCACAGTCTGTGGTCATTATTCAAATGGCAAATGGGTACTACCTGATGATGAAAACTTTGATTACCTAATTCAAATCAGTCCAACGCCCCACATATTAAAGGACCAGTGTGCAGGACTCAGTGGCATCTAGTGGTGAACTTGCAGATTCAATCAACTAAATACTGCTCACCTCACACTCCCCTTCCAAGTGTGTAGGAAAAACTATGGTGGCCACATTTGTCCATTCTGGGCTACTGTAGAAACATGATGGTGCAACATGGTGGTCTCCATGGAAAAGAACCGCACCCTCTCTAAATATAAACGCTATTTCCAAGTTATTAATTATATTATTTTCAGATGCTTATACACTGATGAAAACATACTTATTGATATTATATTCCACTTCAAATCTTACACACTTGACCTTTGACAGAGAAATGTCATCAGGTATTCAAAGAATAAAGGCTACTTTTTACCATCCAGGCATTTCTGATTACAGTGAAGAGGGAAAAAAAAGAGGAAAAGACTAAAAGATGAGAACACAATGAAGAAGGACAGATAAGCTGAGAAACCAAGAGAAACAAATAGAACAAAAACTGGTAAAGTTATAAAGGTAGAATTTTGAGCACAGTTCCTACATAAAATGGAAGACAAAGTACTTTACATAAAAGCCAATAATCATAAACATTTACAATAAAACAAGAGTAAATACTATAAAATGGGATACATTTCAATTTAAAATGACATGACAATGATAAAAAATTGCTACATAAAATAACTTTAGGGGAAAGAAATGTTAAATTCCATAAACTATAGACATGTAAAAAAAAATCACTGCTTAAAGTTAAAAGTTAAATTTTAATCCAGACTAGAGATGGCAAAACTAATTTTCACCGCTAAATCCCAAAGTACTGAGTGCGACTGAAAAATGAAATATTTGTAAGACAAGAAAAGTAGGAGAGTCAGTATGCAAACCTTAAAATTACTCATGTAAATGTCTGACTTTACTGTTCACCTTCATTCCTGTAGTCCCACTCTGCTCTGTGGCTTATTTTCTGTTTCTGAGCTGCACAAACAGTCACTGAGAAGATGAAGAGAAGTGCAGGAGCCTTCATCCTCAAACCTGCATCTGCAAACACACACATCTTTGGTCATCTTTCCGGATGAACTACATTCAAAATCAACAGCTCAAGAGGCAAAACTTGTAGGAAACGTACCTGCAGTGACGGTCCAAAGTCAAACGCTGCAGTGAGGACAAAGCTGACCCTTTTCTTTTGAAGAGGAGGGAGGGTCTCCAGTCTCCACTCCCATCTGAGGCTCACATATACTGAGCAGCATCATATATCAGGACTTCACTTCAGTCGAGCACCAACCTGCTGAAACTTTTCTTCACTCGCTGTTTTCTATCAACTCTTAAATCCCGTTTTGAGAGCAATGAAATAACTTTTGTGCAATATTTCCTGTGAACACTGCAGCTGACAGTTTATAACCAACATTTAATGTTTCCAGGGAGACAAATTAAAATGTACATGAAATGTAGACGCTGCAGTGTGAGTCAGTCCTGCGGGACCTGCTGCAGAGCTGTTTGATGTTTTACAGTCATGTCCAACGTACACATTCCTCCCGCTCTTCATCTGCTGTCCATCTGCGGGAGACAATGGACTCTACCTGCTCTGATCGATGACAGCGGATCTCTTTTCATTGAGGTGATTGAAAACGGGGAATAAATACATCAGCGAGAATCTGAATGCAACCTGGAGACTGTAACGGCCTTTAAACAAGACAAACATTCACATGGAGAATAGTCTGACTGATTTGATGATTCGAAGTGCACATGATGATTAAAACCAGGTGGAATTTGACTCTCAAGGAGACGAATGTCCACTTTCGGGGATTCATGGAGTCTAAATACATTATGACACATATGGCCAAAAGTATGTGGACACCCAAACGAAAACTCATGAAAAATTAGTTACCTTTCGGTGTTCCTCAGGGAAGCGTCTTGGTCCTCTGCTTTTTTCATATTGTGCCATTTTCTTTTTTTTATTTATTTATTTTATTTTACTCATTTACTTGTTTTGGAAGGGAAGGCATCCATTTCTGTTTGTGTCTTTGTATGTTTACTAGCTGCAAACAGCAGCTCTATAGGTCAGTCGGTCCACAAAAACTTCCCGACCCTTTGGCGGCCAGTTTTCACCCCAGGAGGCGTCTACAGATAGACTGCTATTACTCACACCGTCAATTTTGTCTTTAGCTGCTCTTGTATAAATTTCTATTTTTACCTTTCATTCTTATTTCAGTTACCCCCGTTTATTTTTACTTTCTCTTTTTCTCTGTACTTATTTCTGTCTTTGTGCCACTTCAAACATGCATTCCTCCTCTGGGAATCAGTAAAGGCTTCTCTTATCTTATTCTGTCAGATCGTCAAATACAGACGTTCTAATGTTTTTTAATCCATACCATGATCTTTGACCAGACTAAACTAAGACCATTTCAGTTAACTGCTTTCTGACAGCATCTCATACAGATGCTAGAGGGGACCTTGTGCATCAGTGTGAATGGATCTTGCACAAACCATGAAAAACAGCAGTGACTGGGGTGTTTTCACAAATCAGCTCAACGTATGTCAAAGTGGGGGCTCGTGTGGGATGAGGGAATGTCAGTGTCCAAATACTTTTGGCCAGAGAGGGAAGTAACTAAGTACAATTACTTTGTTACTGTACTTAAGCAGATTTTTCAGGTACCTGTGCTTATACTTGTACGGATTTCTTATTTGACAACTTTGTACTTTTACTCCCTACATCTTAACACAAATATCTGTACTTTCTACTCCTGAAATTTTTAAAACAGGCTCATTATTTTAGTTTGAAAATGACACAAAAGACACAAGACAAAATGACGTACAAGACATAACATGATGAAAACGACAACAAAACAAAAACAATGCAACGAGACAAAACGATGCAACAATACATAAGACAAAAATGACATAAAAGACATTAAGAAAAATATAATGATAAACAAAAGTAAACAAACAACAAAAAAGATTTAACGAGACAAAAATATGTAAAAGACGAACAAGATGAAACCAACAGAGAGGCAGAGTCAACTGTCTCAAGGTTCAGTTAGCTTTGCACAGAGACAGCCACCAGAAATGTCCTTCAGAGGACAAACTTTTACTTTTATACTTCGATAAAAGATAATTTGACTTCTTAATAATGTACCTCTGAAGCCCTCTTTTTACCAAGTATATGTACAGCTACTAGAGCACATAAGGTGTGGACTTTTGCCACCTCTGCTTTTGTCCATGTATTTCTAGAAATAGTTTGCACTAAAAATAAAGCTTCTTGCTAATCTTTGAGTTCTCGTTTTCTCCTTTTTCATATCAATAAACATAAAACTAAACAGAACTCAAAATAACTTTAAACTCTCTGTAAAACTCACTTCTATATTGTGAGTTTCCTGTTTTAATGTCACCAGACAGCCAACAAATCAAAGACATCATTATCTGCAAAAGGAATTCTTTGTTGTTTTTGTGATTTTTTTTATTTTGTTTCAAATCCAGGTCAACAGCATACAACTTTCAGGTCCTCAGTTAGCTCAGTGGAAAGTGAGGACCGGCTGCAACTCCAAGAGCATGCTTGCTCAGCAAACGGCCCCTGGATCAATACAAAAGGAAAAAAGGTCACTGCCGTCCGTTAGCATGACATCAGATAAATCGCTCTGGAGAATTCACACGGGAGAGGGGCAAGAGTGATATCACTGGGCAAAAAAAAAAAAAAAAAAAAAAAAAGAAACTTTTTTTCCCAAGCATTTTCAAAGTCATCTACAACTAAAAATATATTCTCACTTCATCAATGGAATTACTGTCAAGCTCTTACAAAGAAGCACACGTCTCATAAATAGCTAAATCTGCAGCCCACGACTCGCCCTCTTATCTGAAGAGGCCCGTTTCCCCGTCAACGACCCCAACGAAGCTCAACGGGATTCAGTGATTCGCTCAGTTCTCCTGCATGTTGGAACATCCTTTCAGCAAAAAGAAAATCATGTAACAGTGCACAAAGTTTGGAGGAAAAAAAACAACAAAAACTGAACATGAAACGTGGCGAAACGTCATCAGTCACCAAACATGTCGAGGATGTGGATTAAAAGAGATTCTGTTGGTCAAAAACTGGATGATTCAGGATTATTAAAAAATGTGCGGTTTCTTAGCTTCTTGTTTTAGCATCAGTGTCATTATTCAAATTGGAGTCATGCTTGATTGGCCGTGGTCTGCTTTTATATATAACATTTAAGTTCTCACTCTTTCAAAAAAGTGAGGGGACCAGTTTCATGAGCCCAAACTACATCAAAAAAAATACTCTAGCCATGTGAAAATGTCTGCAATCTCTCTTGGGCAAAATGTTTACATTTTCGCTTGAAAAAAACTATTTTCTTTCTGTCCGACTAATCTGTCGTCAGCTTCTTACTGTTTGGTAAAATAATTAATGAAATGAAGGCTGCTCATAACAAGGTCTGTGGATTATACTAAAGTGGCTCATGATTTTTGAAGAGAGACATTGCTGTTGGCTTTTTTAAACTCAAACCAAAACTCTCTAGCCAAAAACTCTGCAACTCACACCAAAACAATGTAGATGGATAAATATCACTACAGGTCAGAGGAAAACGCTTATTTGGAGTGAACTGCCCCTTTAAACTTTTTATATGAGCACTAGAAAAATGGCAAATGCATTGAAGTCATGCAAGATCATTTCGGTCACTTACATCAAATATGATACGTCTGTTAGCTTCAGAACTGCCTTTTCTTATCATCTCAGACACGCTGTTCATCTTTCATATGCGGACATTTTTTCCATCTGGACTACAGGTGATGGGAACAAAAACCATTCAGGCACCACATTAGCTTAATAAGATCCCTTCACAACTGGACAAACACGCTGATATGTTTTGATTTTACTTAATGGCTGCATGTTAGAAATGTTATGAGTATTTGTGTGGAGCGGCTCAAAGTAAAAATTTGGCTGCCAGATGTGAAAACACTAACGATGTGAAACCAGAACTGAACTTTCATCACTTAAATGATCTCACAAGTTTTGGTCCCGAAATCAGTCTCACGAAAGAAACAGTGATGAAAAGAATCTGTTTTAACCAACTATCCCAACATGCCCACTACTGACTCTAACATGTTAAAGGGTTCGTTCAGTGAAATTATTTAAAATTAAAAACCATTTCACACTTACCACTAAGGCATCTATGTATGCAGAGGTTATTTTTTTTGAGTGTTTTTATTTGTCTGTGTTTCAAGAAGTTTCTTTGAGATCTCTGCCTATAAAAAGTGTTGGCAGTGGAATTTTTAAATGTCACATTTTTATGCTCTTAGCACCACAAATAAAGTTCCATTCACCTCCATTGCACTGGAGTGTATCTTAGGGACGTATAAACTATTTGTATAAAGCTAAATACAACTAGAGGTAAGTGAAAAAGTGTTGTTAGTGCTGTCGAAGGGAGATAAATGGAAGCCCATGAGGCAAGTGAGAACTTTTTTTTTTCTTCTAGTGACCCAATTTCTACGTCTGATTTAAATTATTTTCTCTCCTGCATTTATGACTTAAGAACAGGTGGGAAAGATGTTTTGCCAGGATACTGTACTTTAATCTTTTTTCATCTGTGAAACAGGTGAAAGTTTGCAAGGTGAAGAAAAAAAAGTTTTGCAAGGATAATTTTTTACTTTTTTTATCTGGGGGAAAAAAGGTGAAAAAAGTTTTTAGCGTTTGTTGTTGTAATACTCATTTAGCCACAAGAGGCTGGAAGGGATCTATGATTGTGATGATTCTACATATGTGTCTCATTGTGTCGACAAGTAGTGTGCGTAAATGGTTTGAAAGCACGACGTGGGCGAAGAACACTGACACAAGCAACTACTTCGTTAACACCTACAAGTGATAATCCCACTTTCACCGTCATTTGCTAACATATAAAATAAAAGCATTGCAGATTTTTGTGAGATTTACCTCAGAACCAAAATTATGAGCAAGGGCTTACTGTGTCATTGATAACGAGTAATTCCGTCCTTACAACCAACTCCGCTAGCTTGCTGCAGTTGATAACGATAACACGTTCCTAACTAGCAGCGATACGATAAGAGTATTCACCCAGAGCATGGTATACATATGTTATATGATGTGACAACACTGTTGCTTAAATCCGGGTAGTTTAAGGGACAAAAACACTTGGTTTGGGTGAGCAAAAGATCATGACGACTGCATTTTACAAGTCATTGACTACTCCCGAATAGTAGTTGACTAGTCCCTGGGAGATACATCATATATTTTTCACCCGATAATAATAATCATTCTCATCGAAAAGGTCTCAAATACAACCAGTAAAGACTTAACTAACATAGGCAAGACCAACCTGGGGGGTAGATTTCACAAATGACAAAAAAAAAAAGAGGAACTTATAAATATGAACCTGCCAAAACCCTTTTTTTCCACCTGTTCTTAAGTCATAACGAAGAAAAAACAATTTAGATGAGACTTAGAAAATGGATAACCAGATTTCTTTTCCTCACTTGTCCTCTCAGGGCTTCCGTAGAGTTTTCACGTCACGTTTTCAGGCTCTGCTCCTTCTACACCACTGACCACTGCAGCTCTACAAAGGAGAAAGAAAACATCAATCTGAACGTGTGTGCTGATATCGTCCTCACCTCTTGCTGGAAGAAGCAGCCAAGAGCTTTAGTTTGAAAGTACAGAAAATATTAAGTGCAAACCCAAAAACACAGACGATGCTCACTTCAAGGTCTTTAACACTAGATGAGACAAAGTTAGGCAGCTTTTTCTCCACGTCGTGACTTTTGCACTCTGAGCAGCAAAGTCT